>JAJHZJ010000128.1:8009691-8610208 GCA_023548195.1 Bettongia penicillata ogilbyi
TCATTGGGTTAAGAGTAAGTCCAACATTCTGTCCAGTCACAGCCCAGTCACGCTGGCGATTTCATTTAATCCTTATAAAAGGCCCTGTGAGACAGGCAGGATAAGTTTTATTCTCCCCATTTCACAGATGTGCAAACTGAGTTTAGGGAGGAATGATTTGCCCAAGGTACTGCACCTGGTAAATGACAGGACTAGAACCTAGGACTCCTGGGGCTAATTTCTTTTTGTTGTTGGTGGTGGTGGTGTTCTTTAAAATAAATTCTGAACTTAAAAATGGAAATTTCCATAGACATAGTATAACAGAAAAAGAGGATTATTTATAAAACTGAAGATCTCTTATGGATAGCTTGCTTTTCTTTTTAATGTAAACTAAACTTTGAATCCAGTTTCTATGTCATAAACTCGAAAAGACGGAGCATAGAAGGTTGGTTAAGACCTCAGTTTGTCAAGGATCTAGTCCAGCTGTTTATCAGGGACAATTCTGGGGTCTCCTGATCCTAGCCCAGGGGCCACTTCACTGTCCTCTCCTCCCTTACCTGGTTTTTCCCCCTTTACTAGAAACATCCTGAGTGGATGGGATAGGGTAAGGGTGGGGGCAGGATTCACAACCTTTTTAGGGAGGCCGAATTAAAAAAAGTAGAAGAGCCTGAGAGCAGTTCTAAAGCCTCTGTTTTAAGGTCCCTCCCAGCCCTGACATCCTGTGTTCTAAGTTCCCTCCCAGCCCTGACATCCTGTGTTCTAAGGCCCTTCTCAGTTCTGACATTCTGTGTTCTAAGAATTCTTGCAACTCAGAGTTCTTATGATTTGGAGAAAATGGGTTTGAAAATGTTTTTAAGCTACCAAGCACTGTTCAAAAATGTAAGGAACTATTACTTTTATTAATAAACTGAGACACATACCAGTGTATGCATCAAAAATGATAAAAGTCTTCAACTACCTGCATGAAAATTGCCTGTGGGATATTTTTAATCTCTAAATTGCTTCTTCCCACGACCCACCTCCCTGCCCCAGAAAGGTCTCCCAGAGGCCTTCCTCACAGTTAATCAGCATGTGCTGGGAGACCTGCCAGCACCCGTTGTATTAGACGGAATTCTGAAGGCAGTGTTCTCTCCATCATCACCTCCCCCTCCAATTGTACACGCTATCATCATCATAGCTTCTCCGACCTGCAAGCGACCTTAGTGTTTTCCTCACTGAACTGTACCCACTGGAACATTCCTGATAAACGGTCAGTCACCTAGCCTCTACCTGTGGGAGAGCGGTCCCTTCCTTCCTGGGTTACTTTTGGATGGTTCAAATGGTCAGAACATTTTTCCCTATATTGATATTAAATTTTCCTCTCTACAGCTTCTACCCATAGCTCAAATTGTCCTCCATCAGTACAAGTGGAACATCTTTGTAAAGACTTGAAGATGATTCCTATGGGTGGCTTCCCCTCCCCCCATACCCTCAAACGTCTCTTCACCAAGCTAAATATCCCCAGCTCTTTCAACCCATTCTTGCATGGTATGGTCTACAGACCTTACACCATCCTCGTTGTGTTTTCTGAAGTTGCTCCTGTTTGACAACATCCCTTCTGAAATGTGGAGTCAGAATGAGAAACAGTACTCCAGAAATGGTCTGACTCAGGCAGAGGACCCCAGAGCTATCATTTCCCTGGTCCTGATCTCTACAGTTCTCCTAATGCAGCCTAAGGTCATGGAAACATTTGGGGCCACCATGTTGTACTGGCTGTCATCTTATATTGGCTTCCATGCTGTATTGGCGCCATGTTGTACCAGCTGCCATCTTGTACTGGCACCACATTGTACTACCAACTCAGCTACTGTTGAACTATTGTCCA
This sequence comes from Bettongia penicillata ogilbyi, assembly GCA_023548195.1. Lineage (NCBI taxonomy): Eukaryota > Metazoa > Chordata > Mammalia > Diprotodontia > Potoroidae > Bettongia > Bettongia penicillata. The sequence goes on from JAJHZJ010000128.1 coordinate 8,011,535, forward strand.
CTAGGGATTGCCAACCCTAAAACTCAGGAGAAGATATCATTTGGATTATCTGCACCACTGATTCCGTTATCACAGATAAATGAGTCATAACTGCCTAGGAGTCAAGGCTCACAGTCTGGGTTTGCCACCTTGCAGAGAACACACAAAGGGGCATTAGCTACTGCTCCTAATCCCTTGTCTGGCTGTCCAGCCCCTGCTCCAAACACTGAAGCTTTTCTGGTCAGTACTCACGTCAATCCCTGGTTTTCCATCTGGTCCATTTGGGCCCGGTTTCCCTGGGTCACCTTTTTGTCCCTGATGAATAGACAAGAAGAAAATGGAGTCAGGATATGATGGGAAGCAAACATCTGGAACCTCCAAGGCCAAAGGTGTTGGGGGAGGACGCACTCACCGGAAATCCAGGTTTTCCAGGGGGTCCCTTGTCACCCTATAAGACAAAAACAGATGGCATTCTCTGAGCAGGAACCTGGGGGGTAACATGATGTAAAGCTCTGATGCCTCACAGAGCTAAGGAGGAATCATGGTATCAGAGGACCTGGATTCAAATTTTGGTCTGGTCCTTATTATCTGGTGATGTTTAGTAAGTCACTCTCTGGGTCTCAGTTTCCTCATATATATCAATTGAGGAGTTAGACCAGACAAACATTTGAGGTGTCTGTCAACCCAATTTATGATTTCATGAAATAGGTCTGTCATTCCAATGTGCAACATCTGTTATTAGCAACAACAAAAAATGACCCATCCCGCCCATCACAGAATCAGCCTGGGTGGAGTCAGCATAATCAAAATAAAATTGGGTTTTAGCTGTGTTAGTATCTGTGCCGCTCTGCGTGAGAAGATGATGGATTCAGAAATGTAGGTGTGAGATCTGTGTTACAGAAGTAGGCTGGTAGATCTCAAGGTGGGTAGAGGATCTTGGGGCTTTGGGGGGAAACTGAGTTCCAACAGTATGGAGTTGGGTTCAATAAGGAATCAAGAGACTTCTCTTTCGGATAATCCAATAAACATTTATTAAGCGACTACCACATGTCACACTACACTAGGCACTGGGGACAGATGAACAAGGGAGAAAAAAATCCAAGGCAGTCTTTACTCGCAAGGACTTTATATTCTACTGGTGGTCTTCTCTGACAACAAAGAACGAATACATCTGCAACTCTACTGGTTATTTATACTGAGCTATGTCCCCGGGAAAAGGAGAAATATTTTCAGGTAAAATCTGTGACAGAATTCAGGGAATTCAGGGAAACTGCTTTCAGGTCAGGGGCTCCCAGAGAGCAGGGGCTGCTCTCTGTATTCTGGGGATCTAGGACTGTGGTGGAGGAGAAAAAGGGGTACTGGCTGACAGGAGGTGTAAGCAGAAAAGACCCAAGGACGGGCAAATGTGTCTGATCTCTCTCAGCACATTAAAAATACTTCCCACTTTGCTTAGAGGTTTATAAGCTCTTTCCTCAGAAAAAGCGGGGAATATAGTTCATACAATGATTAGTTCCATTTCATAGGGGAGAAAATGGAGACTTGGAGAGATGGAGGGGCTTTCCTGAGGTCACACAAGCCCAAGTCAGAATTAGAAGCAGTCTCTGGTTCCAGGCTCCTTCTTCTCTCTCAGACCTTCCTAGATCCCAGAAGCCACAAAGTCTCTGCCTCATACCCAGCCTCCTGGAGGGAGCCAGCTACTGAATGGACTTGTGTCCTGAATCCGGCTCTATAAATAACCCCCCTAACCATCCCCACCAGCAGCAGCCACAGTGGGAGGGATGATGGGGAATGTCTGGGACCCCAGCCATTTCATTCTCAGCCAGCTGGGGACCACAGAAGCAAGACAGCTCTGTCTCTAACCCAGAGAGGAGTGGGTAGCTCCCTGCTAGCCTTAGAACTGATCCTCCAGCCCCATGATGTCTTACTGAATAAAAGGTCCTCCTGTGGAGGCTAGGGAAGGGGTCGGTACGTGGAATTCTTAGAAGGGGTTTTATTGGAAAGGTGGGGTGGGGAAGGACGTTTATGCCATTCCCCTGCTCCCCCACCTTTGCTGGACACTGGAGCTTTGATAAAATCGAAGAGGGTTGTGGTCCAGCCTGGCGCCCTCTTCTGGTGGGCGGCCCCCAGTCCCCAGGGTCCCCCCAGACAAAGTGCTTCTTTGTTCACCTGCCCCGCCCCCTTGCTATCCCCCTCCCCCTCCAGATCCTGCCCCATTCCAGGCTTCCAACTCACGTCAAGGCCATCTGAGCCTGGCACTCCTGGTGGGCCCGGGGGACCAGGGGGCCCCGGTTCTCCTGGCGGGCCTCTCTGGAAACAAGCACACATGAAAACTAGTCAGCAAGACACAAGGAAAGGCAGAGGAAGATTGGGCAGGAGCCTCAGGCCCAGTCAAGGTGCCAGCTCCCACTGAATATGCCCCCGAAGACCCCAGTCCTGGGAGAGCCTGGAGGGGACCTGGGCAGTCTGCAGGGACCCCTTCCCAGCCCTTCCCAGGGGCTCGGGGGCTCTTACAGCAGGGGCTGGGCAACCTCTTGTCAGGTATGTTATAGTGAGAGTCTCCCAGGTCACTTCTAACTCTCAGGATCTTTGAGCCTGTGCTCCTGGGTGCCTTCCATAGTCTTGTGTAAAAGCAGGGTGCCACTGAGAAGGTTAAGATGAATGGGTCATAGAGTGAGGTGGAAAAGCGTGGCAAAGACTAAAACAGCCTACGATAGATTAGGGTAAGAGATAGAAGAGAGGGTACAGTATGAGATGAAACGGGCTAGGTTAGGATGGAATACAGTCATCCAACACCAGTCCGGTAAGGGACCTGAAAGACCATCGTTCAAATGAAAGGGTTAGACTTCATGATCTCTCGAGAACTTTCCAGCTCTCTGCCCCTCTATTGTCCATACAAAGGTGATTGTTCAGGGTCCCAAAGCCAGGAGGAGGAAGATTCACATGTCCCAATTTCTAACCTTCAGTCCTTTGAACCTCATTGCCTCCCAGAAGAGGCAGGCAGATCAGAGAATCACAGACTGTCTGAGCTGGAAGGGGCTGGAGGAGCCATCTAATTCAATCTTCTGATTTTACAGAAGGTCAAATTGAGGCTTGAAGAAGTAAATGTCTTGCTAGCAAAAAGTAGAGTTGAACCCAGTTCCAAATTCAGTTATCTTTCCTCTTCATTAGGTTGAGGGAAGGCTGGGGAAGCCTAGAATGTCCACCTCAGATAGGTCTCCCAGATAGGACTGGACATTTTTGTCTCCCCCAATCCCTCTCCCCAATTTTACCCGAAGCTCCAGGGTTATCATTTATGGCTGTGGCAACTTCAACTCCCTTTGCCTCCACCAAATCTCCCACACAAGGAGGACTTTGCCCCCTAGTTCCATGTGTTCTCCCCCTCCCCCCCGCCCCCCAGAACTGCCACATCCTCACACACTAGGGCCCAAAAGGCCAGAGGAGATTAAAGACTCTATTGCCCATGACTGACTCCAGAATACCCCACCTTTCCACACTCCCAACATACTCTCCTCAGTTTGGGCACTGAAATCTTTGGGCTTCTACAACCTGAAAACTAGCGGGGTAGTTTCCTTCAGACCAGAAAGAACCAGCCCCTTGATTCCAGGAGGCAATGAAAAAACATCCCAGCCTGCATATGGAGTCAGAAGACCTAAGCTTGGACAAATCCAGGACATGCCATTGACTCTCTGTGTGATGTTAAGCAAGTCTCTTTCCCTTTCTGGGTTTCAATGTCCCCATCGATAAAATGAGGCTGTTGAGCTGAATGGTTTCTATGTTCCCTTCCCTTTCTAATGTCTCTGTTCTAAAATTCCTTCCTGAGAGGTCAGGGAGTAGAGTGACCAGAAAGCCAGTCTTGGAATCAAGAAGTCCTGGTTCAAATCCTGCCTCTGAGACATACTGGCCCTTTGACCCTGGGCAAGCTATTCAACCTAACTTTTTGTTCAGGCAACTCTCTAAGACAGTGAGTCATGGATCTTCATTGGTGAAAGGAGGTTCCACACTAGGAATTAATTTCACTGATGAAATCACAGTTCCTGGTCACCAAAAAAGAAGGGCTCCCCCCCCCGACTTAAAATTTTTCAAAGCGCTTTCCTCGCAACTGCTCTGTGAGGTGAGTATAGGTAACATTAGACCCATTTTTCTGATGGAGAAATTGAGTGGCACTTCTATTTGGTAAATTCCCTACATTCTAGACATCCAAAAATCTAGAGGCTGAAATTAACTGTGGCTTCTAAACCTGAGACTCCAGACTCACAGAGAGGAAGGGAGGGTTCCGGAGAGATCCATGAATGGGGGCTATTGTACTGGCTGTCCCAGCCCTGCCCAGACACCTTTTCTCCACTTTCTAGATGCCTGCCTCTGGGGGCCCCAGATCTGGGACTCCTTTCCTGGACAAGCCTCCCCCCACCCAGAATCAGACTTAAACCGTGTGGGATATCTCCACTTTCACCCCCAATTCCCAACCATGAACTACAGGGAGTTAGTTTAGAGGATGATCCACAAACATTTGTGGGTTCTCCACATGCCCTGTACCCTTCTTACCCCATAGTAGCCCCAAAGTTACCTAGCAGAGTTTTTTGGGGTAGAGAGCCCATAATAAAGAGGACAAGGGAAACCCCCTCCCCTGCAGGCAGAAAGAAGCCCCTCATATCCACAAGATTCGTTCCCATCCCATGGAAAAGAATACCATATTTTCAATCCAGCTCTAGACCAAGTCCTCGGGTGCCCCAGTGAGGAACGGGGAGGGCCCTGAGAATTCCATGTTGGGAAATTTTCAGTGGGGACCCTTCCTTCTGACGTCCAACCTGCGCTCCCCAAGTCTGAGGACTGAACTACAAGATCTGCATAAGAACAGAGCTCCCCTGGATTGCAGTGGGGAGTAAAGGGAGGGCTGAGGATCCCTCCCCCTTTAAAGGACCCCAAAGCTGGGGGGACACTTACAATCTGGGCCAGGGAGAGGCTGAGCACCTGGAAGAGGACAAACAGTCGGAGACTCCAAACCATCTCAGCCATGGCGGGGGCTTCGAATTCCCCAAAGTGTTCCGGTCCCCTGATGCCCGTTCCTAACTAGGCAAAGGCTCTGGTGCTCGAATGCGGCTGGAGAAAGAGACTCACTCTTCGGGTCTGCCTCACTCCTCTGAACCAGCCCAGGAGGCGGGGCTGGGCTCTGTGAACTTGGAGCAGGAGGGGATTGGCTGAGGTGGGGTCAGTATCACCTGAGAGGACTGGGAAGAGGGGGTCCTTGTTTGACCGGCAGGGTGGGAACCCTGGTTTGGGAGTTTCCTCAGCGGGATCCCAGAAAGCTGGAGAAGGCACACAGGCTCAGATGAGAGGAAGATAGGTTAGGAATCTAGCCCAAGTGACAATCCGGCAACGCGATCCATCCCTCTGTTCCTCAGTTTCCTCATCCGTAAACAGAGGGAACTGATCCTGTCTGAAAGAACCTTTCAGAAAGAGCTCCTGGTTGGCACCAGAGGGTCTGCATTTGAATTCTCCCTGAAACTGACTACTGGCATGACCTTGGGCAAGTCACTTACTTAATTTCTTGGAGCCTTGATGAGTCACTCAGTTAATCAACAAGCATTTAAATGCTTATTTCACTGTGCTAAACACCAGAAATACAAAGGAGGGCACGACCAGTCCCTGTCCTCAAGTACCTCATATCCTAGTAGGCAAGACAGCTTGTGACAAGATTTATACAGAGTAAATGGAAGGGAATCTCAGAAGGGAGGACCAAGCAGTTGGAAGACCTTGAAAACTCTGTTCAAGAAGGTGGGATTTGAATTGAGTCTTTATATATACATACAGACATATATATATATATATATATATATATATATATATATATATATATATATATATATATATATATATATATATATATAAAAATTTATTTATTTTCAGTGTTCCACAATCACTACCATACAGCCTAGATTTTTTTGCTTTCCCTTCCTCCATCTCCCTCCCTCCCTACTCCCTTCCTCCCTGAAATGGCATATAATTTTATATAGGTTCTACACATGCATTCCTATTAAATACATTTTCACCACGGTCATGTTGTATAGAAGAATTGAAATGAATGGAGAAATCATATAATAAACCAAAACGTAATACAAAAGAAAATGATCTGCTACAATCTACGATCCAGTTTCATAGTTCTTTCTCTGGATGTGGAAGGCATTTTGCCTTAAAAGACCATTGGGAATTTTTTAAGTTCTTGCATTGCAATGAAACTCTAAGTCTACTAGAAAAATTCCTCTCATGCTGTGTTTGTTGCTGCGTACAAAGTTCTCCTGGTTCTGCTCCTTTCACTTAGCATCAGATCATATTAAGTCTTTCCAGGCCTCTCTGAAGTCTTCCTGTTCATCATTTCTTATAGCACAATAGTATTCCATTACATTCATATGCTATAATTTATTCAACCATTCCCCAGTTGATGGGCATCCCTTTGATTTCCAGTTTTTGGCCACCACAAAGAGTGTTGCTATAAATATTTTTGTACATATGGGATCCTTTCCCATTTTTATGATCTCTTTGGGATACAGTTCTAGAAGTGATATTGCTAGGTCAAAGAGTATGCACATTTTTGTAGCCCTTTGGGCATAGTTCCAAATTGCTCTCCAGAATGATTGGATCAGCTCACAGCTCCACCAACAATGAATTAGTGTTCTAACGCTCCCACATCTTCTCCAACATTTATCATCTTCCTGTTCTGTCATGTTAGCTAATCTGATAGGTGTGATGTGGTATCTCAGAGTTGTTTTGATTTGCATCTCCCTAATCAATAGTGATTTACTACTGGCATGACCTTGGGTATTTTTTTTCATATGACTATAGATATCTTTTTCCATATGACTGTAGATATCTTTAATTTCTTCCTGTGAAAACTGCCTCTTCATATTCTTTGACCATTTATCAATTGGGGAATGACTTGTATTTTTGTACATTTGACTCAGTTCTCTATATATTTTAGAAATGAGGCCTTTATCACAGACACTAATTGCAAAAATTCTTTCCCAGTTTTCTGCTTCCCTCCTAATCTTGGTTCCATTGGATTTGGTTGTGCAAAAACTTTTCAGTTTAGTGTAATTAAAATTATCCATATTGCACTTCATGATGCTTTCTGTCTTTTCTTTAGTCAAAAATTCTTCTCTTTTCCATAAATCTGATAAATACACTATTCCTTGCTCCACTAATTTGTTTATAGTATCTCTCTTTATTCCTAGATCATGTATCCATTTGGACTTTTTTCTAGTGTACGGTGTCAGGCATTGGTCTATGCCTAGTTTTTGCCACACTTTTATCCAGTTTTCCCAGCAGTTTTTGTCGAACAGTGAGTTCTTCTCCCCAAAGCTGGGGTCCTTGGGTTTATCAAACAGTAGATTGCTATATTCATTGCCTACTGTGTCTTGAGTACCTAGCATATTTCACTTGTCTACCCTTCTGTTCCTTAGCCACTACCAAGTGGTTTTGATAACTGCTGCTTTATAATACAATTTGAGATCTGGTAGAGCTAGGTCACCTTCCCTAGCATTTCTTTTGAATTGAGTCTTAAGAGAGGCCAGGAAAGACAGGAGGTGGAGACAAGGAGAACCTGCCAGGTATAGGGTCAGGATGTGGAGTGTCCTATGTGAAAAATAAGACCAGTGTTGGTTCAAGTGTAAGACAGAAAACGAAAAATGGAGCCAGGTTGTGAAGGGTTTAAAAAGCCAAATTGAACATTTTGTATTTGGAGGTAATAGGGAGCCACAGGAGTTTATGGAAGGAAGAAGGTGCTGTGGCTTTAGGAAGATCAATTTGACAACCGAAGGGAGGGTGGATTGAATGGGGAGAAACTTGAAGTAGAGAGACCAACTGGGAAGTAATTGTCCCAGTCCAAGAATGAAATGATGAAGGCTCAGGGCAGTAGCAGTGCCAAGGAAGGAGGGCACATATAGGAGAGATGTTATGTGGGGGCAGGGAGAGAAATGTGAGAGAAGATGAGAAGTGGAGGATGACAACAAGGTTTTGGGCATAGGTGACCAGGAGGATAGTGGTGCCCTTGAGAGTAGTTAGGAAGAAGGGAAGGCATGGTGGGAAAAGATGATGAATTCATTTGTGAAATCAGAAGGTTTGATTTTAGGATTTCAGAGGTCTTTTCCACCCCCATTATCAATGGTCCCAATGGTCCATGGACACAAATTGGGGAGGGCAGGCCAGACTGAGGAGGCTGAAAGTCTAGGTTCTCCCCTATGCCTAAACTTGCTGGGTAAACTGGGATGTCTCCGGGCCTCAGTTTCCCACTTTGTAAAGTGAGACAATTGAATCAGATGACTTCTAAGTTCCTTTGCAGTTCTAGTGTTCTGTGATCCCAGGAACCTGGCCCAGGATCTCTCCTCCCAGGACCAGAACTGTAACCTGGAAGAGTTAAGGGGATTCTCCAGGCCCTAAAAAGAAGCCTGAGGTGACTGTAGGTGATGCATTCGATCAAGTGCTGTACTTGAGTTCAGGAAGACCTGAGTTCCAGTCCTACCTCTGACACTAGCTGTGGGCAAGTCACTTCACCTTTCTCTCAGCCTTTCTCATCTATAAAATAGGGATAATAATAGCACCAACCTCCCAGAACTGTGAGGATCAAAATGAGATAACTCATGTTAAAACCCCTGCAAAGCTTAAAGCACTACATAAATGCTAGCTATTATTATTTTCATTATTTATTATGGACCCTGAGGGCAGGGAGTTTCACTTCTATATTTGCATCTCCTGTGCTTATCAAGTGCTTGACACATAGTAGGCACTTAATGTCTACTTGTGGATTTATGATTAACTAGTCTTAGACAAGAAAATAATTTGCAGGAGCCAAGATGGCGGAGTAGAAAGACTCACATATGCTAGCTCCAAACCCACAGCCCATATATTTCCTGCAAGAAGAACTCCCCACGAATTCTGGAGCACTGCAAGGCGTGCAGAAAACACAGTGGAAAAGATTTCCGTTCCAGGGAGCCCTGGAAAGCAGACCCCAAAGGTCTGTCATGCCCTGGAAAGCAGAGCCCACCTCTGCGCTGCCCTGGCCATGGCCCCAGAGGAGCAGATCCGGGCAGGCTTCAGGGGCGGAACCTCTGGCGGCCGGGAAGGTCCCTCTGCCCACAGATGCTACAGGTCAGTGAGAGAGACCTCTAGGCTGGCTGAGAGGGGAGCGGGGTGTCTCCGTGGCTTGGGCCCCCTCGGGAGGCAGTGGCAGAGTCAGCAGCAGCAGCCCCAGAACTCCCGGACCAGCAGGCAGAAGTTCAAGGCCATTACCAAAAGTCTCTGCATAAACCCCCTGAGGGAACTGAGCCTGGGAGATGGCCCTGTACCCACCCGCCCCATTACTGAAGGTCTCTGCATAAATCCCCTGAGGGAACTGAGCCTGAGAGGTGGCCCTGCCCCCACCCGAGCACCAGAACTTAAGCTCACATTGAATAGCAGCTGCGCCTTCTGCGGAAAGCCCATTTGAATCTCAGACCCCAAGCACTAGCTGGGCAGATCTAGGCGGGGGTGGACAGGAATCTCAGAAGTCAAGTAACTGGCTGGGAAAATGCCCAGAAAAGGGAAGAAAAATAAGACTATAGACAGCTACTTTCTTGGGGGACAGATGTTCCCGCCTTTCAATTCTGATGACGAGGAACTATTCTTACCATCAGGGAAAGATGTGGAGGTTGGGGCCTCTGTATCCCAGACATCCCAGGGGGATGCCCAGTGGGCTCAGGCCATGGAAGAGCTCAAAAAGGATTTTGAAAAGCAAGTTACACAGGTGGAGGAAAAACTGGGAAGAGAAATGAGAGAGATGCAAGAAAAGCATGAAAAATGGGTCAATAACCTTGCTAAAGGAGACCCAAAAAAATGCTGAAGAAAATAACACCTTGAAGAATAGGCTCACTCAATTGGCAAAAGAGGTTCAAAAAGCCAATGAGGAGAAGAATGCTTTCAAAAGCAGAATTAGCCAAATGGAAAAAGAGGTTCAAAAGCTCACTGAAAAGAATAGTTCTCTCAAAATTAGAATGGAACAGATGGAGTCTAATGACTTTCTGAGAAACCAAGAAATCACCAAACAAAACCAAAAGAATGAAAAAATGGAAGAGAATGTGAAATATCTCATGGGAAAAACAACTGACCTGGAAAATAGATCCAGGAGAGACAATTTAAAAATTATGGGACTACCTGAAAGTCATGATCAAAAAAGAGCCTAGACATCATCTTCCATGAAATTATCGAGGAAAACTGCCCTGATATTCTACAACCAGAGGACAAAGTAAGTATTGAAAGAATCCATCGATCATTGCCTGAAAGAGATCCAAAAAGAGAAACACCTAGGAACATTGTGGCCAAATTCCAGAATTCCCAGGTCAAGGAGAAAATATTGCAAGCAGCTAGAAAGAAACAATTCCAGTATTGTGGAAATACAATCAGGATAACACAAGATCTAGCAGCTTCTACATTAAGGGATCGAAGGGTGTGGAATAGGATATTCCAGAAGTCAAAGGAACTAGGACTCAAACCAAGAATCACCTACCCAGCAAAACTGAGTATAATACTTCAAGGGAAAATATGGTCTTTCAATGAAACAGAGGACTTTCAAGCATTCTTGATGAAAAGACCAGAGCTGAAAAGAAAATTTGACTTTCAAACACAAGAATGAGAACAAGCATGAAAAAGTAAACCGCAAAGAGAAGTCATAAGGAACTTACCAAAAGTGAACTGTATACATTCCTACATGGAAAGACAATATTTGTAACTCTTAAAACTTTTCAGTGTCTGGGTAGTTGGTGGGAACACACACACACATACACACACACGTACACACGTGCACGCACACATACATACACACATGCACACACATACAGAGACAGAAAGCACAGAGTGAATTGAATAGGATGGGACCATATCTTAAAAGAAATTAAGGTAAATGGTGAGAGAGAAATGTAGTGGGAAGAAAGAGGGTGAAATGGAATGGGGTAAATTATATCTCATTCAAGAGGCAAGCAGGAGACTTTTTAGTGGAGGGAAAAAGAGGAGAGCTGAGAAAAAAACAAGAAATTTACCCTCATCACATTCGACTAAAGGAAGGAATAAAATGCACACTCATTTTGGTATGAAAACCTATCTTACAGTATAGGATAGTGGGGGAGAAGGAGATAAGCAGGGAGGGGGGGATGATGGAAGGGAGGGCAATGGGAGGAGGGAGCAATTTGAAGTCAACACTCAGGGAGGGACAGGATCAAAAGACAGAATAGAAACAATGGGGAGCAGGATAGGATGGAGGGAAATACACTCAGTCTTACACAACACGGCTATTATGGAAGTCATTTGCAAAACTACACAGATAGGGCCCATATTGAATTGCCTGCCTTCCCAAAGGGAATGGGTGGGGAGGGAGGGATGGAGAGAATTTGGAACTCAAAGTTTTAGGAACAACTGTTGAGTATTGTTCTTGCTACTAGGAAATAAGAAATACAGTCAATGGGGAATAGAAAGTCATCTGGCCCTACAGGACAAAAGAGAAGATGGGGACAAGAGAAGGGAGGGCAGATTGGTGATAGGGAAAATTAGAATGCTCGGTGTATTGGGGTGGGGAAGGGAGAAAAGGGGAAAAAATTTGGAACCCAAAATTTTGTGAAAATGAATGTAAGAAGTTAAATAAATAAATTTTATTACAAAAAAAAATAATTTGCACAATGACTAGATAATGTAACTGAAACTAGCATTAAAAAGATGTTAGAACTGGATCAATGCCGTAACCACCTTTTATTCTTTAGAGCTTTGACTGTGAAACGTGGTTTCCTCCTCTTAGCAGAGAGGTGGGGGTTGGGGGGCCTACAGCTGTGAAATGAGGCATATGTTGTCAGAAACAGTCACTGCATGGGTGTGTCTTGTTTAGTCTTCTTTGTTATAAAGGAAGACTCTTTCTGAGTGGGTGGTTTTTGAGAAGAGGTACAAATAAAGCACTGACAAAACGCTGTACAGTGGGAAAAACACTAGAATTGGGTGTTAGAGGACCTGGGTTCAAATCCCAGCATTACCATGTCACAACCTCAGGCAAATCGATTTCTGGACTCCACTGTCTGGTGCACGGTTTCCTCATCTGTGAAATTAGGAGGCTAAATTGGACAGTTTCCAGCGCTTGAGTGATGCATTACCACTAGGTGGCACTAGTGAGTAGGACAGGTTGAGCAGTCAATCTTCCCTTGAGGCAGAGGACCTATTAGGATACCTAGAAACTATCCTTCTTCCCTTCTTTTGCAGAGGTGAACCTTCCCTGTAGACTCAGTCTCCCTCCATTCTAGGAGGCGTGACTTTCTTTTCAAACCCAGCGCCCCGGCTCAGAATGCTCATTACTTTGGGTTTTTTTGCTTTGTTTTGTTTTATTTTGTTACAAATCTGCTCCACAGAAGGGTCCTGATGTCAGTTTCTTTCCCAAGTGTGGAAAATACAAGACTGGCCTCCTCATTTTCCCACCGCCCATTTCCCTTGTTGTAAAATGTGACTCTAAGCTCGAAGCCCAACCCATTTAGCAGAATGTCTCCTCCAAAACAAGGACTCTTGTCTCTCTCTCATCTACAAAACCTGAAATCAAATGTTTCTGCAGAGAGGCAATTCCACTCCTCTCTTCTTAGGAATTCTGAACTAAGGAAGATTTTTTTCAACATTGTAATGTTATTCTTTTCAAATGGCAATGTAACATATATATTCGCTATTGTTTCCAAAAGGACTGTTACTTACAACAGATCACTCTTTCTAGCTTCAACAGTTTTGAAATACTAGCAAACAATGTGAAAACTCATCCCATCAATTATTTTTTGGGGGAATGATTTTTCAAGTTTATTGATATATTATATGTCTTTAAATCATTCTCATATTCATACCCATTGAGCAGTTCCCTACAGAGATCCAATTATACATACACACAAATACACACATACATATTTACTTCATGAATAAACAGTTCAATCACACCTGCCAACATACCTGCATCTGACAGAATAGACAAGCTTCTGCCTCTGTAGACCACAGCCTCTCTGTTGAGTGGAGGAACTTCATCTGAATATCCATTTTTTTTAGGTGAGGGTTAGGATTTTTAAATACAACTAGTAAGAGACAGAGATCTTTAGATAAAATCATCACAGACAATTTGGGTTGACCAACAGTTTCATCACATTTACCCAATTAAGAAACAAAATAAACATTTAGAATTGTTCCTGTCTGAGATAGAAGGTATATTGCCCCAAAGTAGGAATTTTCCTGTCCTTGATTTTGCAGTTTGTTATTGACCTTTGTCCTCCTTGGGGTCATTTTTTCTTCATTTACCTTGACCTCTCCTCCCTGAGCCCTTGATCACCTACTCTTGGATATCAGCTCCCCTTAAGGAGCTCTGATTCCTCTCATGCTAGGGAAGGATTTCTTATCTTTGAAAGCACCAAATCCCTGCAGATCATACCCATCATAAAGGTCTCATCTCTGTATTATTCTTTTCCTCAATGACACACAAAGACAATTTTTAACATTAATTTTAAAAAATTTTGAGTTCCAAATTTTCTCCCTTCCCGTGCAATCATCTAAAACATTTCCATGTTAGTCATGTTGTAAAAAAAGAAAGAAAGAAACAGACCAAAAGAAAAAAAATGAAAAAAGTAAAGAAGGTGAAAAATAGTATGATTATATCTACATTCAGACTTCGTCAATTCTTTCTCTGGATGTAGATAACACTTTTCATCATGAGTCCTTTGGAATTGTCTTGGATCATTGTCTTTCTGAGAAGAGTTAAATCCCTTACAATTCGTCATTTCACAGTGTTGCTGTTATTATGAAAAATGATCTCCTGGTTCTGCTCATTTCGTGTTTGTATCACATGTAAATCTTTGCAGGTTTTTCTGAAATCAGCTTGCTTGTCATTTCTTATAGCACAGTAATATTCCATTACAGTAATATGCTACAACTTATTCAACCATTCCCCAATTGATGAACATCAATTTCTAATTCTTTGCCATGATAGAAAGAGCTGCTATAAATATTTTTGTACAAATGGGTCCATCCCCTCCCCCCTCTTTTTAATCTCTTTGGGATACAGACCTAGTAGTGGTATTGCTGAATCAAAGGGTATTCACAATTTGGTTGGCTTTGGGCATAGTTCCAATTTGCTTTCCAGAACGGTTGGATCAGTTTACAACTCCACCAGTGTCCCAATTTTCCCCCATTCCCTCCAACATTTACTATTTCCCTTTTCTCTCATATTAGCGTGTCTGATAGGTGTGAGATGGTGCCTCAGAGATGGTTTAGTTTGCATTTCTCTAAGCAATAGTTACTTAGAGTATTTTTTCATATGACTATAGATAGCTTTGATTTCTTTTTCTGAAAATTGGCTGTTCATATCCTTTGATCATTTATCAATTGGAGAGTGACTTGTGTTCTTATAATTTTGACCCAGTTCTCTATATTTGAGAAACAAGACCTCTATCAGAGACTTTTGCTGTAAAAATTGTTTCCCAGGTTTCTACTTTCTTTCTAATCTTGGTTGCATTGGTTTTGTTTGTGCAAAACTTTTTCAATTTGCTATAGTCAAAATTATGTTTTACATCTTGTAAAGTTCTCTATCTCATAAATTCTTCCTCCCTTTCAACTCCCTCCCAAATCAGACATCTTGTGAGTATATGAGTCTATAGGGAGCTGAAGAGAGAACCAAGTCAAGATTCTGCCACATGAAGAGGCTGCTCTTAAAACCCACCCAAGGAGAAAGCACAGGACTAGATGCTGGAACCAGTCTGGAGGCCAACGAATTCTGTTGCCCTTCTTGTCCCTGGCTTTGCACTGTTTATTTTCCATAATTACATCCCTTTCATCTTGGCTGTCATTGTGAGATACTCGTTGCCCAAAATCTACCATCTCCTTCCTCCTTTGCCCTTCTGCAAATGTAACCATCAAGCTCTATCTCAAAACTATTTGAAACCAGGTTTCAAACTACCCAAGAGTAGTTCTGAAGTCATGGAAAAGAACATTGGTTCTGGAGTCAACAAAGTATAAGTCATCTTTCTTTCCCCATAGGACATTCATCAGTGGTACTTCTACCATTGAAACAAGACTTCTCCTTTTTTCCCCCTTATTTCAATTCCTCCTTTTGCCTCCTCCACTATTTTCCCATAGGTTTTCTTTTTCCTTAGAGAAAATAGGGGTTATTTTCCTTTCATTGTTAACCTTTGACTTGATTAGGGTACATCACATATTCTGCTTTATCTTCCTCATTCCCTCTCTTTTTCATATACCTTTCCTTCACCAGTGTAATTCCACAAAGAGCCATAGATTCACTGGTAGGTAAGTGTTGTGAGGTTTCATCTAAGATGTTTCAGACCTGTTTCTCCACCATCATTTCTATTTACCTTTCTCTTTCACTCTTATCTCTTTGTATACTTTTAGAAAGAAATCTCTAGTGTTCCGTTGTTATTTTGTTATCCGTGAGTTTTCCTATATTTCTATTGTCTGAGGTGTTTGAGATGCAAATAATTTGTTCGGGCCTGGCTTTCTTTCTAGTAATGCTTCAATTTCCTCTTGCCCCCTGAACATCCATCTTTTTCCTTTAATGGTTAGCTTGGGTTTGCAGGGTATAACACCTTGGGATGTATCTTCAGCTCCTTTGCTCTTCCAACCTTATTATTCCATTACCTTCTGTAGTTTCTGGTTGGTGCAAAATATCCATGTGTAATTAGAATTTCCTTTCCTTTATATCTGAAGTTTTTCCTCCTGGTCACTTTCAAAAAAAAATTTTCTTTAATTGGAATTATTTAACCACTGTGTGTCTTGGGAATTTTCAGCATATGGTTTTTATCTGGAAGTAATCTGTGGATTCTTTGGAGTGGCATTTTGTTTTCAGCGTTCTAAACTTCTGGGCAGTTATCTGTATCATTTATTCCGTTATACTATTCAAAATGATATATTTTTTTAACTTCTTGTGTTCTTCTGAGAAACCTGCTTTAAGTTGCCTCTAGGCCTGTTTTCCAGATCAGTATGTTTTCCTTGTATGGATATCATGTTTTATTTTAACATTATTGCTTTATACTTTTTTTTCCTTCCAGTTTGTCCTTAACTTCTGTATCCTCTCTTTTGTTTCTTCGGTGATATTTGATGAAATTGCTTTAATGTGTGCATAATTCCCATAATTCTCCATAACTGGAGAGGTTGGAAAGATTTGAGAAGTTGGAAAGATCAGCTAAAATGTCTAGTTTTCAAGTCACATGACCTGGAAGTTTCTGTAAACATTTAAGATAAAAACTTATTACTCCAAAGCCAATGCTCTTTTCCGTGACATCAAAGCTGATCTTGAATTCAAATCCTGCCTCTGAAAATCTAGTTTCAAATAGATGGGATTTGAGCAATTGAGATGGAGCTTGGTGGTTATATTAGAAGAAGGGCAAAAATGGAAGGAGGTGGTAGATTTTGGGCAACGAGTATCTCACAATGGCAGCCAGGATGAAAGGGATGGAATTACAGAAAGGAAAGAGGGCAGAGTCAGAGACCAGGAGGGCAGCAGAGTCCCAAGACTGCTCAGAGCACCTGGTCCTGTGCTTTTCCTTGACTTGGTTTGAAGAGAGGCAGTGAGATGATGCAGTGGATACAGTGCTGGACCTGAAGTCAGGAAGACGAGTCTTCCTGAGTTCAAATCTGTCTTCGGACACTTTGTAACTGTGTGACCTTAAGCAAGTCACTTAACCTTGGTTGCCTCAATTTCTTCATCTATCAAACGAGCTGGAGAAGGAAATGGCAAACCGCTCCAGCATTTCTACCAAGAAAACTCCAAATGAGGTCACAAAGAGTCAGATCCAACTGAAAAAACTGAACAACAATGAAGTCTGAAGAGCGACCTATTTCTGTGACAGGATCTCAGCTTGGTTCTCACTCCGTTCACCTCTCATTAACAGACTCATAGACTCACAGAACGCAACGGTTGGAAGGGACCTTAGAACTAGCATGTCGGATCTGGGAAAGAACCTTGCAACCTAGAATGTCAAAGCTGGGCAAGACCCTAGGACATCAAATGTCAGAGCTGGGAGGGAATTTAGAGCACAGAATGTTAGAGTTGGTAGGGAACTTAGAACACAAAATAGCCAAACATAGAATGACCTCTAGGTCAGAGGAGGCTCCGAACGTAAAAACATTAGAGCCTAGAATGAGAATCCTGTGAATTCAGGGAAGCCTTTGTATAATTGTGTCACTGTATTCCTGGCACCTAGTACAGAGTTCATGTATGGTATATACCTCTCCCGTTAAGAGACCCCAGGTTTGGGTCCACAGGTTTGTGGACAGTCCTGGGGAAGGCTAACCTCTCCAGAGCAGAGAGTTGGACTCTGTTTTCTGACTTGTTCCACCACTACCCTGGAGCCCCTAAGGAAAAATTTGGTAAAGCTTATGATATGTGAATATAAAGAGATATTTATTGTATTGTAATAAATAATGAAAAGGTTTCAGTGAAATCTGAAAAGATCTTTCTTTATGGGGTACTTATTTTATACACACACATGCATACATGTACACACATATATGTATATGTAAATTATCTATTCTTAGCACTTAGCCTGGTGCCTGGCAAATAGTAGGCTCTTAATGAAGGTTTATGAATGAACTGATGAGCAAAATGAGCAGAATTATATTTGAACAATATGATGATGACAGCTTTGGATGCTTATGAGTTCTGACCAATGCAGAGACCCATGAGCACTCTGTCTGCCTCCTGAGAGAGACAAGATGATTTCAAAATACAAAATGAGACATACAGTTTTAATTACCATCGATGCTGGGATTTGTTTTCCCTGAGTACATGTATTTATTACTGAATTTCTTTTTTTTCTTTTAAATTTGTTTTTGAAGATTGTGGGAATGAGAGAAAATAAATCCTTGTTAATTGAGGGAAAATCAGATGAAAGTTAAAAAAAAAAAAGAAATAATGTAAGAAGACAAATCAGTAATTAGCTCCAATTTATCCTGTGTATACATTCTGTTTGTATATCATATTGGTATGAGGTCTCCTTCATATTCTGTGAGGTCAATGAGGGCAGGGACTATGCTTGCCTCTCTTTGCCTCCCTAGCACTTAGGACAATAACTTGGCACATAGTAGGTGCTTAATAAATGCTTGTTGACTCGACTTAATGAAATTTCTACCTGGGATTGGTGGATCAGGTTCTTATTTTCTGCCCAATGCTCTTGAGGTTTGAACTCTTCCTGTACTGACATGCAAGCTAGTGGCCATTGACACCAGCAATCAGGAACACCAAGTCCCTGTGCTTGAGAAACTTCCTGCCGTGTGTGAGCACAAGTCAGTTTTAGAAATCAGCCTCTTTGGGTTGCCAGAAGCACAGTCCAAGCCTGTTGCTTCTAGAGCAGCAGGTAAGAAAACTGAGATCTGGCCTTGGGATGGAGATGAAAACTATAGACTGAGATCAGTGAGAGCTTTGGGGCCAATTACAGGGTGCCAGGAATCATCAGTCATCACAGAGCACAGAAGGGTGAGCCCCTCTTCCCCTCCCATTTAACCTCCATTAGGGGTTGGGGTCCAAGAAGGGAGGAGCATGCACTGTGCGCACACCTACACAACATACACGGGTGCACAAAGACTTATCCCTCTTTCCATGACCTGAGAGACTTGGGGGGAACTGTGGGAGAAAATTAGAGGGAGGCAAGCATCTAGTTTGCTTTTTTTCCACTTTCTTCCCACATACAATAAAGCAAGTGGCCGGAGTCTTACTTAGATGGCTGGTGGAGAAGTAGCCCAGATGGGTACTTATTTTATACACATACATATACATACACACATATATGTATATATAAATTATATATATACTATAAATACAAAGTGATTAGGGAAGGGGAGCATCAGAAGTTGGAGGAAATCAGGAAAGGTGTCATGTAGAAGGTAACAATTGATCTTGTTTTGAAGGAAGAAAGGGATACTATGAGTGGCAGAAGAGAAGGGAGTAGATTATAGGCATAAGCAAGAACAGGGCAAAGGCATGGAAAGAGAAGGCTAGGATGGCTGGACCATAGCACACACAGCATACAGGAAAGGAAGGAATATATAAGGGGGCTGGAGATATCTGCCAGGGCCAGGGCATAAGGATTTTAAAAGCCAAAGAGAAGAGTTTTTATTTGATATAGGCATAGTTGGTTGGTTGGTTGTCCTTCATGCTCGAAGAGGACCAAAATGACATCACTATGTCGGAGTCAACGTACAATGTGTCAGATTGTGGTGGATCAGACAAATAGAGCTCCGAATGCTCTACCACAGGTTGGGCACAAATAGTCCATGTGAACATCTGGAGTGGATTTTCTAGATTTGTGCTACTCACCTCTTTTTGGAACTACTTCAATTCTGCTTTGCTCATAGAACACAGTGCCATATTCTGATGAAGGCACCCTGTGCTGAACCATCTTGTGCCAGTATCTCTCATGTTTCACAATAGATTCCAAAGTTCCTCAAAGAGACCTCCAGAGCATCTTTCTTTCGATTCTTCTGACCTCCATTCAGGCTTGCCTTGTGTCAGTTCTCCATAAAATAGTTTTTTAGGCATTCCATTTCAACAATGTAGCCAGCCCATTGGAGTTGTGCTCTCTGAAACCAAGTTTGATTGCTTGAGAAAGGACCTCAGTGTCTGCTATCTTATCCTGCCAGGTGATCTTCAGAATCTTCTTAGGACAATTCAAGTGGAAGTGATTCATTTTCCTTGCATGGTGCTGGTAGACTGTCCAGGTTTCACAGGCATACAAAAATGAGGTCAGCACAACAGTTCTTGTGGACCTTCGGTTCGGTAGGCAACCTAACACATCTTCTCTCCCATACTTTCCCTCAGAGCCTCCTAAACACTGAGCTAACCTCATCATCTATGTGTACATCCTGGGAAAGTGTACTGCCAAGGTAAATGGACTTATCCATAACATTTGAAGTCTCTCCATTCACTGTAACTGAGATGGTGTGGCACCAACTGGTGGAGAATCTCTGTTTTCTTAGTGTTAATTGTTAGGCCAAAGTGGCAGAGAATTGATTCATATTTTGTCACATCTCAACTTCAGAGGCTGCACTAAGTGTACAATTATCTATGAACAAAAAGTCACACACCAGCTCTTCCTCAACTTTAGTCTTGGCTTGTAGCCTTTTCAAGTTAAATAATTTACCATCAGTGAAGTAGCTGATCTTAAAGCCATTTTACTCATTGAAGGCATCTGACAGGATAGGAGCAAGCACACAGCCTTATTTCACTTTGCTTGTGACTAGGAAAGAGCAAGAGCATCATCCATTATCCAGAACCTGTGCAAGTACACCATTGTGAAACTGGTGTACCATACTGATGAACTTCTCTAGGCGATCATATTTTGCCATGATTTTCCACAAGCCCTCTTGACTGATAGTATCAAAGGCCTTGGTTGTATCGACAAACATGTATAGACTTCTGTTCTGCTCCTGGCATTTCTCCTGGAGTTATCAGGCAGCAATCACCATATTGACCATTCCTTGGCTCCTTCTGAAGCCACCCTGGCTCTTGGGTAGATGACCATCTTCCAGGTGAAGGATCAGCCTATTAAAGAGGATTCTGGCAAGATGACTAAAAAAGAAACCCCACCCCCTCACCACCATCGCCTGGATTGCCACAGGATAACCTATTTCCTTTTCCTCTAGAGGCAATAGAGAGGCAAGGTAGTAGGAGAGTGACATAGTCATATTTGTGTTATGTTGTTACTGTTTGCCCTTCATTCTCAAAGAGAACCAATGACATCAGGAAGCTGATGTCTTGACTTGCAAGTGAATTGGATTTAAGTGAGACAGAGCTGTGCAATGTCATCAGCATCATTCTGTCTTTTGGAGTTATGGGAGTCTAGAGGCAAGATACAGAAAGCAATTGAACTGGGCCAAAATACCTGATGTTTATAGAGCATCTTCAGGTTTGCAAAGCATTTTACATGTATCATTTGATTGGAGCCACAACAATGCTATGCAAGAATGCTACAGGTATTATTCTCCCAGTGTTATAGATGAGGAAACTGAGGGTTAGGGAGATGAAAAAAAAAGAACACTGGATAAGTTTCAAATATTATTGTTATTACTTACTTGACGGGCAATAGAGAATTACTAGAATGTGGTGGGCAGGGGAATGTCATGGAATCCGCTGAGAGATGCTGCCAAGAGCCTCAGGGCTTTCTTCCCAGGCAGCGTCACCATCTTCTTTTTCTTCCTCCTCTTCCTTTCACTGGGAGCAGCAGGAGCTGAGTTCAAGCTCTGCTCCCCCTTCTTAACCGCTGTGTGACACTGGTAAGTGCCTTCCTCTCTCTGAGCCAGTTTTTTTCATCTGTAAAGAAAGCAAGGGGACTGGACCAGATGACCTTTGAAGTTCCTTCTAGCTTAAAATTCATGACCCTGTCGTCTGCTTGCTTGTCCTCCACCATCTCCTCCATCCCTCTTTACTAAAAGGATTGTTGTCCTCCTTCCCACATAAGGACTGGTTGAAAGGGCTGGAGATAATTAGTCCGGTGAAGACTCGGTAGAGCAGAGGGGTGGTGCTTGCCTTCAAATGCCTGCAGGGCTGTCTAGGGGGTGGGGTGGGACTGGCTGTATTCCACTAGACTGCCGAGTGAACCCAACAGGAAGTAAAGAGTGGAAATTGCAGAGAGGCACATTTAGATTTGATGGGAGGAAAAGCTTCGTGACTCTTGGATGGAGCTTCCTCTGAAGGAGGGAGGTCTTCAGGCAGAAGCTGGAGGACAATGTGTCAGGTATATCGTACAGGAGGAAGAATGGGTATTTTCCAAGGTCTCATGTTCTAAGATACTGGGATGCTTCTTTCACTTTCCTATTTCTCACCTCCAGCTCCATTATTGGAATCACTTCGAGTTGTACCTCTGGAAGTTCCCCCGTCCTCCTCCATGTTCCAGGACCTTGAGGAGACCTCATAGGAAGAATCTTCAGGAATAAATGGACAAGGGTCCCTCAAGACAAGAAAACAGGGAGTGATTGCTATCTTTATAGCACTAGCAACAAGCGGCCACAAGCATGAGAACACAGTCATGTAAATTATCAGGGCGAATGGGGGCAGTCCTGAGAGAAGCCACCAGGGGGAAGCAGTGAGTCAAGAATAGATTCCTGCATCTGCTGGGTCTCTGGGCAGAAGGATGCTGTCAGGACCCATAAGTGGACCAATCACACAGCAAGAGAAATTTAAGCTAGACATTGGGAAGAACTTGTTAGTGCACAGGCTGCTGGAGGGGGAGCAGCCCACCCTATGGCACCTCCCTCCTCCAGTGGGTTCATGCATCTCTGCATGGGAGAATGCAACCTCTCCTGTTGTCTCCTGTGGTCTCACTTCTGCCCACACCCTAATCCCCAGTTCTAGCATGACGGAAACACTTCCAGATTTGGAGTCTGAAGACCATGTTTGACTCTACGGATTTACCTCTCTAAATCTCATATTCTTCATCTATAAATGGATTAAGGATCCCCAAGTCCCTTCCATCTTAAATCTGATATCAGGGTGCAATGGAAAGAGTTCTGGATTTGGAATAATCAAAGGATCAGAGTTCAAACCCTTACTGTGCCATGTACTTTGTGTGACACTGGGCAGTTCACTGGAGCAATCTGGACTTCGGTCCAAATATGAGGTGGTTAGATAACCATGATTGACCAGATGACTTCTAAGATTTTTTCCTGCTTTAAATCAAATCAGTGATCTTGGGTTCACATACATGGTAAACACAAGCAGCCTCTGCCACGGAGGACCTCACTTGACTCAATATCATGCCAGTCTTGCCTTTCATCCCTCCCGTTCATTTCATTCAATTTCTTAGAGCATAATAGTATTCCATCACATGTTCAATTCCTATTCATTTCATCGAACATTCTTTTTAAAAAATTATCATTTATTTATGTTCAACATTTATTTTTAGGTGATTTAAAAATTTTTTATAATTAATTATCAGTTTTTAACATTCACTTCCATTAGATTTTGAGTTTTAAATTTTCTCCCTTCCTCTCCTTCCTCCCTCCCCAAGATAGCATGAGGTCTGATATAGGCTGTATTTATACATTTATATTAAACATATTTTCACATTAGTAATGATATAAAGAAGAATTAGAATGAATGGAAGGTACCACAAGAAAGAAGGAACAAAACAAAACCACAAAAGAAAAGAAGAGCAAATATTATGCTTCCATCTGCATTCAGACTCCAAGGTTCTTTCTCTGGATGTGGATAGCATTTTCCATTGTGAGTTTTTGAAGTTGTCTTAGATCCTTGCATTGCCAAGGAGAGCTAAGTCTATCAAAGTCAGTGATCTCACCTTGTGGCTGTTGCTGTCTACAAGGTTCTTCTGATTCTGTTCATTTCACTCAGCATCAGTTCATATAAGTCTTTCCAGGTTTTTCTGAAGTTCACCTGCTCCTCATTTCTTATATAGCAATAGTATTCCATTACATTCATATAGTAAACTTATTCAGCCATTCCCTAATTGATGGGCATCCCCTCAATTTCCAATTCTTTGCTACCACAAAAAAGTTGCTATAAGTATTTTTGTACATGTGGGACCTTTTCCCATTTTTATAATCTCTTTGGGATACAGTCCTAGCAGCGTCATTGCTGGTTCAAAGGGTATTCACAATTTTATTGCCCTTTGGACATAGTTCCATCTTGTTTTCCAGAATGGTTGGATCAGTTCACAACACCACCAACAATGCACTAGTGTTACAATTTTTACCACGTCTTCTCCAACATTTATCATTTTCCTGTTTTGTCATGTTACCCTATCTGATAGATGTGATGTGGTACCTCAGGGTTCTTTTGATTTACATGGTTATAGATAGCTTTAATTTCTTCATCTGAAAACTGCCTTTTCTTATCCTTTGACCATATATGAATTAGGAAATGACATATTCTTATAAATTCAACTCAGTTCTCTATGTATTTTAGAAATGAGGCCTGTGTCAGAGACACTGGCTGTAAAAAATTTTTTTCTCAGCTTTCTGCTTCCCTTCTAATCTTGGTTGCATTGACTTTGTGCAAAACCTTTTCAATTTAATGTAATCAAAATCATCTATTTTGCATTTCATAATGCTCTCTATCTCTTGCCTTTATATCTAAATCATGTACCCATTTTGATTTTATCTTGGTATAGGATGTTGGTCTATGCCCAGTTTCCACCACACTATTATCTAGTTTTCCCAGCAGTTTTTGTTAAATACTGAGTTCTTATCCCAGAAATTGGAGTCTTTGGGTTTGTCAAATAGTAGATTACTATAGTCATTGACTGTTGTGTCTTGTGTATGTAAACTATTCCACTGATCCACCACTCCATTTCTTAGTCAACACCAAGTAGTTTTGATGATTGCTGCTTTACAATACAATTTAAGATCTGGTTCAGCCAGCCCATCTTCCCTTGCATTTTTTTTCATTAATTCCTTTGATATTCTGTAACTTTTGTTCTTCCAGATGAATTTTGTTATTGTTTTTTCTAGCTCCATAAAGGAATTTTTTTGGTAGTTTGATTGGTATGGCATCAACATTCATTTTTTTAAAAAATTGAGTTGTACATTCTGACCCTTCCTCCTTCCTCCTTCCCCTCCCCCACCCACTAAAAAGCAAATGATGTGATATAAATTATACATGTGATACCTTGCAAAACATATTTCCCTATTAGCCATGTTGCAAAAAAAGGAAGAAAAAATAAAGTGAAAAAATTATACTTCAATCTACATTCAACTTATTAGTTTTCTCTTTGGAGGTAGGTAGCATTTTTCATCGTGAGTCCTTTGGGATTGTCATGGATCATTGTACTGATCAGAGTAGCTAAGTCTTTCACAGTTATACATTGTTACAATGTTGCCGTTACTGAGTTACAATGTTCTCCTGGTTCTTCTCCCTTCACTTGTACCTCTTCCCAGGTTTTTCTGAAACTATACTGCTCATCATTTCTTATAGCACTATAGTATTCCATCACAATCATATACCACAACTTGTTCAGTCATTCCCCAATTCATGACCACATCCTCAATTTCCAGTTCTTTGCCACCGCAAAAAGAGCTGCTATAAATATTTTTGTGTGTCCTTTTCCTCTTCCTTTGATCTCTTTGGGATACAGACTAGGTCAAAGGTATGTGTAGTTTGATAGCCCTTTGGGAATACTTTCAAACAGTTCTTCATGGATCATTCTGAGTCATTGTACTTAGCGACTTCAATCGGGGTCCCAGATATTCGGTTCTCTGCCTGATTTCCTGTTCTTCAGTCCCACTCAGCCCTTTATCTACGTCTCTGGTCCTTATTTCTAAATCTAAAGCCTAATCTTGCAGGACCCCAGGCATCTATATTACTTCCTGGTCGATCCAGTGAGGCAGCTTCTACTTGCACTATCATCTCCCCTCTGGTGACTGGGAATCCTACCCTGAGTTCCTCAGCTCTGACAAAGTAGCTTTTCCCTTATCTTTCTTCAACTCAGGACTCTCCTTTACTTACTGTCTGCTCCGGACTATATCACAGTCCGAGGATCCCATCTCTCCTCTCTGTCTTCCTGTTTCCCTTTGCCTTCCCCCATTAGAATATAAGCTTTTTGAGGACAACTGACTGTCTTGTATTCCAACCACCAATAATTAGCACTATGCCTTGAAAGAAGTAAGCATTTAATAAATACTCTTTCTATCCATCTATCTCTTGGACTCTCAAATCTGCGCCCTCCCATTTGCCTAGATCCTTACCACCCTCAGACTCAACCTTCTACGGCTGCTTTCCTGGTCCTGGCCTCTGGACTTAATCAGGTTCATCAAACCTTCTCTCTCTACTCAGCTCCTAGACTCCAAACTTGACTAGTACCTTCTAAACCTGCCCCATCTATGCCTTTCTTTCAGTCTGAACTCCCTGGACCTTGAATCTGACCTCTATTCTCGGAATCTGTTTCCTGTTATATTGATGTCATTTCACTTTGATCTCACCTTTGAACTTACTTGCTCTGCACTTCACCTCAAAGTGCTTCTTGATCCTCTTTCTAATGCCATGATTTCTCTTAGTATGAAAAATAATGCATATGTGCATGGCACTGAGGAAAGAACATTGGATTTGATGTCTAAGACCTGGGTTCAAATTCTGGCTAATCCACTTACATACTAACTAATGGCTAATATGCAAGGAAAGGTCATTACATGCTGGCTAAGCTATTTGCAAACCAGACTTTGAGAGAGTTGTTTCATCTCCAGGGACTTTGGTTTCCTCTTCCATAAAATGAGATTATTAATCCTGAGATCCTACATATTCATTTAAAGATAACAAAGCACTTTCCTAACAACAGCTTGGTGAAATGGAGAAACAAGTGTTGTTATCTCAACTTTTCAGATGAGGAAACTAAAGCTGGGGGACTTTACATGATTTGTCTAGTTTCTCATTGTAAGTAACACAGGGAGGTCATTATTAGTGGGAAGAATTAATCCCTGGATATGGTGTTCTGTATTTTAATTCTCACTCTTCAGAATTATAATTATGCAAAATATGGTGATTGGTTCTGGCCCAAAGGAAATATACAGTACAAATTTCAATGGGGACCACTTCAGAGGATTCCCTATTTTCACTAATCCAGACTCCAAATAAAGGCTCGTATGGATCTCTTAGCTCCAAGTTCCTTTCCCTGTTGCCTTTTGCCCATCTAAGATGCTGAACTCCTCAAAGTCCCAGGTGCAAAGCTGCACTCTGGTCCAGCTCCTCCCCTCCAACTTTTTCTGTCTTAACCCAAGCCCTGCCTCTGACTATTGATGAGCACTAGCATTAAACACCAGGAGGACTCATGATATCTCTTCCCCAGACATGGTTAAGACGAGGATAAACTCATTTCTCTGTCTGTGACGCTTGGAGGCTGGGAACTGGACAAGATGACCTTTCTCCTCATGCAGTGTTTGTCAGGAAGAGAATTTCTGCCTGACATTTGTGACCTTTAAACAAAGTCCATGTGGGGCCAGGGCGTGGTGCAGGTCTCTTTCCTATCAAGGGAGCAGAGGCTCTGGGCTGTTCTCACTCCAGAGCGTGACAGCTTGTGTTGGAGTGTCACGCCGGGCCGAGTTTTCCTGGTTGGCTTTCTCGCTGCATACATTACTGAGACTCGGGGAGGCCCTCCTTTCTCTCTTCAGGAGTGTGACCTTGTTATCATTTCCTCCCTCATTCAGTTCTGAAACACTCTTGTTACCACAACGACAGTGATGTGGCATGACACCTCTGGTAAGGAATTAGAAACCTTCCCACTGCAGAGAGCCTGGAGGCAGACAATGCGGAGCTGGAGCTTTCTAGGCAAGGGTATTAAAAACCCTGGCTCGTTCATAGGGTGGCAGGTCAGATGAGGGTGGACAGAATCCTGAGAGTAGTTTGACCCACAGGTATGGGAATATGGTCCAGAAAGTTCCCAATAACAATAGGAGAGAGGTCAATAAAAGAATGTCACATTTGGAAGGGCCCTTAGAGCATAGAGTAGGGGGGCAGGGAAGGGCCTTAGTACACAGAATGTCAGAGCTGGGAGGGGCCTTACTTAGCACACAGAATGTCAGAGCTGGGAGGAACCTTAACACACAGAATTCGAGAGCTGGAAAGAACCTTAGAACAAAGAATGACAGAGTTGATAGGGACTTTTGAATACAGAATACAAGATATGGAAGTGACCTTAGAATATAGAATGTCATGGCTGAGAGAGATCTCAGAATACAGCATATAGACTGTCACAGTTGGTAGGGACTTTTGAACACAGATTAGGGCATAGATAATGACAGTTTTTGGAAGGTACCCTACAACACAGAATAACAGATCTTAAAACATAGACTGTTAGGTAGAGACTTTAGCACATACAAGTGAATACTCAGAAGATATCTTAAATATAGACTGTCAGAGTTGATGGGGATCTTAGAACAGATAATGTTAGAATTGGCAAAGACTTTAAAACATAAAATGTCAGATCCATAAGGGATCAGAGATATCATCTAATCCAGCCCTTTTAATTTATAGATGAGGAAAGTGGGACCTAAAGATGGAATAAGATTTATCCAAGATGATACAGACAATGAAAGAGGCGGGGAGTAAGACATAGGCTTCCTGACTCCTAGTCCAAGATACTTTCCACTACAGCTGATTGGAAGTCTGAAGGCAGACAGACAGACAAGGAAGTCAGAGAGGTCTGGCAGCTGAAACTGAGCTTCAGGGACAGGGGTTCCAGTGAAGGCCTACAGTTCTGGAGAGAACTAGAATTAGGTTACCAGGAAGTTTTAGAGGATCTAGGGTACCAGCCAGAGAACTAAGGTGAGAATGTGGACACACAGGAATACAAAAGGTGCCCAGTTATTATTGGATCTGGACACATGAGGGGTACCTTATCTCATCCCACTTCCCTTGTGGGGAGACCCTTGATATGGTTCAATGCAATCTTAAAATAATTTTTCCCTGGGGCTCCAGAGTAAGACTTCAAAGAATAGGAAAACAAAAGAGCCCAAGTCTCTCTTGGGAAGTCAAGCTCTTCCAGGTTTGAACATAATCTATGGATAGGAGTCTTGAGCTATGAGAACCCCCTTGGTGAAGAAGGAGAAGGCACAGGGCTCCAATCCCAATGGGATCAGTGGCAGTTAGACATACTAACATTGAGGCTGATGGAAATTTATGGGAAGATGTCTAACACTGGAAAAGGAAGTCTGGAATACAAGGAGAAAGGTCATGGTTGAAGAAATAAATGTGGGTGTCATACGATTTGAAGATGTGGTAAAGGATGAAATTAATGAGAGAGACAGAGAGACAAAGAAACAGAGACAGACATGCAGAAGGAGTACAGAGAAGAGAAAGTAATGCTCCATCCTGAAGCTACTTAAGAGATATTCTCACTTCAGGGCCCCAGAAAGAAGAGAGGGAAGAGAAGGGAATAAATATTTATTAAACACCTACTATATGCCAGGCACTGTGCTATTTATTGAACCACCTACATACCTATAAGAGGAATTTCCATGTTGCTGTCACCCAACGGTCTGAGGATTCCTCCTTGAGGCTACAGACTAGACAAGGTCATAGCCTTCCCTTGTGGCCTCCTAGTTCTTCTCTGCCTAAATGAGCTCTGGGTGCCATGTTTTAGGAAGGCAATTGAAAAGCTAAAGAGCATTCAAAGCAGGTCAACCAAGATGGGGCCTTGAGACAATGACATATGAGGCTCACTTGGAGGTATTGAGAATGTTGGGTTTGGACAAGAGACTTAGGGGAAGAATAGGACCATAGGTCTGGAGCTTCAAGGGACCTTAGAGACCATTTAGTCCAACCTCATTTTGTAGATGAAGAACTGAGGCCAACAAAGGTTGAGTGACTTGTCCAAGGTCACATATATAGTAAGAAGTAGAACTGGGATTTATACTTAAGCAAGGTGATCCCCAAATCCAATCCTCTTTCTATTGTACCATGATGTCTCTCTCCCTCAAGACATGATAGAAGCCTGAAGTATCTGAAGGGCTGTTACAGGGACAAGCAATGGTCAGTGGGAGAATTGCTGGATTTGGAGCTGCAGGACCTGGGTTCAAACCCTGGTTTTGCCATTTAAAAAAAAATTTTTAAATTTATTTTCATTCTAAATATGGAATTTAATGAACATCAAAGGGAGAGCGAGAGAAGGAGAGAGGAGAGATGGAGAAAGACAGACAGAGGAGAGAGAGGAGAGAGAAGGTGATTGAAAGAGAAGGAAAGAGGAGAGAGAGAGAAAGAGAGAGAGAGAGCATTTCCATATGCAAAGTAAAATAGAAATGGGGAATTATATGTAAAACCCTTAATTTCTAATATGTACAATTTTTTAAAAGTATGTAATAAATTCAGCATTCAAAGTCATTCTGTTTGCCTTTACTTCACGCTGAGCTTTCTTCTGTTCCTGTCTATACATTTTTGAACGTTACAATGACCCTTTTTTATATCCATTTTTTTTTGTGTTTGCTTTGGCAGGGGGAGATTGGGGGGGAAGTTGTTGGGGAGTGAGTAACCCTATTGCTTAGTTCCCCTCTTGCGTCTCCAACAAAAAAGGAAAAACTCAAATCTTTGTAACAAATAAGTCTAGCGAAAAAACCAAACCCACCTACTTCTGGCTCTGTCACTTTTAAAATGTTATAGAATTTATTTTTAACGTGGCTTTCATTCCCTTCATTCTCCCAAATATTTATTACTCAAAGTGAAAAATAGAGAAGAAAGAAAATTCCACAAAAGTACCCAACACATCAACCCAATCCCAGCAGCCTGTGCAGCGTTCCATACCTACAGTCCCTCATCTCTGCAGATATATGAGGGAAAGGCATTCTTATGAGTTAAGCCTGGTCATTGTAACTACATAGCACAAAGTTTCTGTTTTATTTGTAGTTGTTCTTTCCATTGACATTGTTGTGGTCTCCCATGTCTGTTGTTTTTCTGGTTCTACTTACTTCACTTTGTGTCAGTTCATATAAGTCTTTTCCTGCTTCTCTCTGGATTCTTCATGTTCATTATTTCTCATAGAGCACTACATTATGTTTATGTACCACAATCTGCGTTATTCATTTCTCAATTGATGATCAATTATCATGTCTTTTCTGCTCTGTTAACTTTTATAAGTTTATCTCATCTATAAAATTAGGGGAAAGGTGTTGAACTAGAGGCTATCTAAGCTCTAATCTATGGTTTGATGATGTGAGGGCTTGTTCCATGTTGACAAAGAGGACAGAAGAAGGAGAGATGGGTGGAAGCTACAATGAGGCAAATCTAGGCATTTTGGACTCAACTTACACAAAACAGAACTCATTCCCCACCCCCCTTGCCTCCTAAGTCACCTTTCTTTGGGGAAGTTTATTTCCCATTGCTGTCAAAGGCACAGTCATCCTTCAAGTCACTCAGGTTTTCAATTCCACTCATCCTTAGTTCTTTATTCTCCCAAATTCCACATCTTCAGTCACTTTCACTCAATTCTCTTCTACAACATCTTTCATGTATGTCCTCCTCTTTCTACTCCTCTGGTCACCACCCTACTTATTACCTCTCACCTAAACTATTGAAATAGCTTTCGCCTTATTTGTTCTCCATGCCTCTCTGTTCTCTCTTCCCCTTTCCAATTCATCTTCCACTCCGATGCCTGTGACGTTCCTAAGCAAAGATCGAAGTATAAGAGGAAGCAATACGGCCCATCTCTCTCATATGATTACTCTAGCAAAGGTCAGGAAAGAGCACCAGATTGAGTTGTGATCATGAAATCTAAAGAAAATATGCAATGGGTGCTTTTTCCAGCCCAGGTATTGAACCAGAGAAACTTGAAGGCACTGTACAGGGAGTCCACCCAGGAAGACTCATGCAGAAACTTTCCAGTATGGGCTGAAGCTGAGGCATGCAATTTTATATCTGGGACAAAGAGGGCTGACTGAGAGCAAGTCTGAAGTTATTTCTATCACAATGAACCCTGGCAAGAACTGGAGCCAGCAGCTCCAGCCAGGGATGGACCTGTAGCTGCGCTGTCTTGGATCAGGACTAGGGTTGTAGAAGCTTCTGGCAGCCCTGGGTTGGGGAGTCTACAGCTGTGTACATGAAAGGGGGCTTAGACCAGGGGCAGCCATGTTGCTTTGACCCAAGGATCTTGGAGACCTCCAGCACCTGGACTAGGACTGGGGCCTGAAGCTGTCTCCTGGAGTTATGACTAGGAGCAAGGGCAAAGCTTTGTTTCCAAGACCCCAAACTGGATTTAGGAGCCTACAAAACTCAGACTGGGAAGGCAGTGATTAGATGGCAAACTAGATTAGGCAGCTTACTGTGCTGAAAATCTGCAGCTTGTTGATCTGAGCTACCCCTGAGATTTTTTGTAGAAACCTAGAGGAAGCAATGACAGTATCCTAGATAATATCCCAGATCAGGACCAAACAAGGTGACACCATTTCCTCCAGAAGGGTATAGAATTAGATTTTGACACAAATTCCCATTCAGGAAGGAAGGCTAAAAAAAAATGAGTTAAGAGAAGAAGATGATAAAGAAATATTACAGATCTAGGAATATTGAAGTTTGGTCCTGATTAATTCAAATACTGAATCCCATGAAGTAGTCAAATCATTCAAATTTGCACTGCATATTTCCACTGTGTTGGAGCCAATGATTATATTTTACATAACTAAAATTTTAAATAGTGCAAATTAAAAAAGCAACACTATCACTTCATGGATTCATTATTCACTAATTGGGACCTAGCTGTAATTCTACCACATTTATAAGCAATGACTCAAACAAAAACACAGCTTGGCCACAAGGTCAATTGTAATTCCAGGAAGCAATTAAAATAAGAATTTAAAAAAATGTCAGTGAGGAAAGATTTGGAAAGAGATTAAAAAGGAGGTGCAGAACTTCACCCAGCATCAGACTTCCTGAAAATACGAATCTACCAGACATAATTCCATGGGATAATAAGTGATACTAGAATTAAGATGATATTCCTAGAGTATAAGTCTTACTACACCATTCCTCTACTCAATAAATTCCAGGACTCAGCATTAACATTTCTATTTGCCATAGGCAGCTCTTCACAGCCCGTCCTCAGACTGCTTCTCTAGTTTTATTGTACATTACTTGTTACTGTTCCTCATATGCCTCATTCCATGTATTGTCTTTGTCCCCATACCTGCAATTCACTCCTTCCTGATTTCCACTTCTTAGAATTCCAAAACTTAGCTCAAGCACCACCTTCTTCATGAGGCCTTTTTGGACCCCCTCCCCGCCATGCCAGCTGCTAATCCTTTCCTCTCAAATCACCCTATGTTGTTCATTTATGTCTGACTCTTCTTGACCCTATTTGGGGTTTTCTTGACAAAAAATACTGGAGTGGTTTGCCATTTCCTTCTCCAGTTCATTTTAAAGATGAGGAAACTGAGATAACTTGCCCAGGATCACATGGTTAGTAAGTGTCTGAGTCTGGATTTGAATTCAGGTCTTCCTGATTCTAGGCCTGATGTTCCATCTACCCATTGCACCACCTAAATGCCACTCGCCATCTGTTTGGTATTTTGTATACATCTGGACTAGGCCAAGTCTCCCATAGAATGCTCTTTATGGGTGGGGATTGTTTCATTATGTTTTTGTGTCTCCTATGCCTGGTGCAGAGCAGGCCCTTAAGCAATCAATCCGTCATTAAATAAACATTTACTAAACCTACTATGTACCAGGCTCGGTGGTAAGTACATATTGATTGATTAGGCCTGAAGGAAAGACAAATACCATGAAAACCAAAGTGGCCCTAATAGAAAATGGGGTGCCTTTGGAGGTCATGTGACATCTCCCTCCTTCAAGGGTCATCAAGCAGAGGCTAGAAAACCATCCGTAGTTAAAGGGAATGCCAGGGAAGGGTTCTTGTTCTGGAGCAGGCTGAACAAGGCAAACTCTGGGAGCCCTTCTATTTTCAAAGCTTTGGGGATCTAGTGAGTTATCAATGACATTGAACTCAGCCATTCAAGAAAGCGTAGGGGACCAACTAGTTTCGGTGAGTTCAGGCCTCAAGGCCGCATGTGGCCCCTCAGGTCCTTCAGAGGTGGCCCTTTAACCGAATCCAAACTCCACAGAACAAATCCCCTTAATGAAAGAATTTGTTCTGTAAAACTTGGACTCCGTCAAAAGGCCACACCCTAGAAGCCCGTATGTGGCCTCAGTGCCACAGGTTCCCCAGCCCTGAATTATGCAGGCAAAGTACTGGCTGGAGTCAGAGTGTCTAGCTCTATTTCCTAGTTCCACTCAGCAACTGTAGACATACACAGCTAAATAGCCCAGAGGAGTGATGACTTCAGGGAAACATCCTGTCTGAATTTCTTAAGGGCTATCATAGGGGAAAACAAAAGCGCCTTCCCCCTCTTAGTTATTCCCATTTATCCCACATAGAACTTGCTTTGTATAACTTGGTTCCATGTTCTCTCCCCAGTTAGACTGCTTTGAGGGCAAGGACTGTTTTTTGCCTTTCTTTGTATCCCCAGAACTTTGCTCCATGCCTGGCACAGTAGGAGTTTAATAACTTTATTGGTTGATTGTTCTGTTTAGAACTAGGGTTACAGAATAAGCAGAAGTTATATAGTAAGAAGGCGTGGGGTTCCATATACACAAAAGCTTTCCTGATTTCTTTCTCTATCATGGTTTCAGATGCTTTTCCCTCTCCCCTCGAATTGTTAGCTTTTTTAATACAGTGTCTTCCTCCATTGGAATGGAAACTTCTTGAAGACAGGAACTGTGTCTCTTTCTCTTTCTATTTGTATCCCCAGTGCTTAGCGCTGTGTCTGGTGCAAAAGAAGCACTTAATAATTTTGTTGACTTGACTTGATTCTTCTAACCACGGACCAAGATGTATTTTGAAAGGTGAGCTTCCCATCACTAGAAGTTACAGTCACAGTCATAGCTGGAGAGCTGAAAGAACTTTTGGTGGTCCTCCAGGACAATTCCCTTATTTTACAGATGAGGAAACTGAGGCCAGAGACATTTAAGAGACTCTCTGGATGGAGGTCACATAGGTATGAAGTGGCAGAGCTGGGGTTTTAACTTAGATCCCCTGGTTCCAAGCCATGGCTCATGTCTGTGGTACTGTGCTGCCCCTCCTAGTCTGAGTGATCAGCTGTCAGGAGTAGGACCTGGTGCCACAGGAGTTTAGATAAGAAAGGACTTTATAAGCTAGAGAAATTGAGGCTTAAAAGATTATACGGGCTGCATCAAAGGTGACATGTGAGCGCCAAAGTCTCTCTCAACTCTTAAGATTTTGGTACCATGCTCCTTTTTTTTTTCCTGACTCGTGCGTCTCCCTCTAAAAACACATATGACAAAGACCTTGCTCTCGAGGCATTTACAACCCAGGCTGCGCTTCTCTCAGTCCAGGGCTCTCTGATGGCAGGACTCATGCCCTCTTTCTTTCATCTAGACTCATCTGGAGTCTACCTGTCTCCACATCGCTACCTTTACACTGAGGGCAGAAGCGTATCTCCATCTCAGGGAGACAGGGGAGTGTTGTCATTTGAAGTTGGATTTGAAGTCAGTCAATAAGTATTTATTAAGCATAATTTATTTTTTGTGCCAAGTGCTGGGGATACGGAGAAAGACCAAAAAAGGCTCAAGGAGCTCACAAGGAGGTAATATGCAAAATGCATAACCAAGACACATACAGGATAAACTGGAGAAAAGCAATACAAGAAGGCACTAGCGTAAGTCAAAAGTCCTGGCTTCGTAGTCCCACGCTGGAACTGGACAAATCATTTCCTTGCCTCCTTATTCTCCCGACCCCCTCCCTTTCCCGCCCAGTTCCATTCATTCTTTTCCAAAGGTACCCCCTATGGGGCGTGCCTTTATGAAGCCACGCCCCATATCTCCTTTGCCCTCCAGGGATTGGTTCCTGTGAGACCTCTCCACTCCCACCCTGTGTGACGCACAGAGCCGTGCTGCGGTGGGGCCAAGAGTAGGAGGGACTCTTCGACCTGAGGGGCGGGGCCGGGGAACTTGGTCAGGAGCTTGGTAGGCAGGCGCGCAGGCGCATTGTGGAGCGGAGGGCGGGGCCCGAGGTGAGGCGAAGGGGAGGGGGTGGGAAGGAAGGAGGGAGGAAGAAGAGCCGGAAGTGGGCGGCGGGGGCTGCAGCTGCCAGGGAAACCGGGGAGTAGAGCAGCGGCGGCGGCGGCAGCGGCGGCAGGGTTGGGCTGGTGGGTGGGCGCCGAGGCGGCCAGGCCGGCAGGGGCGGGAAGCAGCGGGAGCCGGCCCGGGGACGCCAACATTCGCCTCCCCGCCCTCCCGGTCCCCTCAGCCGCCGGGGGGCTACCGGCCTAACCGCCCACCGGGCTGTGAGGAGCCGCGCGCGGCCTTCCTCGCCGGCGCCGCCAGGGGGCGCCAGCCACAGGGGCTCGGGGGAAACCTTCCCCCCGGCTCTTGGGGGCCGGGGCCGGGGCTGGGCCGGGCTTGGCCCGGCGGGGGGCAGTGTCCGGGGTACCTGCGACCCCCCCTCCCCCGGCCTCGGGGCTCGCAGGTGCGCGCGGGGAGCGGGTCTCCTCCTTCCCCCCGGGGCAGGGGTCGCGGGGGCGCGTGGCCATGACGGGCAAGTCGGTGAGGGACGTGGATCGCTACCAGGCTGTCCTGGCCGGCCTGCTGCTGGAGGAAGAGAACAAGTTCTGTGCGGACTGCCAGGCCAAAGGTAACCCCCGGCCACCCGGCCTCCTGCGACCCCTCCGAGAGGGCAGGGACTCCGGCTTAGGCGAACTTGGCCTCTCCGCCCCGGAACCCGGGACGGGGCCTTCTGTGTACGGGGATCGTTTAATAAACGTCGGTCAAATGAATGAATGAATGAAGCCGCCCTCCGGTCTCTGCTGACCTCTCACCGGAGAGAGTAGTAAACTAGCAAGCTCCCTGCAGCCCGGCGGCGTTGTACATACGGATGGATGGAGCGCGCGCGTGTGTGGGTGCGTGTGCGTGTGCGCTTTCAGGAGCAGAGACACTGAGCTGGAACGGACTCAGAGTGATTGTGGCTGCTGAGGGTGTAAAGAACAGCCTCCGAGCTGGCGACCAGGGCGGGATGACTTTCCATCCACCCGGTTGTCCCGTGCAGTTGGGCAACATCTTTATGCGGTGACACACTGCAGATTTTTTGGTACTGGTGCTTCACCTTCATAAGGATGGTGAAGTGCGGGAGAGCCCGGTGTGGGTGGTGGCAGTAACAAACAGGTTCAGGCTGTAGGGTAGGATCCGTTTGGTGGAGGGAGAGAGAAATAATATTGGGCTTGCTTCGTGGTGTCTGCAGGCCAAGCTGGGGGAAATGCTGTTATTGTAAAATGACCCAGCAATTCCAGCATCTAGCGTCCGTTTGACCACGACCCTCAGAGACTCAGCTTGAACAGTTGATTGGAATATAAATAAGGGTGTTTGGCCTAAAAAAATACGCAGTCACTTGTTTGGCTATTGACACATTGGGTGGATTGTTCTCGTTTCCTCTTTTTACAGAATACTTGATAAACACAGGAGTTATGGAGATTCCTGGGTAGGGTTCGGGAAGGGGGGGGGGGGGTCTTGCTGTTTTTCATGCATTTCCCTGAAGTTGGGCCCAATGACCCCATCAGTTTCTCTGGATGCTCTGGCAGTGGATGTAGTAATTGCGCAGGCATTTTCAACATGAGGATAAACCAAAGACCTAAATATATTGGGGTTTTTTTGGCTCTATGGGAGGAGGGAGGGAAGAAGAGGGCAAGTAGGCAAGTGTTTTCTGTTTGTTTGTTTTCATGTGAATGGGGTGGGCAGGGAGATGCTATGTGTTTTTCTTACCCCTCATAGAAAGAGGAAGAATTAATATGTCTTGGTGAAAACTCTGTGGCTCAGTGGGAAGGTGGGTAGCCATAAACCAGACTTTATTTGAAAACCTGCTTGGGATTAATTTGTTAAAGTAGGCTCTTGTTAATGAGTTTCTTCTCTGTGCTAGAATTTCCCAGCAGCTAGGGGGAGGTGCCTTGGCTTTGCTCAGTTCCTTATTCTGAATCACCCACCGGAAGTTCTATTGCTGGGATGGAGGAGTCAGATGCCATTTCCATGATAAGACCTATTTCTCATCATAGGATCATATAGCCTGAGCTGGAAGGGACATCAGAAGCCATGTAATATGATCCCCTCATTTGAAAGGAGGAAATAGAGGCCAAGGGAGGCTAGATGAGTCGCCCAAGGTCAAACTGGTAGTTAGCGTCAGAGGTGAATTTTGAACTCGGATCCTCTAACTCCAAAGCTCTTGTTCTTACCCCTCTACTACACTTCTTCCCGATTCATATTCTAGCCCTATCAAAAGCTAGTCACTACCTTGGGCTCATCATCGAGGTCCATTTTCTTCTCTGAAATGGAACTAGATGCTCTCTAAGGTCTAACTCTTTTGATTCTCTCTTAAACTGAAGCCAGGGTGTGAAGAGTTTTACAAGCTTTCCAGGCTGATTACACAATTCTCCCTTACTGAACTCTGGCTCCAGCCAAGCTGATGTCCTTGCTGTTACCTGTACAGGATGGTCCATCTCCTGCCTTTCCACAGACTGTTTTCCTGGTCTGAGATGTTCTCCCTCCTTCTTTCCATCTCCTGGAGCCCCCTAGCCCTCTTCAGTGCTCAGTTCTAATGCCAGCTTCCCTCAAGGGCCTTTTCCTGATTTTGCCTCTTGTCAGTGACCCTCTCCCCCTTCATTGTGTATTTATTTTGCTTATATTCTGTATTTACTTATCTGTGAACATATTGTAGTCCTCTCAGCACTTGATGGCAGGAACTGTCTCATTTTTGTAACTGTATCTTAGTGCTTAATTCAGTAATAGGAGCATACTGTGCTGAGCGCTTTACAATTGTTGATCCTTTTTGGAATGAATGAAATCATTTGAGCCTAAACAACCTGGAAGGTTAGCACTGTTATGATCCCTATTTTACAGTTGAGGAAACTGAGGCAAACAGTTTAAGTGACTTGCCCAGGGCCACACACCTAATAAGTAGCTGAGGCTAGATTTGACCTCAGGTTTTCCTGACTCCAGACCCAGCAGCCTTTACAGACATTCTACTTTTGCACCCCTTTATTTGCTAGGTTGAACTGATCTTTACTTCTCTGTGATTCCTTCCCACACTACCTCTGCAGTTGCCTTTTGTAAAGAAGCGAAAATGTCTAATGTGTCTTTTCAGGTCAATCTTTCAAATACTGGAAAACAGCAGTCATATCCTTACTGCTACAACAGTGAGGGTTCTTCAGCGTTTTTGTGTGTGCTGGACCCCTTTGGTAGTCTGAAGCTTATGTATCTCTTTTCAGATTAGTGTTTTTAAATAATTGAGGGGAGTGCTAAATTTCACTTAGAGAATAGGGAAAAGGAAGATGTATAAATATTTTTTATCTATCTCCAGACCTCAGGTTAAGAACCCTTAATGCAAAGTTTTATTCACTGCTCTTATTCATCTCTCCTCAAAAAAAAAAATATAAACCTCTCTGATAGGCTCTTGTATACTTACAGATCAGCTACTGAAACTTTAGTTATTTAATTCTAAATGAAAATTAATATTGTTGTCCTTATAACTTGTGGTTCCTAGAAAGGGCAGTATTCATAGTTTGGCAGCACAGGATGCAGCTGACATGTGCTTTTGAGGAGAGGGAGTCGCTGTTCTAAATTATTGCCAGCTTTGATCAGTTAATAAGAATTTATTGAGTCCTCAGATTAGCCTGTGGGTTATTGTATTTGGGCTTCTTTTCCATATATTTTCCCGTGGCCATATTTGTGTTTCACTACATATAATAGGACAGGGGCTCAGGAAAAGGACTCCTTTATTAGCAGTTTTGGTTGCTTGTTAGGTAAGCCTGGTAAAACATTTAGTAGAGGTGGAGTTTTACAAACCTTTGAACTGAAGTAAAGGTATTTTAACTCATTTCCTCTGTGACCATAGATAATTAAGAGTTTCACAGCATCTGATGAATGATTGGAAATTAGGTCATTAGGACTGGAGGAGAATTAAAGTAGACCTGAATCATGAATGGGCAGGGGTTTTTGTGTTGCTCCAAAATGTTTCTTCACCATAGATAGATTCCTTTTTCATTTTTGTACTTTAGTTTTGGAATGTTGTCTTTTTATTTATATGACCCTTTAGAAATTTGACCTGAAATACCCTAATAATTGAATCATTGGAATGAAATGGAATGATCTGCCCCTTCAGAGTTACCTGTTTACTTGGGGTGTTATACCACAGGGTCCATTAGAGTTCCTGCTACTCTAAGCTACTGTAATTATTCTTCCATGGGAATGGAAGTCATTTAAGCCCTTGCTAAGACCTAAACATATTTTCCTCTAGACCCTTAGGCTAATGGCCTGTCATGGGAGTTTATTACAACAGACATAACTAGGGATAGAGGACATATGATAGTGTATGATGGCATCATGCTATGGGAAAGCGTATTGGACTTGAATCAGAGAACTGGGCTTCTATTCTTTTCCAACTCTTCTACTTACTACCCATATGACCTATGGGGCCCCAGTTTCCTCATCTGTAAAAGAAGGATTGAACTAGATGACCTCTAAGGTCCCTTCCAGCTCTAAATCTATGCTCCTATTAATCTGAAGGAAATGTAAAATGGGTCTCACAGCCATTGCATTTTTCTTATTCTTTCCCAAGTCTCTGGTAGATGATGGAAAACTGGATACCTGTAATGGTAGGATCCCCTAATGTGAGGGAAGACAGATTGGTTAGCCAGGCCTTGTTGCTAAAAAAGAAAAGTGATGCTTACAGCTAGTTTAGTAACATGGCTCTTCTTAGCATGGGCTGGTAAAAAAACAAAAGAAATATATACAGTGTTGACCAAACCTTGTTTCTTGGCTATGATTGAATTCCCCAAGTTGTTTCATTCAGCTTAGTTTTGAAAATGCATTCTCCCCCTCCCCCCTTTCAAAATTAAAGTACTGTATGTGGTTACAGGGAGCCTGGGCTACCATGACTCACCCCATAAATCTTTAGGCTTTGCAGCTAAAACCATTTCCTGTGTATGGTGATTCTAACATTTCTGCAAATGTGTTCACTTGGAGCCCATGTGACTGGTTACTGGATATCTCTCATCCTCCCAAGCTAATTGAAAAATGCTAATGAAAAATATTTTGTCACCTTAATGGCATTTTATAGGGTTATTACTCAAACAAAATACTTCAATAAAAAGTGAAATTCTCTGTTTCTAGAGAAAGACCAACTGGTACAAAGTGTGTTCATCCTGGGGTGTGTGACGTTCAGGTTATCATGACAGAACACTGTAGTCCTTGGCAAGTTTCCATTTTGACCACGTGCAAGATGGTTAGATAAGGATCTAAAGATCTGCTCTTGGGATCATGTATTTAGAGTTGAAAAGGGATCTTCGGAGGTCACCTAGTTCAATCTCTCATTTTACGGATAAGAAATTGAGCCCTAGAGAAGAAGGACTTACATAGAGTCTCACAGAATCAGGGTTTGAGCCCAGGTCCCCCCACTCAAAGTCCAGCACTATTTCCATTATACCATGCTGCCTCTTTAGGTAGAGAATCATCATGAATTGTAATTACACTAAACATCTCCTGGATACCATACCACTGGACATGTTTTACATCAAACAAAAAAATTTTGTAAAAATATTGAGTAATTGAAGGGTTCTCTGTTACGTGAAACATTGTGTAAACTGTTGTTTTTCAACTGGGGATCAGCTGATGGTTTCCTGTTATATATTAACTTGAAGCAAGAAGGTTTTAGAAAAACCACAACCTTGAATGTTGTAGCTGTATCTGGAAGTGATGAAAATAATTCTCTGAATCCAGATACCTCACAGAGCTTTTACTTCCTTGCTTTCAGCTAGTCAATAAGTTTTTATTAAGCACTACTGTGTGCTGGGTACTGTGCTAATAAATACTAGGCCATTTTCCTAGTTGCCCAACCTTTTGGTACTCTTACAGTAATTATCTGAGGTTTTGCAACTGATGCTTCTTCACTGTGACACTTATGATTAAAGACGATGCAGTTTTACTAAAAGTAATTTTATCAGGATTCCTATTAGATTACCTTCTCATTGTCACAGAGCTGAAGTTATTTCCTGGGAGATAGCCTTACTTTTTTCTTTCTTCCTGGCCTTTCAAACATCATGGCAGAATAGATGGTATAAATTGAAGGTGTGCCATCTCTTAGAACAAGGGTTCTTAGCTTTTTTTGTGTATCATGAGTCCTTTTAGTCCAGAGAAGCCTATGGACCTTTTCTCAGATAAAATTTTTAAATATATAAAGCAGAATATATAGAATTGCAAAGGAAACTAGTTATTAAAGTACAGTTATCAAAATATTAAAAAAAATAAGTTAATGGAACCCAGTTCTAAGACCTCTTGCCTCAGAGCACGCATTGAAAGGCAGAATTGATACTATATGAATGAAATCCCCAGTGGACGATGGACTTACTCTGTGATATTGAGGTGGTTACTTGTGCAATCTCTGCTTCAGACTCTTGCTTATAAGAGAGTATGTCACATTTCAGATATCTGAAACTGGATGTCCTGTAGATGTCTTAAACTCAGTGTGTTCAAAACAGAACTCATTCTTTTCCCCAAGTCCTCCCCACCTCTTACCTTCCCTGTTACTGTAGAAAGCAACTCCGTCCTCTCAGTCCTTCAAGTTCACAACCCAGGAGACATCTGTCTCTCACCCTTCATATCCTATCTGTTGTCAAGACCTTTGTAACATCTCTCAAATACACTCCCTTCTTTCTTCTGACACTGCCACCACTCTCATGCCAGCTCTTATCACCTCATGCCTGGATTACTACAATAACCTGCTGGTGGGCCTACCTGCCTCTGGTCTCTCCCCACTCTAGTCCATCCTCCATTCAGCTAGTAAAGTGATTTTCCTAAAATACAGGTCCAGGCATGTCATTCCCTGCCCACAGTAAACTCCAATGGTTCCTATGGCCTCCAGGAGCAAATACAGAATGTTTTGTTTGGCATTTAAAGTCCTTCATAACCTAGCCCCTTCCTACCTTTCTAGTGTTTTTTTTTTTTAATTTATTTTTATTTTTTTTTTTTAATGTTTTACAATCATTTCCTTAAAGTTAAGATTTTATCCCCCCCACCCTTCCCCCACTACCCCTCTCCCTCCCCATGACAGCATACAATTTTGTATAGGTTCTACATATACTTTCCTATTGAGCACATTTTCACTATAGTCATGCTATGTAGTCGAACTAAAATAAATGGAAGAAATCATATAACAAATCGAAACATAATACACTGAAACCCACACACACACAAACATGATCTGCTACATTCTGCAAATGACTTCCATATTTCTTTCTCTGAGTGTGGAAGGCATTTTGCCTTAGAGGACCGACATTAGGATTTTTTTTTTCTCAGTAAGTTCTTGTCTTATTACAAAGTTCCAAGTCTACTGGAAAAAACTCTCACACACTGTGGTCGCTGCTGTGCACAAAGTTCTCCTGGTTCTGCTCCTTTCGCTCAGCATCAGGTCATATAAGTCCTTCCAGGCCTCCCTGAAGTCTTCCTGTTCATCATTTCTTATGGTGCAATAGTACTCCATTACATTCATATACCACAATTTATTCAGCCATTCCCCAGTTGATGGGCATCCCCTTGACTTCCAGTTTTTGGCAACTACAAAGAGTGCTGCTATAAATATTTTTGTACACGTGGGACCCTTTCCCACTTTCTAGTGTTCTTAAACCTTACTCCCAGATTCATACTCTTCCATCAGGTGACACTGGCCTGGCTTTTCCACAAATAAGACACTCTCATCTCTCTCTTCTGGACAGTCTCTGTGGCTGGAATGCTCTCCCCTTCTCTGCTCTGACTTCTGACTGCCTTCACTTCATTTAATTTCCAACTAGAATCTCATTTTCTGTAGGAAGCCTTCCTCC
Organism: Bettongia penicillata ogilbyi; assembly: GCA_023548195.1. Taxonomy (NCBI): domain Eukaryota; kingdom Metazoa; phylum Chordata; class Mammalia; order Diprotodontia; family Potoroidae; genus Bettongia; species Bettongia penicillata. The sequence goes on from JAJHZJ010000128.1 coordinate 8,054,894, forward strand.
GCCCCTCTTAATTCTAGTTGCTTCTCTCTGCTAATCATTTCATATTTATCTTGTAGGTATTTGTTTGCATGCTGTCTCTTCATCAGATTGTAGGCTCCTTGAGGGCAGGGACTGTCTTGTCCCTCTTTGTATCCACAGTACTTTGCACAGCACCTGGCACATAGTAAACTCTTAATAAATGTTTATTGATTGACTGACATTGAAGACTTCATGGCTTCTCAGGGGGAATTAGGATGAACTGACCCTTATTGTGCTTTGCAAACTTGAATTAGGGTGTCAGTAAGATCTCCATGTAGGTCTGAAGAAATAATAATTGTAGATTCATGAAAGACACCGATTAAGAACTAAATTATTATCTGATTTTTTTTTTTTAAAGCTAAAGACCAGCTTGCCACTACTTTGGCTATATGCAGTGGTGCGGTTAAGGTTTAGACAACATAATGCTCCATTCACTAATTCTGGATTGTAATTAATATAAATTAATCTCTCGGATACCATACTAGTTCCCCCAAATCTTAAAGTTTACTCTCTCAACCTTCTCAAGGATGTGGTTAGAGGTGATTCATTTCTAGTTAGTCTTTCAGCAAGTCTAGCATTCCATGATCATCCAGGTCACCATCTCCCTGCATTTCTCAGCTATTGACATTCTGATGTGTAGGTGGCAGCACTCTTGGGCCCTGTTGCCCATACTTTGTTTTGCCACATGAGTCATTATCATCTGTTTCCATTCTTCTGCTTGCAGAATCTGGTCTAAAATTAATGGTGTCATATAATTACAGATTATATATATTACCTTACTAACTGGTATCTGTTGATTTAATGTATTTCAATTTATGTATTCTACTAGTTTGTGAGTTACTTTGGGGCAGAGATTGTCTTTTGCTGATTTTTGTATCCTAAGCACTTAGCACAATGCCTGGTGTATAGTAGGTGCTTAAAAGGTGTTTATGGATTGATTACATTGGTAAGGTGGTATTTTATCATAACAGAGAAGTGGAGAAGGGATATAATGACCTATGGAATTGGGTCATACTTTTATTCATCATCAGAGCACTCTGTGTAGAAGGATTCTGACACATGGTGTGTGTGTGTGTGTGTGTGTGTGTGTGTGTGTGTGTGTTCATCCATGTGTGTTTCCACGCCTGTGTGCTGAATTCTGTATGAAGCGCATATAAGCTGACATTCTTTGACGTTTTTTCTATATAAATCTTCTCTCATCTCTTATGGGGAGACAACTTCTTAGGGTACTTGGACAACTACTTGACTCTTTGAAAAATCAGAGTTTTATATGTAACAAAATCAATTTCAGAATAGATTTTAAGGCTTCTCTAAAACTTCAAGAAGTATACTTCATTGTTTTCTCTCTCTCTCCCTCTCCCCCTTTCCTTCCCTGTATCTTTTTCTTCCTCTCTCTCTTTCCCTCCCTCCCTCTCTCCCTCTTCCCTCCCCCCTCTTGCCCCCTTCTCTCTTCCTTTCCCTTCTCTTCCTCCAATCCCAAGAGTAAAAGGTTCTGTTTCTACAGACAAGAGATAAGATCTCATAGGCTCATCCTAATGGGTACAACTTTTCATGTTAATAAAAGACCTTATCTATTGTGAAGATAGTCATTTACCCTGGAAAGCAACATATAGCCTGTAGATCATGATGTCTGACCAGATAGATCTGTGTCTGCATTATGTCATAGTAACTGGGAGTCATTTCTCAGAGTAACTAGGAACCCTTTATCATATAATTACTTAGAAAGCTAGTCCCCACCCTGTCAATTCCGAGAATCCTGTGATATGGCATAAAAAGATCTCATTCCACCTAAAGCTCCTAGAAGACATGAAACAACTCCACATTTTGGTCCCCAAGAAGAGGCCATCAAGACTACAGCTAGAAAATGCAGTTGAGTGTGTGGTATGAGCAGAGGAGGTCAGAACTTGTTCAATGAGATGATGGTGGGCATAAATTTATCTTTGTACCTGGGCAGGAAGACATAATGTAGATATGCAGCCTTTCCCTTATCCTTTTGACCAAAACATCCCAGAATCTTAAAACTGAAAAGGGCCTTGGGAATCCAGTCTAACCCCTTTATTTTAGAATGGGAATGATGAAGTCTACTTATCACATGATGAATCATTAGGAGAGCTAGGATTTATACTCAGGTTTTTCTGCTTCTCTGTTGTGCTCCTCCACTCCATCCCACCAACCAGTGCAACTCTTGTTACCTCTTCTATGAATGCAGGCAGATTGGTATAAGAAAATACAAATGAAGTTTTCTTGGTCTAATTAAAAATGCAAACATGAAACTGCAGTGCCACACTAGACCTTTAGTGGACTCTGATTCTATGGAGCAGGATTAGCGCTGGCTTTCAATGTCACTTCGTTTTTTCCTTCAGAAAATTATGTGCTGTACTTTTAGTACTAAAGACCACCTCCCTTTCAGTGTCTTCTCTGACAGTAAAGCCACCAGCATTTAAGTCCTTGCAGCATTTGGTTAATTAGTGGAGTCTGGTCAGCAAGAATTACGGAAGGGCATGGGAATTATACTGGCTCCAGACTGATTGTTTCTTATTAGCCATAAGAAACTGAACACTTATTTGTCTGAGGAAAGGCACAGACTGTGAACACGAGGGAGGATTTTATTTTTAGTGTCTCTTCTCCAAAATCAGCTTCTCTTTGGTAGGTGGTAGTTAGACTTCAGAAGCTTAACCAAGGAAGTAATTTTTATTTTGTTTTATTTTAGAGCAGAGAAATCTTGCATCAGAGATTTTTCTTCATCATACAGCTGGTTGTTGTTAGGTACTCCCATTTCTGCTTAACAGAAGAGTTCTGCATTTGTGAAGCATGATGTTTTACAGTTGTAATGTACAACTACCATGTTTGACTTTTTTCCCTTTCCCAAACTTTTTCCCTCCCTCCCCCACTCTTCCAGACCCTGTATTTTCCCACAGGCATTGTGGATGTCCGTCCATTGATGGCTGTACTGCCGATTCCTCCACTGTGGAGCACCCAGCGATGAGCCAAGTCCACCTTCGGCTGGGGCCACTCATCAGCGTAAGGTTGTCCTGGTGGTTGTCTCCCTATTGTCCAAACACCCTCTTGTGTGTAGCTGAAACTTGCCCTAGGTTCCTGGTAGATTCCCAGCGCCTTTTGATGTGTTGCCTCTTAGTTATTCTATTGTCTTGTGTTGAAAATTAACTTTTCAGCAATCCTGAGTCAGAGCAAAGCTTTTTGACTAAAGACATATTTCCTCCCCAGCTACCAACTTTCCTCCCTTGTACTCTAATTGTTCTAGTTTTAGTTACACAGGATGCCACTAGCTTAGAGATTGCTCAATTTCACAAGCTCACTTTGAGAGCACTTTTCTGTGAATTGCCAGTTATATTTGACATAAAAGTTTTAAAAGGAAGTTTCTCAGTTTTGAAGAAGGAACTTCCCCGAAAGCCCAGTGTAGGAATGGAGAACTGGTTCCCTGCAGGCTTCTCCTCACATCAGGTAGCCAAGAAGCCATATGTGTGTCTCTCGAATGCTGTAGGTGTTCAGAGGTTTGGGCTTCAGTACTAAGGCAAAGTGGAGAAAGAGCCCTGCCTTGTTAGGATAGACCCTTATCTGTGGTCAGTACATCCTGTGGTCAGTGTATATCCTTCTCAAAGTCCTGAGCAAATGGAGTGATCCCACCCTACCCCCCCTCACCCCATAGTTGTATTGGTCTTGGTAGAGAAAATTCTGAAGTTTGAATCTCCTATTGGAAATTTACATGTTTAAAACGCACTACATTCTCCAGCTTTGATGCTTTTATGTTTTGGCAGCAACTTTGCTTAATCCAGAACTGAAGTGCAGGGGCAGTCATTTTCTTTGCTTGCAGTGGGGGTTTTAACTTCATCTTTCCCTCCTCTTTCCCCTATGTGTGATACTTGGAAACTAATTCTAGAGAGTCTTTCTCTGAATTGAAAGGCAAAAGGAAACTTGACCCAAGGATAGATATGAGCATTTATTTCTAATTTTTAAAAAGCATGATTATAATAAACAAGATGATACCATGTGTGATGTAATTAAATCTTATTCTGCACCTTGAAGCTTAGGTAATTTTTCCATGTGTATATTAAGAGTTATAAGATAAAAGACCAAGTTTCTCCTCTTTGATGTTGAAAAGCAGCTGTGTTTGGGCTATGGTTTAGTTTTCTCTCTCTGAAGGTGGGAATAAGATGCTAAGAACTCCCAGGAGATGACTGCGTCTGCTGTTCAGAAGAGGAGGTGATGGGAATTGTAAGTGAAAAGCTCGGCCATGCAGCAGTGGTGTTGGATAAAGGTCTCTGGTTCATAGTAATGATCCAACTCAGACTTAGGTAATGACAAAGAAGAAAAAGAACCCAATCCTTGCTTATCTTCTAATTAGGGAGATATGGTATATACACAAATGAGTGTTGACATGAGGGAGACTATGATAGAGGCAGAGAGATGCAGACATATTTCATATAAGAGTGATAATTTTTATGTTGGGGTTGGGAGTGGAAATCAGTGAGGAAGGCTTCGTGGAAAAGTTAACACCTGAGCAGAGGCTTGAATGAAGAAGATTTCAGCAAGTGGGAAGAGAGTGTCCAGACCATGGATGGAGGACTGCTTGTGGGAATTCCAAGAGTCTGGAAATAGTAGGAGGAGAGTGGTCATAGCTGGCAGACTAGTTAGCTGGAATGTAACCTCCATAAAGAGGAGAAGTATGGGAAGAATTGGAAAGACAGGAGGGAGGCCTTGTGGAGAAGCCTAACTTCTATCCTGAAGAGGCTGATTTCATTATGTGTATGAAAACCAGATTGGGTGGGTCTGGGAGATCTGTTAGATTTTGTAATAGTAAAGTAAGAGGTGATGAAGGCCTTGAGTGGGGATGGGGGAAGGGGAGTGGAGAGGGAGCCAGATGCCTGAGAGATTGTGGAGGTGAAGGTTACTTGAGCTGTAGAAACAGAAGGAGCCTGATTAGGTCTCATGTTCGGAGTTCTGAGCCACTGAACTGAACTGAACAGCAGAGCACAGGTGTCTTAAACCAAGATAATAGTAATATAAAAATTTAGTTTGCTTGCTGATGAAGAGAAAAGTGATAGGTCATTGTCATCATTTACACTGCCTCCAGTGCTGTTTGAGGTTCCTTAAGGTTCCATAGTCAGTTGAATTATCTAAAAAACCATCTAAAACAACCATTGTGTTTTTAACCCTTCAGTTGTTTTTGTGGTTGCATAGACCTCACCAAATATTCGGATCTGAGTATCTGATCATGTACGCATAGAAAATATTCTTACCAGATTCAAAGGGGACTTTTTTCCAGTTGACCTCAACCTAGAGAGATAGGGGAGAACCTTTACCTTGCACAAGCCTTGGGCCTTTGTTACAGGGAATCTTGTATCTGTGGTAGGGTATCGCTCTGTGAACAAATTTAACTTCAAACCAATGAAGTTTAGAATAACAGCAGGAATCTGTTAGTGTGGGGCAGGTCAGGAAACAGCATTTGACTACACAGAGTCAAGCAGTGGCAATAAAAAGCAGTCATCAAGATGGTCTGGTGCTTTTACTTGGTCCTCGGATTTAGACTTGGAAAGGCCCTTAGAGATCATCCAGGCCAGCCTCATCTGAAAAAAAGTTTTCTTGATTCCTTTTGTTTGTATATGTCACTTCCAAAGATAGACCTTTCCCCTCCCCTTCCTCAGTGAGCCTTCCTTTTAAGACAAGAATAGTTAAGCAAAACCAAAGGAACTGGCCGCTGCAACTGAATGCCATGGTCTCCCACCTCACCACGAAAAGGAGGACCTTGAGTCTCCTCCGTGCTTTGTTGTTATAGTTGTTTTAATTTTGTTGTTACTTCAGTTTGCAGTGCTGTTTTCCTGCCTCTGTTTACTTCACTCTGTTAACAACTCATATTAGTCTTTTCAGGTTTCTCCAAATTCTTCATTCACCATTTCTTAAGGTACAATAGCATTTCATTGCATTCATGTACCGTGATTTATTTAACCATTCCCCAATTGAAAATATTTGTTTTGCTTCTATTTCTTTGCTATCACAAAAAGTGCTGCTATGAGAGCTTCCTTTTTTATCTGTGACTTTTTTAGGGGTTATGTGTGGCCAGCAGTAGAGTCTCTGGGTCAAAGCATATGGACATGTTAGTCATTTTAAAAGCATAGTTCTATAGTTTTCCAGATCATTTTGTAGCACATCAGTGTGCCCGTCTCCCATAGCCTCTCCAGCATTGCCTACCTCTACCTTTTGTTATTCTTGCCAGTTTGCTGGTGGGAAGGCAAAAATCTCAGTTATTTTAATTTGCATTCTTCTTATTGATAACTTGATGCAGTTTTTCATGTGGTTATTAATAGTTTTCAGATCTTTTATAAACTATTTATTCATATCCACTGACCAGTTATTCATTGGGGCTAGTAGCCCACAGTTTCATATATTTTAATTTCCTGTTTATTTTGGTATCAGACCATTATCAGAGTGATTTGATGCAGAGCTTTTTGCTTTTGCACTACCATTGGCCCTTATCCTCTCCCTCCCCCCACTTCAATCTGATTTTCCCTTGTAACAAAGGAAACACATAGGCAGCACTAACAACATACAGCCCCTGACTAATAGTGTATACCACCTGTCCCATCTCTAGTATCTGATCTTTTTAAAAAGAGGAGGGATAAGGTATATTTAGTTCACTGGGACTGAAATTTAGCTTCCTCATTTTATAGATAAGGAGATACAGAACTAGCCACAGGAAGAACCTTGACCATAGTCAGACAGGTAGTAAGGAGCGAAAACCAGGATTCTAACCTACTTGTTTTATATTATATTCCTTTCTTTTTCAATTTAACTTTTTGTGTCTATTATTAATTGATAATGTGGTTTTTATAGGCCTCTGTCACTTAGACTTCCCTAACTAAGAGTCTGTTAGAATAGTTCTCCCATTAAACCATTGAGAATGTTTCCAGCCCTTGGTTTTTCTGTTGCTTTCTTTAATTGTGGACAGTTTTCATATTTCTTGGTGTATATTTTTTTTTTTAAGAAAGAGGAAAAATGCCTTTACTTGCCTGCTACTTTCCAGAATTGCTGAGGAGGGGATACATGTAGTGTGTATTTCATTCCTGTGTAGAAGAGGCCATCCTGGACGGCAGGGGAGGCTGTGCTGAAGTGATTATTAAAAAGTTTTCCCCAGCAGCTTTAATACTTCTTCAGATGTCATCAGAGCCCACAGGACAGTACCTTAAGGAGAGATTTTCCCAAAATTCTTCATGTATTTTTTCTGTCTGTCACCCAGACCATGTATAAGATGCAGTTACACACAGAAATGCCAAGAAATAAAGCATTTGATCCATTCTGTAGAACTATTCTCAGCTTTTCCAACTGTTCTTCCCATGTTCATCAGCACCAGAAAAAGGAATGCATACATGACTACAATAGTATTTTCCAATGTCCAGGAAGGTTTCCACTTGCTCTCCACATTTAAAACTGTTCCTGACTGCTTAAATTGGATGAGCTCTTATTTGGAATTGGAAGAAAGGAACTAAAATATTCATACCCTTTGACCCAGATATCTCACTCTACAGATACTCTAAGGAGGTCAAAGATAGGAAAGTCTTATAATCACCAAAATATTTGTGACATCAATTTTGCAATAGTAAAAAACTGAAAACAAATTTAGGTGACCACTGATTGGGGAATGGCCAAACAAATTAGGGTGCATAAATGTAATGGTATATTACTATGTAGTAAGAAGAAATGAATATGAAGACTACAGAGAAACATGAAAAGACAGAAACTGTGGAAAAATGAAGTTGGCAGAACTGGGAAAATAGTACACATAAGGACTAAAATAATGCAAAAGGAAAAATTAGACTAAAACTGAACTCTAGTTAGTGTTCAAACTTGGCCTAGAAGAAGAGATAATAGATTGTACTGCCCTCTCTTTGGGAGAACTGTAGGTGGAGAATGTTATATTAATTGATGTACTTGGCTTGATGTTTTCTTTAGTTTTGCCACACTTTCCCCCGCCCTTTCTTATTTTCTTTGTTATAAGTAATGGCTTATACGGGAGGTAAATGGAGGGATTTATTGAGAAATAAAGGTGATTTTAAAAATTAAATGGACTCTTTCGACCTAAAGCCTGGTGCGATCTCTTTCAGGTGACTTCCAGCCGTTTTCCTTTTCTCCCCCTTTCATCTAGAATTGCTTTCCTTCTATCCTCATACATCTATAAAGATCCAATTCAAATTCTACTTTGATAAAGCCCACAATTGGCACGTCTCCCTCTTACCTCTTTACTAACGTCAATAATGCTCAGTTTAGCCCTTAATTATTTTCACATTGTTTCTCTGGTGTTAATTTTCTCAGGTTAGATTGCCAGCCTCTTTGGGGCAGAAACCACATTGTATATTAGTTAATATACCTGCCTACCATGTGTCAGGCACTGTGCTTCACACTGGGGATACAAATATAAAACAAAAAAGACAATCTCTGCCTCAAAGAAGCTTACAATCTAATGAAGGGAAGACACCACTCAAAAGGAAGCTGAAAAGGGTTTGGGGAGGAGGAGAAGGTGAAGTCAGTCAGAGAAGTCTCCAAATATTGGAGTCAGGTGAGAAAAGAGGAGATCCTTAGCCTGAACTGAGCTCTGAAGGGGAGGTAGTATTGGGGTAGAGTGCCTAGACTGATGAGATCTTACCAGCTGAAGAGGTTATCCCAATAATGAGCTCAGTGGGACTTGGTGGAGGAGACAGATAAGTCCCCTCCAAAATTAGTTTTGATCCCTCATAGCGAGCAATTGTTTGATTGATTGCCAGTCTTCCATTAGCTTACTGAGGAGAAAGAAAATGGAGTCATTGTTGGTAGCTGGAAGAAAGGATGGATGGCTGTGTCAGTCATTTGAAGACTGCTTCCCCCTCAGCCACTGGTGTCTTCTCCTCTGGGTCCTGGGGCCCTTCTTGCTCCTGCTCTTTAGAGGAGCCACTGCCACCATATTTGGTGGCATCTCAGCTCTTGGACATCTCCACCATTCTCCAGAAGCCTTTGCAGTCTGGTACATGCCTCTAGCCCTGCAGCCCTGTCCTGATAGGTAAGTTTCTCTTGGAACTCCATTTTGAGGAGGTGCTCAAGCCATCCAGGCTCATTCCTTCTCCTGGCTTTGCCATCCTCCAGTCTCCAGCCTCTTTTCAGCTCCTTTTATATGTTGACTTCCAACTTTAGAATGATAGCTCCACAAGGATACAGACTGTGTTTTTGTGAATATTTGTATCCCTAGCTCTTGGTGCAGTTCAGGCATTACCTAAGCAAGGCATTCATAAAGCTTGCTGATTTGGCTTGGAACCTTCTTTAACTCTTAAAGCACTAGTTACAGCTAATCACTGAGGTATATTTAAATCTGGGATGGATTATAGAAATCATTTAATCCAAGCACTTTATTTTACTGATGAGGAGACTGAGCTGAGAGGTAAAGTGACATGGGTCATAAATGACTGAATTGGGATTCAGATTCAGTTCCCCTGACAACTGTAATGGAAGAAGACCATATAAAAAAGGGAGCTGAAGGTGAGGGGCACAAGGGCATCCCCTTATTGGTGACGTCTGGAGAATGAAGGAGGATTCCTCTGAGCCCTTGGCAGGTTCCAGGAGGAACTTGATGGAAGGAGCAGGCAAGGCATCTGAAACACGGTAGCAAAGTACAGAGAATGAAGCAGGGCTGGTCTGGGCCCTTCCTTAAAATGCTAGGAGCTCTTGAAGAGGAAGCAAGGTGGCCCAGTGGAAGGAGCACCGGGCTTGGAATGAGGAGGAAAGAAATCATTCACATCCGATCTGACAGTGACCAGCTGGGGAACCTGGGGCAAGTCACATCCCTTTCCTCAGTCAAATAATAATACTAATGATAGTGAATAGTAATGAAATTTTGTAATAATAATGACTGTCTTTGTCGTTTAGAGAAGCATGTCCGTCTTGCCCGTCGAAGATCTGGCCCCTCTTATATTTGCTCAGGCCATCTCAGGGTCAGCCAAGCTTCACTTCCACCATATACAAATAGCTTGTCATAGATTTTCTTGACTAATCTCAAAGTTCAGAGTATTTTGGCAAAGTAGATTAAAAGTTTTGTTCATGTTTTTGCCCATTACCTTTGTTCCTATGCCGTTCCCAGGAAGTTTAAGTGACTTTGAATGTCAAAAGATGTAATAAATAATTAAATAATAATAATGCGCTAACATTTAGATAGTGCTTACTCTGTGTCGAGCACAGAGCCAAGTGCTTTACAATGATATCATCTGATCTTCATAATAACCCTGGAAGTTTGGTGCTATTATCATCCCCATCTTACAAATAAGGCAAACAGGTTCAGTGACTTGCCCAGGGTCACATAGCTAAGGTCATATTTGAACTCAAGTCTTCTTGATGCTGGGCCTGGGCCTGCTGCCTCAGAATGGCTACAACAACAGCATTTTCTTGTCAGGATTATTGTGAGACTCTGGTGAGATGATATAGATAGAGTACTTTATACTAAGTATTATCATTAACTTCTTCTTCTGCCCTTGCTCAGAAACTTGTAGTCTTAGAGGGTTTTCTGGGGTGCTCAGGTCAAGTGACTCGCCCTAGCCAGTGTGTAAAAAGGGGGGGACTCCAACCTTAGGCTTCTTGTCTTTGAGACCAGCTCTTTAGTTTGTATCCACTGATGCTTACTTACTGCATGGTAGGTGTTCGATAAATATGCTTTGAAAATGACATTTCGTTCTTATTCTTTTCTCTTTTCAGAGCCAACTATTGGGGCAGGCCAGATCGATATTTCAGGATAGACTTTTTCAGCCCTGATGGCCTGCCTGCGGGACAAATGACCATCCTGTCTGTTCCTGCTTGGTAATAGAATCACAGAATCTCAGCTCAGACCTGAATAAGAATCCCCTTCACCTAGGCGTTGTTTCACCTTAGGAATCCAAAACAGTTCTAGCAGGTGCTTCAGGGTGTCCACTTTACTTTCTTGCATCTTATTATATCAGTTGTCTGCAAACTCACTTCCTCTCTGTAGAGCCACAAAATGCCAGGATGACAGTCAAGGCAGTGGAGGAGTGGCTCTGGAGTGGCTGGCGGGAACAGTCCATTCTCAGTAGTCTTGTGATATCTGTGCTACTGACCCTGGTTGTAGTCACTTCATTTATTTAACAAACATTTATCTTTGTTGCACACAGAGGCGTGCTACACTTAAATTAAGCTGGGAGATTTGATGGACTATACAGTTTCCTCAACTGAAAAATAAGGGCCTCCCTGAAGTTTTTGTGAAGACCAAATGTGATAAAAATCATCAGGTGCGTAGCTAAGTGCCTGGTCCATGGCAGATCCTATTGTGAATGAATGTAGGTAGGTGGTAAAAGGCCTTAGTTTAAGTCTAACCCTAGCCCTAAGGCTTAGGAGGTAGAGCTGAAGCTGGGGCACATCTCAGAGGCCATCTAGCTCACCTCTTCATGTTACAGATGAGATGCTAAAGCCTAGAGACTTTCCCGAGGGGCTTGCTCAAGGTCATACCTGTCAGATGAATCAGAGGCTGCATGTGAAGCCAGCCCATGCGTTTTGCTTTGTGCCTCATGACCTGTGTAGGCTGGGGACAATGTGGCATAAAGGCAGCTGATAGAATGAAAAGAGTCCTGAATTTGTAGTTGGAGATCTTGGGTTCACATCCTCATTTTGCTACTTATCATCCATCCAGTCAGTAGCAAATCACTTCGTCTTTCTGGGTTTCAGTTTTTGTCATTGGTGAAAAATACAAATTGGCAGAGTTAGGATGAGGTGGGTGAGTGGTCATAACTATGCTTTAATGGTTCCTTCCAGCTCAATCAGGAAGAGAGGAAAAATCCAATAAAGAAAACCTTCTGAGTTTCTAACATAGAACACTAGGTAAATGACACTTCTTACAGCAATCTTGAAGTCAGAAGAAAGAGAAGCAATTATTGGGAGAAAAGAAAAGGTTGGAGTTTCAAGTACCCCTGGGCCCTCCGGGTGCTGGTGCTTAGGGGCCTTTGGGGCACTAGAGAGATGCTAGGATTAGAGGTTCACCATGCAGAGGTTCCTGCACCGAGGAGGTAGTTAGAAGTGATGAGAACTAACAAGACTGCCAAGTGAGAGAGGATAAAGGGGAGAGAAAAGGTCCAGGGTAGAAAGGATTTGAGGCAACATTTATTATATGGCAACAGGGAACTTGCAAAGAAGCCTAACATGGAGTGATGAGAGAGGCAGGAGAAGTAGCTGAGGCAGCTGCCTTTGCTGAAGTTTTTTCTCTGCACAGGTTATCCTTAATGACAAGTGTCCTGATACTGAATCCTTCCTAGGGACACAGTAGCACAGGGTATGAGTCATTTGAGGAAGCCTGACTTGGGCCATGATTCTTTTCCTGGAGGCTTTCTAGGTAGAGTTCCCTGTGCCTGGTTTGACTTTCACCTAGGTGTCTGTGTCTCTGATCTCTGCCTGACTCCACACCCCGCCTGCTGCTGGTACCTCAGCACACCTAACTGAACCAGATCTGTCCTGTGCCAGAGTACTGGGCTTTAAATACATACCTTAAGGTGGGTGTTTTCCCCTCAAAAGGGCAAATCTGCACCTTCAGCTTTGCTTCCTGAGCAGAAGTAACTGATGACTGAGGCAACCCCAGTCACTCTGGTCTGTGGTAAACTGCTGAATCTTTGTTCCAGTGTGGAGGCTAATTGTGCTGTTCGCCTGTGGTCTTGGCTTATTGGTGTATACCTGTGATACATTTAAACCGCTCTTGATCCTTCATCTGTTTGCCACCATTTGGGGCCATGCCTGATTTATCAGGGAAGATGCTTTTGGCCTCTTCTGTGAAGAATTTCAGATTCTGAAGGTTTTGCTGAGGGCCTTGCTCAGAGCCCACATTGCCTTGGGAGGTTCTCAGATTCAAATCTTGCCAAGATGTGAAAGGGAGGGATGCACTTTCCCAGAAACAGATGAAAGACAAGCTGTTTTTAGCTGGGCTATTGGAACTTTAACCCTGTCCTCCTTCTCTGCTCCCTTCTCCCCGTGGGCTTAGCTAGGAGATAGCCTGGGAATGGGGAGGCAGCATCTGGGAAGAACATCTTGCATGTTAGATTTTCCCAAGAGCATCATGTGCATTAGAAAGAATACTGGACAGGAAATTAGGAGACATGAGTGTGAATCTTGTCCCTCCTGGTTCCTGACATGTGATGTTGGTTCAGTTTCCTTCTCTGTAGTTCACATTTATATAGTGTTTTGTGATTTACAAAGTGCTTTACACATATGAGATCATTTAATTTTTAAAATAACTCTGGAAGAAGCATACTTATAAGCATCATCATGCATGTTTTGCAAATAAGACAACTGAGGGTCAGAGAGGTAAAGTTGACTGCTGTTAAACGGAAGGATAGGATTAGGTGCTCAGGTCCCCTCCCTTTTGGTTCCTGTGCATATCTGCAATGAGTAAGAGAAGAGGCCTTTCACAGAGAATTGTGCTTAAGTCACCAGCTCCTCTTCCTTGGACTTCTGTTCAGCAGATCTTTATTAAATGCCCTGAGGGGAGGCAGTTACAAAGGGATTTACAAGAGCCTCAGGCTGGGGATAAGACCTGCCCAAATTTGCCTGCATGTTGTTAACTCTGAGACCACAGAGCAACCCAGCTTCAATCTCTTCAGCGTTTCCTCTGTTAGGAAAGAGAGTAAACTACCCAAGTTGGTTCTGTTATAGTCTTTCTTTAATTTTCATTTTCACACTTTCCCCCTTTTTAGTTCCCTCTCATTCCCTGCTCCCTGGTGATCAACATTTTTGTCAATAAACCTTCATTGCAAATACTAAATATATGTCCCTGCATGTGAGGGAAATTTAGATGCATTCTAGGCAGGGTTTTCTGCAAGCTCCCCTGCCAGACTTTGAAATCATTCTGGTAGCTTCCCCAGCTCACCAGCTCCAGAAAAGCTTTTTGTTCTAGTTAGAACAGAGTTTTTGACCAAAAACTCATATACTGATGGAGGAGAAAGGAAGCTATGATAGAGAATGTCTTAGAAGCTAGAGGGGTGATGATTTTAGCCATCAGTTAGTCCACAAGCATTTACTAAAGACTGTTCCTTAAATAAGACGTTTCATCTTTCTTCTCTGGGCATCCTCTTGGGCTGTCTCCCATGCCTGGAATTCTCTTCCTGTTCACCACTGACCTCCCTGGCTTCCTTTAAGTCTCAACTAAAATCCCAGGAAGCCTTCTCCAACCCTTCTTAATTCCAGTGCCTTCCTTCTATTAATTATCTCCTATTTATCCAATGTGAAGCTTGCTTTGTATATGTTTGTTTGCATGTAGTCTCCCCCATTAGAATGTAAGTTCCTTGAAGGCAGGGAATGTCTTCCACTTGTTTGTATACCCTTCACGTGGCACCGTGCCTGGTACTTAGGCTTAGTAAATGTTGATTGATTGATAAAAGGCTTACTATTTGCTAAGCAGTGTGCAAACATCTTGATAGAGGCAGAGTGTATGCTTGGTTATCTCAGGGCACTTAACTGGGGTGGGGGTGGGGAGTCATCAGGCTATAAGTACTTCCCAGGATTGGGGCATCTTGTGAGTCACACGGATACAGAACTCCACATGAAACAGGCAGAGGTGTATTAGTAGGTGATAGAGAAAGCTGTGAAACTCACAAGATCACTGGTAGGATGAAGCCATCTCTGCTTTGGAAATACACACGATTATAATGGAACTTGAGACCATGACCTTAAGTAATCACACCTGAAGAACTTCCCTTGGAGGTCAAGGAATTTAGTTCTATGGAGGCAGCTAAGGAGGCTGGTTCTGGAACAAGGAAGACCCGGATTTGAATTTAGCCTCAGAAACTTGCTAGCTGTGTGACCTTCAGCATGTCACTTAATTTCTACCTGCTTCAGTTTCCTCAGGGGTGATAATAGCATCTACCTTCTAAGATTGTTGTGGGGACCAAATGGGATAATACTTGTAAAGCACTTAGTATAGTGTCTGGCACACAGTTGGTGCTATATAAGTGCAAGCTGTTATTATCCTCATTATCATTAACTTCAGTTTATTTACTTTTAGTTTTCTACATTCACTTCCATAAGTTTTAAATTTTCTCCCCCTCCCTCCTCAAGATGGTATGCAATCTGATATAGACTCTCCACATACATTCCTATTAAACACATTTTCACATTAGTCATGTTGCACAGAAGAATTATAACAAATGGGAGAAAACATGAGAAAGAAAAGAAAACACAAAAGAAAATAGTCTGCTTCACTCTGTATTCTGACTTCATTGTTCTTTCTCTGGATGTGGATGGCATTTTCCATCATGAGTCCTTTGGAGTTGATTTAGGTTCTTGCATTGCTGAAAAGGGCTCAGTCTATCAAAATTAGTCATCGCACACCATTGTTGTTACTGTGTACACTGTTCTCTTGGTTCTGCTCACTTCACTCAGCATCAGTTATAAGTCTTTCCAAATTTTTCTGAAGTTTGCCTATTTATCATTTCTTATAACACAATAGTATTCCATTTCGTTCATATGCCACAGCTTGTTCAGCCATTCCCCAGTTGATGGGCATCCCCTCAATTTCCAGTTCTTGGTCAACACAAAGAGAGCTGCTATAAATATTTTTGTACATGTGTGTCCTTTTTTCCATTTTTATGATCTCTTTGGGATACAGCACTAGTATCTATCTATCTATCTACCTATCTTTCTATCTATCTAGTACTATATAGCCCTGGGTCTATTTTTATAGCCCTTTGGGTATAGTTCCAAATTGCTCTCTAGAATTGTTGGATCAACTCACAGCTCCACCAACAATGAATTAGTATTCAACTTTCCCACATCTTCTCCAATATTTATCATTTTCACCAATCTGATAGGTGTGATGTGGTACCTCAGACTTGTTTTGATTTGCATCTCTCTAATCAATAGTGATTTAGAGCATTTTTTCATATTACTATAGACAGCTTTAATATCTTCCTCTGAAAACTACCTGTTCATATCCTTTGACCATTTGTCAGTTGGGGAATGATTTGTATTCTTGTAAATTTGACTCAGTTCTCTACCTGTTTTAGAAATGAGGCCTTTCTCAGAGACAACCAGTTGTAAAAATTCTTTCCCAGTTTTCTGCTTTCCTCCTAATCTTGTTTGTATTGGCTTGGTCTATGCAAAAACTTTTCAATTTAATGTAATCAAAATTACCCATTTTGTATTACATAATGTTCCGTATCTCTTATTTGGTCATAAATTCCTCCATTTGCCATAAATCTGACAGGTAAACTATTACTTGCTCCCCTAATTTGTTGGTAGTATCAGCCTTTATATCTAAATGGTGTACCCATTTGGACTTTCTTTTGGTATGTGGTGTCAGGTGTTAGGGTCTATGTCTACTTTCTGCCATACTATTTTCCAGTTTTCCTAGCAGTTTTTGTCAAATAGTGAGTTCTTATCCTAGCAGCTGTGGTCTGTATGTTTATCACATTTTCAGTAATTTCAGCACAACAGCCTAGCCTCTATTACTTCAAATAGGTCATGAGTTGTAGAAAACTGTGTAATCTATACTTTGTACAATTAATTAAAAGTATCTTGGGACATTATGGTAAAAACTCTGGATTTTTAGAGTAAAAGAGTTTGGATTAGAATCATAGCTTTGCTACTGATTGCCTTTATAACCTTGGCCAAACCACATCCCCTTTCCAGGCCTCAGTTTCCTTCTTTGTGAAATGAGGGGGTTAGAATAGGTGGTCTGTGAGGTCTCTTCCAGCTCTAAATCTAAAGATCCTGTCTGCTTGTTAATAGCTTTGGTGTTTGTGATCAGGGCCATCTTCTTCCCCCACACTCCTAAACCCACAGTCCTTGTAGTGTCTGGTGCAGGACTGTGGGCTGTAGTGATGGGGGTCAGGGTTAGGAGAGACTGTGCTTTAGGAGGGGAAGCTGGCCTGGACCCTTGCCTCTGTCCCCTTCTCCCTAGTTGGGTGCTTGGTGAGACCTAGCCCTACTCAGACACTTGAGTCTGTGTTAGCACTGATGACTTAGTCCTGGCAGGCACATTCACCCTATTGCAGCTGGGCCTTTGCTGGAGTAATTGCCTGCAGGGAGCCTTCAAACCAAACAATTGTTTGCAGTGAGAGAGCTTCACTATTCAGCCCCTAATGAAATAATCTCCTTCCTGCCCCCATGAAAGCAGCCATTTTTTGTTTCCTCCAGTCCCTTTTGAGAAAGGCCATGTCTCATTAGCCAATTTTCTGCTTATTCATAAGTGCCTTAAGCAGAATCTTTGTAGAGGAAGTTGGCTACAGACAAAATACCACAGGCTGACCCAAGGACAAGGAGAGTTAAGGGTACATTCCTTCCCTCCCCCATCCATGTGCGTGATATTTAAATATGGGAACTCCCAATGTATGACTTCTAGCTGGTAGGTGATACAATCTAAAATCCACAAGAGAAAAACAACTTAGCTGGTTTTTTACTTTGTTTTTTAGCAGATGCACTGTGTAGGAGACTCATTCAGTATTCAAAATTTATATAATCTTTCAGTGGTTCCTTTTTGCCTGCTGACAAATTGAACTGCCTTAACCTGCTACCCAGGGCTGACTATCTAGCCTTATGTATACCACACTTGGTGTAGTTTGCATCCAAGCCAAACTGGACTGTACACCTCTGGTTCTTGTCTTGTCCTTCTCCTTTCTCCCATGCTCATAGTGGACTCTCTGCTACCCTTTCCTGTCCATCTCCCATCTTCATCTCGGTGAAGTTTCTTCCTTCAAGGCCTACCTCCAGTTCTACCTCTTCCATTATAGCCTTTCCTAACACTCTTCTCCATAGAGGTGAAAGTGATCACTCCCTCTCAGATTTCTTTTGGCACTTTGCCTGGCTCTCCTCTGCCCCTATCATGTTCTTATTTCATTCATTCATTCATTCATTCACTCAATAAGTCTATTGAGGGCAGGGACTATAATTTTTCATCTTTATATGCTCAGTGCCCAACATAGCACCTTTTGAATAGAGTAGATGCTTAAATTTCAATTCACAAGCAGAATATAAATTTCCCTGTCTAGTAGGAGAAATAGGATGTGTCCATAAATAACTATGAAAAAAGGGAGGATGTCTAAGTTCTGTAAGAGTTACAAACATATTGGTTATTGATTCTAATTGAATAGAGCTGGAGGTCACTTTTGGTTGAGGAGATCCAGGGAAGTCTCCCTGGAAGAGGGGGGGGGCATTTGAAATGAACTTTGAAGGATGAATAGGATTTCGGTACGTATTAGTTGAGGCAGAGTACCAGGGAAGTGCATTCCTAGTTGTATGCACAGCAGTACTGAGGCCGGGAAACATGGAACATATTTGGGAAATGCGAGTAGTATGGTTTGAATGTTGTACACAGAGGAAAGGACATTAGATCATGGAGGGTCTTGAATGCCACCAACCTTAAATTGGTAGACAGTTGAGAGCCATTGAAGGCTTTTAATGAGACTGATCTGATCATGCCTTGCCTTCTTTAGAGGGTGCTGGAAATCCAAATTAAGGTCCCAGGTCTGGAAAAATCTGGCCCTGAGTCTCAGGTCTCCTAGCCCCATTAGTTTGCTGGAGTACTAACTCCTCATTTAAGAAGCAAGTCAGAGGACTTTTGACTCCAGGGCTTTCATCTTTCTAACCTTTCCCTGTTCCCTGAACCCTACTCTAAGATGCTGATTTCCCTTGATCTTTGGGATCCCATGGATAAGGTTGACTACTTGGGTTCAGAGCTCCGCTGAACTCCATTCTAATTACCTGAATTGCTTTTTTCCCCCTGCCACTACCAGTTTCCTAACAGGGCAAAAACAATCATGCAAATTCAGAAATACTTCATTATGATATAATCATTAGAAATATATTTCCTCAATATCTGACTGAATGACATCTAAGTTTCTCTGAGATGAAGTTACTCAGGCATAGCCTGCCTTACCTGCTAGCCCTCTTATGAAAACAGGTAAATTTGAAAGGGAACACTGTAGCCTCAAAAAACTGCCCTGGTCAGACCCAGTCTGGAGTTTTGTATCCAGTTCTCTGCCACATTTTAGAAAAGTCATTAAAAAATGTCTGAAAGAAGATAATGAATATGAAGCAGTCCCTGGAGACCATTCCGTGTAAGGGTTCCTTGAAAGAATTGAGATATTTAAGCGTTCCAGAAAGGAGATTTGAGAGGCAGGAAGGATAGAGGGTGAGACAGCCTTTCAGGTACTCAAGGCCAGCTGTCATATAGAAGAGGATTATCAGATTTGTTCTGTTTGGCTTCAGAAAGCAGAAGTCAAAAAAGTATATTTATGCATAATATACTTTTATTACTTGGCATATACTTATACATGTACTTATTCCCCTCTCATCCCGACTTCTTGAAATGCAAGCTTCTTTCTGGTAGGGATTGTTTCTTTCTTTATATATTTATCCCTGGTGCCCAGAACTGTGACTGCGCATAGTGCTAGAGAGCTGTGCCCATAGCAGACACTTTATAAATGCTGGTTGATTGATTGAATGGAGAGAAGCTGCCAGGAAGAGAGATTTCAGCTTGATCCAAGAGTCTTCCAGACCGTGAGGGCTGTCTGGAAGCAGAAGGCACTGGCCTGGCATGTAGCACAAACTTGCTAAGTGCTAGTTGACCAGAAGGGGCTGCAGAAGGAGTAGGGTCCTGGTACTGGAGGTAATTGTGGAAGTGGATCTGGAAGGGCACATTGAGGTCATCTTGTCCAGCCTCCTCATTTTATAGATGGGGAGCCCACGGCCCAGCAAGGAGATAGAATTTGTCTAAGGTGTTCAAGTGGAAGATTACCTCATCAGGGATGTTGCAGAGGGCATTCTTGCTTGTATCTGGGTTAGTCTAAGTAGCTCTCAATGTCCTTTTCCATGTTTTAAGATCATGGGACTCTTTATGGTTTAGGCTGACCAAGAAACAAGCTAGGAATCCTGGGGCTTGGAGTTTTTTTTCATCTTGATTGTGCTAAAACGTTGCCTGTGAACTGTAGGACATGATATCTTCACCTTCTGGAAGACTTCCTCTTCCTAAACTGCACCCCTTCCTTCCCAAGACTACTAAGGAGAGAAACTGAGGCAAAATAATACAAGGCATATATAGACACTCAGTAAATACATATAGCCTTGTTACCAGAAATGCTTCCTAAGGGAATACTAATTAGCTTTGTCTTTTGGCAGAGAGAGGAGGGAGATATCCAAGTTCTGTTGTCTCATCTACTAGTAGCTCCCTTTGGACCTGCTATATACAGGGGAAACTACATTTATATTGAATGGAGTTTAATGAAAGTAAATTGTCCCTCCCCCAACTATTCTAGGCTATCTTAAAGATTTTTGTGGTTAATTTTTTAAAATAAATTCTAATTAAGTTGGCACTTTGAAGGCAGAAACAAGCCAATAACATTAGACATTTAGAATTGAGTGACTTGGTATCTGTCAAATGTTGACCAGATATGCAGGAATCACTGGAAATGAGATGACTCTTAAGTGTTTGATGGTTCTCAGGAAAGTTACTGTTTCAAGCTGGGAAAGGAGCTATGTTCAGCTTTCATTCCTACCCCTATCTCTTTTGACTGCACTAAGCTTAAATTAGAAGGCTTATGTCCCTGAGCGCATCATGAATGTATGTCCAAGAATTCTTTTCCAGCTTGCCCTCTCTAGAAGTTGTTTCCAGTTTCCCATTTTTCAATCCTTTTCTAGCCCTACCTCACTCTGATCATAGTCAAGCCTATTTGCTGGTCCTTACAATTGTTGTATTCTGCAAGACTAGTAAGATTTGAAACCTTTATTCATTCTTTTCTTCAGAGATCACACTTTACTTCATTGCAGAGTCTGACTTGATGTGTACATTTTATTTTTTGAATACATTGCTGAATTAAGTATCACAGTTTCTAAATTGTTTCACAGGTACTATGAAAAATCTCTCATAGTACCAGTGCTTATTGTTGGATGCTATCCCAGGACCTCCAAAGTCAAGTACTAAGAAATCAAGAACTATCTTTTCCTAGGACAGAAACCTGGTAGAAGAATAATGTCCTGCTCATGGCTCTCTATTTCAACCTTAGTATTATTAGTATTTAATACAAGAACTGAAGGATAGCATTTGTTCTCTGAGGGTGTCCAGCAGAAGTAGTTCCAGTGGGTAGAAGTTATAGGGCCATAGATTTCAGATCAACATGAAGAACTTTCTCATAATTAGTTCTGCACTACTGAAATCAGCTGCCTGGTGAAGTAGTCAGTGCAGCATTAACTGAAGAGTTCAAGCAGAGTCACTGTGGAGATCATTCCTGTATTCATGGGATTTCACAGGGATTCTGTAAATTGGCAGAATCTTAGAATTGAAGGGGCCTGTGGAAGCTATTTAGTTTAACTTGTACTCCCTTTGTGATAAACCAATGAGTGGTCAGCTGGCCTTCATTGGAAAACTTCTGAGACTAATGAGATTCTCATTAACTCCCAAGACAGCTCATTTTCTGTTTGGACAGCTCTAATTGTCAGAAAGATGGAAGGGAGCATAGACAAGCAGGACAACTTTGAAAGTTACATGTCAAGTTTTTTATAATATGTAAGAGGAGAAGCAAGCTGTTCATAATAGAAATTCAGAGTTCCTTGTTTTCACATTTCTCTTTTGGCCAGCTTCGTACATAGAAATGCTCATTTTATTTTATGTTTGTTAAATCCAAAATAAAGAAATTTCTTCCTTTTATTAGGTTGAAATTTTCTCTTTGCAACTCTTTTCCCCTTCTCCCTAGTTTCTCCTACGTCTGCCATCTAGGTCAAAGCAGAACAGGTCTTTAAATATATGGATGGGCCTTTAAATATTTGAAGACAGTTTAGCTTATTTGAGTATAAATTCCCTTTGGCGTTGGATCAGTTTGCTTGACTTGCCCAAGAATTTTAAAATCTTAGCTGGTGCTTTATTTGTCTTGAACAGATTTGGGCCCAGTTTCATTTTAGTGACAAATGGAAGTGAAAATCTTGCAGGTGGACAGAACTGGTCTTGCAGAGCTCTCTGTGAGCGGATGGAGTATTGAGCAAGCTTTCTTTTGACCTCATGGTTCCTCAAAATGTTTGCAGAAGTGCAAGTTCTTGTTTACCATTATTTTGGAATGGGAGACTGAATGAACCATCCTTCCACACAGGAGAAAATGCCCGCAGCCTCACTTACCTGGAGTATACATCCGCCTTTCCCAGAAAGGTCTGTTGTAGCTATGCAAGCCATGAGGATGACTCTAAAATACTCAAGCAGTCAGCTGCCTTTGCTTTGGCTTTCATGTTGCACAAGATGGCTAATGTCAGACTGAGCTTAAAATGAAACTGTGTGTATGATGTGTGCATGTTTGAACTTATCTTTCCTGCTTTAGGCTCCTTATGGAGCCAGTCTATTTTCAGTCTGATTTCAATGTTGGTCAGCACCTTCTAGCTCAGTGTAAATCAGTTATTATCTCATTCCTTCTGTTTGTTGAAGCATAGATTCCTAAATGATCATCTATCAAATTACAAAATTAGCTTTCTTTTCTACCATGTGCCTTTTTCTTCTAATAGTGATGTCAAGGAGTAGGAGGAGGGAGGCACAAGAGTTGAAGGAAGAATCATTTCAGTTGTATTTTGGTTAACTAAGATTTTACTGCATATATATCCAAAACGATAGAGGATAGCATCTGAGATTGGGCACTTCAGTGTTTCCCAACCCAAATTTTGGTTCAGACCAGTAGAGAAGTTTGATTTGTCTGCTGTTGATTACTGCCTTTGTAGCCTCAGCCCTGGAGCTCTGCAAACCTTCAGAGGAGGGAGCTGGGAATGGAAGAAGCAAGGCTCAGAGGACAAAATTAGTTCTTTTAAGTGTGTGTCTTAAGGAGTGGGAAATCAGGTTAGGCACAAGAGCTAAGAAGGGGCCTCCTTCCTCTTCTTTGAAAGGGCAGGAGACACTGGATATGGGTAGATTGCTACACGAAACGTCTGACTTTTTGACATCTCAGTTTCACTGTACTGGTTTTTTCCCTCTTTTTTATTCTTTGCTAAAAGTAATTAGTCTGTTGGAGGGAGTTTAGAGAGATATGTTAGAAAGTGTAGATGGTCAAAAATCAAAAGGTTATTAATAAAAATTTTTTTTTAAAGTAAAAAAGAGTTTAGAAATGGGGACTTTTGTTATAAAGTATTGTGGATCAATAAAAATTTTGCCATAGATTTATAGCTAAGAAAAACCCTAATCTAGTCAAACCTTTAATTATGTTGATGAGGCTCACAGAGGAGACTGGAACTTGCCCTAGGACACATTCCCAAGGTCTACCACTAAGTAGCCATATGACCTTGAGCATGTCCCTTTACCCTCTCTGGGCCTCAATTTCCTCATTTGTAAAGTGAGGGAATCACATTTTTTTTCTATTTAATAGTATTTCATTTTTTCAATTACATGTGAAGATAGTTTTCAACATTCATTTTGTAAGATTTTGAGTTCCAAATGTTTCTCCCTTCTTCCCTTCTTTCCCTCCTCCCCAAAATATCTCGCAATTGGAATCAGACATTTCTAAGTCCCCTTCCAGTACTCTTCTGGGATGTCTTAGAATTGCCTATAGTAACATCTCATTCAGCTGATCAGAATTTATTAGAATATTTTTCCTTGGATTCTACTTCTAGAAGAAACAGGAATATGATTAAAAAACAAGCAAACCAACCTTGATGTAAGGGATTAATGCTTGGCACAGCACCTGGCACATATTAAGTGTACCAAGTATATGGTATTAGAAGACGTGGGTTCAAATTCCCTTTCACTTACTGCCTGTGTGACTGTGTCAAGTTGTATGCCTCTCTGGGCCTCATTTTCATCAAGTATAAATGAAGGAGCTGGATTAGATGACCTCTAAGCTAACCCTTAAAGCCCTAAATCTGTGATCCCATGATTTTCATTTTAAACATAATTTTCCCTCCAGGGCTGTACATTGTATATTTTACCATGGTTATTAACAACATTGAGGACTGATGAAAACAATTAATGTCATGGAAAAACATTGGGCTTCAAGCCAAAAGACTTGGGAGGGGGAGTTCCAACCCTCAACTTTGTCAGTAACTACATGTGTGACATTCGGCAAGCTATTTTCCTTCTCTGTGCCTCCATATCTTCATCTACAAAATGGGAGAATGAGACTAAATTCTGTGACTTCTCTTAATCCTACGATCCATCAATGCCATAACATTGAAAATGAAGATTTCAAGGTCCTGCCAAAACCTCAGTCATCAGGAAGGAGTTAATTACTTTTGTTAATTGGATGAGTACATCTAAGAGAGGTTTTCAGCAACCTATGTTGAAACATAAGGACTTTTTGGTTACTTCTATGTTAACCAAAGCAACTCCTGAGCACTTTAGTTAGGTGGGGTTTTACTATACCCAAAGCTAACTGTAGTTTATTTCTATGAATGTTGTTCATCTCAGCAGTTCTGAGGCAAGTCAGGGGAGATAGAGACCATCCCTGGTGGTATGGGGCCCTAATGCCTGTTGATAAGGAAAAGTCTCTTTTTCCACAGAGACAACCCCATAAATGATGGTTACGTTCCCAGTCTAGTCCATGAAATAATAGTTCAAGTTTCTGGAATACTTGTCAGCTTGCAAAGTGCTTTCCTTATGAAGACTTTGGGAGTGTACACAGTGTAACATTATTTGATTCTCACAGTGAGCATGTATGGTTGGGAATGTAAATCCCCATTTTACATAAAAGGAAATGGGTCCAGCAAAGGTCTCATGGGCGGTAAGTGGCAGTGGGGCTATTCAAACCCAATCCATTAGATGCCAAATCCAGTTCTTCTGCCACTATTGTCACCACTATAGAGAGGAGAAAAGGAGCCACAGTACTTTATGTATCTGTTTCTTGTACATTTATAACTTTTAAGAGCAATAAGTAGGTCTCAAGATATAAGACCCCACCAGGACTTCAAGTGATTTGAGTATTGTTTTGTAACATGGTCAATTTGTGAAGCAAAAGGACAGAATAGATCTGACATGGAGGTGGTACAGAAGCACTGTTACCTTTAGAGAATCCTGCCACCTCTTTTCATCTCAGCATCCTCATCCCTAAAACAAGGAGGTTGAACTCTCTATCCAAATTTGGACCGTCTGGGATTTTATTACCCAGACTGTGACTAAATAATAGTGACTCCAAGATCTCCTGAGCCTCCCCCAAATCTGTTTGCTCTCATGGCATCACTGAGAATGTGAGTGGCAACGGCAAGAGAGGATATTATGGAGGCCATTTCTGTGGATTGCTTAGAGCTGTGTGTTCAAAAATAAGCTTTCTCTTTTTGTAAAATGTGGTGACAGAGGCACAGGGCTGTGGAGTTACTGAAATTTTGGTCAGGCAGTGTAAACGTAGAGCTAAATCACAGGGCTCCCTATTCCCTGACTGGTACTCTTACACATAGTTGCGTTCTTCTGCTAATCCTGGTTAGCCACATTCTTAAATTACCTAAATCCTCATGCGTCCTTTATTGTATGATGCTGATGATGTCATTTAGTGGAGTATAAGCCCACTATATTACCTGCTGCCATTGTATGAATTTTAAGTTACTGCTGTGTTGCTATGAGCGATCTTGATCTCTACAGCTTGATGTTTTAGTGGTCAGTGGTTAGCACTGGGTTTGGAGGGAGGAAGACCAGAGTTCAGATTTTACCTCAGGCACTTTCTAGCTGTCATCCTGGGCAAGTGACTTAATTTCTGTCTCAGTGTCCTTATCTTTAAAATGGGGATATTAATAGCCCCTACCTTCTAAGGTTGTAGGGACCAACTGAGATAAAATTTGTAAATCACTTAGCTCAATGCCTGGCATATAGTAAGTAGGCTCTTAAATGCTTATTTTCTTCCTTCTGCGTAATACTTATGTAGCTCATCTCTCCCATTTTCTTCCTTTGTAAAAGTGTCCCCTGTTCAGCTCTTCCCACCTCTTCACACAGCTTTGTGTAACCTTATCTCTAGTTGTCATTAGATTGCATTATCCTTCATTGCGTACCTTCCCCTTGTCAGATGCACCAAATTAGTAGACCTTGTAGCAGCTATAAAATCCACACACTCTTTCCTCAGGCCTTAGGAAGTCACCTTACATCCTTTACTTCAGCTAAGTGAGCATATAATGGGGGTCTCTAAAGAATGCTTACCAGAAGAAAGCATGGTACTGAAAATCCTTCATTATCTAGAATATCTCCATTTTTCCCTGTGAATCTTCTATGGCAAGCTTCCATTCAGTGGTCTGCTATACATCAGGACCAAGACTAAATCCTTTCTCAAGAGGGACTATACTGGCTTATCACTGAGAGTTTAGGACATTTTTGCTTCCCTTCCTCTCCTCCTATTTTCCTTATCTCAGAAAATGGCAGTTGTAAGGAAAAGGGGAAAATTTGAGAGCCACCACTGGCAGGTAGCAGAATTTAGAAAGTTTAGTTTAGAAAGAAGCTTATAGCAAATGCTCTTTACTTAATGGGGAAAAAGAATCAAAATTCCTTGAGTCTGTTTGAGTTTCTCTAGATATATTTAGCCATGGTGCTTCAGAGCAGTGCAGCCTGCCCACCAGCTTAGCTTTGCCCAGTCACATCCCACCCCATCTGCCCACCTATCTCCTTAGGTGAAGAAAATACAGATATCTGTTCAGAACATAGAATCTTGGATTTGGAAGTGACATCAGAGGACATTTAGTCCATCTTCCTGCTCATTGCACAAATCACCTTAATCGTGTCCCCAAGAAGTAGTTTTTTAGCCTCTGCTTGAGCACTTTTAGTCACAGTGAGCTCACTACCTCCCAAGGCTGTTCATTCCATTTTTAGACTGTTATAATTTTTGGTAAATTCAAAATCTAGAGTTCTCCTTCTATTTCTTCTTCCATATGACAGCTCTTCAGCTGTTTCAAGACAACCATTCTGTACCCCACCCCTAGTCTTTCCTCCAGTTCTTTCATTTGTTCCTGATGTGTTTTCAATCCCTTATTATCCTAAATGAACATGTTGTAGACACTTCTCCCAAATACTTTGGTGTATTAGGATAAAGTTCTAGCAGGAGAGTCTCTGGGTTTATAGCTCTGATCAGTTTTACGATTCTTAGGCTTGTTGCCATGTTACTTTCTAAAGAGTTGGCATCAGTCTGCAGTGCCACCAACAATGTATTAGAATCTATTTCCTCACAATCCTCCAACAACAGTCAACTGCCATAGCCCATTTGAAAACCTTTCTGGCTTGGGTATGATCTTCCAGAGATTGTTGCCTGCTGGCATAGCCTAAGAAGCCAGAATCACCTCCAAAACATGACAAAGCATCAGAGGAAAGCTTTCCTGGAAGGTCTTGAACCATATTAATAATGTTTGTTAAATGAATAAGTAGCATACCTTGTGTGTGTGGTACTACCCTAAAGGAAACTGAGTCACTAGCTATAGTTTGCTGCTGCCCTAAATGTTATAAAGTTATATAGGTGAATACTAGGTTGGGGGAAAGTTTTTTGTTGGTTTCTTATGGGGGGTCATTATCGATATTTCTGGGCTGGGGCCCTGTGTTACAGCACTTGAGTGTGATGATTGAGCTTATGTGTTCCTTAGAAGGTACACACAGACCATGGTTACTCAGGAGAAGATTCTAACAGTGGGCTAAAGGATGAACAAGTAGACTCCTCAGTGTAGGCTGGGCACCCAGCAGGGAGGCCACTATAGCTGCTGTGCGATTCATGTTGTTGCATCTAGTTTTGCTCATAGCATGGTGGTCGGAATTAGCTAGCCATGTATACTCAAGGAGTCAATGCTGCTGACTTTTTTGTGAAATGTGATCTTTTGACTCTTTGTGAAGCCTAAAATTTACAATTCCTAAGTGAGAATAGCAGTGTGAAAACAGCACACAGTTCTCTAGGGATTTTCCTTTGCTCAAACCCAGGTGCTGACTTGTCCTCGATCTTGTGTGCCTGTTTCCCCACTCTGATACTTGTGATTGGGAGCACGTGAGCCCTTGAGAAAGTTTTTATGGACTCACTCCTGAACAGTTGGGAATTTTGGAAAAGCCATATATATGTCCGTAGACAAATTCTGAATATGACTGTTACTTGGTTATACGAAGGTATGGGTTTGCTGTGTAGCAGAGACTGAACTTGGAATCAAATGGGTCTTTGAGTCCCCCTTCTGCTCCTTCTTAGCTATAAGGATTATGGAGGTCATCCCATCTGTGACAGAGAAGCTGAATCTCTGGAGGTAAAGGGCGTTGCCCAAAGTTAACACACAGGTGATAAGTAGCAGAGTCTACTTTTGAACTTGTCTCCTGATTTCCCTCACCTATCTGAGACTCGGTGTCTTAGGAGACAGGGTTGCTCTGCGTGATCTTTGAATCTTTCCAGCTCTGACACCCAGTGGGATTTGATATCCTGTGGTTTTGTATTGGGTTGAGACTTCAGGTAGAATGAGTCCCATCTGGTGATTGTGAGGAGGACTTGAGGGCTCTACTTTTTGGAATATCTAGTTTGATACCAGCCTAGCACCCAAGTACTATTTCTATCAAGGAGATTCTCATTTATTATTGTTTTGAATTTCTGAGCTCTAATGCCCACATTTCTTAGCATTATGTGCCTCTTTCGGAATTTCTGTCAAACACTACTTTTTGATAATCTACTATCTAAACATTGCAATTTTTCACTATTGCTATTTCAAGTAAAAGACTTGTTTGCTTTGGGGAGATAGCATCAGGCATTGGACTGTGGAAAATAACTCAGTGCCTCTTCCTCTTGGCTAGTCCTTCGTTCCTTCTCATTATAACCTCATCTTTCTGTTACCTGTGTTACATTTGTGGAGTGTGGTGAAGTGGGAAATGAATGTGTGCATGTCCTTTAGGTTCTGTGGCAAATGTCTGCAATCTTAAACCACTTCTTTCTCTGTGTGACTTCCAAAGAAGGGCATTTAAGAGATGCTGCTAATCCAATTCAGGGGATGAAGGAAGTGATTCGATTGCAGGTTTTTGCGTGCAGTATGTGTCTGAGAATCTCACTGTGTTCAAGTAGGATTGTGAATTATTTGGCAGTTTCCAATCTAATTTGTTCCTGTGGCTTAACCAGGTGGGTATACCAACCCAAGTGGAAAGCAGCCTATTAAGTGTAGCACTGTTAACGTGTTTTACAGACCTTGTTGGAGGAGGGTAGAAAAGACCGTAAACAAAAACCTGAATTTCATTATGAGCCTTGAGTTTCCTCTCTACATGTCTCTTATTGTTCAGTCGCTTTTCAGTTGTGTTTGACTCTTTGTGACCTCTTTTGGGATTTTGTTGATAAAGATTCTGGAGGGGTTTGCCATTTCCTTCTCCAGCTCATTTTACAGATGAGGAAACTGAGGCAAATAGGATTACGTGACTTGCCTGGGGTCACATGGCTAGTAAGTATCTGAGGCCAGATTTGAACTCAGGAAGATGAGTATTCCTGACTCCAGGTCCAGCACTCTATCCACTGTGTCACCTAGCTGCCACAACATGTCTCTTACTGGTAGGAAAACTGAGATCTGGGCCCTTTAGCAATGGTAGAGCCCCTTAATATAGGACCTTGGTAACCAGGTAGCTGCTATGAGACTCAAAGATTGAGCAGACATGTTTACATTGCTTTACTGTCCCTCCCGGGCTTTTCACTTCTCATTTAACTGAAGGAATATAGTTATCATACAACCTATGGGTTTGGGTTCTGACATTGTCAAATAACTGGAAGAGAAAGCCTCTTGTTACTCTCCAGTAGTCTGAAGGAACTAATAAAAAGTACATTCCACTGAGCTTTTCTGGTCTCTATTGTAGTGGGAACATAGAAGTTTTCTGGCATTCTTCTCATTTGGAACCTCCCTTTCTGGACAGAGCCTTGCCCAGCATAATAAATAACCAGCCCTTTCCCTGACCCTCCTCATAGGACCACGATGGGCCTCCTGGAACATTGGTGTATTCATCTGTATCCGATGTGCAGGAATTCACAGGAACCTCGGTGTGCACATTTCCAGGGTGAAGTCAGTCAACCTAGACCAGTGGACACAAGAGCAGATTCAGGTAATGGACACAGCCCAGTTAGCGCAGCTGCCACAAACATGACGGCCGGTAAGCATTCCCTTCCTTGGAGGGTGGGTCTCCAAAGATGCTAGGTGAGCACAGAGGCCACAGAGCAGCCCTTCATTTGGAGACAGTAAACAAACTAAGTTGAAACTAGTGTTGTGCTGCCTTAGATAAGATAGTAGATGGTTGTCAGGAATTACTGTGGCTAAAAAATATGTCATCTGATGACAGTGACTTTCCAAGCTTTGCAAACTGGTCTTCAGCTGGAGGACGTAGCCTCTTGCTGGACCCATACCCAGAAGCCTTTCTGGCTTGGTAGCAGAGCTTATACTCCATCTTAAAGAGCTCAAGGTTCTTCCACAACACCTTGAGGCAATGGAAAAGGACTTAGTGGAGGAAGTAAAAAAGGGAAAGTCTATTTTAAACTGCCTCTGGGTCAAAACAGACAGTATTGTTTTATCAAGGGGCTAAGATCTTGGTTGGTGAAGGGAATATTCACATGAATAAAATGATAAATCATTGATATATTGACATGATGACAATCAAAATTTGGTTTTCTCTCTTTAACAAGCAGTACAACCTAATGGAGTCATGTTGTTTTTGCTAGAGTGGATTTGGAGTTAGGAGACATATATCCAGACTCTGCCTCCTGTGACACTGGCCAAGCCTTTCTCCTCTCCGGGTCTCAGTTTTCTCTTCTGTAAAATGAGAAACTTGAACTACATTATCTCTAAGATCCTTTCTAGCTCTACCAACCCTTGACTCCCTTTGAACTTTCTCCCTAGACTCTTTGGAATAATTTGGACAACTGAATCAGTGCTGGGCTACACCTTATACTTTGTCTGGTTTTCTCTATAAAGGTGTGGGTAAACAGTATATTTTTGTGGCAGTTACATCCTTATGTAAAGCTTCATGCATTTACAAAGATCACTTCCATCATGCATGTACCCCTTTTTTCCCTGCAGACCACCTGCTGAGGCTTCTCTTCCAAGAAGTGATCCAGAGCCCTAGAGTGACAGTATGCCTTGGTTGGGCTCATGCTGCACTTCAGCCCCAGAGCTGGGATTTTAATAGACTTCCCTCAATCCCTCTTTCCCCAGAGGTGTGTGAGAGTGTTTGCCATCTCCTTTTGGTCTGGCTGAAGTGTCAGTACCGTGGCACTAGAGGGATGGTTTTTTTAGGCTAAGCCTTCCTGCAGACTGTTACAGATATAGGATACCAGGCTCACCTTTTCCTAGGGACACTCCAAAGCCAGAGATAGCATCTCTTTTAACTGGCCTCATCAATAAGATAAAAACTCAAAGGGGAGGAGGTAGGTCTTCAGTGGGACCTATTAAGTATCATCCCTTCTGAGGATCATCAGGTGTCAGTGCTCTCTTTGAATTTCAGTGCATGCAAGAGATGGGGAATGGGAAGGCCAACCGCCTGTATGAGGCCTACCTACCTGAAAATTTCCGGCGACCTCAAACTGACCCGTATCCTTTCTGACCTGTGACTCCATGCACCGTGGAGACTGGTGATTGAGTATTGCTGCCTAGGACCTGACAACAGATCTTGAATATGGGGCAGCTATGTGGGGACCATTCAGAGTAACTGAACTCCCCATAGACCTCTCTTCCTATTATAGGAAGTTTCACACGTCATGTTACTAAGGGAAGCACTCTGCCCAGAGGTTCACTTCTAAGCCAAATGATCCTAGTCAGAATTGTAGAGAGTGGTGTGTTAATTCTCTCACATGGCGTCATCTCTGACCATTGATAAATCTGTGAAACTGTGGAAAGAGAAATTAGTTTGCTGTTCTTTTTCTACCCATACAGTGCAAAAAGCTTTCATATGCAATCATTTCAGCTCATCCTTCCACCATATCTGTGAGAGAATTAGAACTATCGAATAGTTTGTTTGTATGAGGAGAGTGGGGAGCAGGGAACGCTGAGTGTTGTAAAATAGGGCATGTGCTGTGTTTATCTCCTGCCTTTAAAGAATATACTTTAGAAGATTTTTCTTTTCTTTGTGTAGGGGAACCCTCTACTATCTCAGATCCCTCCTCTGTTGTGCCTTGGTTTTGTAAGTTGGTATGACAGAGATAATGCAATCCCTGTTGTCCACCCTTCTGGTGATGGCTCTCTTTCTGGCTGGCTAGGCCACTCTTCAGAATACAGGCCCAGAGTTTATGAGTGTCCCTATGCTCAAAGCTTTTTTGGTGTAGTTGGGGTGTGCCAGAGGTTGTGCTCTAGTGGCCTGCCTATGAAAGAAGTTTCATATGATGAAGCATCAGACTAAGACCTTAATGAAGGCAAACTGCAGTGGCACACTGTTCACTTTAGCTATTCTGAAAGATCATGGAGAATGAGATGCCAATCAACTTGAATGAATTGTGGTTAAAGGATGGGAGATTTGTTCCCAGAAATTGGGCATGAGATACCACAAGGAAATGTGGGGATACCAGGTAGAGGGAAGTCTCCTTTGGGAATGAGGAATGAGAACTTGTTGGAAAAAGAAAAACAAGAAAATGGCAAGTTGATATCCTTCATTTTTACATCTACTACCTTTCTCACATCTAGTAGTCCTTTTTAATTAGCTTTCACCATCCTTGTTTTACTTCATCCTTAATCAGCTGTTTGCAGAGCTGTAGAAGGATTTATCAGAGATAAATATGAGAAGAAGAAGTACATGGACCGAAGCCTGGACATCAATGCCTTTAGGGTTAGTTTTATATCTTTTATGTAAATGAGGTCAACCAAAAAAAAGAATTTGGAAACCACCCTGCAAGGGACTCAACAAACCACCAGTAAGCAGTCCTTTAAATATGTCAGAAGGAGGAAGGAAGTCAAGCAGAGAGACATGGGGCCCCTTGGTGGTTTGCATGCAAGGAGCATGTTCTGGAACTATAAAGAGACTGAATTCTTTGGTTTGCTTTATACCAAGAATGATGATAAGGAAAGTCCCACTTTCACATTGTCCCCTTGGATTTGGGCAGGTACGAATTACTAGACTAAAGAATGGTAAAAACTATAAGTCGTTTTTTAAATTAGCAAGGCAAGTCAGGAAGCACCTGCCATGTGCCAAGGAACTGTGCTAAAAAAAATCTCTGCCCTCAAGTTTAATAGGAAAGACAGTTGTGTGAGATAAGACACATACAGGGTAATGAAGATAATCAATGGGGGAAGGCACCAGTATTGACAGCGATGAGGAAGGGTTTCTTTTAGAAGGCAGGAGATAGAGATGTGAAGGGAGAGAGTTCCAGCCATAGAGGCCAGCCAGTGAAAATGCCCGGTTAGGAGAGGGAGTGTTTTGTTCAAAGGACAGCAAGGAGGTTCAAGCAAATAGACTAAGTCAGCAAGATAGATCTAGATAAACTGCCAAGAAGGGATGGTAAACAAAAGAATATTGTTCACCTGTTGGCCTAAGTGTGAACCTGTTATTACAAATGACCATTATGCCATCAGACTGATGAGTGCCAAAATTGACCCCATGGCAGAGGAGAGTTCTAAAATGGAACTTGGGAACTACTAGGTGATATGTTTCCAAATCCAGGAGTCTTATGAGATCTGTATCACCAGAATACTTAAAGAAAGCCAGTTGATGAGAAAGCAGGATGATTTCATTAAGGACAAAATCTACCCAAGTAATCTCTTTAGAGCTTTTGGAGAGGATAACTATTGCTGAAGGGAAGTACCTGTTATCATTCATATTTAAACTTTTTTTTAAAGAAGTCTCTGACAAAGTTACATACTTTGAAGACTGTCTTTTTAAAAATTGAGTCATTTTGAACACAGGGTTGCCCTTTACATATACTGATACATACACACACACACACACACACACACACACACACACACACACACAGATCTGACTGAGAAATAGGGTGCCAGACATAGTGATAGATGGAAATTTTTGTAGATAGACCTATGGGAACAGTAGGGCCCTTCAGAGGTCAAAGGACGCACCAGTCTTACTTAACAGTTCAATGCAGTTCAACCGACTAACAGCCCAGTGGATTCAGGGAATTGCATAAGGTGACAAAGATGAAAAACTACGTAGTGCCTGCCCTCTGGGAGCTCACATTCTCATGGAAGGTATATGACCTACAGAGAAACAAGTAGGATACAAAGAAAAATGTGCTAGGAACAACAGAGAGCCAGCAAAGTGTTCTGAGAAATTTGAGAAAGATCCCTTTACTTTGAAGGGAATGGGAAGGAATGCATCATGGAGGGAGAATGCCTTAGGCACTCAAGTTGGTGTTTGAAAAACAGAAGAACCATAGCCAGCGAGAGGAGGAGGGAGGAATGTCATGGGACTATTTAATATTCAGTCTTGTGCAGTTCAAGAAACCATGTAGGCAAAGGTGTGAACATAGGAAGGGACAGGATGAGAATTGGGGAGGGGGAAGGGAAAGAGATCATTTCCCATAAACTCTATAAAGCAGAGTCATGAGAGACAGAGGCTAAGTGGGTTATTACAGTACCAGGGTCAGGAATTTAAACTTTTATAGGGAAAGGGACTGAATCTGATTTCATTGGTTTAGGGAACTCTCATGTGAAGAAAGCCAGTCTGCTCATAAAGGTCAGCATCTTCTTTGCAGTTTGCAGTCTGAGTTGTCTGGGGGAATTAAGAGGTTTAGTGACTTGCACATTGTTCCAGAGGTGGGTTTTGAACCCAGTTCATCCTGGCTTTAGGGTCAGCTTTTTGTCAACTGTGCCTTGCTGCTTTCTCATTAGAAAACTTACATAGTCTTCCCAGGAGAGCTGGAGGAGGGAGTGGAGAGTTAATCCAGGTTGTGAGTGATACTGAATCCTGTCAGGTAGTGAGAAATTAAGCCAATGGGAATGCAAGATCCTAGAAGATCTCACCAGCCTGGGTAGAATGGGAAGAAAAGTAAGAGATGAGTTTCAGTGTAGGTAATATCTGGGAGGAAAGAACCCAAAGTATATCCATAGATTGCTGGGTTCAGAGCCATCAGTAGTGTCTTTATTGCACATTGTTGTCTGAAGATATCTACTGTTCTCATCCATGACAATAAAGTCATCACTAAGAAGGGTATTGGGAGTAAAACAGATGGTTCTACCTAGTGTAAATCAAAATGCAATTGGATGTGAGCTAGATGAACCCTGAAAAGAAAAACATTGTAAAACCTTTTAGCTTCCATTTTTACTAAACTGTGTGTGTCTGCATCTAGAATAATGTCCTTTTCTCTGGTCACTGTACAACAGGGCCATGGAACTAAAAGGTCATTGGCTTTTGAAGTCTGAAAGATCCAGGTTTGAACCCAGGTAGCTTCTCAGCTCACTACCTTTGTGACTCTGAGCAAGTCACTTCCCTTCTCAGAGGTCCAATTTCTTCATTGCTAGAACGAAGGTTAGATTGGGAAACTTTGAAGGACACTTCCAACTCAAAAAATTATATGATCCTAAGTCTTTAAGGGGGAAAGGAGAGACTGTTGTGTACAAAGACAGAGTGAAAAGCTTTAATCTGAAAAAATGACATCAGACTCAGATGAAGCATGGGCCAGCCTGTCAGGTGACAGTCTGGTCCAGTCCATGTCTGAGCAAGTGTGTAAAATCATGAATCATCTTTATTCACTTCATCGAGGAATGTTAGATTGAGAATGCAGGCACCTTGAAAGAGGCGAATTAAGGACACAGAAGTCCCACTTTAACATACTAGGTAGTAATCTTGCTACCCCCAAGAGATGGTAGAGGTGAGAATAGATTTATTTTTTAACTCCTAGATGACAGATCCATTATGTGCTAGCTCACATTTTTATGATTCCTTGAGATTTCCATGGCCCTTTTCCTATAATGATTCTTGCAGGCAGGTAGTATAAATCTTTCCATCCCTTTTTTACACATGAGGAAAGAGATGCTTCTGAGGGCACAGAGCTGGTTAAGGATTGGAGCCAGGATTTGAACTGAAGTCTCTGGACTCTCAAGTCAAGTTCTCGTTTGACTACACGATGCCACCTCTCATTTTAAGTTACTGAGGGAAACTCATCTATCTGTGGGCGTGCCTCATGTTTCTGTCATATAAGCTGTACGTTGGTGTCTCTGAGACAAAATGCCTGGCAGGGTATGCTGCAGCTCTGAGCTAGTGGCATCTGCACAGAATCATGGGACGTCAGAGCAGTTCTCCAGTTTTTAACACTTGAAATCGTCACCAAATAAAATGGTTCAAATCACCATGGGTCCTTATGTGTTCTTCTGCTTTGTTAAATCCTCCCCAGAAAGAAAAAGATGACAAGTGGAAAAAGAGCGGTGAGCCAACTCAGGAGAAGAAAGTGGAGCCTGTGATTTTTGAGAAAGTCAAAATGGTGAGTGGGAGGGAGAGCTTCCCCAGGTGCCCTCAGCCTCCCTTTTCTCCTCAGTCCTAGGGGACTCTGCTCCAAAGAGTTCTGTGGGACCAGGTGGGAATTCTGAGGTTCATTCCATGCCTGCCCATGTGACTGGAGTACAACCTTCAGTGTTGGATGAACATGCTTCCCGACCCTCAGGAAGAGGCCAGCCCCTCCTCGCTGCACCCTCCATCAGCCTTTAATGATTTTTCGTTCCCTTGTGGGCCCAGACTGCCTCCTTCTCTCTTGGCTTTTCTGGACTTTGAGATTAACTGTCTGGGTTTTCAGTGTGCCTCCTGTGATCCTAGAGAGTCCTTCTCTTGTCTTCAGATATGGCCAACCCAGCCAAGTTTTGTCACTTGAGGTTACATTTGTGGACACCAGTCTGGTTACTCACCTCTTTCTTCCTATCAGTGTTAAATGTTACTTTCTATTATCTTCAGTCAGTAGCTCTGAAAAATAGTAAGCTTGGTCCAAGAATATTTGTTATTTTTTATGAGATATTGAAAAGAATTCTTGGAAAAATCAACAATTTCATTTCTTTAATGATACTGTATTTTTTTAATTTAGCCTCAGAAGAAGGAAGACCTGCAGCTACCTCGAAAAAGCTCCCCCAAAGCAATTGAACCTGTGATGGACTTGTTGGGCCTTGGTAAGTGTTATGCCTTCCCTTGCTTTCCTGGTCTACAAAGGGCTGCTTTTGTTGCTGCTTTGGAGAGAACCTGGTGCCCAAGTGCTAGGGTTTGCTGCCACACCTTAACTCACTTCACCTGTAGTTAGTGCCTACAGGCTCTGTGATAGGGGTACAAAGGTCAAGATGGCACAGACCCTTTTGTCAGGGAACTTGCAAAAGCCACAGCAGGGGAATGTCATACACATGAATGTGATGCCACATGTGAAAAGGGTATTTAGGAATATGAGGAGGGAGCCCCCCACTGTTTAGTTGGGAGAGTAGGGGGAGGCTTCATGGCCCATGGAGCTCTTGAAAATGAAATCTTTGACAAGCTCTGTTCCCCTCCCCCACTCTCATCCCAGGAGACAGAGTTGGAACTTCTTATTACATATCTTGACACAATATTCAGGCCTCCCTGAAATATCCATCCACACAGTCTCTGCCCCAGAATTCAGCTCTGTCTGTACCCCATCAAATCTGTAGGCCCTAAGGATGGAGAAGCAAGAGAAAGGCAAGGAGAATGTAGAACTGGGTTCCCAGAGAGGTGGGGGCAGAGAACACCCAGTTAGGAGGTCTGAATGTTACCTGAGCCAGTCCCAGTCTCTTCCTAGGATCTGAGACTTCACTAACAACAGTTAACTCCCAGGCAGCACCTAGGCTGTGAGTGACAGGCTTATGCTTTAACCTCTTTATGCTTCATGGATTAGTGTGGTGGTGTCTTTGGGCTTCGTTAAGCTCCGCACAGATACGATCATCAGCCTTCTCTTCTGCCCCTTAGGAAGCAGTTTCATCGGTTGTTTCAGGAAAATGAATCATCTAGTAGCCCACTCTAATGATCCTGTGCACACTTAGTCACACTGCCCTTTATGTCTCAGAGGCTGGACCTTTCCAGGTTGGATGAAATGACAAGAGTTTTGTTCAATCTCAAGAACCCAGGTTCATCGCCCAACAGTGATGAAGCATCACAGGAAAATGGCAGTGGAAGTGTTGTTCCTACCTAGCATCAAAAACAAGTGGTCAGTGTTAGCATGTGCTTATGTTTTTGTGACTTCTGTCCTCTCTTTCTAGATGCTCCTGTGGCCTCCTATAGCATCACAAACAGCAAGACCAGTAATGCCCTAGAAAAGGATCTAGACCTCTTGGCCTCAGTTTCATCATCTTCTCTCTTGGACTCCAGAAAAGTGAGACTTGTGAATCTGTCAGGCTTGAAGCAAGTGCTGGGAGGAGAGAGTATTTAGAACTTTAAAACATCAAGTCTTTGGATGGAGTTTGCTGCCTTATTCCTTAATTGACTTTACCTGACCAGTTATCTCTTCTGTGTCCACCTCACCCACTAATGGCTTCTTGGTTTTGTCTCTTGCTTGGAAAGGGAGGGTACTCAAATGGGTTTCTCATTAAATTGGTATAAAGCTCTAGGGCTGGTTGGGTTGTCATCCCGTTCTGTGATCATCTTTTTGGGAGAGAAGGGCTATAGAGGAGTAGGAAAGAAAAAGCCATCCTGAAGAGCCCATTAAGCAGATAGCTTCAGGTTTATAAATGGTAAAGAAAAAAAAAAAAAAAGTGACCCCCTCTCTGGAAACTTGAACCTTAAGCTGTGGAATATTATATAGCAAGTGTCATTATTGCCACTTAGGATGGGAGGGTAGAGTGAGATTATATCAATCTACCCCTGAGGCCCCTTCTCACTCTCCCTTGCCTCTTTGCCCTAAGGTTGTAGGATCTCTGCCAACTGCAGGGAATGCCAGCTCTGTTCCTGAAAATCTGAATCTGTTTCCTGAGCCAGGGAACAAAGCAGAAGAATCAGGCAAAAAACAGCTCTCTAAAGACTCTATCCTCTCACTTTATGGATCGCAAACTCCTCAGATGCCTGCTCAAGGTAAAGTTCATAGGGAAGGGAACTTGTTGGACATTTGCAATGTTAAAGGATAGACATGTGGGGCTGATAGATAGGGAATAATCTAGGAACTGGAAAGGTACTTGCTGCTGGTGCAGCCTATCTTAAATGTATATGTTTGACCCTTCCTGAGAAGCCACAAAGTGTGTCAGCAGGCAGATGCCAATTTAACAGCTGCCATGCTTCCGGTTCAGTGTTGTAAGAGATAGGAATCAGTCATGGCCAGAGCCAGCCAAAGGAGGAGGAAGGGGCTCAGGTGCTGTAGAAAGACTTAGTTAGTCATAAGCCTGGATGGGCTATTAAGGAATAAGGCCTTTGACTAGAGTGGCCCAGTCTCATATTGAGTCAGGCTGTCCACTCAGACCAACCTGAGCATCAGAGCTCATGTGGATAGACTCATAACAAGTCTCTTACACTGGGAGGTATTTGGATATCAAGGCAAACTAGAAGCCAGGCTGACTCTGCTTATCTGCGGACATAAGACCCATCAAAAAGTCCTGCAGATTAACGTGCAGCTTTGTTCCTGCCTCTGCTCTGCAGATGGCCCCTTGAGAACCTTGTTAGCCTCTTTCAGACTTCTTTTTCCCACGTGTCTCCTCACACAGGTCCCTTGTCACTGCCTTCTCATTCCTTTTGTACCCTCTCCCTGGCCCCTTGGGCGTTGTAGCTCCCTAAGAACAGATGTTGTCATTTTTTTATCCCTGAGACCACCTTACACAGTGATTTCTGCGTTTTGTTTTGTTTTTTGTCCAGAACTCTGATTTCATCAGGTAGAGGAACTCTCAGTGTGGAAATGTTCTCTTCTGGTGTCAATTAGCAACATATCTGTAACTTATCACCTGGACCCTGAGGGGTTAAGTGTTTGTCCAAGGTCTTACAGCTAGTATGTGTCTGAGACAGGACTTGAACCCTCCTCCTTCCTGATTGTAGAGTCAAAGAACCTGAGGTCACATCTTCCTTCCACTCCTTGACACCTCTGTACCCATTAGCAAAGCTCTTCCTCTCTCTGTTTCTTCATCTGTAAAAAGAAAGTACTGGGCTGGTTGATTTTGAAGGTGTCTTCCAATTTGGACATTCCCTGGTCCTGACATTTTTAAGAACACTGACCAAAGAGTGTATATAATGGCTAGGGGTGCAGTTCAGGAAGTGAGCCCTGGATAGGTTGCAGGGGAAGAGCACACTTCCCCTAAGAGGATGAAAGATTTCTTGGAGGAGGTGAGATCTGAGCATATTTGTGAAGCAGAGAAATCTGAAACAGCAGAGGAGGAAAGGGTCCCAAAGGGAGGCAGTGCTAGGGGAGGTAAGGAGCAAGCCAGACAGGAGAGGCAGCTAGAAGTTTAGCTTTTTGAAAACTCTGGCAAAGTCATATCCCCTTTCTAAACTCAGTTTGTTTACTTGTAAAATGGGGGGTCTTGCATTGCTGACCTACCACAGTCACTGTGAGGAAAATACTACTTTTCAAAGTGCCCTAGAAAGGAGAGCTGCTGTTAACTACCATTTAAAGGAGCTCAGGGGAGGGC
This sequence comes from Bettongia penicillata ogilbyi, assembly GCA_023548195.1. Classification (NCBI taxonomy): domain Eukaryota; kingdom Metazoa; phylum Chordata; class Mammalia; order Diprotodontia; family Potoroidae; genus Bettongia; species Bettongia penicillata. Next base: position 8,095,307 of record JAJHZJ010000128.1, read on the forward strand.
AGGAGAAACAGGACTGGTTTGGGCATCTGGAAACCTGAACCTGAGGCCCAGCTCTGGTGTGATATAATGGGGGACGTGTATCATGACTCAGATCTCACTGGGTTGTTGTGGCTGCAGCAATGGTACGATAATTGTCTTATAGAAGAAAGTCAGTGTCACACTGTCTTGAGGACACTACTGAGAAGACTGGATGGGGTGAGCTGTTAGTCTTGGCTTGCTGCTAGGCACCCCACTGATCATGTTCCCTAATAAATGTGCATATGCTTTCTTGGCAGCTATGTTCATGGCTCCAGCTCAGATGGCCTACCCTGCAGCCTACCCCAGCTTTCCCGGGGTCCCCCCTACTGGTACCATGATGGGAGGAATGATGCCCCCGCCAGTGGGCATGCTGGCCCAACCTGCGGCTGCTGGGATGGTGGCCCCTGTGGCCATTCCTCCAGGCTATGTAGGTGGTGTGCAGGCCGCGGTGATGGGAGTCCCCAATGGCATGATGGCTGCCCAGCAGGCTGGCTATGTCGCAGGCATGGCGGCCATGCCTCAGACAATGTACGGCATCCCACCAGCACAGCAGCTGCAGTGGAACTTGGCTCAGGTGAGACTTGGCCTTCTATGGAGGCTGTCACTCCATCGCACTCTGTGATGCCTCCTTTTCCTATTCTCTTAACTCTGACCAGAGGAATCCTTTATGTGCTCTTTTCCTGGAAGATCTGCAGTCTCATAAGGTAAGTTCTCCCATCCCTTCCTGCTCTAAATCTTGGATCCTGAAGAAGACAGGCCTGGAGGAGAGATGAGGTTACTGCCTTCAAGTTCTGAAAGGCTGTTGTAGGAAGCAGAATAACACTTGTTCCGCTTGGCTTCAGATGGCAGAACTAGGGCCAGGGAGGGCAAGTTGCAGATAGGCAAATCTTGACTCATTTTTAAAGAAAAACTTTTTAAGTGAAAGCTGTCCAGTAGTGGCTTGGGCTGGCCTTGGAACTAGGGAGCCCTTGGTTAGTGGCGGCTAGGTACCCACTTCTCAGGGAGGTGTAGAGGTGATTCCTCTTCAGGTATTCATTGGACTAGATGCCTTATAAGCTCAGTTCCTTTTAACATTTAGAGCTTGTAATCTTAGAAGAACAAGGCCTCTGGGTATTTAATTTTTTATTAGAAATGTAACAGCATTCAAGAAATGTCAATAGAATGTTGAGAAAATCAAATATTGACTTAGTATTTTATATTTGACTCCATTCTGTAATTAATTCTATTCTGTAACACCCTGAGCCATGTTTCTTTGTCTCTGAGTTAAGTTTAGAAGTTCATAAATCCAGAAATTCAGTTCTCCTCTCCCACGTGTTTAAAAGTTGCTTCCCTACAAATCACTGTAATCGAAAGAAAACTATTATCTCTGTCCCACTAGCTGTCTTTATACAATTAGAAGAAATCTGTTTTGAAGGGTGCAGGTGGATATCCAGGAGTCGGGTTTGTTATCACTGTGGCACTCGCTAGCTGTGCGGGTGGACACCCAGTGAACTTTCCCTAGCAGCAAGATGGAAGGAGGGGTTGCTGCCAGCCTGCTGTCCAGACTTCTGCCCGGTCATTATTATTATTCATCATCTCTGACCCTGCAGACTTTGTAGCCAATCATGTTGTTTCCCCCTGTGATGTTTTCTGTTCATTGTTATACTTCCCAAAATTATATGAAGGCTAGCAACCCCCTCCCTCGCGGTCTTTTAGGCTTAGTGAGGAGTTGAAAGACCCATTTTATTGGTAATCACTTGGCCTGCCCATAAAGTGAACATGCTTGGAACTTTGTGCTTCAGTTTACCTTAATTTCAGTTGTAATAGTATGAAATTAAACCCCATGTCACAAACCTAAGCTATTTCTATTTTTTACTAATTATGTGATATAAACATAAACGAATTTATCTTATCTGTTCCCCCTTTCAATCACTTCTGTCTCCAGTCTTAAAACCAGCAAAAGCAACAAAACTTTGTTTTACATCATTTTATGTATGTGTTCTGACTCTGCTCTCCTGTCTTTGCATCCTTTTTTCTTTTATTACAGTTTTCTTTGCATCTGTTTATGAGTGTTTCCATATTTCTTTGCATTTTCATTTTTTATAATATTCTGTTACATTGCCATGTCACAATTTAATCAGCCATTTACCAAACATTGTACATATAGGTCATTTCTAATTTCTTGCTATTATAAAAACTACACAGTATTTTGTACAGGTAAGACTTTTCAATAATATCTTTAGGATATAGTTACAGAGGCCCTTATTATCCAGCAAGATGAATTAGATGCAGGAAACATTGGATGTGTCTGTCTTCCTTTTGTAATTTCCTGCCTCTTTCTGCTACCAACACCAAGCTTCCTAATTAGACAATGGCAAAAACGTTACTTTTCCACCAAGAATCAGTGCATTGGATTCCCTTTCTGCTAGAAAGCCATGGCTGGACAGAAAACGATCTAGTGGAGGGAGTGCTGGACTTAGAGACAGAATGCTTGGATTTTCATCCTGACTCTGCTGTTGACCTTTTTTTTTTGTTTTGGACCTTGGACTTTCTCCTCTAAAATTAGAGGATTGGGCTGAAAGGTCCTATGTGGTTATGATATCCTTGGATTCTGTAAAGCTTTTGTCTGATCACCTGAATTCAGCCTTTCCCTTCTGTCTGGTGCTTTATGCTTCCTTCCTTTATCCTTTTTGTTCTCTGGTAAAAGCTTCTTCAGCAGCTGTCTTTGGGCTTTCTTTTGAGTTCCTCTCCATGCCACCAGATAGGTCACAGCAGCTTTCTCATTGTCTCAAGCAGCACTGCCTAGCCTGGTCCTCAGCTTCTCCAGAACTCACTTAGGGAACTCTTCTTGCCTTCCTTCCCTCCTGCCTGTTATAAATGGACTGATTCTAGTCCCTGGCATATATAGACTCCACAAGTAGACAACCTGCCTAAAGCAACACAGGGTATTGGAAAAGACACAGACTGGGCTGGCTCCCTCTCACAAGGAAGTACCAGTAACTCTCTTAATTTAAGACCACACTTAGAGATTGGGTAAGGGCTTCAGGGAAGGAACTTACCAAGGAAGCACCTTCAGTTACTTACATGCTGATCCTAGCCAACAATCTCTGACTTCCAAGCCTCAGGGATCTTGGCAGCCAGCTCCTAGTAGAACTTGTCATCTTAGGATGTGATGGGATCGGTAGCTGCCATATCTGAAAGACAAGTAATACACTGAAAAAGCATAACCCAATTCAGCCCTGGGTATGAGTCAGGAGACCTGAGCTCAACTCCTTTGCTTAGTGTTTTTAGCTTCCTCATCTGTAAAATCACAATCCAAGTTGATCTCAGAGGCTGGCAAGTTCAGCCTACAACTGAACGAGATTCCCCTCTGCAACTTACCAATCAAGTGGTTGTCTTTGCTTGAAGACCTCTGTGAGAGAGGAACCCATGACTTCTTGAGGCAAACTAAAAGAACCTAAGTTGGCCTCTGGAATTTCCACTCTTTGGAATCAAGCAGAACAAAAATGTTCTAGTTCTGCAGGACAGCTCATTAAGTACTTGAATATATCTGTCATGTACTCCTCCCAAGGTTTTTTCCCCAGGCTAACATTCCCAATTTCTTGGCATAGAAATCCATGCCCGTCAATTTCTTAGTTGCCCTCCTGGATCTTAACCAGCATGTCCATGTCCTTTCTAAAATGTGATGGCCAGGACTGAACACATTACTCCAGATGTCACCTAGCCAGTGTGGAGGATCCTGGGGCTGTCACCTTCTGTGTCCTGGGCACAAGATCTTTTTTAAATGCAGCCTGAGATTGCTTTCTGGTTTTGGCCTGGTATATTGTTGACTTGCCTCCTCCGTCTCGTACTTGGGGAGTTGATTTTTTCCCCCCATTGGCCGTGTCCAAGAATTTGTGTCTTAGGAGCCTTTCTTCCCTCCCTTCACTGTCAGGAGGTGGGGACCATGCTATGTCATCGCCCTTCTGGAATCATGGTTGGTCACTGAATCGAGGATTCTTAAAGGCTTTGCACTGTCGTCCTTATGTGAGTGGTTCTGTTTACTTCATTCTGCATCAGTCATTGTGAGTTTCCTCAGGTTTCTGTTACCCATTTTTGATGAGGCTATGCTGACCCCTTGTAATCACTGGTTCCTTTTGTAGATGTTCATAAACCATCATTTTAATGAGATGGTTTAGAATTTTGCCAGGAATCAGAGCAAAGCTTACTAGTCATATAGTTTGCAAGCTTTAGTGTGTCTTCCCTCTTTTTGGAAATTGGGACATTATTTTCCCTTCTTCAGTCCTTCAGACTGTTCCAGATAGCTCAGCAATCATATCACTATTATACTATGTAGTTTGTCTAGATCGTGTTTCTTGAACTTATCAAGACTACCTAGATGCCTTCTTAATATCTCCATCACTGTTCTGGATATCAGCTAGCTATTAGCCACTTTTAAAACAGAGACAAACAGAAATCTTCTCTCCCCAAATCTCGAATTCATTGAATCCAAGATTCTTGTTGGATTTCCTTCCTATCACAAGTTCTAAGTTAATATGTTCATTTCCCAATATTCCCATCTTTTCTGTCCCAGGACATTTTTGGTGAGAATGAGACCCAAAACAGAAGTTCTCTTTGTTGGTTTCTTAGACCAGTTTAGAGGAGAAAAGTATCGCTGAAGCAATTCAGGATATAATTATTTACTGTGCTTTTGGAAAAGAGCGCTCTGGCAGATGCCTTATAATTGAAGTCTGCCACCCTGCTTTAATCAGACCTTTACGCTAGGCTTGTGATTTTTCCCACTCTGCAGGTATTTCTGTTGTACCCAGGTGGTTTCTAGTATGGTCCTATACCCATTTCACCTCTGTTCTTGCCTGCCTTGATCTCTAACACATTTCCTGCCTTTTTTCTCGGATGTAATGCTCTTCTGTCCCCATTTTTTGCCTGTCTCTTGAATAAAACTGTATATCTGCATGGATCCAGTGCTGTGTCAGTGACACTTGCCAAGTCCAGCTTGCCTCTGTATTAGGGTCTTGCTGGAGGCCAAGAGAGTAGCTGGCTTTTTCCTTGATATTGTCTCTTCTGGGTTTCTCTGCTGTCATCGTTCCTCTTGGTACATGTGCACAGGCAGTCATCTCCATCAACATGTGCCTCTGTTTGTTTGTTTGTTTGTTTGTTAAACGTCCTTTTTGGTATAATTTCAAGACTTTGAGTGCTTAGATTTTTACTGGCCCTTGTTAGGTCCACTCCATTCCTAACCAGGAGTCTATCATTCCCATAGTTTAAGCCATCCCACAGAAATCTAAATTCTCCTATCCCATGCCATTCTTCTTAACCACCTCTTTGTTCTCCAAGACTCTTCCTCTTTTGAATCCCTCGCTTTCAGGCAGAAGTGATGAAAACACCATCTGTGCCCCAGGATCTTCAGCTTCTTGCCAAAGATTTCCTAATCTTTAAGAATGCTTTCTAGGTTCCTTCCAGTAGCTTCATTTGTGCACGTATAAAGCATCAGAAATCAGTGTTGTCATTTAGTTGTCATCTACAGTGTCTCCTCTGTGTAATTTATAGGATTTTGATGAGGAAATCATTTTGCTAACTTTAAAGTACTCTAAAAATAGGGATTAGTAAAATCATATATTTCAGCATTCACGGATCTCTATAATTTCATCCATTCATCCACTCACCTACCCACTCAGGTCACAATTCCTCTACAAATAAACTGTCTTAGAAGTTTGCTGTGATATCATTAGTCTGTAGCCAAATGAGTGATTTTGGCCTTTTTATTCAGCTAAGCTGATCCTCAGAGGACAGATGTGTCCATTACAGAATCAGGGCTCATAGCCTTTTCCCATGTGGGTGCTGCATTGGCATAATCTTTTGAGAACTGCCCACTACAATGAGCATACGTCGTTCCAATTTCTATATCATTTTAAGATTTACAGAGTTTCCCACATAACCCTGTGAGGTAGGTAGCATATTTTCCCCATTATACTGCTGAGGAACTGGGATCTCAAGAGAGGCTAGAACTCATGACCATGCAACTTATGTCTGGGAGACCCTTTATCCGCAAGATCTTGGCTTAGTCTCCTAGCTTCATGCTGTATTTTAAACTTTTTTCCTTAGACCTATCACAAGCAAAAGATTCCCTTAGCATAAAACCAGGGGCCCCATCTTTGCATGAATTGGCTCATGCGTAGTCCTTACCATCAGGTCTTGAAAACATCCTCTCTCCCTTCCAGATGACCCAGCAGATGGCTGGAATGAACTTCTATGGCACCAATGGCATGATGAGCTATGGACAGTCGATGGGCAGTGGGAACGGCCAGGCAGCCAATCAGACGCTCAGTACTCAGATGTGGAAATAAAAGCGGATCACCTGCATTGTTACCACTTCTTTTCCCAAAACCTCCCTCCTCTCCCCTCTCCTCTCTCCCTGCTTCCCTCTCTGCCTCTTCCTGTTTTGTTTGGAAACTGCTCTAGGAGACATACAGGGTTTGGCCTCCCATCCAGCCTGATTACTTCCCATTCTTCTCCTCCCTGCTCCCTCTGAACCCTGCTTCCCATACCTGAGACCTGCTTTCTGCTGTCCATGCCCCACACAACCCTCAGAGCCTTGGTGTGCATCCCTTCTTAAGGAGGCAGCAGAGTGCCCTCTAGCACCACTGGATTGCACACCCCTGGAGCTCTTTTCATTCTAGGAGAGGAGGCAACATCTGCTCCCACAGCCTGAGAGAGCTCTGTGGGGACCGTTGAGGCACTGAGGGAGAGGCTAGAGGCCCCTCTGTGTCACCCAGATGTCTTTTTTTTTTTTAAGTTTGGTTTTGGGTGAGGGAGGGATGAGAGGAGTGCTGGGTAGAGAAGGGGATTGTTATCCAACTCCAATCATGGGTCTTTGTACAGGGGGTGACCAGGCTCAGGCTGAGCCAGAGGAGGAAGAACTAGGGTCATTCTGCTCCGTTCCAAGCAGTCCTCTGCGTGCGGCTTTGGTCCTTGTCATCTGAACCCCTCGCTGTGAGGCCCTGCTGCCTGGAGACAGGGCTTCATGCACACATGGCGAAAGTGGGAGGCTTGCCCTTTGTAGGGATGGCTTTTCATTGCTTATTTTCCCATCCGGATTGGGGTGGTGTTGGTGTAAAAACAAAATAAAAAGTTTTAGATTGACAAACTAACAGAAGAGTTAATTTGTCGGCAGCCAAGAGCTATTGCCAGTTTTTTTCTTACAGTTTTAAAAATGTGTTATCTGCCACCCTACTCGATGCCTCCCCTCCTTCCTTTCCCTCCCCTGCAGCCCTGTTTGTTCTGGGGTAGCGCTGGCCCCTCTGTTTCTTGCATATTTTACACTGTGCATGAGGCAGAGACCCCAGGCAGCTTTCCTGTCAATCACCATTCACCTCACTAGAAGATCAAAACAAAAAAAATTTTGCTGATTTCATTTGCGTGAAACAAAATTTTCGGTTGACTTTCTCCTGTGTATATGTAAATTCCTTAATAAATACTGCAGTGAGATGCTGTGTGTTTGACCATACATGTGTATGTGTGAGAGGTAAAGAGAAGGGCCTAGAGTAGAAGGCACTTGGGCCCACCAAAGACCATGACCTTTGGACACTTGGCTTCAAGGCAGTGCCTGACTTCTGTGGGCCAGTGAGCAACTTTTGGTTACTAGAGGAGAAATCTTGGGGAGATCATGGCTGGAAATGAGCATCTCCACTTCCCTGATATCCAGGATCTTTAAATTTTTGGTATAGCTCAGTTACCAAGGGTCTGAACCACAAATAGGGTGCTAGAAAGGCTATCTCACCATACAAGGTTTGGGGTAGAAGGGAGACCTCATAGTCTGCGTATTGAAAGTCAAATTCAGACCTCCCTGTTGGCCACTAGCCTTAGGATGAATTGGCTGGAACTAGGAATTGACCAAGCCCAGAGCTGTTGTGTGAGGAGCTGGGCCTAGCACATAATCCTTGAGACAGGAACCACTTGGCAGCATAGACAGGGCTTCAGTCCACCTACCCCAATATTAAAGCTTTGGACCAATCCTTGGAGTAGCCTTCTCTCAAAGCCAGGCTGCTAGGGGACTCTCTGCCACTAGGGGGCAGCATAACTGTTAAAGCACCAGGAGGGACATAAGCTGGGATTTTTCAGTCCTTATGTCAGCCAAGGAGTTAAATGGATTTAAAAGAATATGAGAATAAAAATTTAGTTTACCATCAAAAAATTTAGTGTCAATCATAACCTTTTCTCTCTTCACCTCTCACTGAGGGGGCACTTTGTGAGGGCAAACTTGAGAATCCAAAAATCTACTGAGCAGCTGTGTGCCTTTGTCAAGTTGGTTCAGCTCCGAGCCTCAGGATCTTATAACCCTTTGTAAGTAAAGTAGGAAGACTCCCTGCACCTGACCTCAGAGGAGGGCCTTAGAAATTATTAAGTACGGTATGGAAAGGGGGAACCATTTGGGATCTGGTTTTCCTGGGAGAATGTGCACATGGGAATGCTGAAGGGCCAGCTGCAGAGCCCAATATGTGGTCATGAATTAAGTATCAAAGGGCATTGTTCTGTCAAAGGTACTTCAATAAAGGCTAAAGGACAGATACACCTGGGGCTTCAGGAAAAGGTCATAGATTGATAAGATTTAAAGTGACCTTAGAGGACACTGAGTCCCATTCCATCATTTCAGAGATGAGCAAACACACTCAGACAAGTGACTTATGTCTGAGGTCACAAAGATGGTAAGCATTGGAGGCAGGTCTTTCTGACTCCAAGTTCAGGGCACTCTCCATCTTCCCATCATGAGATGAAGCGTAGTATCTTGTTTGAAAGAGAACTGTGTTTGGTCCTTCGTTTCAATCCCAACTCTGCTGTTCTTACTACCTGGGACTCCCTTGCCTGGTCTCTAAAGTGACACTATTGGACTTGGCCTCTAAAATCCCTTCCAGCTTTCAGTCCTAAGATTCTGGATGTCCGAGCTGGAAACTACCTTAGAAGTTATCTAGTCCAATACTTCCTCTCATAAGAGAATGACAGACAGTGATGGATGTCCAGCAGACATGACAGCAGATGCCCAGTGCTCTCTTGCTCACACCTTCCCTCCTTGGCTGCTGGATGTTCTCCCTCTTTTCACAGGACAGATCATGCAAAGAGGCATCCAACAAACCAGTTTTCAGACTGGACTTTAATCATCCATACTTGCTGCCCAAATACTGTACATGCAGGGAGAAGCCATAAAAAGAATTTTCTCCTGGGGGAAATTGGCAAGAATTTTGTACAAAAGAACATGCACTCCTCCCCGGCCCTCAGCCTGCTGCACAACCCCAAAAATATGCATGTTCAAAAGATTCCCCTCCCTCCCACATATACACACACACACACACACACAGGACACATTACAGATCACAGCTCTAAAATGCCTTTTTTTTTTTATCTTATTAGTATACTTGGTTAGTCCCCTTAAGTCTCTCCTCAGCTTTGGGGATTTTTTTTCTTTTTAATTTAACTCCTCTTTCACACTGGTTTTCCAGAATTGGTCATTTCAGCTCTGCTTTTTGCAAACCAACAATTAGTTGAATCACTATTTTGGAGCAGTTATTTTATTTTTTTTTGGCCACAGAACTCATAGGAGCTTGAAATAGAGTGAGGGAACTTGCCTGAGCATCTGGAATCCCCTCAGCATAAAACCAATTTAGGGCAATATTGGCGCAAAATAGAGCCCAGTTGAGCCCAACATCAAAATATTGCCACGTGCAATGTCATTTTACGTCTTCTGTGGAACTCAGTGTGTCTGTCATCTGAGAACCGTCTAGGCTTCGGTCTTAGAGAGCTTTGTCACCAGGTTAATTGCTTGTGATTTTTTCGGCCACTAATTCTAAGTAACTGAAAGATTATCATTGGGAAGGGGGTACTCATTTCATGAAGAGTCTTCAAAGAATATGATTATGAGAATTAATGTACTTTTTATTCATAATATATTTGAGAGGCAGTGTAACTTAGTGGTTAAATGACCAGCTGACTTCAGAGCCAGGAAAACAGCTTCAAGTACTCTTCTGACCCATAACTAGCTGTGTGAACCTAGGTAAGTCACAACCTCTCAATTCACTCCCCTCCCCGTCCCCCATACAGTGCTCTAAGATTCCAAGTTGCTGAGTAGTTGCCCTCTCACCAGGAGTCCCCAACGCTTGTGAAAATCACAAGTCTGGACATATTCTAGAGGTTCGAATGAAGACCACAAGGTGATGCTGTAGCCAGAAAAATAAAATTCAACTCATGAAATCAGCCACTAAGTCATAGAGGGGCTGCCAAAGGCTTCAGCAGAGAGGGATCACCATCTAAACACCCTGCTGAAATCGTAGATCTTCTAAAGGATGTTTTGGAGTGAGAATTGTCACTAGTATACAATCTTCACACCCCTTTGAACACCACGGTTCTGTGCAACCAGGTTTGGAAAATGCTTACTTGGTGGGGCTGGGGAAGAAAGTGTCTTAGCAGAGGAGAAATGGTTTTTAATTAAACCAAACTTTGCTGAGGTGATTATTGGCAAGGACTGATCTCTCCCCCCACTCCCCTATCTCACCCCCAAGGTGTCTGTAATTTTAGCATTTTCATGGAGAGTTCCAGGGAAGCAAGAACTACAAGGGAGACCAGCACCAAGATGGTCACTGAACCCTACTAGGAGTTTAAAACTGGCAGGAGGAAGATCAGAACATGCTAGCACCTTGAGACTTGAGCATTTTCATCAGGACTGGGATGGTTTTTGAAGATACCCTTTACGTATCGTCCTGGTGGGGGAAAAAAGGGAAGTAACTAGAATATAGTTCCTTCAAAGGAGGGGCATACAGTTCAGTGAAAATTCCTGGTTTCCTCATCAAAAGCAGCATGTGGGCATGGGTGTTACTAGCTGATCTCTCTAGAAGATGGTAATCTGAGGTCAGGCTGGACAACTCCCAATCCTAGGTGGGGGAATGCTATCTCCACACCTCATTTTTCTTCTGATTGAGCTGGAAGGGACCCTTAGAGATCTTGTGGTCTTCACTGGAAGAGTCCTTTAACATTCATATAATTCATCCCCACCCAATGTGACAGATAAGGAAACTGATGTCTGGAGAAGGGCAGAAACATGTGTAAGGTCTCGCACACATACACACAGAGCCAGTTAGTGGTAGAACTTTGAACTCTTATCTCCTGATGCTCAGTCCAGGGTTCTGGCACACCCTGATGCCTCCTCTAATCCCTAGCTCATGACCAGTTGCTTCTCAGGAATCCGAAGTGGACAGGATGCTGTTCAGCTTCCCTCAGTGATCCAGCTCTCCTTTCCTCATTAGTGCTTTACCCATCGGCACCACCTACTAGCAGCATTTTAAATTACAACTTAGAAAACATCTGATGATGACATACTCATTTCTTTTCAGGGGTGGGGAGTGGGTCGATTATGCCTCCTGCATGAACTTGGAGGTCTTCTGGAGCTGAACTTGGCTGGGTTTCCCTGATGTCTGTGGCAGTGTGAAGGAAGGAGCTGGGGTGCAGAGGCGGGGAACGTGATGGGGAGGGGACAGATTTTGCTACACAGAAAGATTGAGCCCTTTTAAAGAAAACAAGGCCACCAGCATCAAAAGTGCTCACATTCGCGAGGCATCAGGGCGATTCAGCAAGAGTGACTCTCTCCACAGGGAGTCATGCCACTCTCTTTGGCATCGCAAACATCGCTCTGAGACTTTTCGTCTCTCTGACCGAGCAACCCTTTCCCAGCAGGACTAGGGCCTTTCAGTCAGCATACAGGCTTCAGAAAGAACCCCCTGCAGGAACTACAGAAGTCATTACAGAACATCACAGACGTATTTTCAGATGCAGCACGTGATTCTTCTTTGCAGAATTTTTTTTTTTTTTTTTTGCTTTTTCCATTCTCTGTGAAATGGAAACACACAGGAATGAAGGGAAAGGAGTGTTGCAGAGAGCAACAGAGAGGCCAACATCAGTGGATGTTCCCATCTTCTTTCAGACTAAGGAACATTGCTGAGGCACATAGTGTCTCCTTCCATCAGCTCTGAAGGGAGGTGGCAGGAAGAGAGCTAGGGACATTTCCTCCTGGTCCCAGGCCTTAGAAAATGCTACAAAAGGTTCCCACATCTGCTTCATCACCTTCCTCAAAAGCCTGAGATGCCCACTGTGCTCTCTTGCCCAATGCTGACCCATGGAGAGCCACCAGGAGTCCACACTGATGTTCAGGCACTGGTGGCCTCCTTCCCCAGGCGTGCCCTCTCTTTTCCTCCCTAGATACTAGACACAGACAGGAGGACAGACACAATGAAACAGCATAGCTTAAGCCATGCTGCCATCTTTGCTTATAAAAATGTGAGGTATCCTGATAACCAGAGCCTTGGTAGGAGTGGGCCAGTGGGTCCTGCCAATCACTGGACTAGTGAGTAGTGAGGTGGAGAGGACCCCAACTGGATGACAGGGCTCCCAGCATTGCTTCTCGTGTAGGGTTGTGCTACATCTCATTTCCAAAGGAATCTGCTTGGAAGTATGTGGTGCCTTCAGAACATTGCATCTGCTTCCTCTGGATAGCAAGCACAAATATCTGCTTGCTGGAATGTCCCTGGAGCAGCGGGCAAGTTGATCAGCCCAAGCAAGTCCAGGATAAATGAGCTGAGTGGGTTTCCATTCCATGGAGGACCCAGTTTCCAGGCCTTGTTCCTGAGAAATGCCAGCATTCCCCAGGATGTGGGCCAGATGCCAAGAGATGATTAGTACATGATATTCTCCAAGATGAAGGGGGTGAAAAGGGGAGGAGGAAGGGGTCTTGGAAATGGTCTCACCCAGAGTTCCAGGAGGGAATCTGCCCTCTTATATTTTCTAGATTTACTCCAAAGAAAGCCTGTTTTCCCTCAGAAAGGGATTTTCTTCTCCTTCCTCGGAGATCCTCAATTAGACAGCCATCTGACATTTTTTATTATCTCCTCTGCCCCAACCAATACCCATGGGAGCCTGGAAAATTAGAACGGGGTCTTCAGTTTTTTATGGGAGGATACTACTTCAAGAAAGAAGAAATAGGAGATCAAACTCCTTAGCTAACCTTGTCAAGCTTCTGCCAGTCACACTTGTGAAGAGGCTCACCTCTGGTCATAACCACATTGGACATCAGAGCTGTCCAACACCATCTACTGCCTTGCAGGTTAAAGGGAGCACTCCTAACCACTTGCCTATCCTCAGGTCTTGCAACAGTGCTTCTGCCTCCTTCTAGTCCTGGGCTCTGGCTGAACAAAGGAATGGAAGTCTAGACCAAGCCATGTCCATGCATAGACCCTGGGACTAGCTCCCTTCTCTTGCCTGTGATGACATTTGGCTAACCAGCTCATGTGCCCATAGCATTGGGGTAAATTACCAAGAAAAGGGAGTAGAGGCAATGAAGCAATTTTGCCTACTTTCTACCCCTTGCCAAAAGGGTCCGACCTCCTTAAGACTACAAGGAGAAGATCTTTACGTCTGCCCCAGGCCGGAGCCAAGCAAGCAAAATTCTGACCCTGAGGCAGCAGACACAAGGTCTGGGGGTGTCTCTGTGCCCTTCACAGGTGGGAAGTCCAAGGACACCTCCCTGATTGGTACTTGCTACAAAGTTTAGAACCTCCCACATTGATGCTACAAACATCCACAAGCAACAGATGCCTTTATAGACAGTCTATCTACACATCACACAGGTATGCACCCAGGTACACAAAGGTGTAGAATGACCATGTTCTCATGCATACCTGGGAAAACAAGTTACACTGAGCAGATGGTTGATGTGTATGGGTTTCCAAGAAAAATGGGCTGTTGCCCTTTCCTTAGAGAAGGATTGGTAGGTGGGAAGGTATAGCCACCTCCCATGGGAACTTTGATCCAGGCACTAAGAAATAGAAGATTCACATGATCAGGAAAGGGCCAGCCTTCAGGTGGCAGTCGAGTAAAGACCTGGCATCCTGGCTGAATCTATCTCAATGCCAATGGGGAGAGTGCCACCAGAGGCCACCCAGTGCCAGCACTTGTGAATAGCGGCTCTGAATGTGAACACATTAGGCTTCAGGAGGGCCCTAGCCTGTGACCACGATGTCCTAGAAGCCTCTGGGTGTGATCACATACTCTCTGCTCACTCCTTTCCCCTCCTCCAGCCCCCATCAAGCTAGAGGGAACCTCAGAAGCCATCTGATCCACAGATCTCTACAGAATCTCTGATTGGTGACCCAGACTTCATTTTAGAAGCACATGATCTCTAAGGTTCTTTCCAGGTATAGATCCAATGCCATAGAAGTCACAACCTTCCAGGAAAGTCCATCCCAATGTGAAGCAACTGATTTCTAGCAGAGAGGCAGCATAATTTGAGGTTGGAGGAGCTGACGTGAAAGCCAAGAAGATTTGGGTATAATCTCAGTCCTTCTCACACTGAAAGCTGCCTCCCCATAGTTGGCTCTCACTGGTTCTAGCTCTGCCCTCTGGGATCAAGCAGGTCTAATTCCTTCTTCCAGTGATAACTCCCTTCCCCAAGTCTTTTCCAAACTAAATGACTCTAGTTCCTTCTGCCTGTCCTCCCAACAGAGGGAGGACTCCTCTTGCTCCTCCCCTCCAAATTGGTCACTGCTCTTGGGCGCAAGGTGGTCATCATCCTTCCTCAAGCATAGGTCTCCCTCTATCCATCCCCAGGTTGACACTAACTCCAGGCAGTACCTCCTGAGGGGTGACCTCCCTGAAGATAGCCATGCCATATTAACCCAAAGACCATCAAGGTCACCAACTGGCATCACCTCCTGATTGGCCCTGGGGGACCATTGATTGTGGCTATGTCACTCCAAATTGACCACAGAACCCAGAAAGGATCATGACAACTTGGGACAGACGTTTTTGTCTCTGAGAAAAAAAATATCCATTCACTGCACCATATATTACTGACCAGATAATGTGACAAGAGGTCCCTGATCTTTGATATGGGACAGAAAGTCCACCATTCCAGCCCCTTCCCCAGCTTCGGGAACAGTGAGTCTCTCAGTTGAGAGGGGGAAAGCCCTTCCTACTCAGCTGGGGAAGAAGACAGGATGTAGGTGGTTTTGTCCTGACTGGCAAAGCTCCAGGAATATCTGGAACAATCTTTATTCTCCTTACCCTTGTCACTTGCAGATAGCTATACACCACACATGCATATGCCCACGTTTCCACACACACACTCACACTTTTACACTCTCAAGACATCCAGCCAGAGTCTAGACATCAATTGTTCCTACTGATTCTTGGGCCAGTTGAGGTCCAGGAAAATGATCCCCTTTGGAGGTACTGCTGGGGCCTCTGATTGCCCTCCCATCCTACTTTGGGAAAAGTTTGACCCAAAGCACGCAGCCAGAATTCTTCCTCTGGCTCTTCTCAGTTCCTCAGACATCATCCTCAATTCCATTTGCCTGAATAACATTTCCCCTTTGCCTGTGGATGAAGGAAGGCATGCCATGTCTTCCTGGGGCATGAAAGGGGGACTTTCTGGCACAAAGACTCAAAGCTACAGAAGGAAAGGAAGGTGAGCTGCTCCTGCTGCCCCTAGAGCTCAGTCATGGTGTTGAGAACACCTCCTTGGGTCTGCCTTATATTCTATCAATCAACTGATAGGTACTTAGCCTCCAGCCCAGAGAAAGCCTTGCAAGGACTTCTCAAGAGAATGAGAAGGTTCTGGTGGCCAAAAAAGAAAACATTCCCAAATCTAGACTCAGGAGGCAGAAGACTGCCCAACAGTGACCCTACAAGATCCAGCCCAGGGATGGGGGGCTCTTCCTATGTTCCAAATAGGGCTGACAGATACTGTGTTCACGTATGTCACTTATTCCAAGCCTGTGGCTAGGTGGCATTCACAGGGTATAAGGGCTTTGCAGGGGTCCCATCATTGAACCACAGCTTTGACCTCAACAGAAGGATGGTCCTTTTGCTCAGAGCTAGCCTGATCTCCCTATATAAGCACATACATATACCAATCCAGAGGGATCAGTGGAGTACATCCTCCCAGGCAAGCTCTGGCCACAGTCTTTTAGGGAATGGCAGAGGGTCAACAGAGGCAAGGACTTGGGGAGCGACACATATTGCTTGGTAAGGAATTGGTGGTCTTGGTAGTCCCAGGGGTCCAGGGTGAGAACTGAGTTGCTTCAGTCCTGGAAGAAGGGTAGAGGACCTCCTTCCCTGAGGAGACCCTCAGAGACGAGAGGTGCAAATGCTGAAGACAGGCACAAAAAATGAGGGGCTTAGTATCAGGGAGCTGAGTAGATGGGGGGCCCTTGGGCTTTGCTCTATCTTTGGTGGAAACACCTCCAAACCCAGAGTCTGATGTCAGCGGTGGCCTTGGTGAGGTAAAGGATTTTCTGCAGGAATTATCCCCCTCCACTACCCCAATAGGGAATAGAATGGGGGGTGGAGGGTGTCCTTCTGAGGTACAGCTCAAGGTTGGCAACAGGATGTCACTCTTCTCTTGGGCTCAAAGCCATCGTTGGAGAAGCTGTTCTCTGACCACCAGCCAGGACCCCATGTGGACAGTCTCCTGTCCTTGAGAGGGGAATCAGAGAGCCTAGTGGGGGGTTGATTGCTGTCCTGCTCCCAGGAGGACACAGTCATGAAAAACACTTGGCATCTCCTGGCAGCTACTCGGGAATGGAAGATGTTTCACACGATGAATCCAGGACCATCCAGGGAGGCACAAGAGGTCTTAGCTTCCTAAGCACTCCACGTCCCTTCTTCCCTTGGGAGCCTTGCCTAGTGCACGTGCTACATGCTACAAGATGCATTGAATGAGGTGCCAGTGCTGAGGAAAGATGCTGAAAGAGGGAGGTGGCCCTCAGTGGGCAGAGGCTCCTGGGTTGGGGAGGACTCCCCCAGCAGGGCTGCAGCAAGGGTGAGGGCTGCCTGTGGCAGGCTACATTGGGTGCTACATTCCCCAAAAGGGGAGGGGTGGGCCAAGAGTGCTGAAGAGGGTTCGTTTGGTCAGATCTTTTCCTAGAAGGAAAAAGGTGGGAAAACAGCACAGTAGAAGGGAAACTGAGGATGCTCACATTACAGGCAGTGGAGTCAGGCAGATGGACGGACGGCAGAATGGTCATCCTCCTCAGAGACCCTCAGGAAAGACAACACAAACATGATTCTGGACCCTCAGCCAAGAGACATTATGACATGGAGGATTGGACCACCGTGTTCACCAGGATTGGATATGCATGAGATGGCATAACTCTGGACATACACATATGTACACAGACTGGATACATGTGCATACATATAAATGTAAAAATAGACACACATATACATACAGGTATACTGAACCATGTACACATACATATATATATATATATATATACATGTACATGGATTATGCACACACACACATATATACCCAGAAATGTACACACACACACACACACATACACGCACATACACAGAGGAGTCTTCTCCTGCCTGCTGAGATGACCCAGACAGCAAAGTGTATAGGCCAATAGAGCATGAGAAAGTTGTTCTAGGAAGAGATAGTGAGATGCTATGTATAGTGAGCCACCTGGGGACAGGTGAGGAGGCCGACCCACATCCCCCCCACACACATCCAGGCCTGCCGTCGTTGACCTCGCCTTCCTGAGGTCCAGGTCCCCATCCTCCTAGGAGCAGGAAGGGCTGGTCGAGCTCTCTAGGGAAGATTGGGAGAGACGCCGGGTGAGGGGACCCAGGGTGGAGTCAGCCACAGAAGATGTGGGGAAGAGTTTGTACCAGCCAGTGACCACGTTGCTCAAATCCAGCTCCTCTAGCACGATCTGGGCCATTCCCATGAAACACTTGTGGTCCATGCGCCCATAGTCTCCCCAGACAATCACCTGTGAGGAGGAAAGGAGGAAGGTGCTGAGAGGTGAGCTGCCTCCCAGATTTTTCATTGGAAATAATCTGGCCCCTTTCCTGAATGCTTACAAATACACCCAGCTCTCCCCTATTCTAAAAAAGCCTTCCCTAGATAGGTCTGACCATCCTCTCAAGCTGTTATCTTTTCTCACTCCGCCTCCTCATCTCAGCCAAACCCGTCAGAAGGGCCAACTATACTTGCCACCTACATTTCCTGTTCTCGAACTCACTTCTTAGCCCTTCACCATCTGGCCTCCAACCTCAGCATTCACCTGAAACTGCTTTTTCCAAAGTTACTATTGACCACTTACTTGTCAGATCTAATGGCTTCTTCTCAGTCCTCATCTCTCTCTACCTCTCTTCAGGGTTAGACACTGCTGACCACCTTCTCCTGGACACTCTCCCTCCTGAGTTTTTATGACTGCTCTTTCTTGGTCCTTTTCCTATCTGTATGAATGCCCCTTCTCAGCCTTCTTTGCTGGATCTCCATCTATCCTTCCCTCTAGAGCTCTGTCCTTTATCTCTATACTATCTCACTTTCTGCATCCTGGGTCATCACCACTCGTCATGACTTTTGTGTTGCCAGTGGATTTTGATGACTCTGGAAGAGAGATGGAGGCTGACACTGGGCACCTCTGCTCACTTAAATCCAATTCACACTCAAGTCAAGACATCACCCCATAATGCCTCTGATCCTCTTGGAAAAGAAAAATGAAGAATGAGCAATTGGCTCACTTGGTGATTTCATCAGCTCCCATTGGTTCAGCTGTCATCTTTACACTGATGATACACAGATCAAAATATCTAGTGCTGACCTCTCTCTTGAGCCAGAACCACTACACTAGTCCCATTAGGACCAAAGTCCTCCATGACCAGTTCCATCTTGGATGTGTGACAGTGGATATCTGATAGATTTCTCAAAGTCAACCTGTCCAAAACTGAAGTCATCATGCTGTCATCATCTGAAACCGATGTCTCTTCCAAACTTTCTTATTCCGATTGAGGCATGCACTACCATTCTTTCAATCCTCCAAGTTTGCATCTTCTGTTACTCCCAACTCCTCTCTCCCTCACCACACATACCTAATCTGGTGGCAAATCTAGTCTCGTGGGGGCAGTTAGGTGGTAAAGTGGATAAAGCATGGACTCTGGAGTCAGGAGGACCTCAAATCCGGTCTTAGACACTTGACATATCATCTGTGCAACCCTGGGCAAGTCACTTAACCTGATTACCTCCAAAAAAAAAAAAAAAACCCAGCAAAAAAACAGCAAACAGAAATCTTGTCCTTTCTACCTCCCTGACACTTCTTGTCTCTGTCTCTCCATCTTTCCACTGATAGGACCATCATCATTACCTCTTGCCTAGACTGTTCAATGGCTTTGTAATTGTTTCTTACCTCAGTCCAATCCATCCTCCACTTAATTGCCAAAGTGGTTTTTCTAAAGTGTTGATTTTACCATGTTACTTTCTTGCTCAATAAAATTCCATAGCTCCCTATTACTCCCAGGATCTAATGTAAAGCTCTTGATTTGGCATGTAAAGGTTTTCAGAACTAACCTTTTAGATCTCCTTGTGTTCTTTGCATGGGCTGTCTCCTTTGAGTAAGATTCACCTCAAGTCTTCCCTTTTGTAGGAGGCCTTGCCCTGTCCCAGCAGCTGCTGGAGCCTCTCCCTCAGGGATTACCTTCCATCTGCTCCATAGGCATCTCATCTGTACCTAGTTGTTTTCATGTTGTTTCCCCCATTAAAATGTGAGCTCCCCAAAGACAGGGACTGTTTTTGTCTTTCTTTGAAGCCCTCACTCTTTGCACAGTGCCTGGGACATTTGCTTGTTTAGTCACTTTCAGTTGTGCCTGACTCCTCTTGGCAAAAGACACTGGAGTGGTTTACCGTTTCCTTCTCCAGCTCATTTTACAGAGGAAGAAACTGAAGTGACTTGCCCAGGGTCACACAGCTAGGAAGTGTCTGAGGTCAGATTTGAACTCAAAAAGATGAGTTTTCCTGACTCCAGCTCTCTATTCACTTGCCTGCGGCAAAGTAAGTATTTAATAAATGCATGTGGACAAACAAACATTATTGATTTGATCTCTACTATATCTCTCCAATTCATCCCCTTCTCTCCACTGATATAATCCCCACCCAAGTTCATGCTCTCATGACCTCTCACCTGAATTATTGCCCGTTTTTGTCTTCCATACCCAACAGCTGGCATGTTAAGCATTTCTGAATTGGCTGAAGGATAGGATTACAGGATTGAAATCCCAGAAGAGATTTAGCACCTAGTTCTTCACTTGGTGTCCATGAACTTGGTTTTCAAAGTTTTTGATAACTACATTTCAATATAATTGGTTACTTTTGTGATCTGATGGATTTTATTTTATGTATTTATGAATGTGATTCTAAGAAGGGATGCACAGGTTTCATTGAACTGCACAAAGGGTCCGATGGCATAAAAATGGTTAAGAACCCCTAGCCTCTCATTTTGCACATAAAGAAACTGAAGTCACACAGGGGGTGTAAGTAGGAGACTTGGGGTCATAACCAGTTCACTTTGCACAGTTTCTGACAGGTCTCATGTACGATGGGGAAACACAGCCCACTGTGATACAGCCCGTCCTCGGACACTGTGTCCTGAACTCATCCATCCCCATTCTATTTGCCCCATCCTCTCCTTAGCCTCCCATCTGGGAGCTGAACTGGGTTCTTGGGACCTCAGCAGTGAAAGAGTCACCCTGGTGCATTCAATGGATCTGGCCGCAGGCATTGGGCCTCACTGGACCATGTCAGCTTCCCAGGGCCTCAGCTCCTTCTACAAACTGGGTCAGGGGGACCTGTGTTTTCAGCCCCAAAGCTTTCTTCTTTACTAATTTCTAAACTTCCCTTGATTTCTGACCACTAGCTGGAGTCACTGAACTCTGACTTGCTTGGGAATCAGCCTGTCTCAGGCCTCCTCCTCCTCCTCTTCCTCCCCATTACTGCACTTAATCCTAAATGTCTTTGTCATTTCTCATTCTTCCATCTTCCCTCTCCTACCCTTCTCTCCCCAGCTCCTCCCTAGATCATTAAGGTACAAGTCTAGGATGTCTATAGAAAGGAAAACAGAATCTGTAGACTGGAAAATAAAACAGATAGCATAGTGGAAAGGAGAAAGCCCTGGTTTTGGAGTTGGAATCCTGAGTCTGGGCTGTGTAAGCAAAACACTCAAATCCAGCTCCCAGGCAAAGGACTTTATTTCTCTGAACCTCAGTTTCCACCTCCATATAATGGGAACATCTACTTACAAGATCTTTTTTTGAAAAGCCTCCCACAAGCCAGGCTCAGTGCTCTACTAATGTAGCCTGGGATACAAAGAAAGGCAGACCACAGTCCCTGTCCTGAAGGCACTTAGGTTTAATGAAGATGACAAAGTGTAAATAATTAGAGACTCACCTTATAAACTTTAAAGCACCATGGGAATGGAAGCTATTAATTACTACTCCTATTCTTATTAAGTCAAGTCAAATCTACTTCAGAGGATGCATTAATGTATACACACAAAAAATAAATCTAGTCCCATGCTGGATGGTGCCTAAACCTCCTGCCCTAATCTTTAACTAAAGTTGCCCATCTCTCCCTTGTTTGGTCCAAATGGTTCTCTCCTGAATGGGATGCTATGCACCCTAGTATCCTGCTCCAGGGAGTAGAGGGAGTGCCTGACTAGGAATCAGGAAGGCTTATTCAGACCCTGCTCCTGAGCCTCAAATTTCCCCATCTATAAAATATGACTGTGCCTGCTGTGGGGCAGTTAGATGGATGGTGCAGTGGACAGAGCGCTGGAATCTAGAGTCAGTCAGACTCATCTTTCTGAGTTCAAATCCAGCCTCAGACACTTGCTAACTGTGTGACCCTGGGCAAGTCAATTAACCCTGTTTGTCTCAGTTTCCTCCATAAAATGAGCTGAAGAAGGACATGGCAAACCACTCCTGTATCTCTGCCAAGAAAACCCCAAGTTGGAGAATCTTGCACAACTGAAAAATGAATGAACACCACCTCATTCATTCATTTATTCATTCATTCATCCAGCTCTGACCATTGAGCTGCACAGGAAGCTTCCATAGGCTGTGCCAGACTGCTGGGCCACTTGTTAACTAAGTCCCCATCCTTCTGCCAAGGGAAATACCAAGAACTCCAAGCAGGTACAACAACATAATAACTTGACTGTACACACACAGGATCCTCTCACAGTTCAGGTCAAATGATCCCCTGAGTCTGAGGATTGGGATTCCCAGCAGCTTCCTAACCAGGCCTCCTTGCCTTAGCTCATTTCTCTGCCTCTGGGGCACCTGACAAAAAGAAAAGCACATTTTTCCCTATCTGTCCCCAGCAGACCCTGCATTTGGCTCTAAGCTCTGAAGCCCCAGGCTCAGGGCAACTGAGCCTCACCTACTGGCCCATTTCCCTCTGTAAAGGTCAATTCTTCTGCATTATACAGTCATTAAATTTATATTTGTTTTTGGTTGTGTCAGACTCTTCCTGACCTCATTTGGGGTTTTCTTGGCAAAGATACTGGTGTAGTTGACCATTTCCTTCTCCAGTTCACTTACTAATGAGGAAACTGAGGCGAACAGGATTAAGTGACTTGCCCAGGGTCACACAGCTAATAAGTGTGTCTGCGGTCACATTTGAACTCAGGTTTTCCTGACTCCAGGTTGCTGCACCATCTAGTTGCTCTCAGTTCAGTTTAGCTCAGCTCAGCTCAGTTCAGTTCAGTGTGGCTACTACCTATGTGACCTTGGGCAGATCCACAGGCCTCAGTTTTCTTATCTGTAAAATGAAAAAGTTGAGCTAGATGATCTTTAAGGTCACCCTTAGCTCAAATTCCTAGAATCCCATGAATTCAAAACACATTTATTAAGAGTCACTGGGGCGGCCCATGTGCCCTGAAGATCTACGTGTTTCTAATTCACAGGAGCCTAGAACCTCTAGGCTTCTACCACAATGGGTCATCCAGCCTTTGCTTGGAGACTGCCAGTGAGGGGCAACTGTGGGTAGATTTGTTAGAATCATGATTGCCCATTTCCAATCTGCATCCACCAAGCCCCCCATGTGATGCCACATACCACCACCATCTTCTCTTTCCTGAGTCCTCCTCCAGCAGGAGATCAGTAATAAGAAAGCCTTCCCACCAATTCCCCACCTGCCTTCCCTTATTGAGCTGTGTGCCAGCCATCCAGCACCTGCCCAACCCCACCCCAGATAGGAAAGTTTGGGGCCCTGGCTTTCTCCAGAACCCTCTGTCCCAAGGAAACTTACCTGCAACACCTTTCCCTGGGGACCCTCATCGAATAGCAGGGCCTGATGATACAGGGGGTCACATGTCTTCTTGGCCACTCTCGTCTTCTTCTTGGCCAAACAGGCTCCATTCTCGAGCAGGTAAACCTTGATGTAGGTGGCTGCAGGAAGGAGAGGGCAGCCTGTCAGATGTGGAAGGCATAGTGGAGGACAGCTCAGGATGTCACCCTAGAGGGTGGTCATCTCTGCCATCTTTGAATAGCCCAAACCTGACCGGTGCTTATGTGGCCTCCAATCACCAGGAGCCCACTACCCCCAGAGGTGGCCCCTTCCACTTTGGGCAGAATTCCCTCCCATCCATCTGAAATTCCCACTCTTTTTCTTCTAAAACTTAAGGGAGCAAGTCTAATCTTTCTTCCACAGAGAACTCTGAATATTTAAAGTCAGTGGTCATGTTCCCTTCTCTTCCCAAGGCTAAACACCCCCAGTTCATCCAACCAGTGATAAAATAGCAAGGCTTTTACCAGCCAGGTTCCACCTACTTTATCAGTGTCCTTAAAATATGGCACCCAGAATTGAACCCACTACTCTAGATGTGGTCCGCCACTCCATTGTGTGGCAGAACTGCCCCAGCTCTGACCTATACTCTTGAACTTCCTTAATGCAGCCCAAGATTGCATTAATTTTTTTTTTGAGGCAATCATGGTTAAGTGACTTGCCCAGGGGTCACACAGCTAGTAAGTGTCTGAGGCTGGATTTGAACTCAGATCCTCCTGACTCTAGGGCTGGTGCTCTACCTTCTGTACCACCTAGCAGCCCCTGCATTCTTATTTTTGGCTACCATCTCATACTACTGATACTAATGTATCATAATACTAATAATACTACACATAATAATACATATCATATATTGTATATTAATGTGTATATATTGTATATACATAATAATAATGTAACATAATAGTAACACATAATAAGCTTGCAGTCCACTGAAACTCTCAGATCTTTTTTCAGGCAAGAAAAAAAGGTAGTTGTGTTTAGTCGTGTACTTGGGAAGTTGATTGTTTTGAACTCAAGTGTCAAATTTTAACATGATTAATGTTTTATTTTTTTAGACCTTCTTCTAAGCTGATGTTCAATCATTAGTAACTATTTTTTTATAGTTGTGTCAATCAGCTCTTAAATCTATTTAGCCATGTGTACCAGAGTCTAGTCATACACCTCAGTCTTGTCCATAATAATAAATCCATAAGTTACACTAACACTTCATCTACCAGTCTACATCTACTTGTCAGAAAAGAACAGGAAATGACTCAGAAATCACTTTACTTTGGTGAAACTTTGTTGGTGCTTTGCAATCACTATGCCCTTTTCTAGATACTCCCTAGTTGCTTCAACTGACCTTCAATTGGCACAACTTTGCCCATCCTGGACAACCTCTCAGATGCCCTCCAGCTCTGCAGTCTTTTCTAAAAGGTAGCTTCTACAATCAGGCCAGGAGAAGCAGACTGCCCCACTCCATCCCTCCCACGTGAAGTTGAATGATGGGCATTAGGCCCACAATTCTGCCATCTTAGGATGCCAGTCTCCTCACACTTTCAGAATTCCCCATCAGCCACAGGCTTAGTAGGGCCTTAGAGATCTCATGCCTCATCCTACCTCCTCATTTTACAGAGAAAGAATGAGGGCCCTAGATCACACAGCTGGCAAGTTGCAGAACTAGGACTTGGATCTAGGCATTCTAATTCCAAATCTTCCAGGTTGGGATGTGACCCAAAACTCATGCCTGAGCCGTACAAGAGACTTGGAGCTGGCCTGTCCACCATCCGGCCCAGACCCCAAGAGTTGATCCTCTCTTCTCCCTATGTAAGTCTTACCTGGGAGGGACTTAGAGCCCAGTTTAGGGGTAAGGCCTCGGGCCTCGATCACTTCCACCTCCAGCTGACCACTCCGGTCCATCATCGCAATATGAACATCCCCTGGGCACGAAGAAAGAAAAAAGTGAGGTCCTTTCTGCTGGCCACAGCCACGGAGGAAATGGGTCTCAGCTCTCAATGTCCTGTATTAAGAGAGGTTGATCTCTACATTCCTACTTCCAGTGACAGAAAAATTCACATAACAGATAGTCCAAGGAGGAGATGCTGGGAAATTTCCTGAGTTACACTAAATTCAGTTATCCCATTGTGGATTGTCCATGCATAACATGGTTTGGTGCATGCCTAGGCTACCAGAAATGGTGTCACCCACAAGGGAGATGCTTGGGAGTGGCTCCTGGGAGACAGAAGACCTGGCATGCTTGGATAGCGTGTGTTGGCCCACCATGTGGGCTGGGAGCAGCCTCTTTCTGTTGGTTGCATAACTGAAATTAGCTGGATCCTTAAAAGGAGCTAACTGGGGCCATCAGCCTCTTCTTCCTTCAAGTCCAGGGGAAAGGACTCATTCACATCAGGTGCTGCCACATACTCAGAAGGGGAAAGGCCCTCGGCCCTTCCTCCTAGGCCACAGAGCCCCAAGAAATGGGCTTAGTTGTCTTATTTCGCATTTCTTTTGTGTCTCTAGGTACAGGGAGTGAGTCCCTAATCTTGTAGCCCAAGGCAAGGGGATCTGGAATCCAGGATTACAGGCTGGATGTTGCAACCAGGTCAGTAGTCAGTCAGTCAACACTGGTTAATCTCCTGCTGTGTGCCAGGCCCTGAGCTAAGTGCCCAGAAGCCATGGTGCAAGCATGCTAGAGATTAGGACTTGGATGCGGTGGGACTAAGGTTATATGTAAGCGCTGAGCCTAATCTCCCTGCCTTCATCAGGGACTGCTCAGCTGTGTCACACAGGGGCTTGCGTGCTCGAGGTATTGGGGCTGTCTGTCTGTTTGCTGCTGCTATCTCTGACGTCACTATTTCTTTGTACAAGCTGATCTACCTGTGGTCCGTCTGTTTATGGTGAATACTTAAATGGAATTGGAGTGTTTGGATGCCTAAATCTGGAGGCTTTACCCAATGGCAGAGAAGGGAGATCCCCTCATAGACACCAGAGAATCCTAGGGGTGCAGGGGGAGGGGGTGAAATGTAACCAAACTGACCCTCAGACAAGTGGTTTGTGGGGAACCCTGGCTTGCTTTTCTCTCTCCCCCCATGACTCTATTGCATCGAGGCCTCCTTCCCAGCTGCCATCCAACATTGCTTGGGCAACCTAGACTCATTTTCATAACAGTCCAGGATAACTAAAACAGGCAAGTAAAATGTAATTCAGAGAAATTACATGCAAACCAAAACAGAGAAGACTGGAATCAGCAACTGTTTTTTTGGGTTATCCATAATTTTTGCATAACCAGGTCCAAGCTAAATTTGTCAGATTGGTAGAGAGAGGGCTAGACTGCGGGGAAGGGCAGTTGGGGAAGGGCAGGAAGTTGTTGTGACCTTTTCTGATTGCCCACTGCAGCCCAGAGGTCCTCAGGGGGTCATCCTAAGTCTCCCCTAAGCAGGTAGTGGGGCTTAAGGGAAACTGAGCTCAATCATTCACAGCTTTGGTTTCTAGAAGGCACTATCTTAAATATTCAAGGTCAACCTAGAATTACAGAAATGATGAGTGATTCTCTACCTCTGCCCACTGACATCAGGGGAAGCTTGACCTTTGGGTCTCTAATGACTTAACATCATGAGCTGCAGATACAGCATAGGGAACCAAGGTTAGACTTTGAGAAGCACTTCTCAGTGATGTCTACACCATGCTACCTAAGCTACAGAGATCTTGCTTATCTTCTGCATCCCTGCCCCTAGACATTGGTAAGCTTTCACCTCATCTTGCCAGGAAATGGGCCTCCAGGCCCTCTCTGTGCCATGCAAGCTCCCTGTGTGCCTCCCATCTCTCTGGCTGCTTATTATATGTTGGCCCCCTTCCTTAGAATGGAAACTCCTGGAGGGTAGTCTCATTTGCTTATATATGAATCCCTAGAGATTAGCACAGGGCCTAGCACAGAGGAAGTGTTTAGTAAGTCTCAGTCTCTGTCTCTCTGTCTGTCTCTGTCTCTGTCTGTCTTTCTCTGTTGCTCTCTCTCTCTCTCTTTCTCTCTCTCTCTTCTTTATCTGTCTACATCATCTAAGCATCTAGCTATCCATGTGCTAATGGAGGAGGGGAGTCAGGTGAAATGGGACAACATTCCAGCTCCTTCCATACCACCAAGTGATGAAATGAGCTCTCTCTGCTGTTCCCAGACAGGGCAGTGGTCCTCTCACCTCCCAAGAAGAGAACTGGGGAAGAATGTGACCCTTGCCCCACCCCAGCCACCTTAGGAGACTCACCCATCGGGGGTGTCCCCAGTGTCTGTCTCCCCACAATCTGGGCTGGCCCCAGACCATCCAGGAAGTCACTGAATTGACTCTCAGCCCCCAGCCTGGCGGTGGGGAAGATGAACCTGTGGACAACAAGATAAAAAGGAAGTCCAGAGCACAAGGTTAGGATACCTTGGGGATGTGGGGACATGGGTACCTGGAGCCAAGGTTCTCCCCTTCCTGGGCTGTAGTTTTCTTCTCTGCAGGGTAGAAAAATTCTGAGCCAGAAGACCTGTGTTCAAATACTGACTCTACTAGTTACTGTCTGTTTGAACTTGGGTGGGTCAACTCCCCTCTCCTGAGTCTCAGTTTCCTCCCCTGTAAAATGGGGATAATCACACTATTTGTCACGCCCATCTCTCAGGTTTTGTTAATGTTAAGGTTTGTTGTATGAAGAAGGCCCTGTGCCCAGGCTGGCTCCCATGGAGTTTGTAATCTAATGCACATGACTGGGTGGGGGACAGGCTGGGTCATAGCATTGGGAGCAACCTGTTAGGTCACCTCAGTTTACCAATGGATCATAGGGAACAAAGCCCTTGGAACAAGGTAAAGTACTATAGAAATAGGAGAAGGAGGAGGAGGGGGAGAGAGAGAGAGAAGGAAGAGGAGGAAGAGTAATCTCACCCTTCCAAGGGACAAAATGAAACCAGTTCTGAAAAGTACTTTAGAGATCATTGGAAAACGGGCCCACCCATGATAGAGAGACAATCACACAAGCAGTGTAATGACAGGTAGATGATATTGAGGGGGACATAGGTCTAGAGTTGGAAGGGACCTTAGAGGCCATCCAGAACAGCCCCCTTATTTTGCTGATAAGGAAACTGAGGCCAGAGAGCTCCCTGTTGGATTATAAACTCCTCCAGGGCAGGGATACTCTTCTGTTTCTTCTAGCATCCTCAGCACTTAACACAGGGCTTGGCACGTAGTCGGTTCTTAATAAATGCTTAGTTTGATTGCTTAGTGCCTTAACCAGCACTATCAAACAGGAAGAAAACATCAAAGGTAAATTTTCAGCTTTGGTCCTGTGTTTTTAGAGTCATTGCTTGTTCCAGCATATCATATTGCTGCAGAATCCTCAAAGGTCTGAGCTGGGAGGGACCTTGAAGATCCACTAGTCCATTCCCCTCCTTTCACAGAGGAGGAAACTGAGGTTCATAG
Source organism: Bettongia penicillata ogilbyi (assembly GCA_023548195.1). NCBI lineage: Eukaryota > Metazoa > Chordata > Mammalia > Diprotodontia > Potoroidae > Bettongia > Bettongia penicillata. The sequence goes on from JAJHZJ010000128.1 coordinate 8,123,897, forward strand.
AGGAGAAGGAACTTCCCAAAGGCCTCACAACAAGTTAGTGTCAGGACTAGAACACAGGTCTCTGGGCTCCCAGGCAAGGACTTATCCTTGAGTTCTGACTCAAATCCCTTTAATTCTTGGTTCTCACCACTATTCTGTACTTCGAGCCTCTTGAGGATAGGATTCTCTTCCCCTCTGGATTGTATGGAGGTTAGGGGAGGGGAGGAAGGAGAATCAAAGACCCATAGAATGAATACCAGAGTTCAGAAAACATCTAGTAACCTTACCTCCCCATTTTACAGATGGAACAACTGAGGCCTGAAAGAACTATCTAATGTCTCTTTGAGTCTGACATGCTTGGACTTTTGAGGTAACATCTGGGACTCTTACAGAGGAGGGATGAGCCCACCCCATGCCCAGGTAATACAGGGAAGCAGGCAGGTAGGACGCACGTGCCATCGGAGCTGTTGCTGTTGGTGCTACCATCGGTGGATTCTCGACTCCCTTGACGCGTCACCCGGCTTCTCATCTCCACAGCAATTCCGGTCTCAGTGCTCCGCCTGATGTTGCTTGGTAGTTTCTTGGTCCCACCTTCTAATGCACAGAGAGAAACCCAGGTATCAGCCACAGAAGAGTGGAAGGAGACAAGACTGTGGCAGTGATTTCCTGGGAGGGAAGAGGGAGCCACAATCACTGGGGCCCCAGTGATTCCTGGTTGCCCCTCTGTGCTGAGGAGTAGAGGGCAGGCTGAGGGGAGAAGGTGGCTTCCCCTTGATCCCTTCTTGGGAGCAAGGAAGGACACTACCAGGAAAGGGGGGACCTCAGCCCCCATTTGGAAAGAGATGGGGTACAACAGGATAGCCCCCTATACCTACACAGAGATACCATATCTAGGACCCACTTCCAAAGCTCCCCAGCAAAGATCAAGGAATTTGACATACCCCAGAATTTGCCAAACCTCATTCTCACCCCCTACCCCACCCCAGCTTTTGTTCCTTTGCCCAAAACTGCCTAATAGGAGCTTCTAGAAGTCATGTACTCTCCGGTATGAGAGTATGGGTATGAACAACCCCACCTCTGGTTTACCCTGTCTCTACCCAACACTACCTTTGAGGCCATAAGTGGCAGACCAACACCCCACCATCTGCCATCATCATAAATCCCAATACTCCATTTGAGTCTGACATCATTTACGACTCTGTACCCATGATCAATACCCCACTGTTTGTCTGTTACTTTCATATACCCATCATCTCAGACCTACAACTCTCTCTGACACCATCTCAGAGCCTACTGAACCAATATCCTTCTGTATATGACAATATCATAAATGCCATCCCCCTGAGATCAAGCCTGACACTATCCCAAACTTATATCCCCAGAGCTATACCTCCTTTTCAACCTGATACCATCACAAAAGCTATCACCCTCTCCCCAACCAACATTCCTTTTCACAGACACTATCACAACACTCACGGAAGCTAGGTGGTGTAGGGGACATAGTACCAGCCCTAGAGTCAAGAAGACTCATTTCTGGGTTCAAATCTGGCCTCAGACACTTATTAGCTATGTGACCCTGGACAAGTCACTTAACCTTGTCTGCCTCAGTTTCCTTATTTGTAAAATAGCTAGGGAGAAGAAGCAAATGGTGAATTATTCCAGTTTCTTGCTCTTTTCTGGTTTTTGGTTTTCTCATTTGTAAAAATTGTAGAGGACGAAGAGGAGAAGATTGACATGATCCCCAAGATCTCTTTCAGCTTTAAAATGCTATGATCTTTTACTGGATGCCATCACAGACCTCAATATTGCCTTCTTGTCCTGACACAAACTAGAGAAACACAGAATCTCAAAGTTGGAAATAATAACAACTGAAAACATATAAAACATTTCAAAGTTTGCAAAGCAGCTTATTCTTATCCCATCACCCATTTGATACACACAGTAACCCATGAAATAGATATTAACATCCCCTTTTACAGATGAGGAAATTGGGGCTCAGAAACTGAAAAGCAATGACCTGTGGTCACACAACTCTCACGCGTGAGAGATGGGATTTAAAACTGGGTCTTCTTAACTCCATATCCAGCCTTCTATCTGCTAGGTCACACTTTAGATTGCTTAGAAAGGACCTTATTTTATTTATCTTTACCTGAATTTTATCTTCTACCCTTCTCAGGATCCCAAACAAGAGATTATCCAGCAACCATGTGAAGACCTCTAGTGATGGAGAACTTGCTAATTTCTAAGGCATCCCATTCCACTTTTGAACAGCTCAGATTTCTAGGGAAGTCTTCCCTCATTGAGTTTAAATCTACCTTCTTGGTCTTGGTTTCCCTACCCCTATCTCTATGCCAATGCCCACTCCCACACACCCCCAGTAGCTCCTTGTTTAAGCACAGTAAATCTAATCCCTCTTTCCCATGATAGTCATTTAAATACTTGAAACCAGTTACCCCACTCGCACCTTCTGTTCTCTAGCTTAACCATCCCCACTTCTTTCATACATGATCTTAAAAGGCCCTTCACTATCCTGGTTGCCTAGTTCATCAATGTCCTTACTAAAATACAGTACTCAAGACTAAACAACAACACATGTGCAGGCTGAGGAGAGTAGAGAATGGCGGTATTACTGACTCACTCATTCTGGGTACCACGGCTCTAGATTACATTTGCGATTTCTATTGAGTTTGCAATTGACCAAAACCCTCATATCTTTTTTTCTATCCAAGTCTGCCCTCCATCCTGTACTTGCTAAGTTTATTTTTGAAGAAAAGTGTAATGACACTTATGGTCATCAAACTGAATTTTATTTGGTCTAGTGTTATGGAAAGTCCAGATCTGACTGTTGTTCAATATGTTGTTTATTATTCCTAGTTTTGTATCACCTGAAAATCTGATGAACATGTCTTCTAAGCCCTTATCCAAATCATTGATAAAAATGTTAAATAGCCAAAGACTAAATTCAGATCCCTTGGTCAGTCAGTTGGAGACACTTCCCTCTCCAGTCCATCTTCCACAGGAGCTGCCATAATGAGACTCCTAAAGCACAAATCTGACCAGTTCAGTCCTGTGCTTAAGAAATTCCAGTGGTTCCCCATCACTTCCGGGATAAAGATGCATTCTTCTGTTTGGCATTCAGAGCCCTTCACAATGGGGCTCCAGCCTACCTTTCCAGATGTAGTGATTCGTTATTGCCTTTCACCCATTCTACATTTCCAGTCAAATTAAGTATATGTTCCTCATATATAATATTCCATCTCCTTTCATGGTTGATCCCCAGTGCCTTGAATGTTCTCCCACTTTGGCTCCAGTGCTTAAACAGCTCTAGTCCCCTCCAACATGTTAATTTTCCTGATCCTCCCCCTCCTCCACTCAGAGCCTCAAAATTATTTTGTATTTCCTCCTATGTTTAGAAATTACTTTGTATTTCCTTCTATGTATGTAAATTTTTTTCCAGTTAAATGTAAGCACTTAGAGGGCTTGAAAATTTCCTTCTTTCTTTCCATCTCTCCCTTCCTCCTTCCTTTTTTCTTTTCATTTTTCTCTCTCTTTTTTTTTTTTTGTATATCCACTGCCTAACAAAAGGCCAGACATATAATTGGTGCCTAATAAATGCTTGATTTATTAAAACTGGTCAATGGGTGACATGCAACTTTCGTGGGTCAGGTCACTCAAGCTTTTTGGATCTGCCTAATTGGACTAGCGTCCAGCCAATATCTTTCCATTGTCTCCTAAAATACAGATAAACTAAATCTTATAAGTAAACTCTATCTTCGTCTCCCTTTCACCTACCAAATTAATAAACCCTTTTATAACCAGTCATCCCTGGACCAAGCACCACACAGTCCAGAAAGATTGTGGCAAGGAGTTGAAATGGAGAGGGGGTAGGGGGTCTTACACAGCCCCCTCCTCTGGGATAAGTAGGACTGGGGGAGAGGGGGTCTCGGGTGACAGGCTGTGGAGAGGAAACGCGGAGGGGGAGGGCTGGCTCCCCTTAAGACTGCAACTCCCTTCCTTCCCCTCGCTGCCTCCTTCGGTTGCCATGGTAACCTCCTCCGCATTGCAGAGACGCCCCCGCTCCTCCACAATCCCCCAGGCTGCCTCTGTGGGGGTGGGGGGACGTTGGGGGGAAGAGAATGGGCTTGGTCGAATCCATTGGCTGTTGTTGGGAGGGGGGTGTGGGAATGGAGGAAAATTAGTCACATGCTCTCACCAATCAGGGGAGGGGGGACCCAAAGGGAGGGCGTTTACATGGGGGCGTGGCCCACTAGAGGAGGGTCCCTCTGACATAAGCATGGGTGGGAGTTGGAGGGGTTCGGACGCTCAGTTTGGTGGGGGTGGCAGCACAGGACTTGTAGGGTGGGACACCGTTTTGCCTGAGATGAAAGTGTTGGCTACCATGGTAACATCCTTCCTGGCCAGAGAACGCTCCCCACTTGCTGCCCTCCCCTGGGATAGAGCCCTTATTGTCCCTTTACCTTCAAAATGGGGAGACTGGAGAGAAGAGAGCAGCCTAAGCCTAAGCTGTGGGACCCTCTCTCCCAACGGAGACACCCAGAGAGAATCACACACATCCTCTGAAGTCACTGAAGCCCACAGGAGCTTGTACATCAGCAACACACAGTAACACAGTAGCAATTCACATACATAGTATGTTACAGTAGAGCACAATGTGCTACAGTCAAACACATAGTGACACCCTCTCACACAGCAGCAGCATAGTAATTTCATACACACACATACACACACACACACAGAGGGGAGATCCAATAGCCCTTTTTTAAATGTAGTCACACAACATCCGTATAGCTGCTCAGCAGGGGGCAAAACACGGCCACAGGCAGTCTCATAGATACAGATGCCAGTAGGCACCCACGGTCACACCACAATGGTTACAGTCAAAACCACAAAACCATAGGTAATGCAGAGCCATTTGTAAATAATAAAGACATAGAAATCACATATTATTTAGAGACTGGAAGGATTTTAGACATAATTTAGGAATTTTACACATGGAAAAATCAAAAGAAATGACTGCCCAAGTTTGCACAGTTAATACATGGCAGAGCCAGAGTTAGAACCCAGGTCCTTTGACTCCAGATTCAATCATCTGAGACTGTTACACTCCTAGGGTGACACAATCACAAAGTCATACTAATTGCTAAGTTTTACAGTTGCACAGTTTCACATATAAGCTCTCCCTCTACAGAGGTAGAATCATTAGGATTGGAGTCAGAAACTAAGGCTTTAGAGCCGAGAATAGGGCCAAGCCAGGGGAACATCAAACCTGCTGAAAGTTATGAGGATGCAGCCATGGGGTAGAGGATAAGGGTGATTTAGCCAGGACTGCTCAGACTCCAGGCCTCAGAGATATCCACCTCCAACTGACACTCTAATGCAGCAAGTGGGAATGGATGGACAGGAGAAAGAATTCCCCCCTGCTCCTGCCCCTGCCCACGAAAGAGAGTATTAAACAAAAGAATTGGGTGGGCATTTCCTTGGCTCAGGAAAGATTTCAACTTGGGATGTTTTAAATATGTTTTAGAGGTTTTCTCCCTTCTCTCATCATCCCATTTCCTCTCTTCCCCCTCTTCAAAATATTTCTAATGGGGTATGGGGGAGGATTGTTTAATAGTCTCCCTATCTGAACTTGAGAGATGTGTGTGTGTATGTGTGGCAGAGAATGACAGAGTTGGAAGAGATCATGGAGTCAAACAATCTTATTTTACAGATGGGGAAACTGAGGCTTGGGGCAAGATCAGTGTTACACAGCACTTTTGTTACCCAGAACTTGAGCTCAGGTGTCCAGGTTGCAAGGACAGCACTCTTTCCTTTGCACAGTGCTACTTCCCATTTGGGGATCCATAGTCCCGTGTACATCTACCTAAACCTCATCGCCCTGTCCAAGGCAGAAGTGACTGCCAAGGCGCCATCCTTCCTGTCAGAACAGGATCAGGAGCAGAGGAAAGGGGGCTGCTGTCCCAGGTGCTGAAGTAAGAAACCTCAAGGACACTTTCGCTGGAAAGACCTAAGATATCATGTAGTCCCACCTCTCCATGAATAAGAATCCCTTCTACAAGACCCTAAGCAAGTGGTCAGCCTGCATCCTCATCCAGTGACAGGGAGCCTGATACATTTAAAAGCAAATCATTACATTTTTGGAGAGCTCTAATTGTTAGGAAGGTTCTTCCTTATTGGGATGAAATCTCTCTCTTTCCAATAACCACACACTGTTTCTAGTCCTGCTCTTTGGAGCCAAGCATAACAAGCCCAATCCTTCTTTTCCATAGATATCCTTCAGATACTTGTAGGTGATTATCATACTCTGCCCCTCCTCTAAACTAAACACCTTCAGTTTTGGATGTGGTCTCCAGTCCCTTTTCCACCCTGGTTCTTCTCTGAATTCTCTATAGCTTGTCTTCTTAAAATGTGTCTCCAGAACTGAGCACAATATTTCAGATATGTTCTGACTGAGGTATAGGACAGCTGGATCATCTCTTTGATTCTGTCCTTTCCTTCAGATTAGCCATACTCCTCAGACCTGGGGAAAGGAGAAGAGAACAGTCCCTCCACCTCCAGTGATATCCATGTTCCTTAAGTTTTTTCCTTCCCTTCCCAGAAGCTGAGCTCCAAGCACCTGAATACTTGGCATCATAGGATTTAGGACTGAGGTCTGATCACAGTGATGCTGCCTTTTGGAGTTCTGATGGGCCTGCTCCCAGTCCATTCTACCTGCTCTGTCATTGACAGTAGGGGTGTTGTTAAGTAATAACATGCACATTGCTCTCTCTGGATGCAGAGGTAGCTGAAACTACTGCCCAACACCACCCTTGCCACCAACAATTCAGTCTGACTCCTGGGGTTCAAATCCCAAATCATCCAAAGCTTAGTGCCCCCATACCCTAAACACCTAAAGTCTTTCTTAAAATGTCATACGCAGCTTTAAACCTTGTAATCCAGAAGTGTTCAGACCAAAGAGAGCAAGACTATTCACTCCCTTTCTGGTCTCCTGACACTTCTCATACATGACATTCCACTTCTTGACTCCCCTGCCTGGAATGCTTTCTTGCTTCACCTCCACTTCTTAATTCAAAGCCCAATTTAAGCAACACACTCTACATGAAGGTTTTCTACCTTCTTGCCAGCTTGTGGTGCCTTCCTCTCTTGTATTTATTTTGTACATGGTGTACATTTCCCTTAAAATACTGGCACCTTGAGGATGAAGATTGTTTTATTTTTGTCTTACTCTACTTAGCACTTAGTAAACTTTTGTTTAATTAATAAACACTTAATAGCATTTAATAAACATTTGTTGACTGACTTATCAATTTACTGTATGGGCTTGGGGCTCCTTCTTCCCTGCCTGCTTCTCCCTTTCTCATGAACCTATCAAACTCCAACTACATCCAACCTACATCCCAGCTTCCAATTCATAACCTTCTTAACTCCTAGCAAACTCCATTCCTCCCCTTACCCTGACCCAGCCCCAAATCTCCCAACCTTCAACATCTCATACATTAGCTCCTTGACTCACAGTCCTGCTCCCTTACTCCCTGGTCCCCTACCCCCAAGCACGTAGACTGCATTCTTACATCCTGAGTTCCCTGGCTTAACTTCAACCCAGCCCCATTATTCCTATGACCACAGTATCTCTGAGAAAGCATGAAAAGACAAAGTACTCTAAGAAGGCACCCTAATCAAGCTCTATAAAGTCCTTACCCTACAGAAGGGAAGATGAAATCCTAGTGAGGTTATCTTCCCCCCTTCCCTCACAGGATATATTTTAAGGGAGGTGGGAAGGAGTTTTCCAACAGCCACCTGGAGCTTTGGGGAGCATTTCCCCGGAGTCTCTAGATTCCCTTCCTCTTATCTTTCCCCCTCCCCCCAGTTCCTGGAGGCCTATTTTGAGATTGGCTGGGGGAGTTGTTGCTGTTCTGAGCAAAAATAAGCAAGAAGACATTTTAAAACAAAACCAGCTGGCGTCTGGGGTGTCACAGACCTGCAGCAAATAGGGGATGGCAGTGATTCTGAGTGTGATGGGTGTGTATATGTGTGTAAGATAAAGAAAGGAAGGAAGAAAGGAAGGAAGGAAGGAATAAACAGAGGAATTGTTTGTGGGGTGTCTGTTCTGTGTATGGGCATGTGATCCTGGGTGACTGTACATTTATAGCTTTATGTTGCTACACATGACTAAGATGTATGTGTGACTGATGTAGGAGATAGAACTTCCTGGACACAGAGCTGGCAAACCTGTGGACAAATCTCAGCTCCTCCATTCACTTACTGACTGTGTAGCCTTGAAGAAGACCCATTCCCCATCTCTGGACCTCAATTTCCTTCTCTGTTGAATGAAGAGGTCAAATTAGCTGGTGTCTAAGGACTCTGCTATCTCTAATGATCTAGGACTGATCTGTATCTGACTATGAGGATGTATATGATTTGTGTATCTGCCTGAGACAGAAACAGAACAAATTGATTCTCTCTTTGATGGCAGCCTCTCAGATACTTAAAGACAGTGACTTTCCTAAGTTACATGTTCTCTAGGCTAAATATACCTGTTTCTTTAAACTTTTCCACCTATCATCTAGATTCTACTCCTCTCCCAAGTCTGGTCATTTTTTTTCCTGTACTCTCTCCAGTCTATCAGTGTTGTCCTTAAATGTGGTGTCCAGGCCTGAACGCAATACTACAGATGTTGTCTGATCATACCAAAAGACAATGGGGCTATCACCTTCCTTCCTCTGGCCACTGCTTCCCCTTTCATGAGGCTGAAGACTGTGTTAACTGTTTATGCTGCCATGCTTTGTTGACTTATACTGAGTTTGAAGTCCACTAAGACCCCTAGACCTTTTTTCATACAAATGGCTACCTTGCTACATTTCCCTCATTCCCACATTTATGTGTGTGTATGTGTGGTTCTTTGTTGTTTTTTACCCAAAGTGAATGGCTTGAAGTTTATCTTTATTAAAATGTATCTTCTTAAGCATGATCTATCATTTTACCCTCATAAAAGAATTTGTAATCCCAATTCTACAAGTGTGTTGCCTTTCCCTCCAAGCTTCATGTCATCTCTCAATTTGACAAGCATGTCATCTATTCCTTCATTTAGGATAGTGACAAAAATATTGTGTACAACAGGGCCAAGAAAAGAGCCCTGCAGCATACTGCTAAGCCTCTCTAGGATGATATTTACCTATTAACCACCAATCTCTGGGTTCAGTTCCAAACTGTAGTTCTAATATGTACCTATAAGTACATATATCATAAGAAACTTTGTCAAATGACTTGTTTAATCAATCTCTGACTCAACCAGAAAATATTTAAACATAATGTGTGCCAGGCATCGTGCTGGGCCCTTAAGTCCAAGGGTACTGTGTTTACATCTTTCCCTTGATCTACCATCTAGCTACCCTGTCAAAAAAAGAAAATGAACTTGATCTGGCATGGCTTGTTCTGGATGAATCCGTGATGACTTTGTGATGATAGCTTTCCTTTCTAAATGCTCACAAACCATCCCTTTAATATACAGTCTATGCTGTTTGAATACTTCTCCTAACAACAACACTACCCATAACTACCTTTAATATTGCATTTTAAGGTTACAAAACATCTTATATATTCTATCACCTTTGATATTTGCAATGAGATATATTGAAGATGGTGACCACATCCCTTCCTAAGCTGCATCTTCTCTAGGCTAAACATGCCTGGTGTTTTAAACTTTTCCACCTATCATTTAGACTCTAGTCCTCTCCCCAGCTTGGTTATTTTTTTCCATGTATTCTGTCCAACCTTTCAATGTTGTTCTTAAATGTGGTGGCTGTGAGATAGCTCATAAAGGTTTTATTGTCAGGTTCCCTCTTCTTTCTTCTTTTGAAACTCAGAACATTTGCACATGTTCCTCCTAAAAGACTCCTCTCCCATTCTCCCCAGTTTCTCAAGAAGCCCCAGTGATGGTTCAGCAACTATAGCCACAAGTCCTTTCAGTTCAGTAAGACACAGTTCTTCTGGGCCTGGTGACTTGATCTCATTGAGAGTAATTGGAGTTTCCCAAGTCTGACCATGTCACCACCACATCTTCCCTCAATAACCTTTCCTGGCTCCCTACTATTTCCAGGAGCGCATACAAACCCCTCTAGTTGATATTTAAAAGTCTTTACAAGCTGGCCCCAAACCATCTTTCCAGCCTTGTTTACATAGCACTTTCATATACTCCACTGTCTAATCAAATTGGCCTTCCGGCTGTTGCACTGCTTCCTCCTTTCTCTTCTTCTTCGATTCCCTAATTTCTTTCCAGATTCAGCAACCACTCCATTTCCCACGGGACTTTTCCTAATCCCTCCATCTACTAGTGTCCTCCCTTCCAAAATCTCCTTGTGGCTGTATTTGCCTACATATAAAATGTATAGACATGTCTTTCACATGTCCAAAATATAACTTCCTTGAAGACAGGGGCTATTTCCCTTTTGTCTTTGTGTGCCCACCCAGCAAAGTGTCTGGCACATAGGAGACATTTAATAAAATGCCTTTGGATTTTTGATTGATTAGTGGATTGAAGACTTATGCATGAGTCTATATGGTTGTGTCCCTGACTAGTACAAGTGTATTATATGTGTGACTGTGTCTGATTGTCTTTGGGTGACCTTTTAGGCAATGATATCTATGTTTTTGTTCCTGTGAGATTGTATGTTGCATGACTGCGAGAGTCTGTGCCTTTATGCACAGTGCTGCGTTTCCCACTGAAGAGTTTGTTGGCAGGTCAGATCAGAGATGCACATATATACACTTTCTCTCTCTGTCTCTCTGTCTCTGTCTCTCTCTGTCTCCCTCTGCCTCTGTCTCTCTCTCTCTCTCACGCACACACACACACACACACACACATACACACACACACATGCTGCTAGTTTTGCCTAGGCCTCTGTACAGGTACTTGGCTACTGGTGGCTCTCAGCTGCCCCAAGGGTCTTGCCCATTGCTACCCTTACCTGGCTGGGGTAGCTGTAAGGAGCTCCGGCTTCTCTGGGTCAAGCCCACGATGGCTGCCATCTTGGCCCCCAGACTGCTTCGGCGTTTCTTGGCAGTGCTGGCTCCAGCTGTTCCCCCGGTCTGCTCTCCGCCACCACCAAACACCTCACCACTGATGCTGGAACTGCGTACCACATTCCGGGAGGACGCTGCTGGACCTGTGCCTGGTTCTCCATCAAACATGGTCCTGAAGGTGTTGGGCCCACAGGCAGCACTAGGAACAGGAAGGAGAGGAACCACGTGTCACCAAAGCCCTCTCCCCAAGTCCAAATCTAGCCTCAGCCTGAGCCTACAGCTGCAGCTGAAGGAGAGGGACTGGACCTAGGACAGGGGTCATATGTTCTTGCTGTCCTGAGAGCTGGTAGTAGTTCCATCGGTGAACATTGGGGACGAAAAAACCAGATAATCCATCTCCTCCTTAGCCTGGAGTCTGCTTTAGAGCGCAGGGGCTTCCTGAGCACAGGATCATGTTTTCCTGCTCAGAACAGGGTCTCCTTTAAGACATTGTCATGCCTCTTTGCCCAGGGCTAGGGAGAGGGGATCCCTAAAGGTAAGGCTGTATGTCTCTTAGGGTGCAGGTTTAAAAGTCACCTTTGCAAGTCCCCCTCCCCAACTTGAAGTCCAGCACAAAAACCAGAGGCAGGCTGGTCAGCGACTACCACCTCCAGGAAGTGCCAAGAACAGGTAAGGGGTGGAATCCTGTTAAGCCAGCGTTGTGGCTCGTTTTTCTTCCCCCTTGTGAATAATTGACACCCCTCCTCTTCTCACTGGGCAGATCCCCTGACTTCCAGGAAAGATAAACTGTCAGCTTGGCCCAGTGGAAGCTACTTCATAATCCCTGAATCCTAAGGATCAGACAATATCAAAATGTGCCTGAGGAACCTGACCTATGCGGGGAATTTGGAGGGATGAGGACAGCAGTGACCCAGTCACCTAAGCCCCAGTACATTCAGTCCATAGGAAAGTCACATAGATGAGAACTGGAAGGATGCTTAGAGACCCTAGATTTAGAGCAAGAAGGGAACTTCAAGGCTAACTAGCCAATTTCCACCCTTTTTACAGATGGGGAAAATGAGGCTCAGAGAAGTTGCTTCTTGCCCAAGGTCACAGAGCTAGTAAGTGGAAGAGGGGAATTTGAATCTAGGTTCTCCATCTCCAAACCCAGTGCTCAGTCTACAATACCATTTCACAGATGAAGACACTGGGGCCCAGAGAGGGATAGGGACTTGATCAAGACCACAAAGTAAGTCAGGGGGACTAGAACTAGGCTTCCTAATTGCAAAACTGAGGCAAGCATTGTATCTGTGCTACCATAGTGCCTAGAGCATAGGAGGCACTTTGTAACTACTTGTTGACTTGACTCCTACCATGCTCCCTTCTTTTCTTCTCTGTTTTCTTGGTCTTCATGCACAACCCTGGGGACTCAGGTTTCAGGGACTTATCATCCTAGGAAAAAAGCTCACAAGGTAGCTTCTCTCCCCTTGAGGGAAATACCTCTACTCCCTTAGCACTCCGTCTAGGCCTTCCAAAACCCTGACCCCTGCCTATGTCTACCCCTCACATTCATTCCTCTGGATCATAGGAAAGGGATGGGCTGGATGGGTGGAGCTGAGGGCAGAGGATAGAACACAGATAATATACTGTCATAGAAGGAGAGAATTTTAGAACTCTGAACATAGAATATTAGGGCTAGATGGAATCCTTGAACTTAGAATGTTTAAAAATGGAAGATAAAATGTCAAAGCTGGAAGGAACCACAGAACAGGGAACTTAGAATGTACGAATCAGATGGTACATTAGAACATACAATGTTGGGGCTGAAAAGGGCATGAACACAGACTCCACTGTAGAAAGTGATCTTTGAATGTAGAACACAGAATGTAGAGGTGGGAGGGACCTTGGAACATAGAACATAGAACATCACATCAGGAATGAATTCAGAGCACAGAACACAATGTCAGAACAGGAAGAGGATGGATACAGGATGTTAAAACAGAATATAGAATACAAACTAAAAGCAGCCCGAGAACACAGAACATTAGAATATAGATTGTCAGAGATGGAGTCTCTTTAGACTGTCCTGTCTAATACCCACATTTGATAGATGAGGAAGCTAAGGCCCAGACAAAGATAAAGATCTAGAGACCAAGAACCAAAACAAATATACTCAGTATCTACTGAGTGGATTTGATAACCCATTTTTTTCATCCTTTCTTTCTCAGCCAGATGGGAATTTACTTCTTCCAGGGAAGTAATTTTCCCTACATGTTTGCCTCCTTAAGGTACCCAGGTAAAGAGCTTCATGTTATAAGTCTTACCTGCTATGAAGTTCTTATCTCATTTCCACTTTTGCTGCTTCCTCAGAGAAAACCCTTAGACTATTAGAGTAGGAAGGACTGGCTCCTCATATCTTGTCCTCAAAAGCCAAGGACCACAGGGTCCTCCCATCTCCTATCCATTCCCCAGTGTCCCATTTCTGGCTCTGGCTGCTCAGCCACAGCCCAAGGACTTAATGCTGAGAGACTTGGATGTGTGTTCAAAGACCTGGCATGAACCCATTTGCCCTCTGCCTACTCATCCCTCATCATTGCCCAGTAGGACAGCTCCCTCAGCCTTGGCCCTAGCCCCAGCCAATGCGGACTGGGGCTCTTTACAAGGCCCACACTTGTCAAGTACATCCATCTGTCCATCTTGACTGGTCAACCAGCCCTTCCAACAAGCCAGCAGGGCAGCCTGTTCCCTGGGATGAACTCATCCTCTTATACAAGCCTGAAGGACCTGGGAACAGAATATCAGAGGTGGAAGTAGATCTTACAGATCATCAAATCTTACCCAAACTCCCCCATCTTACAGATAAAGAAAACAGGGCTCAGAGCTGGGAAGGGACCTGCATGAGATCACAGAATAAGTTAGGAGTAGAGCCCAGACTGAGTTGCAACAATGAGGGAGGCTGAGTTTAAAGTCTCAGTCCCATTTCACAGATGGATCAATAAGAATTACCTCAGAACATATGACAAGTAAGAAGCCATCTCCTAGTATAACAGTATCTCCTCTCCTGCCATCAAAGGGTCAGGAGCAACAACTTCACAGACATGCCTGTCTCTCCACATATACACCCTGAGCTTCTGTGGGTTTTATCTTTAAATCCCAAGAGCTAAGAACAATGAGCTTGTATGCAGTAGATGCCCAATAGATGTCTGTCTGTTGCTGATGTGCCCTTTCCCCCCACTTGTCCAGGGACTACTTGATAGGCATGGGGAGGAGAGATGAGGCAAGCTTCTGCTCCACTTAGAAAGCCTCTTACTTATTTAATTGTAAGAGTGACCCATCCCCTTCCCATTAAAAAAAAAATCAGCCTTAAACTCACCAAACTGAAAAATGCGGGTGCGGTCCTTGGCATCCCCAGTGGAATCAGCGCTGCCACCGCTGTTGCTGGGGGGCCCTTCTCAGGTGCTTGTTCTCTTGAAGCATTGGAACGGAGTCTCTGATTTACCAGCTAATTCCACTCAGTTACCCCAGAGTGATCAGAAGGGCTTCCCTAAGGGAGGAAGGGTTAGAATGAGGAGGAGCCCCCAGGGTTGCCTCTTGGCCAGAGCCCCACCCCATCCATGTCTAATCCAGGGACCCAGAAGACCTGACATCCCCTCTGCCACTGCCTGAAGCAGACATATCACCCCAGTTGGGGTTTCAAGAGCCAATTATGGAGAATGGAATCCTGGGTCCATCTGCCTGGCTTTAGGCCTGCCGGCTCTGCTGTTAGGTATAGACATGGGCCCCAGAGGGGATAGGCTCCCCCGGTGTACTCCCCCTATGACCCCAGCTCCTTACTAGCACCAACTCCCTCCTGCCTGGCTCCTCCCAAGGCTGGAAGGTGGGGGCTGGGGACAGGGTCCCTGTGGTCTCACAGGTGTGTCCAGGAAGCTGGTAATTCATCAACAACCACAAGCATACAGTGACATAAAGGCAAGCACACACATAGCACAGAATGAAACACACACACACACAAACACACAACCCAAGCAGATGTACTCTGAGTACACACCCTAAGAGACCTAGAGATGGCCAAGGAACAGAACAAGGCTCTGGGAGCACGTGTCTGCCCTGGGTTGTAGGGAATAGTCTCCCCAGAGTCCAGGCCAACAGCTCCCTAACCAGAAGCACACACAGCGGGACCATGACATGCACACTCACACACAAACACAGAGGGCTGGACCCACAGGGAGATGCTCATAGAGAGGTGACCATAGAGGCTTGCATGCAAACACTCGGGAAAACACACACAGACAAGCCAAGAGACACACAGGCACACAAGTGCGCAGGCACACACACACACACACACACACACACAAGACTGCTGGCATTGGGGTATCTTACCGGCAACTGCAGAGTCTGAGGGTGAGGTTCAGGCAGAGCTCTGAGCCCATGCGTCTCTTGCTCTCTCTTGCTCTCTCTCTCTCTCTCTCTCTCTCTCTCTCTCTCTCTCTTCCACACAGACATACATGTACGCTTGCAAGCACACACACACACACACATACACACACTCACACAGAGCCTAGTCTGGCGGCAGGAGGGGGGACGACAAAGGAGGAGCATAGGAAGGTTTCCGGAGGGAGGGGGGCGGGGGCGGGAGCAGATCTCATTTCCATGGCAACCATGCTGACCCAATTCTCCAGCCCGACCCGGGAAGGGATTGGAGCTGGGGGGTGCGGCCCAAGTTGGATTGGGGTTCCTTGAGATCCCATTTTCTCCTCTTTTCTTGGGACAGAAACCCAAACCCAGATAACTGAAAAGGTCCTCAGAGATTATCCACCATCATACACCCTTCCACCTTTCCATAAAAGAGGAAACTGAGGCCCCAAAGGGGGGCACAGACTTGCCTAAGATCATAGAATCTTACACGTCTATAGGATTTGAAGGGTCCTTAGGCATTCAATAAACACATATTAAGCACCTACTATGTGCAAGGCACTTTGCTATGTAAAAATGAAACAAATCCTGTCCAAAAGGAGATTATGTTATTGGTCTAGTCCAACTGCCTCCCATTTACAGAAGAGTAAACTGAGGCCCATCGAGATGAAGAACTCAACCACAATCATACAGCCAGGCTAGAAGTAACTCAATCAGGAATTAATTTAGTAGAGTCCAGGGACAGGAAGGCAAGACTACAAAGCTTTCTGGCAGAGTTGGACAAGCAAGGCAGGGCCCAATACCAGTCTTCTGAACTGGAAGTCACAGATCTGGCATCTCCCATCCCCGCTGCCAGAAGACTCCTTCTTTCCTCCTGTTTTCCTCCAGTTATCAGCCCTCAGTGTTGATCTCTCCTTTGGGTATTTCCAGACTGAAATGTAGAAACACATGGCCGGACAGAGGGACCACTGCTAAGGATGTGTCTGTTCAGTTCAACAAACAGTTATTAAGTGCTTACTGTAGGCAGACCCCTGGACTCACTGCTGGAGAATAAGCACTTTTTAGACGACACAAACTCACTCCCTACTCCTGTGGAGTACATAAGTCTCACAGAGGGACACCAACAGACAACTATACCACAAATTACTACCTCAGAGCTTTACAATGTTACAAAATTAAATAGTACTAACATGACATCTGAGGAGGACGGTTATTACCCAAGTCAGGATAAGGCTTCCTGGAGGAAGGGGCATTTGGATTAAGCTTTAAAGAATAAGTGAATTCAATGGAGGGAAGGTAGACATTTCAGGCATAGAGAAAAAAGGAGGAGTAAAACTTGAAAGCAGGGGGCATGAAACTGTGGAAGAACTTGAGTGACAAGAAAAGAGGCTTGAATTTAATCTGTAGGCAATAAGGAGCCACAGAATGTTTTTGAAAGGAAAGGGAATTTGATGATTTCTTGTAGGGGATGTTTTGGAGAGCTCTGTAGGGAAAACAGCATAGCATAGTGGACAGAGGAGTATATTTGGGGATCACAAGGCCTGGGTTTGAATTTGGGCTTTGAACACTAGTAGCTAGCATTTATGTAGTGCATCAAATATGATCTCCACAACAATGCTATGAAGTAGGGTGCTATTATTATTTCCATTTTACAGGTTAGGAAACTGAAGCACAGACTGGTTAAGTGACTTACCCAAAGTCACCAGTAACAAAATAATTTAATTTCCTGGAGTCCCTTCTTCCCCATATGTAAAATAAGGGGTTGGATTAGATGATTTCTACCATTTCTTCCAGCTCAGAATATGCACTGTGAATCTTTTGTCAAACTCAGGTTGTTCTAAAGGGCCCCTGAAATTCTTTCCAACTCTGAATTTTTCTGCTTCTAATCATCAGGAAGATAAGGCTGTATTAGATAAGTGACAGAAAGGAAATGATAAAACTGGTTGGAAAACTATTGAATAGTGAACATGGGTGGTAATGAGTGATTGAACTAAGTTGGTAGTAGTGAGACTAGAGAGGATACCTTCAAGCACTCTTAGGGAGTTTAAAAACTTTGGTGATTGACTGGACATAAGAGATGAGAGACAGGAAAGAGTAAAAAATAACCTCAAGGATGGAAACAAGAGAGTTCAGGTAAATGGTAGAGCCACAGCCAGAAAATAGCAATGCCAGAAGAAGAAGCAGGTTTAGAGGAAAAGAATAAGTTTAGTCTTAACAGGATGAAATTGAGATATGGGACAAGACATCCAGGTAACCATGTCCTGAAGATCGTTAGAGTTGTGGATCTGAAACACAGGAAGAGATCAAAGCTGAAGATGGCTATTTATGTAAAAGTTCTTTATTTTTATATAATCAAGATTTGGGGGCTTATTTGCATGAAGCCATGGAAGAGAATGAGACTGCCAAGAGAGAGACTATATATAGAGAGCAAAGAGTCTTGTGGACTACTTCAGTTTAAGGTGTGGGAGTAAAAAAGGGTTAGAAGAAATAGGGAAAGATTGGTCAGAGATGTAGGAAGACAAGATAAGACCTCTCCTCTTCCTTAAGACAAGGAAGAAGAACACATATTGTTCTTTGTCCCCTAAAAACCGGACTGTGGTTGGAGTCAAAGAAACTGACATTGGGAATAGGAGACTTCTTGGCCAAACTGAGCCCCTTGAATATCTGCCTGGGTGATATTTGGGGGAGGGGAAGTGGGTTAAGATAGCAGGCCAAGTGACCAGGGGCTTAGGCTAGTGTTGCTTCTTCCAATTCCACAGGACTCAAGCCAGGGCAAACAGCAGTATAATGTTTAGAGTCCTAAGCTGGAGGCCAGAAGACTTAGGTTGTAGCCCTGGCTCTGTTGACTTGTGACTTGATCTTGGATAAGCAGATCTTTTTTTTTGCTGTGTATCAATATCCTCAGCTATAAAATGGGGGAGGATTTAGGTTGGATGATTTCTAAAGTTTCTCCCAGCTCTGGCATTCTACATACTGTGTTCTAACACGCTGTGATTTTCCTCTCTGCTTTAGCGGGGACCAGTGAAAGTGGAAGAGTTCTCTTTGAAGCCCAGGGATCAAGGAGGAACTGAAAGTGGGGGGACCTTCTCCCTTAAGGGACCCATGGATTGGATCAGGGAAGAATCAGGAACTCCAGGGTTCAGTGAGAGTCCAGGGATTTGAGAGAGAAAGATAGGCTAGGTTCTGAGGAACTGGGATCAGGGCAGCACCATGGACAGCGATCGCCAGGCAGGCTGGCAGGCAATAGGAAGAGGAGCCAGCGGGCGGGGTGGGGGTGGGGTGGGGGTGGAGTCCCTGGGGCTTCCCACCAGGCCTCAGGCCCTGCCCCCCTCCCCTCGCCCACAACACAAATGATCACAGCTTGCAGTCTCATCAATATTTCAAAAAGTAACTTTCTTCAGGGGCAGAGCCTGTTACAACCATCTTTTCCCCTCCCCCACTACCCAGGCAGCTTCTCTGCTGCAAGGAGAGAGGGAAGTTATCCTTACTTCCCAGTCTAGATCCTATAGAGAGATAAACACAAACTATTTGGGCTAGAAGGGCTCTTAGAGGCTATCTAGTCCAGTCCCTTTCTTTACAGATGGGAAAATGAGGCCCAGGTAGAGGAATTGGTTTGCCCAAAGTCACACCCCTAGCTTCAGACCCCAGATCCTCCAACTCCAAGTCCAGTGTTCTTCCCACTAGACAAGCTATCACTCCCCAGAGGCAGCAGAAGTAAAGTTTGGAGATTGGAATGAGGGACAAAAGGTCCAGAATGGGATTCTTTTGATCCCCAAGAGTATGGTGCTTTGAAATTCTAGAATTCTAAACCCTCAGAGACCACATATATAGAATAGGATGCTGAGACCCTCAAAGATGAAGTTATTCCCCCAAAATCATACAGAGGGTCTGTAAATGGCAAACCTTGGACAAGAACCCATCTCCTGATTCTGTGAAGGGTTCTATTCTGTACATGCTGCTTATGCCTCCCAAGGAGTGGGGAGAGGAAACCTGGGGTGGGAGGCTGAGAAGGAGGAAAGAGCACAATTTCTTCTTTGGCAACTCTGTTCCTGTCACTTTCTGCCTTTTCCTTTCTTTCCAAATCTTTTCAAGGCCCAAGGGGAACTCTACCTCCTCCAGGACACCTTCTTTGTCTACTACAAGAGTTCATAGTGAACTCTCCCTCCATCCACTACCACCATGACAATTACAATAAGTTACATTAATATGAGCTCCCAGTTCACATAGCCCTGACATATTCCCTACTGGAATATATGCCCCCAAAGGCAGGTTCTAGGTCACTGCCACCCTCAGGAGGCCCAGAGGAGGCTTTACTGAAAGCAAAAAGAAGCTAGCCCTGAGCCCAGCCAGAGTAGACTGACTGAAGTTTAAGAGAGCTGGGAAGTATAGGTGACTAGCCCACTCTTAAGCAGCAGCTTAGTGGTTAGAGTATTGGGTCTGGAGTCAGGAAGCACTGACTGAAAATGTAGCCTCAGACAATTACTAATTGTGTGACCTTGGGCAAGTCACTTGACATCTGTTTGTCTCAGTTTCCTCGACTGTAATTATAATTAGTAGGCAACAAAAGGAATGGGAAAATTTTAAGCCCCAGATGTTCTTTGAAACATCACAACTGGTCTTGAGAAGCACTCCACCTTACTTTCTTCAGGGCTGAATTCTATGGAATTCTAGCTGGACTGGAAGGGGAAGAATCTGAGGAGGGGGAACACCAGTGAAGCTGGATGAAAAGTCCCCTTCAGTGTAAACAGAATGGAATAATTTGGCATAGTCTGTGAATCTGATGATAGAGAGCTATGAGAACATTCCTCCAAGCATTCTTGAACACCAGCCTGAGGGCCACCTGACATTCCCCCATCAATTCAGGCTAGCCAGAATTAAAATCAAATTGATCTCTCCTTCTCCAAGACCCCCAGCTTCATCAACAAGGCTATAACTGAGCTTGCCCTGGGAGAGAAACTGGGGAGGGAAGGAGCCTTGGGGAATGGGCCCCCTGTGAATGGCTCATGCATAAACAAGGCTGTTCCCAGGGGCTCCAATTGTTCTCCATCTTTGTCTAAGGAGAGCTATGGAGGGAGGGGAGACCATGGAAAGGATAGGTCCATAGGGAAGAGCAGAGGGCCTGCTTCTGGGCCTTAATCATCATCATCCCCCCTGGCATGGTATGTGTGTGACCCAGTCCTTACAGACAGACTCACAGAATCACAGACAGTCAGATCTGGGAAGGGTCTTAGGATTCAATTTAAGAAACACACAGCACCTCCAATGTGCAGGGTGCTGAGTGTTGGGTATATGGAGGCAAAAATGAAACCATCCCTGCCCTCAAGGACCTTACATTCTCCTGAAACACAGAACATAGAATGTCAGAGCAAGGAGGACTCATAGAACACCTTTAGAGCAAGAAGAGCCTTACAAATCATTGAGGTAACTGAGGTTCATAGAGGGGAAGACTGGCCCAAATTCACCTAGAGTAGGGATTCCAACCCAGATCTTCTGATTCCCAGTTCAGGGCTTTGGCCACTACCCTGAGAGTGGAGTGCACCAAAGCCCTTCCCATTTAGCCTGCCATCGTCTCCTCACAACAGGGAGGAGAGGAAAAGGGAGAGGGAGTGGGGAGAGAGAAGGAGAGAGAGAGAGAGAGGGAGAAATAGAAGGAGAGAGAGAGAGAGCAAGAGAGAGAGAGAGAGAGAGAGCAAGAGAGAGAGAGAGCAAGAGAGAGAGAGAGAGGGAGGAGAGGAGAGGGAGGGAGAGGGGAGAGAGGGGGAGAGAGAAAGGAAGGGGTGAGGGGGGAGAGAGAGGGAGAAGGAGGAGGGAGAGAGAGAGGGAGAGAGAGGGAGAGAAGGGGGAGAGAGGGAGAGAGAGAATATGAGCTTGTTAGCTCCCTTTGATAGATGGGAAACTGAGGGCAGAGTAGGGAGATGAGAGAACCAGCAGTCTTGGAGAAGGGGGAAGCAGAGGATCAGGGAGGGGCAGAAAGGGGACAATCAGGCCAGGCTGAAGTGAGAGCACTCACATGGTGCTAATGAAATAAAACCACCCGTACTCCCCTTCCCCACCCCTCCCCTCCCAGGGGACCCTCTTGGCTCCAGCTGATGCAATGCTCAGGCTGGCTAATTGTTTTTGTCTCCCTCCTTAAAGGGACCACAGCCTTCAATAGGACTATCCCTATTATGCATCTTCTTCCCACGGTACCCCCCATATACTCCTGTCTTTTCCAGCCAGATGAGATGGAGCTTCTACCTCACCCCAAAAGGGGACAGCAGATGCTCAGGTCTGCGGTCTCTCTCCTAGCCCCAATATTCTGTGTTCTGCTCTACCACAGTCCTTTCAAGTTCTGACTGTTTTCGTATATCTTAAAATCTTATATAAATGTAAGTTGTTATAATTACTATTTTTTTTACACGGGGAGGCCTCTATACCAATATTACCTCCTTCCCTTGGGTTTTGGTATTCACAGTGATTCTGAAGGCAGGACTCAGATGTGAGTTCTCCCAGGTTAGGGATTCCCTCTGTAGCACAGGGGTACATAACCTGATACATAACCACTGATAGGTTTCAAGGGGATCTGTGAAGTTGGAAAAAAAAAATTCATCTTTATTTTCACTATTTTCCCTTTTATTTTCACTAAATTTAGGATTCCCTTCAATTATTTAAGAATATTATTCTGAGAAGGGATTCATAGTCTTTGCTAGGTTACCCAAGGGGTCCAGAACACAAAAATGTGAAGAACTTCTGCTCTAGCAGGATGCTAGTGGGTCCCCACTTGTCTTTGCTGCTGGATAGCACTTTGATGTCCTCATGCAGCCATATTCAACCTCAGTGACCTGGGAGCAGCCAGTATACCTTTTGGGTATCCTGATGGGGTGAATGGAAAGAGCCAGACTCTGAGTGCCTGAGCCCTTTCATCTTTGTCTGGACAACTAAGGGCTCCCATGGCCAGTCAGGGAAGGGATTAAACTTGGCCCCGCTGGAGCAATAAGTGGAAGATTCAAGGAGGAAGATTTTGGCTCATCATAATGAAATGCTTCCAATAATCACAGGGCTAATGAGAAGTGGAATGTGCTGCCTAGGGGGATAGTGAAATACAAGTCCCTGGAAGTCTTCAAGCTGAAGGCTTGGCTGATTCCTCTCTTGGATTCTAAAGACTTTGTCACCATGGCCCCTCATGAGCAGTTTTGCCCTTTCCCATTTTCCCATTCCCCCTGCTGCTGCCTCCTTTAGAATATAAGCTCTTAGAGAGAAGGGACTATTTTTTCTTCTGGCTTGTGTTTGTATCCCCAGCCGTTGGAGCAATGCCTTTAGTCCATGCTTGCTGCCTGTGGAATGACAACTTGTCATACCCACCTCCAGGGTTCTAAAGCAAACACTTTGCAACCTTCCCTCTATATAAGTGGGAGTTATTATTATTTGTCATTGCTATAGAGGAGCTTCTTATTCAGGTATGGGTTGGACTAGGTGCTTTGGGAAGTTCTTTCCAAACCCCAGATTCTGGGATGTGATAAGAGTAACTGCCCTTTTCCTTACCAGAGGACACTTGGAGGGTCCAAGGAAGGCTGTCTCCACACCCAGGTCCCCCCCCACCCCAGAAACTTCTGATCCTCTTTGGTATCCTGGTACTAGTCAGAGCCACCAGGGAGGGGAGCACTTACAGGGGAATCAGAAAAGGTATCTTGTAGGAGAGAATGCTTGAAAGCAGAGAAGGGAGAGCATGTAAGGCATAGGAGCCAGACAGTGTAAAGTCATGGAGGTAAGAGATGGAAAAGCATCTATGGGGAATAAAACTTTGGTCCACCGGACTAGAAAGTAGCATGTACTGGAGAGTAATGCGCAATCACTGGAGATATAGATTGAAGCCGGATTGTGAAGAGTTTTAAATGCTAAACAGTAGTGTTTGTATTTTATCCCTGTGAGATTCCTAGGGAGCCATGGAAGCTTTTGGAGCAGGGGAGTGCCATGGTAATACTACCTTAGCCCCAGTTCCTATAACCCTTTGGGTGGAGTCTCCTTTCTCTGCTCCCACTGTGCCTTCCCTATATCTTTGATCTGGAGAATTTTTCCATCTGAGAATGCCAGCTGGGAAGGACCTTAGAACTCAGCTCATTGAAGATGCCAGATCTGGAAGATTCCCTAGGTACACAGAACATAGAATGGAGGAGGGATCGTATCACAAAGAATTTTAGGTCTGGAAGAGATTTTTGAACAAAGACCGAGCTGGAAGGGACTGTAGGACACAGAATGTCAAGGCTGGAAGGGCCCTTAAAATAGAGAATTTCATAGCTTATGGGAGCCTTTGAAATAACTGAATACCATCTCCTCATACTGCAGATAAGGAAATTTGGGTCAAGAGAAGTGACCAGCCCAAGGTCATACAGTAAGTCAGTAGAAGAACTAGGATTGGATCTTGAGTCTCCATCTCACTCTCAACCCATATCCCAACCATATTAGTTCTTCTCCCTTATAGCTAAATGGCAACAGGGCAGTGAAGGCATGTTGGCCCCCAGACTGAGTATCCCGGAAGAGGCATGTACTTGTATGTGTTTGGGAAGGGGGGAGTAATCCATATTTTAGGTGGAAGCCCAGCTGGAGCCATGAAAGCAGATGGAGGTGTGACCAAGGACAGTTTAGGCACAAATAAGGTTGCTCCTGGAGTTCACCTAAAGAGCTGAGAAATGGGAGGAATGGGAGAGATGAGAAAGGGTAGTCTGCAAGGATGGGACCTGCTCAGAGCCAGGGAAATCTAGCCCCAAATCTTGACCTATAATCCAAAGCCTTTGGACCCAGAGCCTCCAGGATGAAGACCATCCCCTGTTACTGTCCCCAACATCTTCTTTTCCCTGGAGCCTTCTCTCGATACACATGTCCATCCCCCCAGGAAGCTCAGGCTTTATTATCACAGCCTAATTGGCTGCAGGCGGAGGTAATAGCAGGGTTGGGAGGAGGGAGTTTAACCTGCTTGTGCCTGGGCCCAGGGGGATAGAAGAGGGCCTTTAGGCTTTAGGGATGGAGAGAGAGTGATAGTGGCCCTCATCTATGCAAGCGAGGGCCCATGGTTCAATGCAGATCTGCTTGCTTTCCTGGGAATTATCAATTCCCTTAATTGCTGATAGAGATACCATCTGGGCCAGCACCCTGCATCTGAGAAGGATTTCTGGGGACCTGAAGATTACAGAGAAGAATCATTTACTGTGGATTGCATCAAACAAACAGGATTAGCCCTGAGAACTGATAGGAGCTATTACTAAACCCACGACAAGGGTGGTCAGAGAAGATCTTAACTGGGCAGTCTCCCCAACCTGTCCTCAAACTAGATACACACTGCCTCCAAACATACCCAGTAATTTGCAGAGAGCAGGTGCTTAAGGAAGCTTTGTTTGAAAGGTAGTGTTATGTTGGGCTTGATCTAATGACTTGCTGGGTGATTGTGGGCAAGTCACTGCCCATCCTGAACCTCAATTTCACCAAGTGCAAAATGGGATCGATGATACTTATACTGACTACCTCCTGGAGTGGTTGGGAAGGTCAGATGAGGATCTGACAGGTGTTTATCCAGTCTCTGCTTAAATAATGTTAGAGATGAGGTGCTCACTATCTGCCAGTGAGGTGCTATTGATATAAATGGGATGCTAGTAATAGATTGAATTAGAGCTTGATTAGCACAAACTGTTACAAGTTGTAAGATCAACAATTAATTTCAATAACCATTTATCAAGTGTACTCACTTTACACTTGGCCTTGTCTTGAGGAAGATGCAAAATACATAGACAACAGGAAGTTTGCCCTCCAGTCTACCAGTATCAATCCAGTTTTTATGGTTGGAGAAGACCTTACACATCAATTAACCCCAAACTGTCATTTTGCAAATGAGGAAAATGAGGCCCAGAGAGGTTAAATGAGTTATGTGTGGTCACACAGGAAATAGCAAGCCCCTGACTTCAAATCCATGGCTTTTTTTTTCATTACTGCATAAAGCATCTCAAGACCAAATTCCCTAACTGGAGTCTGATGGTGGGGGGATAGCAGGGAAAAGCAGATTTGGTCACTTCTGTCCTGTCATAGAGCCAATATCCTGCCTCACCCCCATCCTCCATGGGACTCACTGTTCCCTCTGAGTTCAGCTTCTCCCTAACATAACCTCAGTCAAATCATCCCCTCTCCCATCCTTTGGCCTCCTGAGAATTGACACACACACAGGCTTTGAGCCCTTAAACCCACCTTCCAGATATCTTTGCTCAAAAGGCATCCCACAGAAAATGAATCCAAGCTTCCTCCTTTCCCCAGGTAGTGCAGTGCAGAGTGCACCAGTGTAGGAGTCGGGAGGGCCTGAGTTCAAATTTCACCTCAGACACTTGACACTCACTAGATGTTAACCTTGGGCAAGTCACTTAACCCCAGTTGTCTCATCCTGGGTCATCTCCAGTCATCCTGATGAATATCTGGTCACTGGATTCAGATGGCTCTGGAGGAGAAGTGAGGCTGGTGACCTGCACAGCCCTCCCTCACTCAGAACAAAGTCAAGTGCAAGTCACATCATTATTTCTCTGATGGCATGGTCTTCTTCGGCAACGAAGAACGAACACACACAAGAGCCTCTGGAAGGAAGAGAGCCAATAGCCATCCCCTTCCCTCCCCTACTGGAGTAACAGAGGGTACCCTTTCTGGCCTATGGAAAGCTGAGCTGGGCCACCACTCACAGGGCCGCTCCTATCTCTCAGCTTTGCCCAGTTGCTCTGAATCAACCGGTTTCTCTCAGGAGCCAGGGCAGCCCCTGAAAACCAAAGGACCTTTCGCTCTGTGTGGAGGTCAACCCCTTCTTTTCCCCTCCACTTTTTCCTATCTCCTTCTGCTTTGGTGGGCCCTTGATTGGGGGAGAGAGAAGATGAGAAGAAGAGGGAAAGAGGGAGGACCACTCCAGGTACAAATCGGAGGAAGAGAGATCTCAGCGCTTTACACAGAAAGTAGCTGATTTGCTGGTCCCCTCGTTTTCCAGGGGAGATCTCTAAGAGCTTTATAAATAAGACAGTTGTTGCCAGTTTCCACAAGGGCTCAGGACTCGACCTCTTGGGACACTGAGGATGGTGTGGAGGGAAACCCTCGGGGACCCCAAGGAGGCACTACGTTTCCCCCACCCTACAAAGCCCACCTCACTCACCAGCGCTGGCGCCGCTTCGAGAACGCACACCCCCAACCCCAGCTCCAGCCCCACCTCCGGCCACACCTGTGGCCCGCCCTGTCGGGGCCACAGCCACCTCCCAGGCTGGGCGGGGCAAGACTGGCAAGGCAGCCCTCGGGGAAGGGGTTGTTGGCTTGGATGTGGGGAATGCTGAAGTCAAAGCCAGACTCCCTCTTATCCCTGTGTCCTCGTTATCTGACAGCCATACAGGGTTTGGGGAGGAGACCACAGAGCCCAGCGGGAGGAGTGGGACTTTTTACGATCATTCCTCAGAGTTTTCCGAACTAAATAAAGCCGGGATGGGAACAGAAGCAGAATCGTGACCTCCAGACAGGATGATCTGAGCATCTCTGGGTAGCAGTCCCAGCGAACCCGGCCCAGGCCTATTCCCAGCCACTTGGGGCTCAACTCCTCTCCTCCCTGAGTTTTCCCCCTCTTACCCTCATCCCGGTCTTTCCCGGACCTCTCAAAACCCGGGCAACCAGGGGGGCCACCTCCTATTTATGGTTTCTCTGAAATGTCTCTGTCCCTCCATTTCTCCATTCTCCTATCCTTGTCTTAGAGCAAAAACATCTGGGAAACGCAGCCAGGGTCCTGCCTCCGCAGAGAGGCAAAAGTCCTCCGACCTTCAAAGACGTACAGGTCCACAGTCCCCTCCCTCCGCCCCATTTTACCAATAGAGAAACGAACGCCTTGGAACCTGACGTGGGCCCAAGCCCAGACTTTGCCCCTTGATCAGTGATTGTGGCTCCCCTCCTAGGGCTTTTCCCCCCCGTGCCCCTCGGCGGATGCTTTAATTCTCCCACTGGCAATGATGCCCTCAGTCTGGGCTCATTGAACAGCAGCCTGGCGTCCCTGGTCGCGCTCCCCCCGTGGCCCCGGGCTAGCAAATGCCTGGCGGGAGACATTATCTCCTTCTCTAGTTGGCTATTAACTGTAGAGGTCCCCCAGCTGTGCCGCGGCCCTTAGAGTTCAGAAGCCTGCCTGGCACCGCATAGGTAGGGGAGCGGGCAGGTGTTGTTCTGGCCTTGCCTTCTGCTGCCCCACCGCGGACGGCACGGGAATCGTAGGCTTCGGGCTCCCACTAAGGATCGCTCTCCCTCCTTCCATCCGTTCCTAGCTCCAACCAGACCTGGATCTGACCCTCACCTAGAGGTGGACACCACTTCCCAAGGCTCACCTGGAAAGGTCTGCCCCTCGAATTTCCTTTTCATATGGTGGCCCCCCCAAAGACTGTTACCAGTTAAAGGACCTGATAATAACATTAATAACTTACCAACAAGCATTTATTAAACATCTCAGTGCGTCAAGCTCCGGGGATACAAAGAAAGGTAAAAACAACAGCACAAATCCAATTCCTGCCCACACGGGGCTTACATTCTGATGGAGGCCACTCCATGGCAACAAGTCTGTACAAACAATATAGATACAGAATAAACTGGGCGTTATCTCCGAGAGAAAGTGCTAATTGGATATGACTGCTTGTAAAAGGTGGGATTTTAACTGAGACTTGAAGAAAGCCAGGCAGGGACTCTATG
Organism: Bettongia penicillata ogilbyi; assembly: GCA_023548195.1. Taxonomy (NCBI): domain Eukaryota; kingdom Metazoa; phylum Chordata; class Mammalia; order Diprotodontia; family Potoroidae; genus Bettongia; species Bettongia penicillata. Next base: position 8,152,013 of record JAJHZJ010000128.1, read on the forward strand.
GGCTTTCTAGCCACCTAACAGATAGCAGTGTTTGTATGATTATTCTGATTTTACAGATGAAGAAACTGAGCCTCAAGGAAGGTGGCTGCTTTTTCCAAATGTGTCCCAGCAGAGACTCTGACTTGTCTCCTTTCTCTCTTCTATACCAGATGACTTAATTTCCCTTCCCCACAATCCCATACCAGCTTTTCTTAGCTCTAGGGCTCCTGTTCCCCAAAGACCTAGTCCAGGAACACATTTTCATCTGTAGGAGTCTCTAGGTCCAGTCCAGTCTGTACAGGGATGCTCCCAGATGAATCTTAAAACCTGACTCTTGGCACTCCCTTCTTTTACTTCCTGGGTTATAATCCAAATTCTTTTGTTTAGTATTCATAGCCCTCTGGGGTCCAGCCCATTTGGCCTACTCATCTTCCATTGTCCAAGACCTGTACTCTCCCAAATTCTGGGTCTTTGATCACTTTGTTTCTTCTCCCAGAAATGCTCTCTCTTTATCACCCTGTTGCATTCCTACCCATTCTTAGAAACCCAATTCTTAAATGTCACCTCCTTTGAAAAATACAAAGTTAGACAAGCATACTAGGCCTTTGCTTATTAGCTTAAGGAGACTGAGGTCAGGGCTTTGTTCTTTGTTCCTTAAAATAGTCTTTTGAGGTAAGGTAGGTACTGTTCTTCCCCATTTTAATAATGAGGAAACTGAGGACCAAGACAAGGGAAAGAATTTATCCAAGGTCACCCAGTGAGTTAGTGGCAATCAGGATTAAACTGAAGTCTCCTTCCTGATTTTCTTATCTTATCTTTCCAATGGCCCCTGTTATTTCTTCATGGTAATAACATGCTTTAAGCAGTCAGATGGCTTGACATGGGGGTTGAACTCCCTTATCTTACAGCAGAGTATATATTTCTGGGTAGGAGAGGAAGGCAGAATCCTCCTCCAAGATAGCAGAGGCTACCAGTAGACGATTGCACCTCCCTGACTCTTTTCCTCTCCACCTCAATTGCTCTTAGACCTTGGGTTTCTTAACTGGAAGCTACTACTAAAATATTTCTAATTCCCTCAGTCTACCCCCTCTTGAAACTGAGAAGAGATAGGGCACCTTGGAGCAGAGCTGGTCTCTCTCTTGTTCTGCCTCACTGCTGGCTCTATGCCAGCTGTATTGATTTAAAACTTTCCGGGAGCCTGTTTGAAGACTCGGGTTTCAGGATCTGATCCATCCCACCCTGAGCTGTTAGAAGACAGCCCGTTCCCTTCCTAGCTATTAAGATTTCCTGCCTTCCAGCATTCTGAATGCCTGCCAGGACCCTGTTCTCAGTTTCCTCAGGCTAGTAAGTGGCATCTTGCAGGATACAAGTCTCATTTTGCACTTTTCAGAGCACTTTCATATTTATTGGATCATTTGATTTCACAATGACCCTGGGATGAAGGGAAGGGCAGGGCAAGGGTTGTTTCCCTCCAGTCCTGAGCTTTTTTTATCTTTTAGATTTGGAGAAATTGAAGCCATGGCTCATACACCGAGCCAGTGACTGAACCTAGGGTCTAGAACCTAAGTCTCCAAGATCATTTACGATATATGAGATGTTTAGCTTGGCAACTCCTTTCTGGGGAGATTGTTGAAAAGAGCTCTATGAAAAGCCACTTAGGTTTGAGACCCTCCAAGTTTGTATCTATCTCTGTCACCAACTCACTGGGGGACTTTGGACAAGTCACTTAACTCTCAAGGCTCAGCTTCTTTATACATTAAAAATGTGTCAAATATATATTACATATGTTCATGTGTGTATATGTCTATTTATATACCTGGTGATTTCCCTTTCACACCACTGCAGATCCATAACTCATTTGCAATGTATTATAGGGAGAGTTGTCTGCTTTTCTGAGGAGTTAAGTGACTTGCTCATGGTCACTCAGCTAGTATATATCAGCAGCAGGGCTTGAACCCAGGGCTTCCTGGCTCCAAGACCAGTACTCTATTTACAAGCCATGTTGCCTTTCAGCCATCATGTTAATAATAGCTGCCATTTATAGAGTACTTCAAAGTTTGCAAAGCAATTGCTATTTTATTTGATCCTCAAAACAACCCTGGGAGACAAGTATTGTTGCTAGCCCCATTTTTCAGACAAGGAAACTGAGGCACAGGGCATTTAAGTGACTTGCCTGGGGTTACATATGTAGTTAAGTGTGTGAGGTGGAATTTGAACCCAGGTCTTGTTGACTTCAATTCCAACCCTCTACCCACTGAACCACCTAGCTGTCTAGCCACACATTCATCATTTCATTTGATCTTCTCAAGCCCCTTGTAAGAGAGGTACTAGATAAGGAAACTGACACCCAGAAGAGTTAGGACTTGCTCATAGATAGTAAGTGAACTCTGCCCTGGCATTCATCTAGAGTGCCATATTTTAGGGAGGACATTGATAAATTGTATGGCATCCACAGGAGGGTGAATCAGGATGGGCAAAGTTCTGGCCATCAGGATATGTGGATCTTGGGGTTATTTAGACAGGAGAAGATAAGATTCTGGTGTGACATGCTAGCTGTATTCAAATACTTGAAGGACCTTCATGTGAAAATGGGTTTTGCCTGCTTTGCCCCAGAAGACAGACCCAGGAGCAGCTGGTAGCAGCTGCAAAAAGCTGCAATTTAGGCTTGATGTCAGGAAAAGCTTCTGAACAATCCCCAAGTGAAAGGTTCCAGACATAGTGGGAGCATACCTCATTGGAGGTCTGCAACCCAAGACTGGAGGAGGGTGAGTGCTCCATTCAGTGAGGGTGATGCTGATCCCCTAGGACTTCTGAGAGTAGCCAAAGGAGGAGGACAGCAGTAGCAGCAATGCTACCAATAGCTCACATTTCCTCCACTGATATCCTTCTCCAGTGTCTCACCATGGTGTGCAAGGGTTCCTGAGCACTCTGCTCATGGAACACAAATTCTGGCAGGTCTTACCAAGTTGGACAGACTTCCAATACGGGCTGGCCCACGGACCAAATATCTTGGATCCAACCTTTTCAAACACCACTGATGCAACTTAAGAGTTCTGCAAGCAGAGGAAGTCTCAAGAGCTGCATTCAGGGTACTCAAGTCAGAGGGGGTGGAGAGTATCAGAGTTGGCAGAAGCACCTTGGTGGAGAGGGAGCAGAAGACATTCCAGGATCAAAGGCACAGAAATGGAAGGTGAAGGGTACATTTAGGGAAACAGCATTATTCAGTTTGGCTGAAGTACAGGAAAGAGGGAAGTGAACTGTGGGACAGACAACTGGACAGATAGGATGGCACCAGATTTGGGGAGGCTCTGGAATGTGACTTTGAGCAATCTAACTTTGTCTTGTAGGTAATGAAGAGTCATCAAACCATTTTTAAAATAAACTTTTATTGATTTTTTTTTGTTTTTATATTACCTACATTTTCCAAAGTAGGTTTTGAGCAGGGGTGTAACATGATCAGTTTTGCCCATCCTGATTCACCCTCCTGTGGATGCCTTATAACTTATCAATGACCTCCCTAGCATATGGCACTCAGAACTATACAGAACATTCCAGATGAATGCCAGGGTGGAGGACACTTACTATCTATGGGCAAGTCGTAACTTTTCTGGGTGTCAGTATCCTCATCTAGTACCCCTCTCACGAAGGGGTTGAAAAGACCAAATGAAATCATGTATGTGTGGCTAGACAATTAGATGGTTCAATGGATAGGGGCTGGAATTGAAGTTAACAAGACCTGGGTTCAAATCCCACCTGTTTTAGGAAGATGAATCAAGTAGTCTTTGTAGGGCAGATTTAGGATTCCTCCATCTCTCCAAGGAAGTTCTGTCTTATAGTAAAGTTTGCTTACTATTTTCATTTTTTTTTGTTTTTTTCTTCCTTGTTGTTTTCCCTTTTGTTCTGATTCTTCTTTCACAACATGACTAATGTGGAAAACTGTTTAACATGATTGTACATGTATAACCTATATTAGATTTCAAGCTGTCTTGAGGAGGAGGAGAGAAGGGAGAAAAATTTGGAACTCAAAATTTTACAAAAATGAATGTTGAAAACTATTTTCAAATGTAATGAAAAAATACCATAAAAGAAACAAATATAACAAAAAAAGTATGCAGAAAAGTATAAAGAGAAAAAGGTCCACAAAATTAACAAAGATTTCAAAAAAACTGATGTCATGTTCCGTGTCCCACACCCATAGTCTCCCTCTTCTGCAAAAAAGCTGGGGAGATATGCCTCCTCATATCTCTTATTGAAGGTTAAACTAATTATGATTACAATTTCATGGTATTGAGTTTCCATTGTTTTTTCCTCCCATTTACAGTGTTACAGTCATTGTGTAAAACTTTCCTGGTTCTGCTAACTTCACTTAAATCAATTTATCTAAGTCTTCCCATGCTTCTCTTAACTTTTGATGTCAGTTCTCAAGGCACAGTGGTATTCCATTAAATCTATATACCACAATTTGATTAGGTAGTTCCCAAATTGACAGGAATCAACTTTATTTTCATTTCTTTGCTACCAGAAAAAGGGCTACTCAAAATATTTTTTTTTTGTTCTTGACCTCCTTGGAGTATTATACTTCACAGAAGGCTCTCGGCCAAAAGATAATAGGCATTGTGGTCACTTTTTTTGCATAATTCCAATTAGCTTTACAAGATGAATTATACTAATTCACAGCTCTACACTGTGGATGGACATTTGTGAGATCATCTTTCTATAACTCCCCGAACAGTGTCTGTTCCCATGTTTTGTCATTCTTGCCACAGAAAGGTTTGGAGCAGGAGTGTAACATGATCAGAGCTCTGCTTTAGGATGATGAATCTGGTAGCCTATATAAGATGAACTTTAGGGAAAGAGAGCATAGGAAGGGTGATCTTTGGAAGGCTATTGTCTAAACAAAAAGACAACACAGATGCATTGCTTTAATTTTGAAGCCTATCACTGTGATCTATTGGTCAGTTATAGACTAGAAAAAAGGATTCTTAACTCAAAGGAAGTTTTCTAAAGGTGAAAAGTACAGATCTGGTAACTTGTTAAGTAGGAATTATGTATGAAATCCCCTTCTTCCACCTTATGGGGAAACTGGGAGGCCTGAAGAAGATAGTTGTGTTGGTTAAGGAAATGTAGCAAAGTGGTAGTGGAGCTGGGATTAGAACACATGTCTGTGGAGTCCCTCCTAGGAGCTTTTCTTCTTATTCCAGGGGTAGGGAGCCTGCAGCCTCCAGGTGACACTGGATTCAGTCAAAGGGCTGAACCTGAGGACCTAGAAGGCCAGGTGGGACCTGGAGGCTGAAGATTCTCCACCCCTGTCCCTATACCATGCTGCCTCTGGGTAGTAATGAGGAAAAGAGAGGAAGGACAGTTGGAGGAGGGATGGGGTGCTGAAGGTGACAAAGTAGAAAGGAGAAAAGACTGGTCACTTGGTAGGAGACCTGAAAAATCAACTATAAGTGCACCTAGAAAAGAGACTTATTATGAAGACTCAGTCAGGTGGGTGTAGAGGGGAAGCTGTCAGAGCTGGTGCGAACACCTCATGGAGCAAGGACATTCCAAGCAGTTCCGTTGTGTTCTACTCTCTGTGACCCCATTTGGGGTTTTCTTGGCAAAGGTACTGGAGTGGTTTGCTTTTTCCCTCTCCAGCTCATTTTACAGATGGGGAAACTGAGGAAAACAGGCTTAAGTGATTTGCACAGACTAGATTTGAACTCAGGTCCTTGTGGTACCCCCCTCTCCCAGCTCCCCACTCCTAGCACTTTAACCACTGTGCCACCTAGCTGCCCCATTCCAACAAACAGCCAGTGGATCTGGAGTCAGGAATATCTGAGTTCAATTCTTGTTCTGGACACACTTACTAGCTGTGTGACCCTGGGTAAGTAAGTCCCTTAACCTCTGTCCACCTTGGTTTCTTCATCTGTAAAATGGAGATAATAATAGCTGCCAGGGTTGCTGCAAGGATAAAGGGAAAGAAGGGAAAGGGAATAAGTATTTATTAATCTACTATATACCATCTGATGAAATATTTGTAAAGTGCTTCCCCTAGTTTTAAGTGTTGTGTAAAGGCTACTATCATTGTTGCTGTTGACTGTCCACACTCAGCTTCCAAATGTCTAGTTCTCATCATGACTCTGCTGTTCAGGAACTGTCTATGGCCCAGACTTCCTATTTCTATCCTTTCTGATCAGGCTTTAATGGCTTTCTTGCCTCTTCCCCTCTCTATGGATTCTGTGCTCCTGACAAACCTTATGACTCACCTCCCCGAGTATTTTACCTCCTCCTTCACATGTACAGCTGCCCCCTCTCTGCCTTTATTTACACAGCTCCTTGTACCTCGAATTCACACGCCCAGTCCTTTCCCAGCCCACTGAAATCCTTCTCTTGCTTTGAGGTCTAGCTTGGGAGATACTTCCTCTAGAAGTTTTCCTTGATAATTCCCCTAAGTTTGAAGGGAGCTTCCCATCTTTAAAAAATGAGAATGTTTCATTTATTCCTCACCTATGTTCTAATCCACATTACTGTTACATGTATCTGATGTCTGCACATTCCCTCTTCTGTTAGACAAATATGTCTTATGAGGACAGAGACCACATTTTATTCATCTTGGTTCCTTTCCTAGTATAGCCAGGGACCTTGGACATACTTGACCCTTGATAAATGCTGATTGAAATTAAGTGATTTGGGGCAGCTAGTTGGATAGAGCACCAACTCTAAAGTCAGGAGAACCTGAATTCAAATCCAACCTCAGATACTTACTAGTTTTGAGCAAGGCAAGTCACTTAATCCTGATTTTCTAAAAAAAAATAATAATAATTAAATGACTTGCTCAAGACCACCTTGTTGGTTAGCAGCAACGTCTCAATTAGAAGTATGGAAGGCCACAGCCAGAAGGGACCTAAGAGAGAGGAGTACTATGACATCTCTGACAAGTGGTCATCCAGTCACTTAGAGACTCACAGACTTAGGGATCCCATTCTACTTTCAGATAGTTTTGATTTTTTAGGAAGTCGTTCTTTTCATTGAACTGAAATAAACCTCTCTGTTACATGTGACTGTTTTAGCCTCAGAAGAGACCTCACTGGTTATTTACTCCAACCCATGACCAGAAAAAGAATTTCTATTTCAACATACCCAACAAGTAGTTACCCAGCTTGTGCTTGGAGTCTTCAAAACAGGGTGACCTCAGCACATCCTGAACCAACCCGTTTCACTTTTGGGTGGATGGAGCACAATGTCCCACAGGGGGTTTGCAGAATGCAGAATGCAGCAGGACCAGGAAGTCATGGCCCTTTCCATATGGTTCAGTATTGCCCTAGTTTTTTTGACTGCTATATCATCCTATTACTTCATATTGTGCTTGGAGTCCATAAAAACTTCCAGATCTCTCTTTCTCTCTCTCTCTCTTTTTTCAAATGACACATCCTCTCTTTGGTGCTAGTTTTGCTAAGTCTAAATCCTTGTTCCATGTAACAGCCTTTCACATACTTAAGTCTTATGGAGTTGATGGGACCTTAGAAATCATCCGTTCTCCCTCATTTTACAAATGACAAAAGTGAGATTACATAGGTGAAATCACTTTGCCAAGGTCATATAGGGACTGGAGATAGGATTTTAATCCAATTCCTTTAACTCCAAATCCAATGCTATTTCTGCTTTACCAAGTTGCTAACAATAAGCCAGGCTTAACACCTCCAGTTCCTTCAACTGCTCCTTGGCTGGTATGGTCTCCAATCCCCTCACCATCTACAGGCTTATCAACATTCTTCCTACAACATGATGCCAAAGCCTGAACATGATTCTCCAGATGGGGTCTTGTCATGGCAGAGGACAACAAGATTTTTGTTTCTTCCATTCTGACTTGGTACTTCCATGCATGCTTAAGATGAAAGTAGTTGTTTAGCGGTTGCCATGTCACAATGTTGACCCATATTGATCTTGGGATACACTAAGACTCATCCCACCCCTCACTCCCAGGATCTTTGCCACAGGAACTGCTGTCTAACCACATCTCTCCTATTACACTTTTGCAGTTGATTTCTTTTAAACCTGTGTAGGAACCAGGTCTCCTGCTTCCTGGTCAAGGAATCTTCTCACATGCTGCCCTTATGTGTCCCCAATCAGGTCAGTTTCCCCCCAGAACAAGCCATCCATGTACCTATCTCAACTCAGGGTGATGCTCTCTCCCTCCTTCCCACTTAGAAAACTCATTTTCCTCCAAATGCAATAATAAGAAATTCACCTCTTTACAAACTCCAACAGCTCCTTCATCAGATTCCCTCACTGACTGTTGATTGTCACTTAATCGTTTCATGGGTCATCTCTCTCCAAGTAGATTCTGAACTCCTCGAGGGGTTAATACATTAGCTTACAGATAGTAGAAGTGTCACTTAGTCCAAAAGTAAACATTTATGTGGTAAACATTTATGAAGTACCTGCTATGTGCCAGACACTATTCTGGGGGACAGAAATACATTTTTTTTAAAAAAAAACATTCGGTAACACTACGACAAGCAGATTGATTTTTAGAAGAATATGGAAAGATTTGCATGAAATAATGAAAAGTGAAATAAGAATAATCAAAAGAATGTAGTATATGATAAGAGCAATGTTGTTTGAAGAGTAACTGTAGAGAACTAAGCTATTCTGAGTAATGTGAATATTAAAATCAACTATGAAGGACTTGTGAAGGACAATGATTTCCACCTCTAGAGAAAGATGAATTGGCTGTTGTCCTTTGTTCTCGAAGAGGACCAAAAATGACATCACTAGTTTTGTCAGGTTTCAACATATGTGACTCTGGCTGATCAGACCAATATGAGCTCAGAATGCTCTACCACAGGTTGGGCGCAAATAGTCCGTGTGAACACTTGGGGTGGCTACTTTAAATTTGCTCATCCTGACTTTCCTTGAGCTGTTTCAGTTCTGCTTTGCTCATAGAGCACAGCACCTTCTCTGATGTGGGCATGCCACGTCCCATGTCAAACTATTAATTCCAAAGTTCTTGAGAGCTTGAGTGTGTCCTTGTATCACTTCTTCTGACCACCCTGTGAATGCTTGCCCTGTGTGAGTTCTCCATAACATAGTCTTTTTGGCAAGTGTACTTTTTACATTTGAATGTGCCCAGCCCATTGAAGTTATGCTCTCTGAGGCATAGTTTGAATGCTTGGCACTTTAGTTCGAGTAGGACCTCGGTGTCTGGCACCTTATCCTGCCAGGTGATCTTCACAATCTTTCTAAGACTTCAAATGGAAATGATTCAGTTTCCTGGCATGGTGCTGGTAGACTGTCCATGTTTCATAGGCATACAACAATGAGGTCAACACAATGGCTCCATAGACCTTCAGTCTGGTAGTCAGTCTAATACCTCTTCGCTCCTAAAACTTTTCTTTGGAGCCTCCCAAACACTGAGCTAGCTCTGGCAATGTGTGAATCAACCTCATTGTCAATGTGTACATCCCTGGAAAGTACACTACCAAGGGAAGTGAACTTATTCACAGCATTCAAAACTTCATTTCCTGTAACCGTGTATGTAACACCACGTATGTAATATCATGTATGGATGGTGTGGTAGTGACTGATGGAGCACCTGTGTTTTGTTAGAGCAAAATTAGCATTAGGCTCTGGCCATGGCAGTCAAGAAGCCTGTATTCAAATCTAGCATATTAGGTAACTTCTACCACCCCCTCCCCACCCGACCCCCTGCTTTGGATCCTTAGTCTTTCTCACTACTTTGAGGATAAAGTGAGGTAAGACATGAATTTGCCTTGAAAACCAGTAATGGTCAGGCATGGTGACAGATTGTTATGATCCCTCGTATTAGGAGGGTCAAGGCTGGTGGGTTGCTGGAATTCAGGAGTTCTTAACTGTAGGGCTAAAGGCTAACCCCAAGGGTTAGCTCTAAGCCTGGCAAGCCCCCATGGTGGGGAGCCACTAGGCTGCCTAAGGAGGATAGAACTGACACAGGGTGGAGAGAGAGCAGGTTAAAACTTCTGTACTTCTGATCAGCTCTGGAACTGGCCAGTGACTGGCCACTATTCTTCCAGTTTGGGCAAGAGGAGCAGACTCAGTTTCAAAAGAAAACAGGAAATGAGGGCAACAATGAGTAGCATGACCTTTAAAATACACACACACACACACACACACACACACACACATCATTAAGGAGGTAAAAGTATTTTGGCATACCCTAAAGAATTAAAAACCAGAACATTCCTTCCAGGATGATAGGAAGCAGATGACAAATAATTAAAAAAACCACCCTCATATCTGAGTAATACTTCAAAGGTTGTAGAGTATTTGCAATCCATTATCTCACTGGAGTCTTATAACAGCCCCAAGGGAGACAGGGTAAGGGTTATTATCTCTTCCCCCTGGACTCATACAGTGTTTTGCTTTATTATGTACTATATAGTTAACTGTACTTGTGTCTTAGCCTCCTACTAAATAGCCTCTGTCCTGCCTCTTCCATAGAGACGTTTTGAAGAGGGTGTTGCATAAATATAAGCAGTTATTTACTTTTTCTGGGTCTACTATGGATAAAAGAATAATAATATAGTGCTCACAAATGCCTGAACCTGTGCTGTTTCCTTTGAGCTTCTTAATTACCCTGTGAGGAAGATATTATTCCCATTTTACAGATACGGTCCAGAACGGTTAAGTAATTTGCTCTTAGTCATCACCCTGCTGGTAAGTATCAGAGGTGGGATTCAAAGCCAGGTTTTCCTCAGTCCAAATCCAAGGTTCTTTTTTTTTCTTTTTAAAAACTTGGCACATTTTTCCTTCCAGTTTTGAAACTGATGCTTTTTAGCAATCATTACAGCCATTTGTTTGCATTCCTCTCTCTCATCAAAACTTCCTTTATAAAAAAGGAAAATAGTTAAGACCAACAAAATAAACAAATCCAACAATATGTGGCATATTTTAATCTTTTACCTCTGTGCTGAGAGGAGGGGTATATGTTATGTTCTCTGTTCTTTGGAACCAAAGTCATTCATTGAAATTTTTCTGAGTTCAGTTATCTTTTATTGTTTTTATTTACTGCAGCTATTGTGTATATTATTATCTTGTTTCTGATTTCTTCACTCCGCATCACTTCACACAAATCTTCCTATGTTTCTTTGAATTTCTTATATTTGTTGTTTCTTATAGCGTACTAATCTTCTATTATATTCTAGATGGCAAAGATTAGGTTGGAAAATATGGCTCAGATATAAGGAATGAGAGAGGCTGAATGAAAGAAGATGGAAGCTTCACGCCTATAGATCATGGAAATTTCCTTTGAGAAAAAGAATTAGGAGGCATTGGACATGGTGAGCTGCAAAATGAATTACAAAAAATGAAACTGATATTTTTAGCATATGTAAAATTGCTCACAATTGTTGTGGAGTCATTTCTGAATCAAGTTGTCTATGCATGGTCAATCCATAGCCTTGTTAGGGCAAAGATGAAAATTAATGCAAAATTAGGAGAAATAACAAAAATGAGAAAAAGGTATAGGAAGGAATGAAAACAACCTGACATACAAACAAATTACCAATGTCAAAAAATGGGAAATGGATGAAAGAAATGATAACAACACCGATTATAACAATTGTGGAAATAAATTTAACTGACATACATCAACCGTCATGATGAAAAAATCAAACAAGCTTAAAGTTTGTCTTTAATTAATATGCCAGGTATTATGTTAGCAATGCTAGGGATACAAAGACAAAAAAGCCCCTGACCTCAAGGAAGGGACATAACTTCTCCTAGGAGATATATTGGCATGCAAGGAAATGCAGGAAATATACAAAATAAATACACAGTGATGGAAGGGAGCACTAAATGAGGGAATCACAAAAGGTTTCTTTGAGGAGGGAGCATTTCACCAGTCTTACAGGGAGCCAATGGTTCCAAGAGGCAGAGGTGAGAAGGGAGAATATTCTAGGCACAGGGGAGAGCCTTTACAAAGTCTGGGAGGCAGGAGATGTAATGTCACCTGTGGGTAACAGCAAACAGACCAGTTTAATTGGAACTTAAGAGTGTGTGAGGTGCAGTGACATATAATCAGCCTGGAAAGGTAAGTTGGACCTGGATTGTGAGGGACTTAAAATGCTGAAGAAGTTTGTATTTTATCCAAAAGGTAATAGGAAGGTGGGGAAACTTCTTACCCAGAGTAGTGATATGGGTGAATTTATGCTTTAGGAATATGGATTTGGCAGCTGCAAATACAAAACATGAATTGGGAGGCCTTTGTGATAGACCAGCAGATTGCTGATGAAGCCTCATTGCAGAGGGCAGTTGCCACGTGAGTGAGCAAGTAAGGATGGAGAGGAGAGATTTTGAGAAAGTGGAATAGAGATTTGCCAATAGATCATATATGAGGGATTGAGGAGCAAGGAGTTTTGAACCTGGGTAACTAGAAGAATGGAAGTATCCTCAACAGAAATAAGGAAATAAAAGAGGAGAGGATTAAGAGGTAGAGATGAGTCCTGTTTTGAACATGTCAAGTTTGAGATGCTAGGGAATACCCCAGTTGAGATATCAAGCAAGCAATTCAAGACACAGCACTAGAGCTCAAGAAAGGGATGAGTGTGGGCTACATTGATTTGGGAGTCCTCTACGTAGAGAAGATAGTTGAAACCATGGAAGCTTGTGAGATCAGCAAGAGGGAGAGTATAAAGAAAGGAGAGGAGAGAACCCAGGTCAAAGTCTCAGGCTACACAGAGATTAGAAAGAAGAAAATGTGAATGATAAACCTACAAAGGAGACTGAGGATTGAACTAACCAGTGAGAAGAGTCATGATGGAGCAAGGTCACAAAAAGCCAGGGACAAGAAAAGATTCAGGAGGGTGTGCTCTCTGCAACATTGCAGAAAGGTAAAGAGGTATGAAGAATGATAAGAAGAAAAAGTTATGAGAAGAATAATGATAGCATTATAGACAATTGATAGGATAAAGTGATACGGTTTTATTATACTTAAATGGAAAAGCAAGCCCTACATTTTCATGTTCAATTCCCTCCCATCTACAATCAGACTGAGTTCCTTGAGGGCAGGGGCTGTTTTTTGCCTTTCTTTATATCCCCAGAGTTTAGCACAGTGCCGAGCACATGGCAGGTGTTTAATAAATGCTTATTAATTGATGGAAAATGTATATGGAAATGCTCATTTTATTTGGTGTTTGTTAATTTCATATCTTTTTTTAATTAAAGAGCATTTTCATGCAAGTAGTGGGAACAGAAGTTTGACTGTAAAGGGTTGAGAAGTGTGTGGGAGGTGAGAGACTGGAATCAATGAGCACAGATGCTTTTTTTCTAGGAATTTAGTGGTTAAAAAATTAGAAACATTGATCAATTGATTGAAGGGATGGTAGGATAAAATGAAGAGCTGTTTTTTGTTCATTTGTTTTCAGATGGTGGAGATATTTGAGCATGTTTATAGGTAGCAGGAAAGGAGCCAGTAAAAGAGATGAAAATCAGAGAGCAAGATTGAAGGGATAAGTTCCTGAAGGAATGGAAAGGTATGGAACCAAAGGCCCAAGTGGAAGGTTTGGAGTCTACAAATATAAGGACCTCCTCATTCTCTGAGAATGGAGCAAAACAGCAAAGATGAGGGGACTTAGCAAATGTTTGAGCTCCTTGACAAGCAGAGGGATATGTCAGCCAAGGGCAATACCGGTTGAGAATATAAACTTCTTTATAAAATCTTACTGAGGATAGTGGAAAATTATGAGCAGCATCATGTAATAAAATAGAAATCTGTGGAAAGATAACTTCTCAGGAAAGCTTATTTAGAGACCTAATTAAGCAGTCATTCCAGGGGTATTTAAGGATGAAATTGGAAGGACAACAGAAGATGGAAAAGATCTGTAAAAGTTTTATTTTTAAGGAGTTGAACTAAACCACATATTTGCAGAAGAAGTCTGTGCTGAAGGCAAGACAATTTTGAGAGTTCTGAGGGGCTCAGTTCTCAAGGTATCTGAGGGAGAAGATACCCAAGATATAGAAAAAAAATTCTGGATCTTGTTATTACAAAAAATAGGGGACAACTGAGAGAAGATAATAAGTACTGGTCCCTATGCCTACTTTCCTATCCATATGAAATTTTTATGAGAATCCATACATACTTTGAGGGCAGTAGTATATTGGTAAATGTTTAACAATTGGTCCTCTGGAAAAAAATGTACTTATGACACACTTTTAAATTTCGTCTGCATTATTAACATTTTCTCTATCACTTTCTTAAGTCTACAATCAACAAAACAACAAACTGAGTCCTGGTTTGTGGCATTTGCTGATTTCCAAGGTGTAAAGGCTCAGACAGGAAATTTAACAACTGGCTGATGTGCTACTGGAATTGACTTCAGTACAACCCAGATTAAAGGCATCCTTGATGAGTGTGCTTAGAAAAAGCAGGCTTTCACAAGTCATATTCCAAAGCAGGACACACTTTTTACTATAATGCAACTGATTGAAAGAGGTAGAGAAGACAATATCCAACCAGAATTCTAAATCAAGGAAAGATGACCTGGGTGAGGGCTGCAAGATGATTTTTTTTTTAAATCTTAAGAACTCTGTAGAGTCTTTGAAATTAAATCCACTTATAGTGGATTATAATCCACTTATATAAATCCACTTATACTGACTCTTCAGTATATACAGGAAAATATCTAGTGGGATACAGAATGTCTACTGCCTAGGATATACAGCTGACAACATACAGAGTTCCTCCATTAGCAAATGTCTTTCAGAGAGGCAACAATCTCTGATTCCAGAGCTGAACATGAACAGGCTGGATTTTCTTTGAGAAACTGCAATGTTCTTTTAATGACAACAAACTTCTTCTGGAAACAAAATCCATTCTATAATTTAAACATCAATATTCCTCAAGTGATGCTATATGGTTTCAAGTCCTGGGACACTAGTCTGAAGAATGGAAAATGAGTATTATCTAAAGCTCAGAGGATGGGGAAGAGTGGGCATAAGTAGGGTGTAGCACATTACAAACAAGGAATTGTGGAGAATAAAGTTGCCAAAGAAATGTATGACCAGAAAAAAAAAGGGCTGGTCGCGAGCAAGAATGAGGGGTAACCAAAAGACAAACTGTATGCTCTACCATTATCAGGCAGTCAGTTAATGAATATGCATTTATCAAGTGCCTACTCTGTACCAGGCTGCATCTGGGAATACAGAAAAAGACAAAAAGCAGTCCCTGCCCTGGAGGAGCTCACAGGCTAATGGGGGAAACAATATGAAAGCAACCATGTACAAATAAGATCTGGAGAGGATAAATTGGAGGATAATCCATAGAGGGAAGGTGCTCAAAATAAGGGGGACCGGGAAAGTCTTGTTGTATAAGGTGGGATTTAAGCTGGGACTTAAAGGGGATGAGGAAGAAGTGTTTCAGACCAGGGGGACAGTCAGTGAAAATGCTCAGAACTGAGAGATGGAGGGTCTTGTTTGTGGCATTGCTAGGAGGCCAGTGTCACCGGATCAGAAAGTATGTGGGGACTGTGGACAGTGTAAGGTGTAAGACTGGAAAGTTGGAGAGGGGGAGACTTGTGGCAGGCATAAGTCCAGGTGTAAGAAGATGAGGACCTGTGCCATGCCATGGTGGTGGCAGTATCAGAGGAGAGAAGGGGGATGTTGCAAAGGTAAAGTCTACAGATCTTGGCAACAGTTTAAATATGGGCATTGAGAGACAGTGAAAGTCAAGGGTGTTGAGAGACAGTGAAAGTCAAGGATGACACCTAGGTTTTGAGCTTGGGGAATTGGGAAGATTGTGGTACCTTCAACAGTAATAGGGAAATTTGCAAAGGGGGAAAAGTTTGAGGAAGTTTTGGACATGTTGAGTTCAAGGTATCTATAGGACATCCAGTTCAACATGTCTAAAAGACAGACATGCAAGACTGGAGGTCAGCAGAGAGGTTAGTGCTGAATAAATAGATTTGAGACTCATCAGCAGAGATGATAATTGAAACCATGGGAACTGATGATGTCACTAAGTGATAGAGGGAAAAGAGAAGATGGTACAGCACAGAGCCCTGTGGGATACCCACAGTTAGCAGGAATGACCTGGATGAAGATACAGCAAAGGAGCCTGAGGAATGGTCAGACAGGTGGGAAGCAAAGAGAAAGTGATATATCCAAAAACCTAGAAAGAAGAGCTAGGTGGCACAGTGTATAGAGTGCTGGACCTGAAATCAACAAGATTCATATACCTGAGTCAAATCTGGCCTCAGACACTTACTAGCTGTGTGACCCAGGGCAAGTCACTTCACCTTGTTTGCCTCAGTTTCCTTATCTGTAAAATAAACTGGAGAAGGAAATGGCAAACCACTCCAGTATCTCTGACAAGAAAACCCCAAATGAAGTCATGGAGAGTTGGACACGACTGAAGTGACTAAATAACAGCAGCAGCAAAGCAAGAAGGGAGTGGTGGTTAGCATGAGGTTGGGAGGTTAAGAGATCATTGGTAATGTTGGAGAAATTAATTTGGTTGAATGATGAGGGTGGAAGTCACTAAGAGAGTGAGAAGAGAGGAAGTGGAGGCACCTATCATATATAGCCTCAAGTTTAGCCACAAAAGGAGAGCTATGGGATGACAGCAGGGATGGATGGGCCAAGTGAAAGCTTTTTGAACATAGGAAAGATATGGGCATGTCTGCAGACAGAAGGGAAGTAGACAGCATATAGGAAAAGCATGAAGATACATGAGAGTGGGGATGATAGAAGGGACAATCTACTGGAGGAGATGGGATAAAATGTGATCACCTGTGCAAGGAGAGAGGTTAGCTTTGGCAAGGAGAAAGGCCACCTTTTCATATGAGATGGGGTGGGGAACCTAGTTATAGAAGGCATCTGAGTGATATAAGAGGAGGATGAGAGGAGAAAAGGTAGCACTTAATGAATCGCTTTCTTTTTTCCTGTAAAATATGAGCAAGGCTCTCAGTTGAAAGGGTCAGGGGAGGGGAAATCATGGGAGATTTGAGGAGGAACGTAAAAGTTTGGAAGAGTTGCTGTGGTGAGTTAATTTGCGGGGTATAAGAGGATTGCCTGCCAGCAGTGAGGGCCAACTCAGAAAGGCTGCATGAGTCATCTAAGGCTGAAGCTTAGCAGGACAAGATTGGTGATATGAGAAGACAAAGGAGTCAAGAGAAGAGGGCAATACAGGGGTCAAACTAGGGAAAAGGAGAGTGGCTCGTACTGTAGGAGAACTAAGGGGTCAAGTGATTGGAGGCGACAGTGTGGGCAAAGGCAGGAGGAGGAGAGGAAAGCCAATAGACCATTATGATCAGATAAAAGAATTTCAGACTGTGAACATGGAGGTGATACTTTTGGGAGGGATCAAGAGTTGTGGGTGGGCATGATCAGGGGTATAACCATATTTGTATGGGGCTAAGGTAAGGTGGAAAGTCATAGAAGTGAGTAGGCTGAGGAACTGGGAGGTTAGGGTGCTTGAGGAATTATCAATATGTGTATTAAGTTCCTAGAATGAAGTTGGGAATTGGGAATCCCATACCAAGTCCTGTTTGGCATTCAAGGCCTCTCTCTTCCCCACCCCAGCCACTTTCCTAGTCTTCTTATACTCTGCTCCTTGCCACATGCTCTTCCATTCAGTGACACTGGTCCTCTTTGCTGTTGCATGAAGATACAAGGGTTTCTTAACTCCAGACTTTTTCTTAGTCTGTTGCCCTTGCCTGGAATGCTTTCCCTCACCTTCACCTGCTGGCTTCCATGGCTTCCTTCAAATTCCAGCTAAAATCCCACTTTCTACAGGAAGCTTTTTCACTTTCAGTCTGCTGGTCTTCTTATTATCTAACTTATTCTCAATGACTTCATCAATAACACTGTAGAAACTTAATCTTTGCTGTCTCTCACAATCCTCCTCTTACCTCTGTAAATTATTTCCTATTTATTCTGTATATAGCCTCTTTGTATGTTGCCTTCCCCATTAGATTTTGAGGTCCTGAAGGGTAGAAGTATCAATTGCCCCTTTCATTATCTCTAGTGCTTAGCACAGTACTTGGGACTCAATGAGCACTTAATTAAAAAAGTTTAGTGACTGCCTGATTGGGGTGCACAGATAGTGATCCAGGTAAAGGAACTCATTGAAAAGTGTAAAGGGAGTATCTTGGAGGTCTGTAGACAGCAGTTACTAGGATTCTGATCGAGTGGTATTGTGACCTCTAGTGATTCAGTTAAGATTAATCTTAACCTATTTCTTCATTTGTAAAATAGGACAACAATTACGAATATACTTTATATATTGTATTAGGATATAGTCGTTACTAACAACACCTCCCTCACAGGGTTGTTCTGAGGCTCAAATGAGTTAACTTGGAAGGTGCTATAGCACTATTAAAACTAGGGTTAATTTATTCAAATAATATAATTAGCTATAAACAAGCGGGCTGGACTGTACGATCTCTAATTAAACACTGCAGGGACGTCCGTCCCTTCCAGGTTAATGGCTTGTAACTAACCACAGGACAGCTGCGTGATCCCGAACAGGTCCTGGCACACTCCAGGGTGGGCATTTCCTCAGGTGGCCTCAGCCCCTTTCCATTTCAATGGCTTACGATTTCCAGTCCGGTCCTTGGTTCTCTCAGTAAGAGCAGGTGAGCAGACTGGCTCAAACGCCTTGGATCTCAGGAGAGAACGCAGGAAAAGGCAGACGACTTCCCACCGGCCCCGCCCCATGACTTCACCAGAGAGGGGCGGAGCCACAAGAGCTCCATCTTGCCCCGCCCGCTGTCCCAGACCTCCGCACTCTTCCCGCATCTCGCGAGACTTCAAACAGCCCGCTTCTGCGCAATACGACCCGCCTGCAACCAAGGCGCCAAAGGCGGGGGGGAGGAGGGGGAAAAGGGGGAAAGTTGGGGGGGGCCGAGGGGGGAGACGGTGCGAACGGCGCGGCCGCCATCTTGTTTGTGCCCCCGCTCCGCGCTCTCTCCGTTCTCCGTCACTCACACACACCCCCCACTCCTCCGGCCCCGAGCTGGACTCCTCCACGGCGCCGAGACACGGCAGTAGTCCCAGCCCTCCTTCCGAGCAGCCAGCGGGGCGGCGGGTAAGTAAAGGGGGAGCGGCGGCGGGCGGGCTGGGTGTGAAGGCGGCAAGGGGACAGGCCTGAAGGGAAGGGGGGACGCCGCAGGGCCCCTTGGCTCCTTAACCTGGCCTCTCAGCTCCGGGCCGTCCCGTTTTCCCCCTCCCCCCGCCCCGCGGCACGCGGTGGTTCGGTCCGGCCCCGTCCCGCTGCCCCGCGCCTCGCCGCCATGTTGTGCCCTCGCGGGGCGCCGCCGCCTGCGCTCGCGGTGTCCGCGCGCCTTTCGCCGGCCCGCGGGCCCTCTCCCATTGGCGGAGGGGCCGGCGGCGGCGGCGGCGGCGGCGGGGGAGGAAGGGGGGGCCTCGATCGTGATTGGTCGGCGCGGAGGAGGCCGCGGACCTGGAGCCTTATTGGTCGCGACGGCTCCGGACTGGAGGGGGAGGGGGCTTTGGGGAAGTGTTGGAGACTCGGGGTTCGAGTTTGCTCTTCCAGCCTCCTTGGCTTGGGGCTGGCCGAGAGTGGGGAGGGGGGCCCACGGCGCAGGCGCGAAGGAGGCCGTCTGGGGTGGGAGGGTCTGGAAGCTTTGTTGGGTCTGGGCTGTCAACCCTGGAGTCCGGGCCGGGGGTGTCATTGGGGAGCGCCCCCCTTGGGTCACGGTGGAGGAGGGCGCCGGGTCAGTTTGGGAAGTTGGGGAGTGCTTGGTGTTGGCACGTGGCCGGGCATGGGGGTGCAGAGTGCTGGGCCAGGGGTCAGGAAAACCTGGGTTCAGTTACTTGTGTGAGCCCGGGTCCGGAACCCGCAGTTTCCTCACCTGCCTTGTTGGAAGTTGTTGGCATCTTTGTGAAGCACCTGGCGCCGTTCCTGGCATATAGTAGGAGGTCTATAAGTGCTCATTGCCTCGCTAGATGTGAGGGTATGGTACAGGGTGAGCGGCATTATGAGGGGATGATAACTAGAGGGGGACAGGAGGAGGGACGCTGGGGCTAGGATACATTTAGGGGGTCGTGGGAAACAGCGTTAAGCTCAGGGTAGGGAAATAGTAAAAGAAAAATAGCCTTTTTTTTTTTCCAAGACGGAGTGGTTCTGAGATACTTGGTCTGATATGCATGACAGGGAGTGATACTGGATCTTACAGGAAAAGAACACTTACAGGCTAAGAGGCAGAAGGGAGATTTTACTTGCCCCGAATATACTTCTGTAGGACAAGAGGGTTCATTTTTGGGGTGCAGCATAGGGAATATGTCTGCTGCGGGATGAATGCCTGTGCAACCCCGACTGTGGGGAAGGTGCACCTTGGAAAGCCATCCTTACTCTTTCTCTTCTCCTGAAATAATTGGAAGCCCAAGCTCCGAGGAGGGCACAGCACTAACTCTTTTGTTTTTTCTTTTTGGTAGTCTTGAGTTTTTTCTTCTTTTTTTATATAGCCTTGGGAACGAAAATGACCTAACACATAACTTCTCTTCCTTACATAACAAGATTTGACAACAGTTTCTGGTTCATATGTCATAATGAAATATGACTCTACTTTTCTTCCAGTCCAAAGTTTTAAAAAACCGTGGAGCAGGGGGCACATTCCAACTGGGCTGAATCATACCGGCTCAGGTCGATTTCATCCAAAGCCACGGGGGACGGGTCAAAACACATTTGCACCCAACTCCGGGGTTCCCGTAGGGACAACGTTTATTGGGTGATGCTTTTCATCTGCAGTGTGGTTATAAACACTTGTGCTCTTAGTCCATTTTCAGATGAGGTTTCTGTCTTTGGGTTAGTGCCCGTGAGTGCATCTGGAGTTTGGGAAAGAAGAGGGGATGGAAACTGGAGCCCCAGTAAGATTTTACAGACCTGAGTCTGTTTCATGGTTGCACGTGGATTTTACTACAGGGTTTTTAATTCATATTTAAGTACTCTATGAATGCATTTTAGAGTTGAACATAATTAGAATTTATAAATTTGGAAAGCAGTGATTAAGGGCTTAATGTATACTCTGCTGCTTTTAGGAAGAGGAATTCTAGGGTGTGTGTAAAAGGTAGATAAGTACATGAAGATCTTAGCTGATAAGTATTCAGGGAAATGTGCACACAAGAATGTTCTGTGAAATTGAGGATGAGTAGGAATTGATGCATTTGATTGGGGTTCCAAAGAATGGGAAAGAATTTAATGAGTAAAAGGGGGATATCCTAGGCATAGAAGATGAAAAGGATGAGGGATTGGGAAAATATAGGGTTTAGGGATGTGCTGGTAAATGCTTAACAACTGGCTCTACAGAAAAAAAAAACTATGTTCATGACACACTTTTAAGTTTAACCTGCATTATTAACATTTTCTTTATCACTTTCCTAAGTATAGAAAATCAACAGATGCTTGTATGAGCTGGCTCTTAAGGTTTTATGAGCTGATCTGAAATGGCTCCAGCACCTTGGGTATATTCTAAGGGCAGAGGGTTGATTCAGGCTACCTGCTGGACCGTGACTTAGTGTCCCAGGAGAGGTCTGGGGCATTTGGGAAGGTCTGGAATCCCTAGCAAAGGAGTGTGAAATTTAGCCAGAGTAGACAGTTGGGAATATCTCATAGGAAGGCAAGCATTTGTTTTGAAGTAAGAAGACCTGAGTTCTGGTCCATATCCATTGTTCCATCCTGGGCAAATCATTTCTCATTCCAAAGCTTAAAATTGCTCTGCCGCTTTTTGGGGTACCCTGTACTTGGACAGGCACACAGATAAATGTGGATTAAGGCAGCTAGGTGGCACAGTGGAGAGAGTTAGGGAGACCTGCATTCAGACATGGCCCAGATATTGCGCATCTTTGGCAGGTCGCTTAGTCTCTGCCTCAGTTTCCTCAGAGGTGAAGTAAGAATAACAACAAAAGGCTGTCAGTGTTGTTTTGAAGGTCAAGTAGAGTAATGATTGTAAAGCTCTTAGCACAGGGCCAGGCACAGAGTACGTGCTGCATAAAAGTGCTGTGGCCGAGTGGAGAGAGGGTTGACCTTGTATTTGGGAAGAAATGGGTTCAGATGCCACCTCTGAGGGTGGCTGTGTGTTCTGGACGGATCACTTAGCCTCTCAGTACTCTAGACAACTTTCGTAAGATTCTGAATCCCAGACTGATCTTTGTTGGCAGGAGTTTCAACACTGAAAGCTCCCTACACTAATGAAATGACAAGTAAATTCCCTTCTCTCCCAGCCCCCCTTCCCCCACAAAAAGGAACCATCACTGAAGACTTTCTCTAAGAGGAGTGACCCAACTAAGTCTGTTAGTAAAGAAGACTTTGGATTGGAAGGGGCAGAGCAAGTCTGTTGTATAAGTGACTGCTGTTGTGACTGATCCCCAAAGGGGTGAAAAAAAGAATTTCTAATGGAGAAGTAGGAAAGAAATACCAGGAGACAGGTGTAAAAATGTGCTGCTGAGATGGAATTATTAGGATTTGGGAAAAGTTAGAGAATACCAGAGTTTTAGACTTGGGAAGTTTAGAGGTCTGTGGTGGTGCTACTTAAAGAAATAGTAAATTCAAGAAGACGAACAGGTTTATGGACAGAGAGAGAGAATGAACTTGGTTCTGGACATACTGTGTTTGAGTTCTAGTCATCAAAGCTAACCCTCAGTTTTAAAGATGAGGAAACCTGGTTCAGAAAGGTTAACCAGGGTCACCCAGCTAGTAAGTATCTGTGGCAAGATTAGAACCCAGGTTTTGTGGACACCCAGGTTCAGTTGTTGTATTAAATCATCCTCTAGGCAGTAGAAGAGAATTCAGGACTACCAAAAAGGTTTGGTAGTTACTTGTAAAGAATTAACAGTTCAAGTCATTGGGGGGAGGATTATTAAGGGAGAAAATCATAGAGAAGAATATCAGGGAAAAACTTAGGAAACACCCAATTTCTGGGTCAGGAAGAAGATGAAGAATTAGACACAAAGATAATCATTATAAAAGAAGATGAAGAATCAAGAGAGTTTAATATCTCTGATGTTAGAGGAAGAAGACTACTGGTCATCAGCATCAAAAGATACAAATGCATCACAAAGGATGAGGATTGAAAAATGTTTGATTTTTGAGAGAGTTTTAGCAAAATTGTGGGTGGAATAGAAGCAAGCAGTTAAGATAGTAAGGGATGAAGTGGATGCATCTATTAGGTAACTTTTTCAGTAAGTGAATGGAAAACATACTGTCATATTTTGGTTGGTTTAGAAGGCCTTTTATAGAATTGGGGAAATCTCAGTCCTACAGAAGACGTGATGCCCAGGTGATACAGAAGACATGATTCAGGTGATAATAATGCATCTATGTGTAAGATGAAATTTATAACTAGTTTTATAAACTAAGCTAGAAACCTGGCCTTGGAATGGAAAATATTTGGTTTAAGAGCCACCTCTGACACATACTGGCTGTATGATCCTGGGCAAGTTACTTTCAATGCCCAAGGCTGCTAATTTTATAAGACTGTAAGTTGCAGAACTGTTTCCATCCTCATTTTAGAGTTTTTTCATCAGGATTTCTCAAAAGCAATGAAGTCACAAGTCTGGTTAGACCTACGGAAAAGCAAAGACCATAAGGATACACATTTGCTCACTATTGGTAAGATGATAGGATTTGCACTGAATTTAGTCATTCTCTATATGAAATCAGTAACTGATCTTGAAATGTGAAAAATATTATGATTTCTATTTCTGTATTCCATATTCTATTAAGTCTAGGGAAGGTTTAAAACAGGCAGTATCTGGAAAGAGCACTGGGTTTGGAGGCTGGATTTGCCAGAAATGGCACTATTTCTGCTACTTATTACTTTTGGGCAAGTGATTTAACCTGAGTCTCAGCTTCCTTTTTTGAATGGTGGAAGGAGGACTAGTCTTGGAGTCAGAACTGTTTTTGAGTCTTAGCTCTGTGAATTACCAGCTGTGTGATGGGGCAAGTTGTCAGCTTTCTCTAGGCCTTAAATTTCTCATCTTTAAAATGTACTGGAGCAAGGAGGATTAGAGTCCGTTTAAACCTGAGCATTCTTGCATTGTACTAACTGTTCTTACTATGTCATAGTAAATGTCTTGATTCAAAGCTAATTAAGTTACTCTCTGATTGTTGGTGGGGGGCTCTTGCGGTAACATCTTCTTTCTGTACTTTTCGTTGTATTTTCATAGATTTTTTTAATGACTTACATAAGCATATAGTATTTTTAATAAATAAATCAAGAAGCATTCTGTGATCTCTGTGAGCGTATTTCAGTCTTCATGAATGCCATCCAGTGCCTCACCAGGCTCTAGAAGAGATGCTGACTGCTCACAGTTTAGGCTATCAGAGTTGGCTTTGGCCTGTCTTAACAACTTTTCAGGTATAAGCTTGGAGGAAGCGTGTTTCTTGTGTGAAAATCAGCTTAGTGAAGTTTTGAGGGGCTTACCACCAGAACATTGACCTTCATGTGTTGGGTTTTTGGGGCCTTAGCAGTTTATGAATCCTGTCTTTGAAGGGCTTGGTGAGGGAGCATCTGCATTGAGGAATGCCTAACCCTTTTGAAGTGATGTAGTATAAGAATTAGTTCAGAAAACTCTTATTTTTTTTTTTTTTTTGAGTTAGGGGGAAAAAAGACTTAGAAAATCTGGGTTTGGGACAAGTTATCCTCTCTAATCCTCATTTCCTCAGCTGTCAGGAGTAATAATCCTTGAGCTGTCCTACCTCACATAAGATAATGAATGTCAAGTACGTGGTAAGCTGCAGAGCACTAGAGAGCCTCATGTACTGTTCTTAACATGACTGACTGGCCTTACTTGTATCATGTTGCTAGAGAGGCTGAAGTGATTGCCTTTAGGCCCTCCCAGGGGCACTTTTGACAGGTTAAAGAATAACCAGCTTCTTCATTTTCATGACCAGGTTGGGTTTGCCTTTGAGCTAATATTGAACTCAGTCCAACAAACATTTCTTAAGTGCCTTCTCTGTGCAAGGCTAGAGGCAGCACTTTTGATAGTATTTATTCATGAAACAAACATTCCTTCCTTGCCTTCTGTGTATAGAACACTGCAGAATGCCAGGAGGTAAAGTGGAAGGAAACACTAGGATATAAGAAACCTGGGACTGGTCTGAATCATTCATTGACCACTATCACTTAGTCACTTAGCTCTCGTGATTTTTATAAATTGGGGGTGGCAATACTGGCTGTATCCTATAGAGTTGTTGTGAAAAAAATGCTTTGTAAAATCCTAAAGCACAGTGGAACCAGCAACTGAATGAGAAACGTGGGGGACGAAACAAATACAGGATATCTGAAAAGTATTAGTGCAGTTTAAGCTGTCAAGGCTTGAGACACCTTGTGTGTAAATAGATAACTTCAGTAGTGTGATCACTCCTGTGATCAGGAGCTGCCTGTGAGAATGCTAAGACGTAAAGTGAAGGAGTTATTCATTCAGTTCAACATTTATTAAGTATTTGCTCTGTGTGAAGTACTCTAGGAGAGGGGAAGAAAAGAAGAAATGGTAAGCCCCTCAAACTTACATTTTAGTGGGAAATACCCAGGTAAAGGAGTGCAGTCATTTGAAATGGGTGAGAGCATGAAGAGTGTGGAGCAAAGTTAATCTAGGAAGACTTCTTGGAGAAGGTGGCTTCTGAAACAAAAGATGCAAGAGGGAATCAGGGAGCATTAGGAGCACAGGCCCAATACCCAGCAA
Organism: Bettongia penicillata ogilbyi; assembly: GCA_023548195.1. Lineage (NCBI taxonomy): Eukaryota > Metazoa > Chordata > Mammalia > Diprotodontia > Potoroidae > Bettongia > Bettongia penicillata. The sequence continues at coordinate 8,177,657 of JAJHZJ010000128.1, forward strand.
TCGAGTTGCATTCTTTTGGTATAGAAAATGGTAAGGAAACTTTAATGGTGGGACCGTTTGTGTTAATAAGACTCAGAAAGAACAGATACTCCTTATTCATCTCAGGCTTGCACTGCTGGAATAAAACAGTAGCATTTGGCTCTGCAATTGTAGGGTGATCCTCTGGTCATTGAAGACTTTTTTTTCTCCCCTGGCACAGTTGCAGAAACCATAAGACACCAATAACTGACTCCTTGAGTCCAGGGATTTTTCATCCCTTGGGAGCTTTGGAACTCAGACTTCCCTAAGGTGTAATCCTCAAGGCATGGGAGCACTTGTTCTCAAGACTTTCTAGACTCTGACTTGTGCTCAGAAAAGGGAAAAAGCAGAAATAAAAGGGCAGCTAGGAAAACTGAAGGAGGGTCAAGGGACTCCCTTTTCCGGCTCTGGAAAGTACAGACTACACATCCTGGGTTTCTCCTGCAGGTCCCAGGTTGTATGCTCTTTGGTTAGGCAAGGACACAGATCGGCCTCGAATCCAGATCTTCTGTTTCTCTTCCAGTGTCCTCTCTACCACACTTAAGTAACAGCAGAGAGTTTGAATGTTGATGTCTGATGGAGGAGGCAATACGTATATGTGTTGGATAGCTTTGGAAAGGACAGCTGAGATGGGAGGTTTGGGGTGTTGGGCTGAAACTTGTAGTCTGATGATTTGTCTTTGAGCAGGGAGTGGATAGGATAAACATTTTGAAAAAGAACAGCCCATCAGGAGAGCCTGAGGATGGAGAGGTGGTTACCATGGTCTAGGCAGGAAGCAGCAAAAGACTTAAATTGAAACCTGGAAACTGTAGAGATAGAGGAAGGGTGAACATGAACAGAACTGCCAAAGTAGACTGGACAGGCCTGGGAAGTGAAGATGACAAGTCAGAGTGAACTCTCAGAGATAACACTGTGAACTTCTACTGTTGTAGTCTGCAGTCTAAACCTCCTGAAGGTAAGGAAAATTCTCCATCCTCTCTTAACTCCCAAGTTAGCTCTATTCTGCTCAGAATAGGTGCTTGATAAAAAGCTGCTGAATTGAATTGAATTCTCTTTTTTATAGTAGAAATGAGAAGACCTGGATTCAAATCCCAGTTCCAATACTCATTGTGTAACAGTGAGCAAGTCACTTTATTTCTGTGAGGTCTTCTCTGTAAAATGGGAATAACACCGTGCTTGTTTAACATTGTAGAACTGTTGTGAAATGTGCTTTGTAAATTATAAAGCTGAAATGAAAGTGTTAAATGAAATGATCTTTAAGAAGTACTTAACAGATTTTTTTTTAAGTTAAAGGGATGTCACTCTGCAGGCAAGGAAATTCCTCCTTGGAGAAAAGGATGAACTCCTCTGTCAATGTGCCAAGTGTCCCAGCCAGGTTCATACCTGGTGATACCTGGATAGAAGTTAAGCAGTCCCTGACTGCCTTGAGGACCTTATTTTCTTTGGGGGTGGTTAGGAACAGTGTAGTTGTATGTATATTGAAACTTATCTTTGAACCTCCAACTTTACGTTTTTCAAGTAGACGAGAACTCCTGTGAACAACATGAGAAAATAACTGAAATATTATTCTCAGTTGTGTTCATAGGCATTTTATTTACATAATCCTAAGTCTCTTGGTAATTCCCTTTACTACCTCACATTGTAATTGTTGTCTCTCTAGATGCACTTAGTATGTAATATTATACATCATAATTATATTTAGTCTATTATGTCAGCCCTAAACTCAAAATTCCTTTGAGTCAGGGAGCCAGATTTACCTAAATTATCCCAAAATGGTCCTCTGCAAAGCACATTCACCTATCAAGTATTTGCTGTTTAGATGTAGACCAAGGGTTCTAAAATTTATTTTAAAAAATAATTTGATAAGTATTTCAGTATAATTAATTTCCTTTGTAATTCTGTGTATTTTATGCATTTAAAAACATTATTTAGGAAAGGGGTCTATAGGCTTCACCAGAAACCTTTGCCAAAAAAGTCCATGACAGAAAAAAAGGCTAAGAACCCCTGAAATAGACTAATGCATCTTCAAAGAGTGATACAGGTTTCCTTGTCCCTGTTTTTGTTTGGTCAGTTCCAGTTGTGTCCAACTCTTTGTGACCCCATTTGGCGTTTTCTTGGCAAAGGTATTGGAGTGGTTTGCCATTTTCTTACCCAGCTCATTTTACAGAAAAGGAAACCAAGGCAAACAGGGTGAAGTGAGTTGCCCAGGGTCACACAACTAGGAAGTGTATGAGGCCAGATTAGAACTCAGGAAGATTTCTTTCTGACTCAAGACCTGCACTCTATCCACTGTGTCACCTAGCTGTCCTGTCCCTATTTTATGGAGAAATGGTGGTCAGAAGATGTGCCCTGGGAACTTACTTGTGGACTTGGAAGCAGGAAATGTTGTGAATATGCCAAGGCAGGCAGTGTGCAAAAGTGTCACTACACCAAGGTTCATCTCCTGATTCCAGCACTTAATAGCTCTGTGACCTTGGGCAAATCACTCTAAAACTTGGTTTCATCCTCCATAAATGAAGGTGATAATTAGTAATACCATATGCTGTTGATAAGCATACAGGCCAGAGATACAGAATTGGGGTTATTATTCCATTCATCAAACGTGGGTCAGTTAAGCCCCACTACATCTGAAGTCCTATAATCCATTGTCACCCCTGCTACTGCCCAATAAAGAAAGTGAAACTTAGGACTACTGTAGGACAAGAAGAAGAAGGAACTTACTGGAAAGGCAAGGCTACTGCTTGCTGAGCTGGGCCTACAGAGGAGGCCTGACATCAGTGACCTCTCTGGAGTTCATTCCATCGGTCCTGTTTCTTGTGGTTTTGAGTTATCTGATAACCAGACATATTTCTTTTTCTTTTTGTTGACAGTTTTTCACATGATAAATTAGGGAGGCTGCAAGGTCATTTCACTGTGTTTCTGCACTGACATGGAACACCTGCTCAACACCATCCCTTTGTGTAGAGTGTATCCAGGAAGGAGCTAGGTTTAAAACATTGGATAAAGTGGGGAAAGATAAAGTCTTAGTCTGAGTCTGACCTATTTTGACAGCCAGTTTTCATAATGCTAAGATGTTGCTTGCCTGTGAAATTCATCTTCCCTTTTCCAAGTACACGTCTGTGTGAGACCAGATTTTCTTCATGTTCTTCACAAATCAACATATAGTAACAGATTGAATGTAGAAGCTGATGAAAATCCAATTGTCTCCTATAAAACTAGACATTAAAGAGATTTGCCCAAAAATATGTAAGACAGTGCTACTTTCCTATTTTTTATTTCATAAAGATTTTTATATTAGTAGATGATAGGTTTATGAATTAATAGTTAAGTATTTTAAAATTTTTATCTTTTAATTTCTAATATAGCAAATATTCAGTATACATATAATTCACATTAATAAAAGCTCTTTGGGATCTTCAGTAATTTTTAAGAATGTAAAGGAGACCTGAGACCAAGACATTTGAGAACCATTGCTCTAGACTTTGTCTTTGTATTTTCTGATTGTTTCTGTAGATGCCAAGTCTTTTTTATGTACTCTGTTCTGATCATGAGATCATAGGGTGGTGGATTTAAAGCTAGAAGGGACCTTAGAATCATTTTGTCTGACTTTCTTATTTTACAGATAAGAAACTGATTCCCAGGTCTTCTGACTTGGTTCACAAAAGAATAAAACTAAACCCCCAAGAACATTTTCTGAGAAAATTGTGACTGTTCAAGCCTCAGGAAAACACACATTGTTTCTGTGCTGTGTCCAAAAAATGAAATCTATGTTGTTTTATTTGTTGGTCTGTCGGTTCAGAAGAAAACAAGTCCTAGACCTTTGGGGTAAAAATTCCTCCCTCTGTCAGCATTTTCTCTAGCTTTAAAAATCTGCCTCATTCCCATACTTACATCTGTACTGGTACTTGTCTTTGGCCTAGTTGTGTAGGCTACATTTTTGAGCTTTTAATAAAGTTCTTGTCTTAGGACAGATATATTTAACAGAAGCTTGATTTCTTTTAGGCAAGGGGGCTACGTATCCATGCTCTTTAATGTGACTGTCTGTCTAAGCTCTGTGGTTTAGAGCAGAGCTGGGGAACCTGCAGCTTCAAGGCCACATATGGCTTTCTAGGTCTCCATTGCTGCCCTTTGACTGAAATCAGACTGCACAGAACAACCCCTTAATAAAAGGATTTGTTCTTTAAAACTTGGAATCAGTCAGAAGGCTGCATCTAAGGACCTAGAAGAGCTCATGTGTCATCAAGGTTTAGAGGGTTGGTGTAGAGTCCTCTTCTATTTGAGTGTTTTCTTTCTTACTGTTACAAATCTAGGTAGGAGTCAAGCCCATACTTAGGTGTATGTAAAGACTTCCCTTGAACTTCAGCGAGTGCTATCTATTTAAATCTCACATTATTTCCTTATAATTTAGATTAAAGAATTGTTCTGTTCTTGACCACACATTAATGAATATGGGATATTAATAGTCAGCTTTAGTGTTGCTCCAAAGTAGTGAGAAGAGACAGGATGACATATAGGAGATGATTCCGGGATGTGGGGTAGTTTACATTGCTGTTGGTCCAGCTCCATTCTAGGTTGATAGTTCCTGAAAGTTCCCTAAGTTACTGTTATCCTTGCCTTCCTCAGCTGTCAGTTTGTTCAGCGATCTTTGTGTAATGAGGTGACTGTGTCTTAGCCAAGGGCTCAATCAGGATGCCATCCCTTATCCCTCCAGTGGACATTGCACAGCATTTCAGAAAGGAAGTAAGGCAGTGTTGCAGATCTCTTCATACTAGAGTTGTCTCTGAAGTTTTAAACTTTTTGTGTGGTTAATTGTTGTTTTAACATGTAGCCAAAGGGCAGTGTTCTTTTCAAACAAATAAAGACTCTGGCCTTGTAGGAGACAAAGCCTTTTTTTTGGTTGGTAGTTACTGGATAGACAAAAGATTACCATTTATGGTGGCATTTAAATTTACTCATTTCATTTGAAATAAATTATAGGACCTAAAATTCTGTTACCCATCAATTGTATTCTAATTATAGAAATATATACACACATGTGTATATGTATGTAGATACACATACAGAGGCCCATATATACATACATACATATAATCCCTATATGTGTATGTAATAAATACTTTGCCTCTCCCTATGAGACAGTATGCTCTCAAAGGCCTCTTTCCTCATTCACTCATTGTTAAGGCAATCAAATTCATGTCTGATTGAGCTTTGTAGCCCTTCCAGCACCTGGCACGGTAGATTGTACAGAGTAGACGCTTGATAAATATTTGAATTAGAATAAAAACAAAATTCTATATAGAAAACCACTCCTATAATACTGAGAGACTGTCAGAATGTACATGTACATTGTCTTTACTTGGTTTTTCTTAAATTTGGGAATTGGCTCAGAAATGAACATCCCTTCATACCCCCATCTCCATCTCTAAAGCTACTCCTCGCGCTTATTTTTGTCTTGTACCTGGAAGGAGTATTGGATTTTTGCATCAGAAAACCCTAGTTCAGGTCCTAGTGCTTTATCCTTGCTAGATATATGACCTTCTATGAGCCTCAGTGTCCTCATCTGTAAAATGGGGAAAATAATAATAATGACAGTACTCCCACTCACCTCACAGATGTTTGTAAGGATCAAATCTCTTGAAGTACAATATAGAAGTTAATAAATATAATGACAAATGAGTATCTGGCATTGTATTATGCTCCTTGTAAAAACAATTCTTTGAAACAGTGTGATTGACTTTATTTTTAAAACATTACAGATTTCTACATGTAAATTAATATCCCTTTCAAAGTAGTCACTTTGGGGGACTGTATTTTTACTAAGAGCAGTAACAGTATCTTACATTTGTATAATACTCTAAGGTTTTAAAAGTATTTTCATACCATGTTCTTGTGAAGCAGGTAGTTCAAGTGTTATGATCTCTGTTTTACAGATGAGGAAACTGAGGTTCAGAGAAGTAAAGCTGCTGGCCCATAGTTACAGCTCCAAGGTGTTGGAGCTACCCTCAGATCCAGGGCTTTTTTCCCCACTATAACTTGGCTAGGCTGTTGCTGCACAAAAAAATTTGTGAGTGTCTCCACTTGAGAAAGTGCCTTCAGACACCGGGTTCCTTTTTGCACTTCTAAAGCTGCCTTCAGACTCTAGGGGTACTTTCCTCACTTCTGGAATTACCTTTAGAATCCAGGGTACTTTTTCTTGGATCTTCTCAGTAGCATGAGTTTGATTTTTTTGAAAGGACCACAAATCTGGTAAATTAGGTGGTGGATCAAGATGGAAAATCCTGTTCTAAATTAAAAAAAGAAAAATTGATGTGGCACATGAATTGTAGCTAAAAGACAATTCCAAGAAAGGGAGTTCAGAGATATAGGTGTTGATATTATTGGAATAATTGTGTAGCCATCAATCCCTAAAGACCTAATGACAAACCATCTCGTGAAAACACTGATTTTTTTTTTTAACAGAGCAGAAGGCACATATTTGCATAGGAATACCTACAATTTGGTTGAGTGCTTCATTAACGGTGACCAAAATTCAGACTGTATCAAAGTTCACATTGGATCCTTTAGAGACCTGAAAGTGTATACTTTTTATAATGGTAATACTGACTCCTCACAATTTCCCTCTAATGGGCCGCAGAAACTGAGTATTTCCTACCTGGTAGATCAGGTCAGGGCACTTCTCTTCTTGTCTGTTCAGATGCTGGGCAGTTGGGAAGGGATCTGCAAAGAAAATTTGGGATTTGTCTTTCAGGCTCCACTGACCAGCTTTAGCTATGTTGTGGCAGGGTCTGCTTATACTGTACTAACAACAAACCATGTGAAACAATGGAGAGGGCCACCTTTTCCTGAGAGTGTCATGCCTGTAGAGTGTTACAGGCTTTTTTTTTTGGAAGGGGGAAGGCAAGGCAATTGGGGTAATGATTTGCGCACTTACATAGCTAGTAAGTGTTGAGTGTCTGAGGCGAGATTTGAAATCAGGTCCTCCTGTTTCCAGAGGCAGTGCTGTATTCACTGCTCCACATAGGTGTGCCTACAAACTGTCTTGAAGGAGCTGAGTTGGGTAGAGAGCTGGCCTGGGAGTCACGTGACCATGTGTGTGATCATGAGCAAGCACCCAATCTTTTTGATAATTTTGCTAACTCTCTAAGGTGACACAGTTTTAAATCCGCAATAGTGACAAAACCACAGTCCAGCCCAAACAGCCCAAAAACAAACAGTTTTGAAGGTGACAACATACCATAGTCTATGGTTAAACCAGCTCTTTTGCTCTATGGTCATAGCTCTGCTACATACACAGGATGTCCCCAAAGTCTTCATTCAGTTTTAAACTATAAGAGATTTTAATGCCTAAGGTAATCTTCTGTAGCTAGGATTGTAATAACCTGTATACCAAGTCATGGTTGCCAAAGAGAAACCCGTTAGTCTCTTGTATCATCCATTCATTGAGAGTCATATAAGACTATATGCCTGTACAGGTGCAGCCTAGTGCCTGTGGGAAGATGACTTATTTTTTTGGATCAGAGCTGATTTCATTGGTAAAGGGAACTAACCCCCAGTGATGAAGTTCCCACAATCAGTACAGTTCAGCATCTGTTCAGCAACAGATAGGCTTATACATGATGAAGATGAAAATGATAGTAAAAGATGGCATTTATATATGGTTTTACAGTTTGCCAAACTATTTACCTCATTATCTCATTTGAGCATTACTGCGATCCTGTGAGGTAGGTGCTATCTATGGTCATCATTACTCCATTTCATTGATGAGGAAGCTGAGGCTTAGAGGTTAAGTGACTTGTTCAAGGTCCCATGGGACTCAGCAGAGACCAGATATGAATCTAATGATTATGAGTCTAATATTTCTCTAGTCTCTTCAAAACTAGACTTTTCCCCCAGTTCTGTAAATGTAGACATATATATATAAATGTTCAGGTTGTGTTTTCCAAACAAAAGAGGGACTGGGAAAGATGCATCTTTTTCAAAAGCACCTGTAGCAGATAAGGTATTTTGAGATTTGTTCTGACCCTTGAATGCCATGTTGTATCCAAGGGCATTTCCAGGAGGGAAAAGGAGGGGTGCTTGAAGATAGAATTGCTGAGATCTCTTAATGGATTCATATGGTCCATGGCAGGGAGAGTCAGATCAGTGGAGTGAAATCAATAGTGCCTTTAGTCAACAAGCATTGAAGCACTTCCTGTGTGCCAGGTCCTATGCTAAGCCCTGGGGGTGCAGAGACCTGCTCTCAAAGAGCTTACAGTCTAATGGGAAAAACAATATACAGATTATATGGAATTAATTGGAGAGAATCAACTGAGAACATTAAAGGAGATCAGGAAAGGCTTCTTGCAGAGGGTAGGGAGTGGGGAGGGAGTGTAGGTCTACTTTGGAAATTTTTGGTAGTATATGAGCAGTTGTTTTTAACTCCTCTCTAATGCCAGTGGACAAGGAGAATTGAAGTCTGCAATCCCTGCTGAAGGATGTGGTGAGGGCTGACTAGGATACCTTCCCTCTCTGTTTTTTTGGGGGTTTCTAGACCTTTGCTGGATTTGGGAGATGTGGAAGGACACCCTCCATGTTTTCAGACAAATAATAGGAAGGGGCTCCAAATCAGAAGATTAAACAGCTCAGTTCAATTTAATAATATAAAGCATTATTTTAAAAAAATATACACACATAATTTTGATCTTGCCATCGCCCACAATCGAACTACCTCTGTTTAAAAAAAAATCCCCTTCTCTGACCATAATCTATTGGCTTTTCTTATTTCCCTCTGCCTTCCCTTAGAAAACCCCACTCTTAGCACCATAACTTCCAGTACCTTGACCCCTCAGTTCAGTCCCAATCCATCTCCCCTACACTACTAAGCTCTCTCCTCTTCTCCCCATCTTGACCCCTTGAAGAACCAATTCAACTCCAAGTTGCCCTCCTCCAGTGTCCTTATCATGTGGTGATTATACCTTATCATATTTCTGATTATATCCTAAGCCTCAGCCTGGGATCACTCCTACCACTCACCCTTGATCCTCCACACATGCTGCTTGCTGAAGGTGGAAAAATTCACACAGCCGTTCTGACTGGGTCCACTACAGATTTATGTTACAAAACCCTAGTTGGGCTCCCTGCTGCTAGGCAGTCCTCTTGTATCTCCCTCATTGACTCACTCTTCCGTTCTCCTTGACCATTACCTATTTATCCCTGCTCAAACCTCTCTCTACTTTCTCAGTTGAGAGCTCTGCCTCATATTTTACTGGAAAAATTGAAATAATTCACCGTGAACTTTTCTATCCTCTTCCTCATCTCCTGTTCTGTTCCACAGGTGCCTTCTGCCACACTCTCCTCCTTTTATCCCTGTCTCTTATAGTGAAGTGGCCTTACTTCTTACCAAAGCTAAGCCCTCTACTTGTTCAAGCGATCCCATTGCATCCTGTCTTCTCCAACAGACTGCCTCTTCTCTCATCTCCACTCTTTCACTTACTTTCAATCCCTTCCTTCTCATTGGCTCATTCCCTTCTGCCTACAAACATGCATGCTCATGTCTCCCTGTTCTGAAAAAAAAAAAAAAAAAAAAACAAACAAAACAGCAAACCCTCCCTTGATTCACCAGTAACTGTGGTCCTTTATTTATCTCTTTGACCCTTTGTAGGTAAACTCCTCAAAGGGACATCTACGAGAAGTGCCTCCACTTTTTGTCCTCTTACTCTCTTCTTAACCTCTTAGGATCTGACTTCCCATTGTCGTTCCACTGAAACTGATCTCTTCCAAGTTACTTCATGGCCAAATCCCACGGCCTTTCCCAGTCCTCATTGTCCTTTACCTCTCTGTAGCCCTTGACACTCTTCATTCCTCTCTCTTTGATACATTGTTCTCTAAGTTTTCAGGATACCACCCTCTCCTTGTTCTCCTACCTATCTGACTGTTCCTTTTCCATCTCCTTTGCTGGATCCTCCTATAGATCATGCCCTCTAACCTCAGAGTTCTGTCCTGGGTCTGCTTCTCTTGGATTTAATTACCATCTCTATGCTGATGATTCTCAGATCAACCGTCCCACCCCCAACCTCTCTACTGACCTCCATGCTCAGATATCCAAATGCCTTGCAGACATTGCAAACTGGATGCCCACTAGACTAATCATACATATCCAAAACTGAACACGTTATCTTTACTCATAAACCCTCTCTCCCTCTTATCTTCCAGATTAGTGGGAAGGAAATACCATCCTTCCAGTTACTCAGGCTCATAACTTATGAGTCCTTCTGGATTCTTCACTATCTCCCATCTCCCTCAATGTCCAGCGTATTTCTTTGCCACATCTCTCAGATGTGCCCCCTTCTCTCCTTTAGCACTGCCACCACTCTAGTGCAGGTCCTCATCCCTTCACACCTGGATTCTCACAGTAACCTGCTGGTGGGTCTGCCTGCCTGAGTCTGTTCCATTCCAAACCATTTTCTGTTCAGCCACCCAAAGGATTTTCCTGAAGTGCAGGTCTGATCATGTCACTCCTCTCCATCCCCTCTTACTCAATAAACTCCAGTGACTCCCTATTGCTCTGTTTGGTTTTCAAAACCCTTTCTAACCAAACTTTCCCCTACTTGTCCAGTCTTTCTGGCTTCTTCTAAGTCCTAACTAAAAATCCCACCTCCTGTAGGAATCATCAACCCTACTTACTTGGAGTGTTTTCCTTATGTTAATTGTTTCCCATTTATCCTGTACATAGCTTGCTTTGTACATATTTGTTTGCTTACTGTCTCCCCCATTAGCTTGTGAACTCCTTGAGGGCAAGGACTGTTTTTTGCCTCTGTTTGTGACCCTGGTGCTTATGAGCACAGGGGCTGGCACACAGTGAGCACTTAATAAATGTTTCTTGTTTGATGAAGCACTTGTATGCAGAGTAAACAGGAAAAGAAAAAGGTTTAGACAAGTCCTAGAAGTTGAGAAACTTGGTGGTTGTAGGAAGCATGCGCAGTTAACTGATGATAAAAAATAAATCTTTGGAAAGCTGTAAAACAGTGCTTTGTGAGGTCAGAGGAGGAAGAGGTCATGAATTTGGGGAGCGGAATCAGAGAAGACTTCCTGGGACAGTATTTCAGTTGGATTTTTAAACTATGGTTAAGCATTCCCTGGGAAAAGGAGAAAGAGGACTCTGTGACTGTGAGCAGCAGAGGCACAAAAGTACAGGGTATAGTGTGTGTGTATGTGTTTGGCAGCAACATGGTACGTGGAAAGTGGAGTGGTTTGGCCTAGGAAGCAGAAGAAGCTCTGGACAACTGAATGAAAAGGCATTAGGGAGGAGCTTAGAAGTCTTATAAAGCCAAAAGCATGGTCATATCTGTCCATTAGGAAGAGTGGCTTGATTGTTGTAGAAAGGGATAGATAGATTTGGGTTTCAATTTGGGGAGATTGAATGTCACGGACTGAAATGGTATAACCAGAATGAAGTGGGGGGGAGCAGGTAGAAATGATGTTTTATTTTGGAATTTTTGAGTTTCAGGCTCAGTGGAATACTCAGGTGGAGGATGTCCAGTAGGCATTTGGAGTGCTGACTAGTCTAGTATGTAGAAGTGGCCTGGGGACAGTGGGATGAGCCTGGCTTTAGACTCAGAGGACCTCCTAGCCTCAGACCCCACTGCTTGGGTGTATGCCCTGGGTGATCTGCAGCAAATAGTGTACCTCTCAGAGCCCCAGTTTCCTTATCTATAAAACGAGGGGGTTGGGCTAGGTACCTCTGAGATCCCCTCCAGATCTATGATTCACATGCTGACAGTCCAGATTCTGTGAGAAGGGGGAGAAGGGGTTTGAAGGAAGCAATAACTAAGTCCAGTTTTTAATGATACTCATTTAGTGTGGAAAGATCCAACTAGTGCTTTGCAGTGTGCAAAGTTTTTTCATACCTCAAGAGAGGTATGTTTTTAGCTTCCTCTAAAACACACTCTGGGTGCTTCCAGGGGCCTGTGTGTATGTAAGGCCTTTCAGGACACTTTTTCTCCCATACACCCTAGTTAATATTTCTCCTGTTTGAAATTACTTTGAATGTATTTACTTGTGTACTTACTTTCGGTGAGTAGAATATAAGGTCCATGACGTCAGATACTGTTTGATTCTTGTCTTAATAATCCTAGTGCCTAGCACACTGCATTGCACATAGCAGGTTCTTCCTCAATATTGGTTTAATTGAATTTGTCCCATTTGATCCTTATAAGCACCCTGTGAGACAGGATAAGCAGGGATCCAGAAAAATGAGGTTCACAAAAGTGAAGTGATTTTACTGCTAAGAAGGGGTAGAATTGAAACCCAGGTTAGTCCAGGTATAGGAATTTCTTCACTTCGGTACAGCTATCTCAGTAGTGTTACTGAGGGTCCTTTTAAAATTCCCATCCTGTTAGCATCACAAATACCAAAACTAAGACCAGTGAGAGACTGTATTTGATCTAAATTTGATCAGACCATTCTTTATTCTTTGACCCTGGCGCAGTTGCTTAACCTCCTTCTGGCTCTGTTCTCTCATCTGTGAAATGGGGATGATAATAGTACCAATCTCCTATAAAGTTGTGATGGTGAGATAATTTTTGTTAAGTACGTCACAATCTCTAAAGTGTTATATAAATGCTGGCTGCAGTTATTATTATTACCACTGCTTTGATGTAGGTAGTTCCTATTTTAGTAGTTATTACTTTTCTTGCTGCTTTTTATTTTTATAAAGCTGTTGACAAGATATCTTAGAGTCATACTTTTTTAAAAAAAATTTTTGTTGTCTTTTGTTTTTACATTGCCCCATTTCTCCTAATTCTTCCCTTCCCAGAGAGCCATCTCATACAACAAATATTTATATTTTTTAAACAAAAAGAGGAAGAAGAGGAAAAAATTAGCAAAACTGATCAACACATTGACAAAGGCTGAAAATACATGATGTTTCATACCCATAGCCTCCTACTTCTGCAAAGGAATAAGGGAAAGATTTTTTTCTCATACCTCTTCTTAAACTGCATTATAGTGACCACAAGAACTACAGAACAATTGAAGGTAAATGTTGCAACATTCCAAAGAACAAGCACAGTGAAAAAGAACATAGCTTCTTCACAATGGGAAGGAGCCGAAGAGGTGAACTGGCTCACTCCTCACCCTATACAAGGATCCTTTTTACTTATTTTTTTTAATATATTCATTTTATTTATTTTTAATGTTGTATAATCACTACCATAAAACTTAAAATTTTTTTTCCCTCTACCTACCCTTCCCTCCCCAAGATAACATACAATTCTATATAGGATCTACACATACATTTCTATGGAATACATTTTCACTATAGTCATGCTATGTAGAAGAACTAAAATAAATGGGAGAAATCATATAACAAACCAAAACATAATACACACACACACACACACATCTGCTACATTTTGCGATTGAATTCCATAGTTCTTTCTCTGAGTGTGGAAGGCATTTTGCCTTACAAGACCATTGGGAATTTTTCTTTTTCTTGACCATTGGGAATTTTTCTTTTTCTTTATGTCTTTGCATTGCTATGAAGATCCAAGTCTACCAGAAAAAACTCTCACATACTGTAGTCGTTGCTATGCACAAACTAATCCTGGTTCTACTCCTTTCACTAAGCATCAGATCATATAAGTCTTTCCAGGCCTCTCTGAAGTCTTACTGTTCATCATTTCTTATGGCACAATAGTACTCCATTACATTCATATACCATAATTTATTCAGCCATTCCCCAATTGATGGGCATGCCCTTGATTTCAAATTTTTGGCAACTACAAAGAGTGTTGCTTAATAAATATTTTTGTACATATAGGATCCTTTCCCATTTTTATGATCTCTTGGGGATACGGTCCTAGAAGGATCCTTTTTTCAATAGCCCCACCACTTGATCACCTAACCTCTGCATGAACACCTCTAGCAACAGGAAGCCTGTCACACTGCCTCTTAAAAGGCAGTCTGTGTAATATTGTATTTCCTTGTTAGGTTCTTTATGTGGAGTAAAAATGTCTACTTCAGTGTGATGTCCACTTACAGGTCCTCATTCTGTACTCTACAGTCATGGAGAACAAATCATTTTTGCCATATGACAGACCTTCACATATTGGGCATCGACTGTTTCATTTTTTGTGTTTATATCTCAGGTGCTTCAAATTGTGCATGTCGCTTAGGTCTGTAATAAATCTTGGTGGTGTAGTGGGCTTGGGAGTCAGGAAAACCTGAGTTCAGATGCAGCGCCAAGACATTTCCAGACTGTGTGACCCTAGGTAAGTCACTTAACTTCTGTCTCAGTTTCCTCAACTGTAAAATAGGAATAGTAATAGCACCCACCTCACAGGGTTGTTGTGGGGGTCAAATGAGATAATATTTGTGACGTGCTAAGCATAGTGCCTGGCACAGTAGTTAATAAATGTTCCCTTCCCCTTGCTGTCATATATTTAAAGACTATGATCATGTCCTCTCTAGGCCTTCTCTTTTTCAGTCTAAATAACCCTCATTACTTCAGCTTATGTGATTGTTTTCAATCCTTTCACCATAACAATTCAAATTTTTGTAGAAATTTTGAGATTAACCAAGTACTTTCTTCACAATAAGCCTAATATTACCAACATTTTGTAGATGAGGTAACTTCCTAAGTTCCCACAGTTGATCATTGTTGGATTGGAACCCAGTTGGAGTGGAACCCAAGATGCCCAATTTAGGAATCTTGACTTTAACTTACTCCAAAACTAGTACTCTTTCCACTATATCACACTTCTAAAAAAAAGAAAAATAAAAATCTCATTTATATGATTTGAATGATTCTTTAAAGTTTACAGTGATATCATCCTACTATGTTTGAGGAATACTTTATTCTGGCCTGTCTGCTTGTCTTTTCTTTTCTTTTTTTGCTGTTAAGGCCCATGGAAGGTCTGTTTTTCACTTTGCTTATGAACATTTTAAAAAATAAATTTGATTTTCCATTATTAAGTATTTCATTTTTCTCCTTTCCATCTCCCTTCAGAGAGGGAAAAAAAGAAAAAACCCTTATAAGAAAGAAGTAGAGTCAGGCAAAACAAATTCCCATATTGACCATGCCCAGTAATATGTCTCATTGTGTGTATTGGTTCATCATCTCTGTTAGGTGAAGAGCATTCCTCATCATCTGTTCTCTGGAATCATTATGGACCATTTCATTGATGAGAATTCTTGTCTTCAAAATTGCTTGTTTTTACGATGTTGATGGTAGCACATAAATGGTTCTCCTGGTTATATAAGCTCACTCACTTCACTTTACATCAGTTCATAGAGTCTTCCTGGGTTTTTCTGAAGCCATCTCTTCATTCCTCACAGAAAGTAGTATTGTATTCCATGCTTAATAACAGAGTAAGACTGTTAACTAAGAATTTAGTTTTCTTTGTGTTAAAAGTTTTTTGTGAGGAGGAGGCTAGGGAGAGAAACAGCCCAAAAGGGTAGTAGTTGGTGAAATGACCAGCTACATCAGCTGGCCTTTGTTTCAGTGGCTGCCTTAATCTCTTAAGAGAGGAAGGATGGCATTTTCTGAGGACAAATGAGGGCATTTTCAAGGGATCTGGTCTTTTTTAGCCAACTGAATAACGAATGTAATTTGCACTTGTCCTTTTACCTACCACCCCTGGGATGGTCAAACAACAGCAGTCATTTTTACTCTTAGGACATTCCACTTACAGGCAGCTTGGGGGGCTATTAATGGCCTCTGTTATTATAGGGATGTCAGCGTTCTATGGAAGCATTAGTGGAATTATGTATAGCTGAAAGAGGTTTTTGTTTAATTAGGCATCTTGACTTTAACTATTCTGAGGCATCACCCATATGCCAACTGTATTACTTACAGCTCTTAAAGCTTGAGCAGTTATAGACTGCATGGGACTATATATGAAATTGGTAAACATATCTCATCTCCAGAACGCTGCTCAATTCACTGAGTTTTAGAACCCCTAAAGCAAGCCAGAGAAGTATATCAGATCATTTCTGAATACCAGTCTTGCTGTTTACATTTGCAAGTTTGGGGAGAAAAGAAGGGGAATCAAAGTCTTAAGTAGGCTTTCTTAAGAACTAATCAATAACATTTTATATTACCCTCTTTTTTTTGTGTGTGTGTGTGTTCCATCAGAATATAATGTACTTTCCATAGTGCATTTATCTGATTTTAGTTCTGTTCTGTGGACTTAAAACAGTGCTGTCAGTTATTGAAGCCCTCTTTCCCTTGTGTTGGCTTCCTTCTTTGGCCTTCCTACAAGGAATCATGGAATGATCAAGCTAGAGAAGATCTTATATATCACCTAATTCAATCCATATTGTACATTACAGTCAATATTTTACAGATGCCGATAGTGAAGCTTAGTAAGGTAAAGGAGTTTGCCAATCTATTGTAGCTCAGAATTGATGAAGCCAGGACTCAAATCCAGGTCTTTTGACTCCAAATAAACGCAGTGCCTTTCCCCATTATACCATATTATTATTTCAGCATTCCTACTGTGATAGTTTTGTGGTAATATTTCAGAGTATACAAAGGCCTTTGTCATGGTGCTAATCTATAATCTATTGTCTTTCATAGTTGTAAAGCAAATACTTAAAAAAGATTATGCATATATGTAGCTTTTAAAAAAAATTATAAACTTAATGTTCAGTCGTGTATGACCCTGTGACTTCATTTGGGGTTTTCTTGACAAAAATACTGGAATGTTTTCCTCTTTTTCCTTCTCCAGCTCATTTTACAGATGAGGAAACTGATGCAAACAGGGTTAGATAAGTTGTCCAGAGTCACACTATCTGAGGCCAGATTTGAACTCAGGAAGATGAGTCTTTCTGATTTCAGACCCAACATTCTATCCTCTGCACCACTTGTAGCTGCTCATAAATTTAATAACTTAACCAAAAAAAAAACCATAAAAAAAAAAATTCTTACATACACCCACATTTATCAAGGCAGAACTAAATGAATTTACAACTAGCAAATAAGATACTTTTTGTTTTGTGACTCTCTAATAAACCTATCCTAAAATTCTAGACCTTTTTCTGTTTTCTTAACTTTTTTTCATTTTAAATATAGTTGTACTCAGTCTCTATATAGTTTTGATTCTGCTGATTTTACTCTGTTTACTTCATATAGGTGTTTTCATATTTCTTCATGTTTCATAGTTGTAGTTTTGACATAATTATATTAATGCATCATAATTCAGTCATTAGATATAGTTTCCAATTATTTATTGTAACAAATAGAGCAGCTTTGAATATTTTTTAACAGAAAGGTTGTTTTTTTCCTTTTACACTATGTTTTGGGGATAATCTTAGCAATGGAATTGCTGAGTCAAAAGGTTTGTGACTCCTAGTGTATACTGCTGTATTGCTATCCAAAATATTTACACAACCCTGTGGTCCTACCAACAGCGGATTCCTGTCTCTATTTCCTCATGGTCCACCACCTTTGGACCTTTTTATTTTTGAAAAATATTTTTGCCGTTCTTGTTGGTGTAAGGGTGATATCTTAAGGCCACCATAATTTGTATTTGCACTTTAAAGCAAGACCAAAACCAATCAATACATTTCTTTATAATTGTTTACACTTAAAAACGAATGTCTATGACTGTCTGTATAAGTTTATTACTCTCTGTCCTTTGTCCATCTGTGTGTTTGTGTGTATATCTTTCCTTATATATAATCGGTGTGCAGACTGCCTTGTTCTGTTTTCTTTTCATATTCATATAAAATCCACATTTCTTTATTGTCCTTGTAGCCATCCTTTTTAATGGCACACAGTTGAACTGTTCTTTGTCCTGGTGAGACCACACAGAAGCATATGGACAAGTTAGACTCTGCCCAGAGGAGGGCAGCCGAGTGGGAAAAGGGGCTGGAAGGTTGCAAAGATTGGAACTAGAAATGTTTAACCTGGAGAGCAGATTTGGGGCGATTGTGATCCTTGTCTTCTAGGGATTAGACTTAACATTCCATCAGCCTCCTTTGCCAAGGATGTTTGTTCCCGTTGATTTTTTTTTTCTTCACATCTCCCTTGTGGGATTCCTAGCTCCCTTAGCCTCTTCAGTTCTTCATCATTACCAGAATGGTTCTGGTATATTTTGTATTTCCTTAGCCTGTAGAATGCATGCTCTTTGAGGCTCAGAACTGTTTCCTTTCTGTGTATCCTGGCATCTAAGTCTATTGGATTCAATTGCTCGACCTCAGAGGGAGCAGTGGGGTGGGCTTTGTAAAGAGCCAGATTTAGGTTGGTTCTAAAGAAATCTCCTGCAGTTGTGTCCACGTTCCGGTACTGGAGAACTTTAAAAGTGGGATGACCCCTTGAGTATTTTTCTTCTATCTGGAATTCTCTCTCAGGTACAGGTGTGATTTTGATATCCCAGTTTATTAAAGCTGTGCGTTCAGCTGTTGGCCATTTAGGTTGTTTACAGCGTTATTATGATTACAAATAATGTTGGAGTGCCTCTTTTCAACAGCTTTTTTCCCTTTATAACATTGTGGTGAGGCTGTGTTCTCACTGATTTCGTTATTGGGCCAGAATAGGATTATTTTTATGAATCTTGTTGCGTACCACCAAATCGCTCTCAAAAAATGGAATCATTTTGCAATTCTGCTGGAGCTGTGTGTGTTTCTTTACACCTTTCCCCCAGTGAACTTTGTCACTTTAATTGTCACTGCCAATTTGGTGAATGCGGATTAGTGTCTTGGTTATTTTGTTTTGTCTTGATTACTCAAAAGACTGAAGACTTTTTGTTGGCAACAGTGTCCTGTTTTGCAAATTGGTTGGTAGCCTTTGACAAATGAGTTAACGCGCGTTTAGGGTTTGGTAAATTATTATTAACCACGTATTCAGTAAGAGAACTGGGCGGGGGTGTCTCATTTGTCTCAGTTCCTCATCGACTGTAGATGTTAAGTTTCAGGCGCTGCTTCCTCGGGAATCGCAGCTGGTGGAGCGACTTTGGGCGTCCCGGTGGCCGCTCCTCCTCCTCCTAGCCGAGGCGGCTCGGTCAGGCGGCGGCCTGGAGGCGGCCCGGCGCTTGTGCGGCGGCTCTCGGCTCTCCGCCCCTCCAGAGTTTGCCTTCTGCCTGTCGTTAAAACTGCGAGCGTAGTTCCCACAGTAACTTTCCGACGTGAGCCTGCTGGCTCCTTGTCTGAACTACCCGAGGAGACGCTGATGCTGTCAAACAGACGTCTTGGGCAGCCAATCAGAGGCAGCGAGATTATCTTCAATTTTTTAAATGGAACTCTTAGGACCAATGAGCAGCGCCCGGGCTGGGTGAGGTACCCACCCCACCGCATAACTACTGGAAAAGCCCTGCCGCGGCCTGTGTCGCCCCTCGGGGCCGCGCCCGGGGTCGCGGCGCCGGTGCCGGGCGGCTTGCACAGCCGCCCCGCGGCGCCGTCGGAGGCCGCTCGGCCACGGCCCCCGCCGCTGACCCCTGCTCTGCTTCTCAAGGTAACTTTAAAACAGGAAGTGTCCGAAGGAGGGCCCTGATGACGTGCAGGAGCCAATGGCGGCGGCGCGGCTGTCGCCGAGAGGGCGGTGCGGCCAATGAGGCGGCCGGAGGCGAGGCTCGGTGTCAAATAGCAGGATAGATTGAATGCCTTTGCCTGTTAAAGTGGAAGGAGGCTGCAGGGCTCCGGCGGAGGCCGCCTCGGAGTTTTTCACTGAGGCAGGGGTCAGCTGAAAGACAAAGAAAAATGGCGAATAGTTTGGTGGGGGGGGCCGTGGTTCGCCCTCGCCCCGGAGTGGACCTTCCCGGCTCCTGGCTCGGCATCTCCTGCGCCTTTTGTTTCCTCCGTCCTTGGGGGGAGGGCTAGCGGTGACTTAATTTATCCCTGTCCGAGGAGAGATATAAATAGCTTCATGTAAAATTAATGCAGTTCTCGGTAAGTTTCCTTCTTTGTTTTCTGTTCAAATGATCGAAACTGTTTTGGCCTCGCCGAGTGTAGACAAGTTGCACTGTTTCAGAAAATGGCCCCTTTGCATTCCGTGCATACTTCCCGGCGCACCTCCAGCCCCTGGGCTCCTCGGTGGAGCTCCTGCATGCCCTTCAGGGGGGATGGGGGGGATGGGGTGGGGATGGCTTTTTAATTTTTTAAAAAATTTTTTGCTTAGCTCAGTGTGGAGAAGAGCTGGCCCCTGAAGAAAGGTTAATCATTTCCCCAGCAAGCAGCAGCCAAACACTTAACTCTATGCCTTGGGCAAACCAGGCTCAAGAATTAGCTGAACTATTTTCCAAATAATGTTCCTTTGTTCCAGTATGAGGAATCTTTACGTATACCTTGGAATAGCCTGGACTCTCCAAAGAAGGTTTTTTGCCAGAAGTGAGGTGTCCTGGAGCTCTCCAAGCCTATATGTTTTCAGACTGGGAAGGGGTTGTTCTGAATTTAGAGGAAAAAAAAAATCTCGTTTCCACTTACGCTGAAGGGTGTCATGGTGAAGTCCTTGAATACACCAAGGGAAATTTTTCCATAACTTTGTTTTAACCCACCTGTCCCTAGTTCTTATAGTTCTTATAGACATTAGTAAATCGAAGTGGCAATATTTCCTATTTTATACACATTGATACCTAGACACATACACTTTCTCTGCTGTATTTGAAGTAACTGAATTTGATACATTTCTCCCCCTGCCTCCCCCAATTCGACACATTTTCGGACAGGTTATTTATATGATACAAACTAGATTCTGTGATTTTTTTCTGGTGACTTAGAAAGTTGAGTCTAGGCAGCTCTGGCTCTTGTCCTTGCAGATGCTGATAGTCTTTGCTTGTGAGGGGATGTGAAACCCTTTTGATGCAAGTTGTAATTCTCACCAGCTAGTTCTTGTGGATAATGAAATCTTCCATCGTTTGTATCAACATTCACAAAATACTTGATACATATAAGCAGTCCTTTGTTTTCTTATTTGCAAATAAGGAATGAAGGTCACTGGAACATGCCTGCAATAGAGCAGGCTTTACAAGAAGCTGAACACCAGCAAGGACAGCCCCAGGAGAGAGGAAGGGAATAGGCCTGTGCAATTGTCAGGGGCTGGTGGGGGGCATTCCTCTTCCTTGGTGTCAAGGACTTAGCTGGAAGGAAAGACCTGGGTTTGGATTTGGGGCATTTGTGGTTGGAACAGCAGTGCCATCAAAGTTGCTGGAAGCAGGCCTCAGACGTTAGTAAGAGTGACCTTGAAATACTGCTGCTGGAGTTTAAAGCATGAAGGACAAAGTTTGTTTATACAGCTTTGGATTGAAAAACTGAATCAGATGAAAAGAGATGGAGGGGACTTGGGATGTTTGGATGGAATGGTCAGTGGGAATAGATTTATAGATCCAGATTAGAATTCCAAGTCAGACAATCATACTTTCAGTCTCTCCTCGCTTCTCTCCCTATCCCCATTAAAAAGAAAGTCTAAAACTGCGTTATGATATTTGAGTGAACTGCCTAACCACAGATTCATTCTTCTTAATCTGTAGAGGTTTTGATCCTGAATGGTATTTTAAGAGTTCAGAATAGTTTTGTTTATAAAACTTCTTTTAGGGGGTTGGAATGCTTAAACTTCACTTCAGAAAATTGTCATTCTGGGAAATTAAGTTGGCACTTGGAAATGATTAGATTTTACCAAGGAGGACCTGAAAGTTAATTTTTTTCTTTTTTTTTTTCTTATCCGCATGTTATGTGCTACTCCAAATTGTATTTATGATTTTTAAACCAGTTGTGGATTCTGGCAAGTGTGTTGTTAACTGGAAAGCACGACAGCCTTGGAGTTGTGGGGTCTGTTTAACTCCGTCCAGCAGAAGTCCAGAACTGTACAGGAAAGGCGAAGGTGAAGGAGGGGACATCGGAGAGGCCTAGACAGAGCAGCCTACGGGGGCCCAAAACTTTGGGTAAGCACCAAAAGACATTCAATAAGTCTTGTGGGGAAAACTAGTTAGAATTTGGGCCTTGTGGTCACTGGAAATCCTTCCCATTATATTTGATAGAAACTGTTTAAAAGAGACATATAGTTAACCTCACAAGGAACCAGAGCTTGCAGAAGTGGAGAGGAGGCCTCCAAAGTAGTTGAAACTTCTCTGGATTGACCGAGGAATTTGTTGTTTGATTCTGTCTCTGGCTGTGCCAGGTATATCATAGTTACTGGAGGTTAAAAACTTAACTACAGTAGGTGTGACTAGATCCAGGCATCTCTCCCAAGGAAGCGAGCAAAAAACTGGCTGTATTTGAATTCTTTTTAAAAAGCTTATTAGAATTGGGATCTCTCTCTTTTTTTTAATCAATTTCTACACTTTACCATTGGAAAGAGAGCAAAGACAATATATTTTTCATTCCTGTTTATACAGATGTTTCCTCATCCTTTTAATTTGTGTTTGCAAAGACTACATACTGTTTAAGCAGTTTCCCCTGGAACTAGGACTCAATTCCATACTGATCTGCCCTTGATAAAAGTGAAGCCAATGTAGTGTAGTAGAAAAAGTTTGGAGTCAGAGGACAGTCTCCCTAAGTTTGTCCCTCATCGGCTTTGCAACTTAAGTTACTACTTAGGGCATGTTGGTAAGGTTTCTTCTTCTCTCTGGACCTCAGTCTTTTCTTTTTTCAGAAGAGAATTCTACCAAATTCTCTCTAAGGACTTCCAACTCTAAATCTAATGATCCTGTGAATAGAAGGGATGGGGTTCAATGTTGTTTGATCTTGGTTAGAGGTATGATAAACTTCAGTTTCCTCCTCTGTAAGGTAGACATTTTTCACAGTATGGTTATGAAGAAAGAACTCTATAAACCTTTAAGCACCACAGAAATAGGGTAAGTGTTTTGTTGAGGTTTTCAATGACAGATTTTCCTTGTGACCTCATACTTCAGTGATTGAAGGTATTATTTTTAGGTAGAAGTCATGTTTTTTATGTTCAGACCAATTTTAAATGTAAACTTTGAACCTTTTGTTTCCCTTCATTTCAGTCATTGTAGTTACGAGCTGAGCCAAGTACCAAGCTTAGGATACAGTAGTTGTTGTTTCTTAGTTAATGGGAAAATGAGCCTTTTAAAGTTGGTTTCTCTTTAGGTTCTGAGTATTCTTCCAAATTTCTCATTTCATAAAACCATAAAATCATGATAATATAATGAAAATTGATGGATATATTTTTAAAAATGATTTTTGCTATTTGTTTGCAGGGGTGGGAGGGTGATGTATGATGTGTTTCACTTCCTGTCCTGTTAGGCCAGTTCCTATAAAGCCTGGTCAGCTCGGATGCCTCCTTTCCTTGGCTGGAAAAAGGTGTTCTTGGGCTGCATGAAGTCTTGGTGAGACTTGCATGGGCCTCTCTTAGAATTAAAACCCTTTGGGTGAAATGGGATGCAGCAGCTTGAAAGAACAGTCATGGAGTCTTGTAAAACAGGATAGGAGGGAGTCTAGTTCTCTTTGAAAACATTCTGGTATTTGGGCTTTGCTCCTGCTGTTGGGAGAATACAGTTGCTGTTTACCCTCACCCATCCTGAGAGTGAGTTAAAGCACCCAATCAACCCAACACAAGAGCTTCCTTATTGTCTCCGGTAGTGATGTTGGTACAGATTCAGGAGTAAATCATTTTTATAAACCTCACCTTAAGAAAGTGCTTCCTCACAATAAACCCTGAGATACACACTGCAAGTCTTATGTCATCTCTGTTTTACAGATGGGGAAGCTGAGGACGCTGAGGCTCAGAGAGATTAAGTGACTTCCCCAAGGTCACACAAGTAAGTGTCAGAGCCAGGACTGGAAGCCAGGTCTCTTGACAAGTGTAAATCCAGCACTCTTGCTCCAGCCTTGCCCCGCCTGTCAAGTTAGGCAGCCCTGCAAAGGGACCATCAG
Organism: Bettongia penicillata ogilbyi; assembly: GCA_023548195.1. Classification (NCBI taxonomy): domain Eukaryota; kingdom Metazoa; phylum Chordata; class Mammalia; order Diprotodontia; family Potoroidae; genus Bettongia; species Bettongia penicillata. The sequence goes on from JAJHZJ010000128.1 coordinate 8,201,483, forward strand.
CAGCATCTAATGCAGCTCTTCACTTGCCCGAAGAAGAGACTCGAGGCCCACAGAGAGGAAGTAACTGGCCCAAGGTCCTGAAGCTAGCTGGTTGTTGGTATCTAGAGCTGGGCTCACAATCTAGGCCTCCAGGATTCTTTCCCAATCCATCTTCATCCTAGCGCCTCTCTCTGTTTCACGTTTGTCTTGTCCGTGTGTAGCTATTTGCATGTTATCTCCCCTGTTAGACTGTGAGCTCCTTGAGAGCAGGGACTGCCTTTTGTCTTTCCTTGTATTCCCAGCACTTAGCACAGGGCCTGGCAGGCACAAAGTAGGTACTTAATAAATGCTGATTGATTGACTGACTGACTGACTATACAGGTTTGCTTCCAGTTGTGATGCTTATCAGGTACAACCAGTGATGATAGTTAACATTTCTGTAGCATTTCGGATTTAAGCCCCCTCACTTTACAGAGGAGGCAGCTGGAGGCCCACCTACATTGGGAAAGGAATTTGCTCAGTTTATACAAGCCAGGATTTAAACCAGACTCCCAACGTGGTGCTTTGCTAATGCTTTACTGGTATTTCCATTAAATCCTCCCAGCTGGTCTTGTGGGGTGGACAGTATTGTAGGTATCACTATTCTCATTCTGCATATGAGAAGACAGATTTGAAAAAGGCAAATGACTTCTTCACTATTGCAGGGCTGATGAGTGACAGGCAGCCTGGGAGTTCTGAGTCCAGGGTAATGGTGTAGATTTGTTGTACTTCATTTCATCAGTTTCTGCATTGGAATGGTAATAATAATTTCTATAACATATAATATGCACCTGTGTTATGTCAACATTTTCCAAGTGTTTTTCTTATAGCCTGTAAGGTAGGTAGTATAAGGAATGTGATCATTTTACAAATAAGGAAACTGGGGGTGGTTTCTAAAGGCTTCGTGGGTTGACCGTGTTCTGAGGACAACAACAGCTACCTAAGCCTACTTTTCTTTACCCTGACCCTAACCAGTTTTGTTTTTTTTGAGTATAGTTGAACAGTGTTGCCTTCTAACCTCTCATACACAGAAGGACACATTAACAGATGGAGAGTGTAGTCAGCTGAAAGGTACCAAGAGCAAGAATGTGTTTATTAGTCATAAAGCTTTATCATCTCGTTAGCCTGCCTGTTAGGGGGCATCCTGGAGTGGTGGAGAAAGGACTGGACTTGTATTTGGGAGATGTTTTGGCTTCTAGCATCTACTAACTGGGTGATATGTAGCATCCCCTTTCTTATCCTCAGTCTCCTCCTCCATAACATGGGGGCAGTAGTACTGGAACTGCTTACGGTTGTATTTTAAGGATAATTGTCAGTGTTAGAGCCCTGGAGAAATGTGAGGTGGAGGTGGTGAGAAAGACCTGAGGTGTTGGAATCAGGAGGCCTCAACTTCAATCCTGGTTCTTCTACAGGACTTAAATCCTGCCTCAGTTGCATTAGCTGCTTCACAGAGCCGTTGTGAGGGTCTTATGTAATGATGGATAAAAAAGTGCTACATAAATATAGTTGTGATTGTTGTAAAAATCCTGTACGATTGCATAACTCCCCTTACTCCCCAGTTAGGAGGGAATATCCTGGGTCTTAGTCATTTCTTCCTCTAATAGCCCAGAATCGGCCTGGAGATTAATGGTGGTCACCTGGCTGAGAGACCCCAGAGAGTGGACATCCTTCCTCCCCGCCCCCAACCCCCATTAGAAAGAAGTAGAAAATATGTATTCGGTGCACCTGTATGAGAATCAAGACACAGTTGTCAGGGAAGTTAGTTTGCATAGTCCCTCCTTAAAATAATAAATTCTTTAGAGACTAATATGATGAGGCAATAAACTCATTATAATTTCTCAATTCACCCTTTGATGAAAAAAATGGCGATTTATTTAGGGGGAGAGGGAGAGAGAGCCAAGTACCAATCAAGACAAAGCCCTCTTGAATTTCGCTAGTGGAAAGAGCCTTGGGTTTGGAATTGAGAGGACCTAGATCAAAATCCTGACTTCACTACGTATGTCTTAAGCAAGTCACAAAGGAGCCTCAAGTTTCCTCAGGTGTAAAATGAGGGACAGATACCCTTTCTTCATCTAGAACCTGTGAATCCTACCTTGGATTTGTTTTGCAGAGAGGCCTTGGACATAGGTTGGAGTAGATGATTTCTGAGATTCCACAACCAGATGGTCTATATAATGCTCCTTTGAGCTCTGTACAGTCTGTAATCATTGTAAATACCTGCATCCAATAGTTGTTGTTGAGAACTTAGTGGTATGTCCACAGTTCCTAGAAATTCAGTTTGTTTTGCAGTCAATTATTTCAGCTTTCCACTGAGTGGGATCTCTAATCTTTAGAACTTTCATAGTATTCCTATTAGATAAAAGTTACTCATTTGGTCAATTCCCACTGGTATTACACGTTCTTATATCTTCATGTTTCTCATGTTTCTCCCCTCAAAACCCAGCTCTACTTTTGTGGTGCTCAATGGAATGTATTTTTTTTAAATGAGGAGAGTTTGCTATAAATGCAGTTATGCTCTGTGGAGGTCAGAAGGGGAAGGAGTGGAGGGAGGCCCCCTCTAGTGTAAATGAGAGCTAAAAGAAAAAAGCTTGGTAAATGTTTAACTTTTTTAAATAGTGTAACTTAGCCTATGACCTTGTACTGCTTGGTTCAAAGGAAGAAAGGAGACTAAAATGACCAGAGCAAAGATCTTGGGATTATAGAATGTCAGGACTAGAAGGAATCATAGGACGTACTAGACTGTCAGAGATGGAAAGGACTTTAGAGATCCATTGGATTCCTTTTTTTCTTGGCAATAACAACTTTCTCTGGTCATGTCTCCATAGACACAGTTATCTAAATAATACAGGAGGAAACCATTCTCAATCCTGAAATACCCAGGTTAAGAAGACAGTTTTCACTGATAACTAGGGTTGTGTTGTGTAGTTCTAAACTTTGAACTGTTACTGAATTTGGGCATTGATGGGCTTAATGCAGAGAATGATGGTTCTGAGTCTTGGGCTTCAGTTTTATCACAGTCTCGTGGTGCTCCTTTGCAACCAAAGCCTTCCAAATTTCATTCCAATGGAGATGTGAGTTTAGAGTTTGAGAAGTTTCTCTATACATATGTCTTAACTTACAAAGGCCTAGGCTATTGGGCATGCTTGCTTTGAATTCCTGCTGAGCTGAGTTGGGGCTGGCACAACCCAGGTTAGTCTTGCAAAGCCCCAAACAATAGCATTGCACGTAAAAGCACCTAAAACAGACCACAGGCAGTAATTTTACCACAAATCCTCAGCAAGTAATTTACAGCCCTGCGAACAGGCGAACACTAAAGAGTGGCAGGTACACACAGATAGTAAATTACTGGGAGCTGGATGGGGATTTAGCAGGGCTTTCAATATGAAAGGCTATATTTAGATTCAGAATAGAACATAGTGCTCATAATATTAATTTCTAGGCTAAGCATTTCGTAATTATCCTCAACATAAAATCTAAAATAAGGACAACAGCAGGCTGATGATAGGGACAGTGATGGTCAGCTTCAAGCCAGGTTATCTGATTGCAATGACCAAGTCTGTGTGACCATTTCTTCCTCATTAGCTAATGGGACAAGCACACTAATGAGAAAACTCAGAAAAGGTTGGTTAACCAATATGAGAAACACAGTCCCTAGCTTTTTCAGTCATGCCTCAGAGAGATGAATTCCTTTCTTCCCTCAGAAAAGTCAAATAGAAAAGGAATTGGAAGGCACATTGGGGACTATGTAATCTAGTCCATATGCTTCCTCTTGAACTTGGGGAATCCAAGACTCAGAGGAAAAGGGCTTTGCCCAGAACTCCTCAGCAGATCAGTGCAGTGTTGCCCAGAATGGTAGTGGGAGCCGGGGGATGTGGGTTTTAGTTCCCTTTGTCCCACATACTCGGTAGTGTCTAGGCCACCAGGTCTGGAGTCAGGAAGACCTCAGTTCATGTGTGGCCTCAGGCTCACTTGGTGTGTGAATGTTGGGCAAGCCACTTCACTTCTGTCCACCTCAGTTTCCTCAGCTGTAAAGTGAAATTAGTAATAGCACCGACTTTCCAGGGTTATTGTGAAACTCAAACAAGAGGATATTTGTAAAGCATTCAGTACAGGGCCTGACACACATTAGGTGTTTAACGCGTGCTTGTTTCTTTCCTCTCTTCTTGGTCCCCATTCCTTTATAAAATGAATATATTGGACTAGGTGATCATTAAAGTTCCTCAGTTACAGGTCTTGGTAGTTGAAAGCTTTCTCCTTATTCTGCTTGTGTCACCTCCCCACTACATTCTAGCCTTTGGCCTCATGGATTGTTAGCTAGACCTATAACAGTGGGCTTTGCTGCAGCTCTTCCATTGCAAGTACATTTCCTAGCCATAGTACCAGAGCCCACAAGGCCTGTATTTTTTTTTTTGAGCTGCCTTGCAGCCCCCTGATGAGGTAGGTAGTCTGACTGACCTAGTGGCTACATCTTGGAAACAGTCCATCTAGCTTGTGTAAGTGTATCTTCAGTCTCATTGGTGTGGTTACTCTTACCCCTCTGTGGTGTCTTACTGTCTTTCTGCCACTCTTTATCTCCAGTGACCCAAAGGTCTTCCTCTCTTTTAATTTTGTGAGTGACTGGTGTGATACTTCTTGAGCTACACAAGTCATTTTTGATAACGTATTGTAGTTGACTTGCTCCCACCATGCATCTTTCTGTTGTTCTTGTATTTTGGTTCTTGGGTTTAAGACAACAATAGCAGCTATTTCATAGACATTCCTTCAGTGAGCATTTAAGTACTGTCCTGTGATAAAGATAACAAAAAACGGTCCCTGCCTTCAAGAAGCTCACATATTCTGTTTATGGCAAGGAGAGGGAAAATGTGGAAGAAGATAGGTCAGTACAAAACCTAGACAAAGTATAGATGAAGTAATGTTTTGGGGGAGATGGAGAGCACTAACAATTGGGGTGGGGTGATCAGCCCATGCAAAGACAGGAAAGTGGAAGATAGGGAACATTGTGTACAGGGGAACCTCAGGTGAGACATTTGCTCTGAAAAGTAGATTTTGTAGAGTGGGGTCACTGGAAAGATAGGCTGGAACCAGAATTTGAAGGGCTTTAAACGCCCAGCAGACAAGTTTTGTTGATCCTTGAAGTGGTCAGGAACTTCTGAAGCTTTTTGAGGAGATGAGCAGCCTGGTTAGCCCTGTGTTTTAGAAAACAGATTTTTATAGCACTTTTAAGGTTTTGAAAATACTGTTCTCACAACAACCTGTGAGGTCATATTTTTATCCCTGTTTTACAGAGAAAAGAAACTGAGGCTTGGCATGGTGGAGTGATTTTCCAAGGGCACATAGCTGATTAGGGTCCAAGTAAAGGTTTACATGCTGATCTCCTGAATCTGAAGTCCTGTTCACCTTCCACTCCACTTCATAGCAGTGTCATGACCATTACAGTAGGCCAGTGACTCTGATTTCAATTAATTGTGAGAAATTTAGCCAGATGATCCTTCCCATAGTTTGCAGCTATGGAAACATCTTTTGACAAGACAGCTAGGCTGAGCTAAGGGCTTTCTTTGGAGCCTCCTATGAAAAGATAAGTGTTGCTTCTCCTTTCTAGGCCCTCCAGGGAGTGAATATGATAGTGCTAGGCCTTTCCCATCTCCGTTATTGGCAGCTTCAGTTTGCATTAATGAACATCGTAGAGTCCAGTCTGTGTGCTGAGACATAAACATTAGGGGTCACAGACTGTAAATCACTTTAGTGATCATGCAACCTCCTCCCTTGATCTGTGAGGCCCAGAGAAGCGCATTGATTAGCCTAATATCACATAGCTAGCAATCACACAGTCCGTGGTACAGTCAGAGGGCATCTTGGTCTTTGGAATCTTGAGTCCAGTGTTCTTTCCCCAGCGCTGTACTTCCTGCAGCAAGTTGGAGAAATGTCAGCTTTCTCACTCCAGCTTTTGCCCGTGTGAAATCTGTAAGAAACATAACACGATCAGAAAATCTCAAGGTATCTAAGGAATTTTGCCAACTGGATAATCAGGAAAATCCAACACTCGTGCATGGTACTTGAACAAGTTAGATTGGACCTTAGTGATCACATAGTCTAAATCTTTCCTTTTACAGAGCTGAAGTTCAAAGGCTGCTTTGATTTGTGTTCCAGCTGAGCAAGAACTTGCAAGCTCTTATTTTTAGGTTCCTTTCATCTGAAAATAGATTGGTGTTTTAGTAGAAAGCAGCATGGGTATGGGGAAAGAATGTTCAGTTGTGATCAATCATGTCTGACTCTTGAGGGTATCCCATTTGGGATTTTCTTGGCAAAGATACTGGAGTGGTTTGCCATTTGCATCTCCAGCTCATCTGATAGATGAGGAAACTGAGGCAAACAGGACTGAGTGACTTGTCCAGGGTCACACAGCTAATAAGCGTCCTCGGACCAGATTTGAATTCAGGAAGAGTCTGCCTGACTCCAGGGCCTGTGCTTTATCCATTGTGCCACCTAGTGCCCCAGGGGAAGAATACTTACTTGATTAGGAGACTGTTCTTGCCTGAGCTTTGCCATGACTCGGTTGTGATTTGGAGCAAGTAGAAGCTAAGCTTCTTAAGGGCAAGGCTGGCTTTGGTTTTGGTCCTGTCCCTGGCTCCTTCCACACCATCTTCACGTGGTGGACACAGTCAGTTGAAACTAGAACTTCCCAAGGATTTATTTCCTTATCTGGAACATGACAATAATTTCTGCTTTACACAGTTGTGAGGGTCAGTTGTGAGGATCAAATGAGATAACAGGTGAAAAGGTGCTGAAAAAAATATAAAATGTACAAATTACAGAATGTTATAATTAGAAGGAACCTTAGAGATCCTCTTGTCCAACTTCTTCGTTAACGTAACTGTGGATTCTGACTCCCAGATCATGGAGTCAATTTGTCATTTTTACTGCCTAGTATCTGTATGTAATAAGCTTTTTTGGAGTGGTCAGTTTAGTTCAGGGACTGATTTTACCCTTGCTTTGCGTAACGCACTGTACCAGGTGTTGGAGATAAAGGGAGAAAAGGAAATAGTCCCTAAGGTGCTCATATTCTTTTAAGGAATACAGCACTTCATATGATTTGAGGAGTGGGGCGGGAATCAGGAAAGATGATACTTAAAGCTGAGCTTTTAAGGAATTTAAGGATTCTGTGAGTTAGCCTACACATTGGAGGGATTTGACTAGTCCCTTCTCTTACAATACAACTTTTTGTTAGAAACAAAGTAGATAGATTTTGGCAGGAATTTCAGGTTGTCAGTGAAGTAGCAGAGTTCAGACTCATATTTACTTCCTTCTTACTTTGTTCATGTTTTTTAAGTGAACCCTTCCTTTAGCAAAGCAAAATTTTAATACCACAACAATTTTAAGTAGGTTACCCAGCTGGCAGAATGTACCATTTTAAAATGGCATCCCCTATCAAATCAGGCTAGATTGGTGATTTTTTTCTGTAAGGTGGAGGATGGGAGTAGAGATTGGACAGTTGGGCAATGGCAGCTTGTAAAGGAATGATAAGTACTTTTATGTTACTACACACCTAAGCAGCTATATTTTCTTTTTTTTAATTTTCAGTTCCAAATTCCCTCCCTGCATGCCCTCCTCTCCATTGAGAAGGCAAGAAATAGATTACCCATTGTACTTATGAAGTCATGCAAGACATATTTCTACATTAGCCATGTTGTGGGGGTGGAAATAAAGAGAAAAGAAATTAAACGGTTATAATTTCAAGGGCTTTTCCCCTCTACAGATTTCAAACACTTGTGCTTCAGAATGTGGCCTAGGGATGTTCAGGGAGCTAATTGTTCTTAAGGAACATCCTAGGAGAAGACTGGCAGTAGTCCTTGGGCCTGAGATGGAGGAGAAAATAAGTGACTTAATAAATGTGCAATGAGAATAGATGCTTGCAAGTACTCTGAGAAGTATAAAATTGAAAAATTCAGTTCAATTCATTGAGCATATAGTATGTTCAGTGCCTCCTGGCCCCCCTCATTGTGTTGGGGAGGTGGCTGTGGGTTTTAGAAGAGTCTGCTAGTGTAATACAGGCTTGGTCCAGGTCTCACCAATCTCAGAAGTTTGCGCCTGATAGTAGACTGGGTCTCATTTAAGAACCACCCCCTCAGAAGTTGAACCTTAGAGGAGACTTTTTTTTTAGGTATAGAAACTCAAGAAGATTGCTGCTGAACTGTATAGATCCTTGATGTGGAAGGAGTATGGACTGAGCTTTGTGATGGGGGTGGTGGGGAGCCTTATAGAAGACTTTGTTAGCACCTCTGTGGCCCTAAGAATGGATTGTCAGTATTCCAGTTATTTGTATTTGTGCTGTTTAACTCCACGAAGATAGGAGTGTTGTCTTTGCTTGTCTTGATAAGAGAAGGGAGGAATTTCAACTGGCAGAAGTGTTGTGGGAGAACAATCCAGATGTGGTCAGAAGCACTGAGAGATTGACAGAGCAGGTAACAGAGGGATGAGTGGGAGCAGGACCAGTAGTAACAGAGAAAAATAGGAGTAATGTAGGTAGGAAAATGGAAAGGAGAACAGGTATATAGGTGAAGGAAATAGATAACTGGTAGGAAAAAACATCCTCAAATGTTTGAGCGCCTCTGGTTAAAGAGTCCGTGTACAATGAAGCAGATGAGTCAGCTAACATGTTTTACTTTTTGCTGTGAGATTACCACTGAAACAAGCCTCGTAACACATAGCTCAAGAAATTTGGTCACATGTTGCAAATGAATAATCAGGAAAATTCTTTCAGGTTGGTACCCTGTCCCCTGTCTGAGCAGTTTGAGTTCTTTAAACCTCTGAGTGAGCCCCAGACTGGAATTACTTTTTGTAATCTCTCTTGAGGCCACTGTCTCTGGACTCTGCCTCTCATCACCTTTTTCCATGTAGCAAAGAATCCACGGTTCCTAGTGTCATTGAATAGCAAGGTGTCAGAGGGAGTAATGCCTACATTTCTACACAAATTAGCTCATTTGATTCTCAACTGTCCTTGGGATATGGGTCTGGGGTTATTATTCCCTATTTGAAACAAGGAAACTGAGGCTGCAGGGTACCTTAAAGGCCATCTTCTTCAGTGGATAAGTGACAGAACCTGGGATTTGAACAGGTCTCCTGGCCACACATCCAGTTCTTTCCACTACACTACAGCTGCCTTCACAAATATGTTTCAAGAATTATGTCTCTCGTGATCTTGAGAGACAACTGACTAGTTCATGATAGTCACTGTAGCATCCCATTTTCTAGTGATCTATGTCCTAGGTTCTTCTGCCTAGTGTCTCCTACACCACTTACTTTAAATTCCTTTGTTGGTTCTAGGTACGACAGATTAAAGTAATGCAAAATTAATTTTCTGTTTATAATCCAGGGGAAACCATTCATGTTCTAACCCCATATTTCCATGCCTGTAGCCCTGGGATGCAGTTCTCTCCCCACCCCCACTCCCCTTATTTTCATTAGTTATTGACACCTGAGATGGAGAGAAGCTGGTTGGATCACCTGTGAGGCTCCTTCCAGGGGACTGGTATAAAATGACTTCAAAGAAAATCGCTTCCTGTCCCTTTATCTTGTTCCTAAGCTCTGTGTCTCATGCTAAACGGTATTCCCTGTTTCCCTTGGAGAAGTAATAAGATTTTTTAGTAATCTGAAACTGTTTCCTGTCAAAACCATGTGTTCTTCACATCAAAATTCCACCATTCAACCATTGTTGTCAGGCTATGAAGTACTTTTCTTTTGAACCTGCTTATAGAATGTATAGAAAAGGCTTTGCAAACAAGTATGATATACATATAAGCTATTAATTGTTTTTATTATAGAATACTGTTGTCTCAAAAGAATCACAGTTGTAGGAAACCTGGTAGGTACTGTTGGTGGGGTGACAGCAGGCAGTGGGGTGCATTATTTTACCAGTGTTGACTTGCACGTGAAAATGGAGATCAGAAACCTCAGTGTCTTCCCCTATGATGTTGGGCTAGGACCCTATTACTACCTCTCTTGGTGTCTCCCCAGCGCTTGGCCCAGGGTCTGGCCTATTGGGAAGGACTTAAATGCTTGTTGTCTACCTCACTAAGTGAAGAGGAGCTGTGAGGCACAGTGGTGAGGATTTGTCCCAGACTATTTTGAAATGTTGTTGCGTAACTTAATCTCACTCTGTTAATTTTACTAATCCCTGATGAAATCAGAAAGCCAGCACATGATCTTTGAGAATGGGCCAATTTCTCTGCCTGCTTGGAATTTAGAGTCCAGTCAGGGTTTCATATCTTTGAGAACCTTTTATCTGTAGTAGTGCAGTTGTATTCACACACATAACCCTTTGGTAGAACAGCACCTCCCAGAGTATGTAGATATGGAGACTTGGTCTCAGAGAAGTGCAGTGGCCAGCCAAAGGTTGCCCAGAAGGTTGTGGTCTAGTCAGAAGAAGACCCTAGGACACTCAAGACTCCAGGCTTCTGACCCTTAGTTCTACAGGCCCACTAGCAAGACGTATGCCACTGGCTGCCATGTCTGTAGGACTTGGATGTTTGTGAAGAGCTTCCTTCAAAACAACCCTGTGAATTAGATAATATATGTTAGTATAACTATTCTCTTCACTGTACATTTAAAGACATTGAGGGAGAGAAGTTCATGGTTCCCAAGAATGTTAGAGAAAATGGAGTACAATTCCTCACTTTACAGATGAGGAAACTGAGGCCCATAAAGGTTAGGTGACTTGCTCAGGTCATAGAGCTAGGACATAGTTATGTTCTGTTACGAAAAGCACCGTACAAGGCACTGAGGATCCAAAGGTGAAATAGTCACTGCCCTCATGGAGCCTTTTTTTGTAAGGGAAATAACAATGCAGGGTGTCCCAAAAGTCTCAGTGCAGTTTCAAGCTATTAAACCTTAAAAGTGGCACTGAGGCTTTTGGGGCAGCCTATACACAGACACATGTAAGTTAGTCAAGGTCAGGAGTGGGGAACCTTTGGCCTCTACATTCAATCAGAGGGTCACACTTGAGGACCTAGAGGGCTACATGTGGCCTTAAGGCTGCAGTTCCCCTCTCCTGGGTAGTGAAATTTGAAGTGGGAGAGAGGTAAATAATCACTGATCAGGAGAGTAAGAAGTGTCAAGGGACAAGGGATGTCGATTGCAGGTATAAGAGACAGATAGGAAATGGGATGCAAAGTTCAGAGAGCAAATAGCAATCCATTTTGGTTGTAACCTTTTGTGAGTGAAGGGGCATAATAGGAAAAAATTGGGAAAGATAGACTGTGACCAAATTTGGGAGAGTTTTCAGGTGACCCAGGTCTTTTTAAAATCTAAATCCAGTGCTTTTTGCACCACATTGTGCCTCCTCTCTCCAGTGACTTAAAGAAGTAATAGAAGGAAGAAAAGGGTGGGATGGGGAGTAGCAGTAGCACGAGAAGGGAACGATAAGAAGGAGGAAGAGAAGGTATGTCTATAATAGAGATTAGAGATGTGGTTAATCCCTGTCTTCAGGAACCAAATCATACTGCCACACTTTTAGATTTCAGGCTTACATGCCCAGTGTCTCTCTGAGGTACTTTTCTAGCTTCAGGACACTGCTTCTACATAGAAGATGCAAAGTGAGGGTTGGTTGTCCCTTGAACAATGACCAGTTTTCACTTCAGAGCAGGCAAACACCTTTGAGCAAGGTTCTTAAATAAGTTCTTCATTTAGGCTTCTCCACCTGTTCTCCCTTTTCTTTGAGTTGCCTCTTCTCAGTGACTGGGTGAGGGTAGGAATTCAGATTCTGCTATACTACACAAAGGCATTCTGTGCATCTTTGGCTTCCCAGGCCTACTAAGTGTGAAAAGAGTTGCAGGAAGAAGGGTGTGACTCAACTTTATGACCAGACACTTTATTGTTCCCTTTAGAGCACAGGCTCTGGCCTCTCCAAAAATGGTAGCACTGCCTGTGTATAAGGTTTAAATGGACCCACTGTGCCCTCTGGTTCCCCAGAAAGTTTCCAGAGCCCTGTTTTAGTGTCTGGATTCCCTTCTTGGCCAATTTTTGGCAGTATCTTATTGGCCGGTATGTTTGTACTTGAACTGATAGTACTTGGCATGGTGATTATACCGTTTCAAAGAATATGAAGCCATTTTTCCTCCCTTCTTCCTAGCTGACCTACTCCGGTTTCATTAGTTCTACTAGTTGTGGTGTATTTATTTTTACCAGTCTGATCACAATGGTATGGTTTCGCTTAGAGCCCAAAGGTGGTAGTGTTGAGGATAGTAAGTAGAATATATTTGATGCTTAGGCATCTGTTTTTCTTGTAAAAGTGGGTCTGTTGTCCGTTTGAAATTTTATATGCCCTTATGAGCCAGTTCTAAACAGAACAGTGGACTGCATCAGGTTCTTGGTCTTTGGGGAAGCACTTTTCAGACCTTAGGAATGGTTTCCCAGAAGGCAAATTGAAAAGCAGTTTCCCCACTTAGCCCCTGGGATTGGAGCTGGGTATACTCTAATATAGAACAAGTGGCATTGATCAGTGCCTGAGGAACTGATCTCCAATAGAGCTAAGTTACACAGACTCCCTAATAGGTTCTCAGAAAGGGTAGGGAGGTTGTTCTTTGCCGTATAGTGGTTTGTGAAAGTAATAAAGTGTCTGGCGATAAGCCTAGCATTCTCTTGCTTGGTTCAGCAGAAATCTTAACCATGTTTAATTAAAAGCTCACTGGGCTAACATGTTTATTTCCTTGGTGCCACCCCCCCCTTTTTTTTTTTTATCACGTTACTTTGCTTTTTCCTAGGCATTCAATCCTTGTGTCTTAGAGTGCACAGGAATCGTCTTTCCCTACTAGATCGCCCCATCTCCTTTGGCTTATGTTAATAAAGCTCCTAGGGAAGGCCAAGGGATGTTTGGTAAGTTCCACAAATCAGATCTGAATCTATACTTAGAATTTAATATCTGCAAAGAGTCTGAAAATACCAAATCCAGTCTTGGCTTTATTTTGGAAAAATTAGCCTAGGAGAAATAGTTCCTTTCCCAAACCCATTTATCCTAAGTGTCTGACCAGGATCCTCATTGTCTAGGGGCAGGTGCCAAGTGGATGTAATCTGACTGGGGCAGAGTGGGGAGAGAGAAAGTTTGATGCATCATATGTCCCCTGGACTTGTTGCTCCAGTCCCGTCTCTGACATTTACTTATGTACACATTTACTTGGATAAACTTTGGTTTGCCTAACTGTAAGAAGGAGATTTTCATAGTTCCCTCCCCTACCTCACAGGGTCATTGTGAGTCAAGTCAAGTGCTTTTCAAAGTGCCAGAGACAGTCACTGGGGGTGCTGCTATTCTTATAAAGGTAATATTTTTAAATTTTGTAATGCTTTACACTGACACACTTTCACATACATTATTGTCTCTTATTGTCAATAATAACCTACCTGTATAAAGCACGTTAAGGTTGACAAAAAGCTTTTTTCGCAGCAGCCCTGTGAAGTGGGCTGTAGAAGGGTTATTATTGTCTCCTGTTTTACCAGATCTCAGGGACTGTAGGGCCTAAGGGCTGAAAGGTGACCCTGCAGGTCAGCCAGTCCACCTCCTTCCTTATTTGGGTGAAGAAAATGGAGGCCCATTCATAGGAACTAACTTGCTCAAGATTACGTTGCTGGTTAATGGTGGAGTTATGATTCAAAAGTTAAGTCCTCTGACTCCAGTCAGGTGCTCTGTTCACTGCCTCCTGACCCAAGGACACATAGCTAGTAATTGGCAAAGTGAGGATATGAACAGAGGTCTTCTGCACCAAGTCCATTGTAGTTCCTGCCTTCCTGATAGGGGGATAAGGCATGCACACAGCCACTACAAAGTAGGGCAAGAGAAGCACAAAAGTGACCTATGAGATCTGAGAAAAACAGAAAAGGAGATAGCAGAAGCTGCCTCATGGAGGAGATAGCATTAGAACTGAGCCCTAAAGGACAAGAAGGATTTCCATGGGCATAGGTGCAGAAAGTGGCACTTGTAGTGGCATGGGCTGGGCCTTTTGTTTTCTGTAAACTGTCTGGAAAGTAGTATCTAAGATGGTGGCATCACAGAGCTTAGCTGTGGCACATTCACTTTTTCTTTCTCTCTCATCTCACCTCTATCCACCCTCTTCCTTGCCGTTCCTCTCCTTCCTGATGATTAGTCTACTCTTATGTAAGCCTTTAGCGCAGGACCTAGTATGCCAGACAGCAGTATCTTATGGCATACTAATCTTTCTTGTTGGAGCACTTTTCCAACAAAAAGGTGTACTTTTTTATCCTCTTTGATAAGGAGATGCTGGTTAAGGTTAGTGAAGATTTGTGCATCTCCGAGGGATGGACTACGTCATGAGATCCTAGTATTTGAGAGTTCAGAAGATTATAGGATCATAGTATTTAGAGGTGGAAAGGGATCTTATTGATCATCTAGTTCCCTGAAATCCTTATTTTACAGATAAGGAAACTAAGGCCCTTGGTGTCTGGGCCAAGGTCAACATGCAGCTTAAGTGGCAGAGCTGTGATTTGAACTGAGATTCCAGGAATCTGTGCTTTTGATCAAATATAATATATTTGTGGTGTTTCTTTCGAAAGGAAGTGAAACAAATAAAGATCACTGAAGAATCATCTTCCAAAAAAGGAAGGAGAAAAAGAATCTCTTTGCCATTACAGGATGACAGAATCAAGATATCATTTGGTAAAGAGAGTAGCATTGAGCTCAGAGAGAGATTGGACCCTTGCAGGGGGGCCAGAAAGTTTGCCTGACAGCTTTGAGGTAATGTGGAGGGAGACCCTGGGCTTACAGTCAGAACACTCAGATCTGGGGGTAGATTCTGCCTCTGTGAAGCTGGGTGATCCTGGGCAAGTCCATTCTTTTTCTGGATTTCAGGCTCCTCATTTTTCCAATGAGAGGTCTCTTGACTCAGGAGTTCAGGGTGGGAACAGCTATAAAACTCAGAGGTCAGGGAAGTCAAGTCCACATGCCCAGGTTACACATTGCTTTAGATCTCAGCAGTACTTTTCAGTAAGGAGCAGTCTGTCTTCCTTACCTTGAACAGTTACTGTGGTTCTGAGAATTTTGGATTCATCCTAGGTTTGGTGGTCTGACATGGATAAAGGGGGTGTGTGGGTTGGTAGGTGGTAGCGGATCAAGGGAGGCAGATCTAAGCCAGCTTTTTGAAAATGTAAAAATTGTTCACATATGATAGAACAGGGACATGGGTGGGAACCATCCTCCCTGAGCCATGGAGCAAGCAGCAAGTGACTCATTTCAAAGAATAGGGCATCATAAAAATTTTCATTTAACCATTTTTATGATAATTATGTTCCTGTGCAAATCACAGAGTATATGGAGTACTACGTAACAGGCATCTCATTTTTATTGGCTTCCTTGATGCAGCAGGCAATGGAAAGTGAAAAGTTTTTTTAAAAGGGCACACTAACATAGGCTTTTGGTTAGAGACTCATTTAGTTTCAGCACGTCTTCAGGGGTCTGCATTTTGCATTCAGCCCTTCACACTCTTCTGTCTCAGCCCTTTGGATAGTGTGGGGAGGTGGGCCAGGCTGAGAGGAGAGAGTGATTTGCCACTAGACAAGGCAATCTTACCTGTCCTTCCTCTCCAAAAAAAAGTCATTTTCTCATCATAACCTTCCCCTGTTTTTTTTTTTGTTTGTTTTTGGTTTGTTTTTATAAAAACTATCATTTTGGGCCTGCACTGTCTCTAAAAGACCTTGACACAAAGGATTATGACTAGGGCCTGAAGGTTTAGTGTAAGAAACAAGGTAATATATAATCACATCCTATATTCTTTTGTATTCCTAATGCTTGATGACTTCTGTTAACATCTTTTCAGTGTCTGGGCATGTCAGTGTTAAAGAAGATTTGATGAGCCTGGTACCTGTCAAGAGCAAGAGCTTCAGAGATTTCCAGGGGAATCTTTAAAAATTGGAACACTTGGCTGCTGAGGTGTTTTAGAAATGACACAGTTCACTTTCTCCTCTAATCTGAACAAGTGTTAACTGGCTGAATTATTGACAGCCAGATCACCTTCCTTTTGTGGGGTTTTTGTTTTTTATTTTTTGGACTGTTTAAATCATCCCATGTCAAGAGCTCTGTTTCTCTGTCATTTTTATTCTTCACATCTTCCTGTAAAGGGATTGTCAAGTATGATTAGAGGATTTATATGTGAACCAGATCATAAAGATTACCTAGTGCCCTTCCTCATTCTGCAGAGACCATGGAGGGTAGTAGAGTCAGGAGATCTGGCTCAGACACTTAGTGACTGTATGACCCTGGGCAAATCTCTTAATAACGTCTCTGACCGTCAAGTTTCTTCATGTAAAATGACAGTCGTGACATTTGTACTACAATGTCAGAGGGTTAGAGTGAGAAAAGCATTTGTTAATCCATGCAGCTCTATCTAAGTATGAGAAGTAGTAGTAGTAATTATTATAATTATAGAGAATGTAGAGTGAGAGAATGGACTGGACTTTCACAGGGACCCAGGTGCTAATAGACTTGGAATTTGAACCAGATCTTTTGAATCCAAATCCAATCCCCATTCCACTCTGCTAACCTGCCTTACAGGAGTAAAAATTGGGGTCTTCATCATACTTATGGGCTTAGTAGTGAGTGCTAGTGGTGTTACTTCTTCAGCAGGGAATCCAGCACTAGTGGAAGGAAGTTTGCTCTACCTGAAGTCATTGTTCCCGAGTAAAGGCCCAGGGACAGCTCTTTCTGAATATTTTTTCCTCTCCTCTTTCACCAAAAATAGGCATATTTCAGGACCCTGTCTCTACAACAAGATCATTCCACTCACTCCCTTGGCACTTTTGCCTCTTGGGGATCTCTATGTTAGATCTGTCACCTTTCTGGCTTTGGAAAGTAAGTGTGTGAGGCAGGAACAGTACTTGAACCCAAGTCTGACACTCCAGCCAGAGACTACTAGGCTGCTGCCTGTTAGCCTTTGGGAAGATTACTCCAAAAATATAGTGTTCTAACTTTTTTTTTTCCTTTTAAGGGTCTTTCATTGGTATAACAAACTCCTTCTACTAATGTTTGTTGACACCTGCTTTGCACCTTAGTCTTAGGGAGGTGCGTAGGGCACTAAAATGGGTTAAGTGACTCGGCTGTGGCCTATAATCAGAATGTGTCAGAGAAAAAATGGGAGCCCATGTTTTCTCCTTCTACTACACCAAGCTATCTCTCTTTTCTGAACTTAGTAGAAAGGTATTTTTCTTTCCTTTTTTTTTTGGCCTTTTTCTTTGAAGTTGCTAAATATTTTGAGTTTTGTAGATAAAAAAAAATTTTTTTAACAAGCATTTATTAGGTAGTTAGGTGGCACAGTAGATAAAATGCTGGACTGGGAGGCAGGCAGACGAGTTCAAATTCAGCCTCAGACACTTACTTAGATGTGTGACCTGGGGCACCTCTGCCTTGCTCAGTTTTCTCCTGTGTAAAAGGAGTATAATAAGAGCCTCTCCTTTCCTGAATTGCTATAAGAATCGAATGAGATAGTATTTGTAAAGCTCTGTATTTACTAATCATTATTATCATCTCTCCCTTTCTCCTTCCTCCCCTAAAAAAGAAAAGGAAAAAAACGGTTTGTTAAGTATGCATTGTCCAGCAAAACAAAGCCATACATTGATCATCTCCAAAAATGTATATCTTACTCTGTATTTCTAATCCATCATCTCTGTGTCAGGAGGTAAGTGGTGTGTTTCATCTTCCGTTCTCTGGAATTGTGGTTTGTCATTGCAGTGAGCAGAGTTCTAAAATCTTTCAGATTGTTTGTTGTTGTGTTGTCATTGTGCTCTCCTACTTCTCATTTCACTTGGCATCTGATGATAGAATTCTTCCCCATTTTCCTCTGAAACTGTCCATTTCATCATCTCTTTATGGCACAATAATATTTCATTACATTCATGAACCATGATTTATTTAGCCATTTAGAGTAGGTGGAAACTCCTAAAAAGTAAAATACAGATGCTAAAAAGCTTTGAGGTTCATGAAGCCTTTTCTTTAGTGATAACCCTGTGAAATCGGCAGCTTGAACGTTATTTTTGTTTGATATGTGAGGATACTTCATCTCTGGAAGGTGAAGAGATCTCTCAGTAACTAATTCCTAATGAACTTCCAAGCTGGGCCTTGGACCTATGCCCTCCTAACATACATGTTAGTGTTCTCTCCACTCTTCTAGACTGCCTCCACAAAACTTAAAGGATATCTTTGACTTTTTCTTCCTTCCCCAAGACACATGTGGTTTCCCAGGGCAAATGTCTCACTCAAGTGAAAGTGTCTTTTTTTAAAGCTCTGACATGCTTTGCTATTTTCAGGAAGATTTGGTAATTTTGACCTCTTGTGTGACCCATTTTGCAGCAGTGTGTGACTCTGAGCTAGTCATTTTAGAGCCATTCATAGACCCTGAGATTCCCCCTCACAGATGTTTTTATGCTTGTCAGACCCCTCTCAACACATTCATGGCAAACATGGCAGAAACTGAAGGAGTTAAAGCAGCATCCTCTGTAGCAGCTGGCCAGACAGTACCAGCAGTGTGTGTCAGAGCACTTGAATGTATTGGTGCCTTTGTCAGATCACATTGGCTAGAGGGCCAGCCTAACTCTCTTACTAGCATCTTACTAAAGGATAGCATAGTTGGAAGGTTGTTGGAAACTGTTGTGGCCTTTGTTTTATATCCATGGACTGAAGTAGAGATCTGGGCAGGCTTTGGTAGACACTACTGCTGTTGGATTTATCTTTCCAAAATCTGAATCGGTGTAGGCTCAGGTCAGGTATCCCCAGACCTTCCCTCAGTCCCCTCAGGTGAAAGAGATCTCTCCCCAAATTGTCCTGGGACATTTTCACTGCTTCTCCTCCTCTCCTTTTGCCATCTGTCTTGTGCTCACTTGTGTCCATGTTGTTGTAAGCTCCTCTAAGGTCTGTTCCTTTTCTTCTGTTTTCTGTTCTTTGCACACAATAGACACTTAGTCAATGCGTTGAATTGTGGGATGGAAAGCACAAGAGTGGGACCATCTTCCTGACTTTGCTACTGGCCTGTCATAAAATGAATTGGTGCTTCATCTTCCCTGGCTTTAGTTTAGAGGCCCAAAGCTGAAATTCAGGTTTGGTTCAAGTCATTAATCTGAGACATTATCAACAAGCTTTGTTGATGCATCTTGCACCTGTGTGGATGAGAGACAAGAAAGGTCTTTGCCACTGCTTCCTCCTGGAGGAGGATTTTGTTTCTTATTGGGCAGAGTGTTGGTTCCCCCCCTCCAACTAGTCAATTTTGCCATCTCTTAGGGGGTTACTGAGGAGAAATTGGGTAACATTGGTCAATCACCAAGAGTTCTTTGAAATCCAATCCATCTTGGGGTGATATTTAAACAGTGTAAAAAATGAAACATGCCATTTGGGACCTTGGCCGGCCACTTCCTTTTGGGTTAGGCAATTAATAGTGTTCAAGGAGAGAGAAGATGATCAGTAGTTAGGGCATATTATATCAGGAATTCACATTTCAGGCAAGGGTTGGACTAGATGAAAGAACTTTAGATTGTCAGAGAACCTGGGTTCAGAACCCAGACATACTACTTGCCTAACGGCATACTTTAGATGTTTCTTTAGGAAGGAAGGAAATAGCTACTTATGAGGTACCTACTGTGTGACTATGCTAAGCATTTTACAGATATCTCATTTGAACCTCACAACAACCTCAAGACATAGCTGCTTTTACTATCCTCATTTTATAGTTGAAATTGTGGAAGACAGAGGTTAAGTGACTTGCCCAGAGTTACACAGAGTGCTTGAGGCTATATTTGAACTTAGGTCTTCCTGACTCCAGGCCCAGCCCTGTATCCATTGTACCACCTGCCTTTTTTGAGTTTCAGCTTCTTCCTTTATAAAATGAGGGGTTTGAACCAGGTGATCTCTTGAGATCCAATCTGTCCTTATGCCTGTGACCTTTGAGGACTTTGCCAACTGGGATTTTGTAAATCAACTATTTCTAAAGGTGGGTTAGAATACTGCCCTCTGGTGGTGCCTTTAGGGCCAGCCTCATTTACTTCCTCTCAGGTAGATTTCTCTCACAGTCTCAACGAATTACTCCTTCACCTTTAACACCAGAAATTGGCTCATTGTCTTTTCCCATTACATCACCACACACTAATGTCATTATGCCTGTTATGAAATTCTTTTAAGTATTGAACACTTTCTCCTTCCCTAGTCCTTAACTTTGGGTAAGTAAAAAAAATTCTTTGAGGAATTTAAAATCAAAACCCATCACTCTTCCTCTTCATAGCATTCCCATGATGACCGTGGGCAATTATATGGATGGTTGGTATTTGTCCTTATTTAGTTCTGGCTTTGATCCCTGCCTTGCTTCCCCCAATTTCCCCCCATTCTCCCTTCTCCTTCCCCAATGAGAAGGTATCTGCCCAGCATCTGTACTAGCACTTCCTGGGCCTAGAGAATAACAAATTTGGTCATGTAACATCCTGTTGTATATACATACTCAACACCACACAAGCACAAGAACACCCCCCACTCCCACCCCCATTGAAGCAATTCCTACTTACCTTGATGCAGCCTGTCTGTGGTGTGAAACCTTTCCAATTGATTCCCAAATACAGGAATTCTTAAGTTAATGGATTGAATTTCTCTTTCCTTTATGTTTAATTAAGCTATTTTTTTGCCATCTAAGTAAGTATTTGCCAGGTAAGCATTTAAGCCACCTGGGGCTATTCGCTTATCTCTTTAATATTGCAAAACTTGATAGTCGTGTACAGAATGTAACTAATCCTTGGCCTCTTGTTCACTTTTCCCTCTTCTACACAAAAGCAGTTGCCTAGAACACTGTCTTTGGTCTCCTGCTGCCACAATTCCCTATTGTTTCTTGGTGATGTAAACCTTGAGCTGCTTTGGGATTCTGATACCTCAGTTGTTGGTGTTGGCTTGGTGCCACACAGCAAATGGTAGCTCTTAGACCCTTTTGGTAAAACCATGAGAATCACCCCATGCCTTAAAAAACAAAATTTCTAAACACAGAGTTCGGCCGTACGGTCTTCAAACAATTGATGAGATTTGAGTCCTCCTTTTAAGGCTCTTGGGTCTGATTTTTATTGCAGTTGGTTTTGACTAGAGAATGTCTGATTATCTTTGGTTCTGTGGATTCTATGGCCTGGTGTTCTGAGGAAGGTGGGTAACATCCGGGTAGATTTTCAATGGGATCTTTTCCTTGTAGAATAGAAACTAGACCCCAAATTGATATTAAAATTGTTTTTGTTTTTGTTTTTTTCTGGAGGTAGGGTGTAATTCTGGCTGGCATTTACATGGCACTTTGTGACTTACAAGGTGCTTTAGAGATTTTCATCTGACCTTCAACACAGTCCTATAAAGTAAATTGTACTAGTATTAATATCTTTTTTATGCATGAGGAAATTGAGGCATAGAGAAATTAAGAGGAATCTAGATTGAAACTCCAGTGTCCTAGAAACAAATAATTCTGTGAGACCACAGTTGCTCAATTTGAAGTCCCCCAGAGTACTTTTGTGGAAGCTGTTTCAGGTTGAGTTCCTTGGTAGTTACTGTAGTACAGATGGGAGAGAAGAGTAGACCTTGCTGTTCTCCATTTTACAGGGTTTATCTGGTCTGGAAGCCTTGCTTCCTCCACACAGAAACATGTTTTCAACTGAACATATAAGTTAATAGATTAAAATTTCACAAAGAAAATGGTGAATTAGGATTTTAAATTATCTCTAAACGGCCTGATCTTTGCTGTACCTCTCTCCTTATGATATTTTGGATGTATGTTTATTCCACAGTTACCAGGATGTCCACTGATGGAGGGTTTGGCAGTACCAGCAGCAGTGATGCTCAGCAGAGCCTACAGTCCTTTTGGCCTCGTGTCATGGAAGAAATCCGAAATCTGACAGTGGTAAGGAAGACGAGCAACCTTGTTTGCATCTGCAGGCTTGAAAGACAGACAGCCTCCAGTATGATGAAGTATAGTAAAGACAAAATCCATTACTTGGACTTAATAGTAACAACAGTATTGTATAGGTAAAGGATGGGGTAACACTTCACATAAAAAAGACTGGGAGAGGTCTTAGTGGACTTATATATGTCAGCAGTATAACATGGCAATGACGGAAAGCTGATATAATTTTATACTGTGTTTTTATAGATGCAGTATCCAGAAAAGCCCAAGTGATAGGGCCATATTGCTCTGTCTTAAGAAGCAGAGCCTTTCTGGAACATTTTGTTGAGTTTGAGCACTATGTTTTAGGAATTGACTGATAACCTAAATGGGTCTAGAAGAGATCATTCAGGATGCTTGTGGTGTCTTCCTGCTGTATGAAAATTGTTGGGAGGAACTGGAGATGTTTAAGCCTGGAGGGAAAGAAGATTTAGAGAAGAGACCTGATCTCTGCTTTTTAAAATTTGAAGTGCTGCATCATGGGGGAAGGATTAGATATGTTCTGTCGGGCAGAACTAGGAAAAACGCATAGAAGTTGCAAGAAGGTTGATTTTGGCTTGACGTAAAGAAAAGCTTCTTAACACATGGTTTGGTTCTAAAATAGAACCAACTGATTTGACATAGTGAGCTTCCTATCACTGGCTGCTGTCATGTGGGAGTTAGGGAGCACTGTGGAAGGGATTCCTGAGGTCTAAACAGCTTCTGAGCTTCTTCCAGCTAAGATCCTGTGATAAAAGTGCTAAAATGTGTATAGGAGTAGCATGGAAAGGCATCTTGTATTTTAATTTCAAATTTGTTTCCAAAATACAGCACAAGATTAGAAAAAAACAAACCAAAAAACCATCTTCATCTCTAACCTTTTTAGGTAGAAGTTAATGAAATTAAATAAGCTATTTAAAGTAGCAAAACCTTCTTCACAATAACCCCGCCCCCCCCCCCCCCCCCCCCCCCCCGGTCAGGTAAGATACTACAAATATTTTTATCTCTGTTTTACATATGAGGAAGTTGAGTTTCATGGAACTGAGAGGAAAAAGATGGAAAAGAGCAGTTTGTATAAGTTCAGGCTACCCTTGTCACGCTGGAGTCACATGACTCAGAAGGCATCACAGTGAATGCAGTGGGAAGATTACTGGCTTGGCAGGGCAGAGATCTTGGGCCTACATCCTGGTTAGGAAGACCTGGTTCTAATCCAGCTGTAGACACTGACTGAGTGTGTGAACTTGGGTAAGTCATCTGACCTGTTTACCTCAGTTTCTTCAACTGTGAAATGGGGAAAATAATAGCCATGTACCTCTCAGGGTTATTGTGAGGGTCAGATGAGGTAATATTTGTAAAGCACTTAGCACAGTACTGGCACATAGGAGGTGCTGTATACATGCTAGGTGCTTATCATCTAAACTTTACCAGTTGTGGGAATTGGGGCAAGTATCTTTACCCTGAGCACTAGTTTCCTCTTGTATAAAAAAAAAGGTAATAATACTGGATCTCAGACAAGAGCAGAGGCATGTGTAATTGCTGGTTTTGGCCTTCTTTCTCTCCTGCAACTGTGATTACTCCTTGCTCAGCTATAATTGTTTAGTCTTTCCTGGGTGCACAGAAGACCCATTGAGAGCATGTGCAGGAAAATACCTGTAAGTTGTAGATAACTCCATAAGCAGTGGGAGGCAGTAGTATTTGTGGTATTGTCTTTATCCCTCTTGCTTAGACCATCTTATCCTCATGGCCACTCTAGCCTGAGGAAGCCAGTTATGTGGGAGGTCTTTGAGAAGACACATCTGAGAGGTCTTTTCTCCACAGTGATCATAGCCAGATCCATCATAGATTTAACTAAAGGATTCTGGCTTCCTTTGTAATGATTATCGTGCCTTAGATTTTTAGAGGGCTTATTTCTTAATCCCAAACTGTGTTTCTTCACTTCGTGAAAAAGATTGGGCAGTTAAGAGGAGTCGACCTCTCTCTCTGTCTCTGGTTTTTGAGCCTGCAACTCTGTTCCTCTGTAAGAAACAGGATTTGCCTGTACTGAAGGTCCTAGGGAATCTCAGGTGACCCTGAGTTTTCAGAAGCTGTACCAAAAGGATATGAGCTCTAGCTGGCTCTCTCCAGTCAGGAAAGCTTCCAGCCCAGTAAGAGATGCCTAATCCTACTGTCTAGGAGTCAACCTAACAAAGCTCAGAAAGGCTCATTACCAAAAAAATGGCGGCCACTGGGGGATGAATTATTTTTCTTGCTTTTTTTAAAAATTAATTTAATTTGTTTTCAGTGCTCTGCGATCACTTCCATATATCTTAGATTTTTTTTCCCCTCCCTCCCTCTCCTTCCCATCTCTCTCCCTACTCCCTCCCTGAGATGGTGTACAGTCTTATACAGGTTTCACACATACATTCCTATTAAATATATTTTCACTTTAATCATGTTGCATAGAAGAATTAAAATGAATGGGAGAAACCATAAGACCAAGCAAAATATAATGCAAAAGAAAATGGTCTGCTTCATTCTGCGATCCTGTTCCATAGTTCTTTCTCTGGATGTGGAAGGTGTTTTGCCTCAAGAGTTCATTGGGAATTTTTTAAGTCCTTGCATTGCAGTGAAGTTCTAAGTCTACCAGAAAAATTCCTTGCACGCTGTGGTTGTTGCTGTGTACAAAGTTCTCCTGGTTCTGCTCCTTTCACTCAGCATCAGTTCATATAAGTCCTTCCAGGTCTCTCTGAAGTCTTCCTGTTCATCATTTCTTATAGCACAATAAGTATTCCATTACATTCATATATCACAACTTGTTCAGTCATTCCTCAATTGATGGGTATCCTCTTGATTTCCAGTTTTTGGCCACCACAAAGAGAGCTACTATGAATATTTTTGTACATGTGGGACCCTTTTCCATTTCTTTGCTCTCTTTGGGATACAGTCCCAGAAGTGATATAGCTGGGTCAAAGGGTAAGCACATTTTTGTAGCCCTTGGACCATAGTTCCAAACTGCTCTCTGGAATGGTTGGATCAGCTCACAGCTCCACCAACTATGAATGAGTGTTCCAACTCTTTGGGGGATGAGGAAGATCATCATTAACTGGCAAATCTACCTCAATAAAGGGAATACTCATAACAAGAAAACTACAGATACTTGAAGTATTGAAGTGTAATAGGCACAGATGACCAGTAAGATAGAGCAAATAGTAGAAAACAGTTTTATTCCTTTAGCTTTGGGTCTCAGTTATTTAATCTGTAAAACAAAGGTGTGGGACTGGATAATGTCCCCTCCTACTCTCTATCTGTGATGTTGTGGACTTTTTGTGAAACTTGTGAAAAAGATTTTATTGAAGAAAATATTCCATGTTGAATATTGAATTTCACATTTTCCCGCAACGTCTACATAAAATATATGCCCCAAAATGAGTAATTTTTTAGCTTATTCCTATAATTTTTCTTCCTTTCAACATGGTCCCATTTTAACAGATTGATTTCTGTGTTCAGGTGTACTCAGCTCAAGTCCCTCAGGGCTTCAGGTTTCAAGTCCACTGTGTTTGTGATATACCCCTCATCTTCCCTAACTACTTGCAGCTGAAATAGAAATGAGACTAAAGTGAAAAAAAGTGGGTTAGTCGGTTTTCTTTGGGATTGTGCTCCCAACAAACTATAAAAATAACTTTGAGTTTGTGAGTCACTCTCAGAGTTCATTGTTGTTGCTGGAGACTATCAAGTGTGAAAATTTTCAGGCCAGAGCCCCCTCCATTCTTGGTGCAGAGTTGTACTCAGACCCTGATGTTGCATACATTGACATTCAGGAACAAGAAAGTGGCTAGAGGAGTTTTCAAACTCAGACCTTTGCTTTCTTTGCCTTCTGTCAAGTTTTGATTGTGTCATACTTTGTTTACTTTTGCAAACTTGTTTGCTGACAAAACAGATTTCATTGTTGACATAGGATTGAGATGGTATATTACAAGAGGTTAAGACTACTTTGAGGCATCCTGTTTTGTTGGGGAGGATGACAGCAGGAAAAAGAGATAACATTTGAACATTAATTTACTGAAAAGTGACTGAACTTTCCCTTTGAAAAAGACCCTATCCTTAAGACACATTCTTCTTTTTCACCGCAGTCTCGGTTGCATTTCTAAGCCCTTGGTGTAAAACCTCAGTGTGCTACATTTTGTTGATGGGTATAATGGTTATAGTCCAGAAAGGTCGTATCTGAAGTTGTTTCTCCAAATGAGAACTATCTCTTTTCCTATATCAAAAATAGTAGTGGTTCTCAGTGGTTTTGATCTGAGGAACCTATTATACTTTTGAGGAATGACCCCAAGAGCTTTTGTTATGTGGGTTTTAACTATCTAATGGTAGCATTAGAGATGAAAACTGATAGATTTTAAAATATTTCTTCATGTAAATAATAATAAACCCATTACATGTTATCATAAAGATAGTTTATGAAAACTAGTTTCCAAACCAACAAAAATACAGTGGTGAAGCATGACTGACTGTGTTTCACACACTTGGGTAAATCTTTTGAGTGTTTGGCTTCATAGGACACTGCTGGATTCTCATACCTGCTTCTTCGTGCAGTCTCTTGCAATATATATTTTAGTTGAAATATATGAAGAAAATCTGGCTTCACATAGACAAATAGTTGGGAAAGGGAGAAGTATTTTAATAGCTTTTTGAAATTATTATGACTATTCTTTGATACTACCCCAAAACTTGATATGTGGTAGGACCTTCAAGATAGTTGCAGTGTGGCATCTGAAACTACATCAATTAGCTTTTCCTGCTTTGTTTGTCACATTAAAATCCATCAGTCTGTCATACACTTTGAATGGATTTTTTAATCCATGCATGATTTTATAACATCATTTGGAAAACATTGATTTATCGAGTTTTGTGATTCTTCCAAATGTTGACGTTATTTAATGTTAACCTTTCTCATCTGAAAAGTCTTTCAGTATTTGGAAGCCTTCAAGCTTACAATGGTTAATACAAGTTTTCCACAATTCTAATTTTTACTTGAAAGCTCTAATTTTTATTTGCAACAAAAACTGTCAGTTGTTTTCCTTCAGGTGACAGGCTCACTTCATTCATTTTCAAGAAAATGTCTGCCAAGTACCCAAGTATGAATAATGATGTTAGTCAGCCATTCTCTCAAGTAAAAATGGTGTTCAGTGAAAAAAGTGGCCAGTTCCACTCATAGCTCAAATCACTCACATATTTGTCCTCAAGACTGCCTTCATACCTTGGTATGCTCACAAGTGCATACTTTACATTTTGCCACACAGAATATTAAAAAGACATCTATTCAAGGGTTACAATTCAATACAATTAATAATTTTTAATGCTTTATCAAGGATATTCTTAAGTGAACCTGGCATTTTTTTTTCCTTCAGGTGGGTGGCAGTAAAAGAATACAGTGATTACTAGTACAGTTTGGTGCCACAGCTTTGATTTGTGCTCAGACACCAGCAGATCCACTCATGCTATCAATGCAAATACCAGTATAGTTGTCCCAGGATAACTCAGGACAGTCAAAAAAGTTATTCAATACTTTCAGTGGTTTAGCACTGCTTCTTCTTGTTGCCAAGCATTCACATAAAAGATCTTTTACGATAATTAGTTGGTGGTGACTTGAGAAGATTACAAGCACAACATCAAGTCCCACCATGTCTCCAACTTTGTCCATTTGTAAGTCAGAAGTACCATTCTACAGACAGAGCTGTTAATTCAGTATTCATGTGTACAGTGTACAGTCAAATCCACTGTACACTTGTGAGATAGGTAAATAATATCTTAGTATTCTTATGAAAGTCGTCTGGTCTTCTTGACCCTCCGGGACCCTTGGGTCACACTTTGAGCACCAGTGATTTTGTCTCCAGTGTGGGGTGTGCTCTTGGCTGTTTGTTGTTTGATATAGTCTAATAGCTTGGGGAAAGGAGATGAGATCTTCTAGGGTGGATGGCTAACATGGAATATCTGAGTCAGAACCTAGAGAGACAAGCATTGGCCAGATGTAGTGAGATGAAATTCAGTAGGGATTAATTAATGAATATGAGATTAAAGCCTCACATCTGGGTTCATAAAATCAGCTTTTTAAGTACAAAGTGGGGGGGATGACTAGCTAGTATTTCATCTGAAGAATAACAGGGAATGATAGTGAGCCTCAGACTTTGCACAAGTTAATAGTGTGGTAAGATTGAAAAGAGCTGACAGGATCTTTGGCTGCATAAATAAAGGTTTTCTATCTAGTCTTTGGAAGGAGGCAGCAATACTGTACTGTGCTCTGGTCAGGCACCATATGAGATAGGCATAGAATGTTGGCAATCAAGAGAGTATTCAGAGGGCTCTGAGAATGGTGAAGGGCCCTTGAGATTATGCCAAATGAGGGGGGGATTGAAGGAAATGGGCATGGTGAGCGTGGAGAAGAGGATTTGTGTAGTATTTCAGGGCTGTTTCATGGAGGAGGAACTAGACGTATTCTGTTTGGCCCCAGAGAGCAGAAGTAGCAGTGGGTAGAAGTTATAAAGAGGTACTTTTCTAAAAGTGGAAGGGGCTACCCAAGAGATCACTTTCCCCTCTTTACCATTTTTTAAGTAAAGGCTGGATCAGTGATGGGGAATTCTTAATCAGGTACAAGTTAAACTAGGTGGCTGCTGGAGTCTCTGACTTGTGAGAAATGATAAATTCCTATTCTTTGTGTGTTTTAGGCTTACAAAGTGCTTATCTTGTCACAGCCCTGTGAAATAGGGAGCACAGAGATCACTATCCTCATTTTATAGATGAGGAAAGAGGCTTAGAGAAAAAGTAGCTTAGAATCATAGGAAGATCGATCTTTAGAACAGGAAAGAACCTATGTGTCCAGAATCCAGACTTTTTCTCTGGCTGCCCCTCCATGATTGGAATTCTCTCGCTCTTCATTTCTTCTTCTTGGCTTCCCTAGCTTCAAGTCATAGCTAAAGTCTCACTTTCTGCAGGAAGCCTTTCCCAAGCCCCATTAATGCTGGTACCTTCCCTCTGCTGGCATTCTCCACTTCATCCTGTCTAGATAGCTTGTTGTCTCTTCCATTGGAATGTGAGGTCCCAGAGATCAGGGACTGTCTACTCTTTACATCCCCAGTACATAGCCCAATGCTGAACACATAATAGGTGCTTAGTAAATGCTTATTGACTGACTGTAGAGATGATTTAGTCCAAACTGTACAATTTTATAGATTCAGAAACTGAGGCCCAGGGAGATACTACCTTTCCTAAGGTCATATAGCTAATAAGGAGCAGAGTTGGGGTTCAGACTCAGGCCTACTTCTGCCAAGTTTATTGCTCTTCTGGTGCATCTCTGTATTCAGTTCTAGGCAAATGAGTGAAATTGTATATCTGCCTTTGACTTAGGCCTTTCTTTCTAAAACCAGAGAACTGCAGTTAATGACAGACATTTCTTCTTCCAAAGCATTTGAAATGAACAACAGGAAATGCTGGTTCCAGTCACTAGGTCCAGAGTGCCCCACAGAAGAGATTCAGCCTTAGTCCCAGCTTGGCCATCACTTTCCCTTCCCTCCTAACAGCTTTGTAATTGTCTTTAAATCCAGATGGCTTCTCATTTGAGTGGAAATTAGTTAAAAGCCACAGCACACAGAGATTGTCCAGAGATAAGGTACTGTGTTCCTGCTTGGTTACTGAGAAGAAGATTAATCAAGGGACCTCTTTTTGGAATTGAACATTCAGCTTCCTGGACCTCCTGGGAGATAGTAGAGAAAAAAGGGCTAGCTTTGCCCTCTGGTGATTGCTGCTAAAAACTGAGTTTCAGAAAGAAAACATTTCAAGATCTTATTCTCCTGCAGTCTCTCTCACTCCCTCCCTCTATTCCCCCCTTCCCCCCCTCCCCCCAGCTCCTCTTAATCGATGTGCTAAGTTACTCAACTTCTCCATGATGGTGACACTTCTAATGTTCAGCCAGATTGCCATACTGTTGCTGGAGTGACAGGCAGGAGGACTAGTTACCAAAACTTCTCTGTAGTCCAAGCCCTTCTTTCCTCATCTTGGAATTGTGAATCCTCAGTCTCTGGAGAGAATGGGTAACGGTGTTGGAGTAGGGAGCTCTTGAAGAGAAACCTTCTGAGTCTCATCAAAGTTTGATACTTCAGAGGTACTTGAGCACAACTGGTACTAATCGACTTTTCTTTGGCTCACAGCTCCCATTTGGTTTCATCTAAAGGTAGTGTTGTGTATTCACTTGGTGAGACTCAGCAGTTTTGCATCTCAGGAGTGCCCTGGCAGCTATTTTGAAGGGTTGGTCAGATAAGAGAGAATTAACCCTTCCTTCACTCCATGCCCCCACTTCCCCTCCACTTTGCTGGCAATTTTTCTTTCTTGAAAACTAATGTTAGAGCTTTTAGATGCTATCAATAGATAAGAAAAAGGAGCCCTGATCTTCTCTGAGCTTGGATCAGAGACAAGGTAGTACAGTGTTGTAATAGCTTGGGGCTTTATAGACCATGGTCACAGAGATTGGGGGGGTAGATTGACTACCTAAGACTTTTGAAACATTATGGATTGATACTTTGGCCTAAGTTAGGAGTCCCTACATTTCAGGATTTAATCATAAACTCTTGTTTTTAAAGGTTTTGCTGGTGCCTTTTGTTGTTTTTTTTGTGTGTGTGTTACAATCATTTCCTAGTATTCTCCTTTCCCCCACCCCCAATTCCAACACACTGAACACTGAAAAGAATGAAGAATTTTTTTCACATTTAATTTTTATTTTTTCTCAATTACTTGTAAACAAAAATGTTTAGCATTTTTTTTATTTTGAGTTTCCAACTTCTCTTGCTCCCTTCGCTCTCTGCTCATTGAAAAGGCAAACAGTTTGATATAGTTATACAAATGTAGTCATGCAAAAAAATTCCATATTAGTTATGTTGTGAAAAAAAATTATACACCCTCCCAAAACCATGAGAAAAATAAAGATAGTTTTAAAAAGTATGCTTCAGTCTACATTCAGACTCCATCAGTTCTTTCTATGGGGATGGATAGCATTTTCCAGACTAAGTCCTTCAGAATTGTTTTGGATCATTATATTGCTGAGAATAGCTAAGTCACCCACATCTTTATAATGTTGCGGTTGCTGTGTTCAGTATTCTCCTGGCTCTGCTCATTTCACTTTGCATCAGATGTTCATGCAAGTCTTACCAGATTTTTCTGAAACCATCTTGCTTGTCACCATCACAGTCATAATACAGCTCATTTAGCCATTCCTCAGTTGATGAGCATCACCTCAATGTCCAGTTCTTTGCCACCGGAAAAGAACTACCATAAATATTTTTGTGCCTGTAGATACTTTTCCTTTTTGTTTTTTATCTCTTTGGGATACTAGTCTGGGAGAACTAGTAGTAATGTTGCTGGTTCAAAGAGTGTGCATCATTTTTATGGTCCTTTTGGCATAGTCCCAAATTATTCTCCAGAACGATCTGATCAGTTCACAATTCCACTAGCAGTGCATTAGTGTCCCCAATTTTTTCACATCCTTGCCAACATCTAACATTTTCCTTTTTTGTCATATTAGCCATTCTTATAGGTGTGAGCTGGTACCTCAGAGTTGTTTTAATTTGCATTTCTCTCATCAACAGTGGTTTAGAGCATTTTTCACATGACTATAGATAGCTTTGATTTCGTCTTCTGAAAACTACCTGTTCATGTGGCTTATGTTCTTACAAATTTGACTCAGTTCTCTATATATTTGAGAAATGAGGCCTTTGTGAGAGTTACTTACTGTAAAAATTTTCTGTTTTCTACTTTAAATTTTCTTTACTTTGGTTTTGTTTGTAAAAAACCTTTTTAATTTTATATGATAAAAAATAATCCATTTTACATTTTTAATGCCTCTATATCGTTTGTTCCTGTTTTCTTCCGTTATCCATAGATCTGACAGGCAGACTATTCTGTGCTTTCCTAATTTGCTTATGGTATCCCCTTTTGTGTGTAAGTCATGAGCCCATTTTGGCCTTCTCTTGGTGTACAGTGTAAGAGGTTGGTTTATACCTAGTTTCTACCATGCTGTTTTCCAGTTTTCCTTGCAGTTTTTGTCCCATGATTGTGGTGCTTTCTACTGCTGAGCCACCTTCCTTCACATTTTTCCTTTGATTCTGTTGATATTCTTGACCTTTTGTTCTTCCAGATGAATTTGTTAATTTTTTTTTAGTTCTATAAATAATTTTTGATATTCTGGTATGGCCTGAATAAATAAATTAATTTAGGTATAATTGTCTTTGTTTTATTATATTGTCTCGGCCTAGCGATGAGCAGTTGATATATTTTCACTTGTTTAGATCTGACTTTATTTGTGAGAAGTGTTTTGTAATTGTGTTCATATGCTTCCTAGTTTTGGTCTGGCATGCAGACTCCCAGGTATTTTATATTGTCTCCAGTTATTTTAAATGGAATTTCTCTTTCTGTTGAGTGCAGGATTTAGAATCAGAGGACTTGGGTTTAAGTTCTGGTTCTGTTGAGAGGACTTTGGGCAAGTCATTTAACATCTCTGGGACTCATTTTTCTCATCTGTAAAATGAGGAAGTTGGACTAGATAACCTTTGAGGTCCCTTTCAGTTGAGCAAAAGCTGTCAACAGAGAATGGCGGTACGTACCAACAGCAAAGTCTGACAGTGTGAGCAGCAAGCAGTCCATGCTTGTAGTTTTCTATCTTTTTACCAAGGGTTAGGAAGTGTGTTTTATTTAGTCTCCAGGACTATAATTATGTATCATTATACCTTCTTTAACAATAGATTTTTATTGATATTTTGTTTTTCTATCACCTGGGTTTCTCCTATCCTCTCCTCCCAGAGATGGATCCCTTTTAACAGAACTTTTTTAAATTCAACAAAGGCAATCAACACATTGAAAAAAAAAAATTGGCATCATATGCAAATGTAAAGAGGGGAAAGTTTGCAGAAGTAGAGAGTTAGCCAGTGTGGCAAAGGGCCAGAAGTTCAGGGACCTGTGTTTTATTCCTCATTCTCTCATTAATAACAACTAATGTTTATTTGACATTTTGAGATTTTGAACAGCCTTTACTGAAGCCTTGTGAAGTAACTAGTCCTCCATTACCTCATTTTATAAATGAGGAAATAGGTTCGGGGACATAAAGGAGGTCCCACAGGTGGGGGTTCAAACCAAGGGTTGTCACCTCCCTGTGCTCCTTACCTAATTGTGTGACTCTGGATAAATCCTTTCCCCTAACACAGGACTAGATGGTTTCTGGCCTCTGAGGTCGTCAGGCCAGTCGGTGATCAAGGAAAGAACATGGCCTCTTCTCAGTCACTGCAGAGATTCTGGAGTAATTCAGTGAGCTCCAGCTTTGGGGAGAGGATAAAACAGCTTTTTCTTTTTAGAAAGTTGGGGAGTCCCTCGCTTAAAGTCCTTCTGCCTTTTCCCTTCAGTTTGCCCAGATGTAAAATGGGATGAATAGTAATTTTTTCATTGATACGCCCTCTCCCCCCTCTAATTTAATTCAGGAAATTGATTCATTATCTCTGAAGTACATTGAATTTAGTGGAAAAATAACACTATTATGAAATGATATTTTCTAATTATTAATTAGATTTGGCTTGCTATTAGGAATCAGATTTAAGGCATTACACAGCATTGCAGTTTTTAGAGATGGAAATGAACTTAAAGATCACCTAGTCTAATCCTGTCCATCCTGCCCCCTAACCCTAGCCCCCCCATTTTACAGCAGATGAATTGAGTCGTAGAGGAGGTGACTGAGGAAGTGACAGTCAGGATTCAAATTCAAGTCCTTTGTTTCCAAATCCAGGGCTCTTTCTAGGACTAAGCTTTAGGGTTTAAGATGTCTTTGCAAAGCTTTCCTGTAGAAGTTTGTCCACAGCACATGAGGCAGATGAAATAACCTTTCTAGAGTAGCATTTCTGTCCATGCATGTTCATGGGTGGCTCCAGTTTTCTTTGTGGAATTACTTTGCTGCATTACCAGAAAATACTGCAGAAGTGGAAAGACTAATTACACTTTATTTTCAAGATAGATTCTTGTTCCCTTCTCCATCTCCCCTGCCAGATTGTCAAAAACCAGACTTGAATGTGTCTGACAAATTTTGAGGGCTAGTTAGGGAAATCTTCATGGAAAATGTTAATGCATAAGTTCAGAACAGAAAAGACGAGAATTGCTGTTTCCATTTTACCAGCTGGGTCATCATCAGACATCATGCCGGTACCAGAGTCACATAGGATACAGAGAAATCAGCTGTCAGGGGTTCTGGTATTGTGCTATTAGACATTCTTTCTTCTGAATTTCTTCAATTTCTTCCAGAATTGGATTCATCAATCCAATTGATGAAATTGGATGAGTGTCTCTTTCTTTTAACCAAGTTCTATTTTTTTGGGGGCTTGAAAATATACACCTGTGCTTGTTAATTATGCTGCGTTTTCGGCATTATGGGCTTGTGACAAGAATCCCCAAGCTGGCATATTGTGCTTTAATGAGTCATGTTTTTAGCCACTTATAGACTCAATCATTTGACACCTATCCTCTGTGGAGATTCTGCTGACACTCACTAATCTGTAGCCTTGCTGTTCTTTCTCCCTTGTGGCTCTAAAATTCACAATTGATTTTCTTATTTCTAGAATTGTATCTGTCATCAGGTATGTGTGCATATGTTGATAATTTTTTTTTAATTTTATAACTTTAAATATTTGAATGATGCTAGTCAGAAGAAACCTGCTCACAAGAACATGGGCTGCCGCATACACACTCAGACTCATGCTCATACACACAGACGCACAAGCACCCCTCTGAGCCCTCTTCATAAAGGACAGTGTACCTTTCCCAGTGGTTTATGCACGTGGTTCTGTACATTGTCCTTTCTACTCTGTTGTTCTGTCATTGACTGCATCAGGAGCTCCCTCATTCTTTGCCCTAGGGGGCATTTTTTTATGAGTTACTATAGTTCTTCCCACATCATCCCAAGTCATCTCTTAGTGATCCTCTCTTTGCCTTAAGGCTCCTTCTACTTAGCTGTGTAGGTCTTCAAAACCCAGACCCATTGTCATTGCTGAGAGCATTCCTGAAGCTTCTGTGGCTTTGGTGGAGGCCCTGTCAGAGCGGTTGTTCTCCTGGTAGGGCCTTCAAGAACCCGGGCTCACCAGCACACCTTGATGAGAAGTCAAAGCAGGCCCTGGGGCGGGGCGAGTTCACACTTCAGTGCTTAAAGAACATATCAGGTAGACTGGCTATATAGCATCTGTACCTACTGGTACTTAACATGTTTGGATTCATTTATGTCCTGGCCTAGAAGCCCAAACTAGCTTGGTGTGTCAGGTGACATGTTTAACCTGAAGCTTAAGTGACAGAGCCTCCTGATTGGCAGGTGGACCCTGCCTCCCAGCAAGGAAGCTGAAGAGGTGAGAGCTTCTGTTAGGGTTGCTTCGATACTTGTTTTGGGATGATTGAGGCAGAAATTAGCAGGAGCTCCTGTACCTGGCCAAAGAGCCACCAGACTATTGCTGAAGGGCAATAACATGGGAACCATGTCATCCCACTTGTCCCAAAGCTCATGGCCATAAAGAAGGGTTAATGTGGCACCATGGACACCTCTGTCTGGTTAAGTACTCTGTCTTTGAAAGCTGGGATTCTAAGGGTACAGAAAACTACATCCCTGGGATGGCACAGGGGAAGAAAATTCACCACTTCCACACATATGCAACTAAGTACTTTTATTAAGAGACTGATAAAAATTTGTCATGATAAATGTATATATTTCCACGGGTTTAGGGGTCAGGGGTCAGGGTGAAATCCCAAAGACTAATGTGTTATTTCTTTTTATTCTAATTCCTTTTCTCCACAATCCGCTCCCCCTCCCCCTAATAGTTTGAACATGTTTCTGATACCTTCCCATGTCCATAATTTTGATACTAGTGAGTATATATATCTATTTCTGCTTGTTTTCAGAAAGATTTTCGTGTGCAGGAACTTCCACTAGCTCGTATAAAGAAGATCATGAAATTGGATGAAGATGTGAAGGTAAACTTATATAACTTATTTTACAGCGTGAAGCTAAAAGTCATGGTCCTGAACATTTCCCATGGAGGATGAACTGTTCCTTTCCCCAGAGTACAAGGTTTAATTAATAACAGCCACAGATATATTTTTC
The DNA here is from genome assembly GCA_023548195.1 of Bettongia penicillata ogilbyi. Taxonomy (NCBI): domain Eukaryota; kingdom Metazoa; phylum Chordata; class Mammalia; order Diprotodontia; family Potoroidae; genus Bettongia; species Bettongia penicillata. Next base: position 8,237,558 of record JAJHZJ010000128.1, read on the forward strand.
TTGGTACAGTTTGCAGTCAGAAAACGTGAGTTTGACTCTGGCTTATCCTGACTCCACTCTCAGGTTCTTTAACCTCGTTGGACCTCACTTAATAAAAGGTTTGGCCTAGATGACTTATAAGGTCTTTTCTTGCCCTTAGTATCATGACTAGTTCACAAATGGAAATGTTATGTTCCCTGGATTGGAATGGTTTAACCTAGGGCTTGTCTGTCCCATCCAAGTGCACTTAAAAAGATGATGGTGAGTTACTTGTATTTGAAGCCTGCTGAGATCACTGAGACCCTCAGGATTTGGAGTCTGAATATTTCCTTTCAAGCCAAGGGGATGTGATTGGCATTAGGGGTATCATTTGATCACCTGTTTATTATCTCCAAGGAGCTGGGCTTGAAATGACCAGTCATTGGGCATTACAAGCTCCTCATGGGATCTTCTGATCTGTGTATTTGGAATAATAGATGCACTGCAGTTGGGTACAGTTGAAGATAGTTTTTCCAGGACTCCTTCCTGACCTTAAGTTGTCCTTCAGAGGTGGAGGGAGGTAGTGGGCAGAGCACTTCATCAGAGGAAAGAACCAGGTTTTAGGGGCCTGGCTTTCCCCGCTTATCAGCCATGTAACCTCAAATATTTTTACCTGTCTCTGGACATCAGTTTCCTCATCTGTAAAATGAGAGTGTTGGAGTAAATGATGTCTGGTTCCCTTTTACCTCTCACACAGTGCAACTTTGTGACCCTGTTTTAGACATCAACCTTTTTCCACAGTAGCAGCAATAGGATCTCAGGGTAAGTCTTAGGAATATTATTAGCTATTTCATCCCATTTTTTTTAAACAATATTTTATAAAGTTTTATTGCTGCCCTTCATTATTTATTTATTTATTTATTTATTTGCAACCCAGGCATTTCCCAATATATCCCCCCCTGTCCTTTGTAACAGAAAAAGAAAACAGTTGAGCAAAATTGACTGACAGTGGTACCACATCTGGCAGGGTATGTAACATTCCATACCTGTTGCCTTCCACTACCCTACCTAGAAGGATGTGTGTGTGTTTCATCCTCTGTCCTCTAGGACCAAGATTGATCATTGTGTTTAATTCGAGCAGTTTTTTATTTGCAATGTCGTAGACACTGTGGTATTGATCTCTTGATTCTGCTTTTTCATTCTACATCAGTTCATATAAGTTTCCAAATTTCTCTGTATTCCTTTATTCATGATTTCTTATAGTCCAGTAGTAATGCATTACATTCATATACTACAATTTTGCTCAGTCAGTCCCTAATAAATGAACACCTACTTTTTTAATTTCATTTTTTTAATGTAATATAATGTAATGTGATGTGATTTTTTTCATAGATCCATAAAATGTCAGGGCTGGAATCCTTTCATCCCTTCACGAAGTCTTAAGTGCTAAAGAAATTGATTTGTTTGAGATCACTCTGCTAGGATAAAAATTTTTGTACCATTTTGGCGTGGTTTGTTCTGAACTTCGTACCTTGTGAGCTCTAGAAGACTTTATAGTATTGACAGCATGTTAATTCTCACTATTTGTCTAGGAAGATCGCACTCCTGACCTACCTTTAAAAGGACATTGCTTTTAGGTTGTGGTTTCTAGGAGACTCACTTTTTTTTTTTTTGCCATCACAGAAAATACTGCTATTAATATTTTTGTTATCAAATTTTCCACATTTTATCTCATTTCCTTATATAGGACAAAGACTTCATCCTCCTCTTACAGAGAGGGAAATGGACACAGAAAGATGAAGTGTGACTGATTGATTAGGAGCTGACCCAAAACTCCAACCCAGTTCTTCTGATTCATGCCTATACTTCTTTCTGGGTACCCTCTGTTTAACTCATTTCTTAAAGAAAGGACAACAGTGTCACCTTCTCACACTCATGCCTCCATTGTTTGCTTCCCAGTCACCTCTGTCTGGTTCTACTTCCCCTCCCCAAGCCCTAAATTTCTTCTCTAGGGGTAGGAGAGGAGATAAATGGAGCATTAGTGGTCACGGCTATGAGACCTGCAGAGAACCCTGATTTCTCTTCCAGATGATAAGTGCTGAAGCCCCTGTGCTTTTTGCCAAGGCTGCCCAGATATTCATTACTGAGTTGACATTACGGGCCTGGATCCACACAGAAGACAACAAACGACGGACTCTTCAGGTAATTGACAGCAGCTTCTCCGGACCAGGAGCAATCTGGTGTCTTCCCTCCTCTACTCTGCTTAGTTTTATGGTTTTGGGCCAGAGGCAGGGTTTTGTCTCTTCTTCAGATCCATCTGTTGATTTCTTCTTCCCAGGGAGAAAAATGTAGTGCTGTCAGTTCTCTTGGAATAATGTTAATTTTTCCCCTTCTCATGCTTGCCTCTCTGTAGTTACTGCAGCACCTTAACCCTTTTTGCCCTTCACGCCAAATAAAGACTCATAGGATAATAGGAATTCTTATCAAATCATGGGGAGTCAGCATTCTGGTGAACTGTCCGGGGTCCATGTGGGTGAATGGCATAACATGGCAGCCAGTACTACCAATCCTAATTCACATTTATATAGCACTTTAAAGTTTGCAGAGCCAGAACAACTGATGATCTTAGGCTGCATTTTAAAAAGGCATACTATCCAGAGCAAGAGGAATAACAGTCCTGCTGGGCTCCACCCTGCTCAGACCCCACCTGGAGCTCCAACTCACTTTAGAGGGTTGATAGACTGGAAAAAATCCAGAGTGGGGAGGGCACAGGAAGATTGTTTGGAGGAACTGGGAATGCTTAGTCCAGAGGAAGGAAGACTGGGCAAGGAAGGCTTACGTTGGCCTCGGAAGGCATAGCTAGAAGTAGCAAGATAGATTCCTGATTGTTGTAAAGAAAAAACTTCCTAACAGCTAAGAGTTAAATGACTGCCTGAGGTAAGTCTTCACAGGAAGGCTTGATGGCTACCCCTTGTAGGATTGTGGCAGGAAAGATTCCAGTTCAAATGCTGTAGATTTCTCTGTTTCTGGTTGGAGCTCTGATTTCCGGTGGTGGAAATTCTATTATCCTTTTCAGGAAGGGCAAAGACTTATTTTCTCTCATCCCCAGGAACTAACAGTCAACACCAGAACTCAGTGCTGCTTCTTTTTAAAAAGTTACAGTCTAGATGTGGGCATCCCAATTTAAACCATTGTTAGGCTAATTCAAAAACACCTTCATTTTCCAAGTGATCTAGAACATTTTGTTCTGTATGTAGAGATAGTGCTTCTTCTCAGCAACTCCCCCCTTTTTCCTTTTCCCTCCACATTATATTTAGGGTATCACAAGGGTGTGACACAGCAATAGCACCTTTGTCTTATTGAACCCTGGTAAACACTGTCTGATGTGCCCTGCTTCGGGTTTGGAGAGTTTGTAGCCCACATTTTAGTAGACTACTATCTTATCAAACTCACTGTTGGCAAGAATGCTGGACTGGAGTTTTGCATTTCAGTGGCTTGGGGCCATCGCAATCAAGAGAAGGAAAAAAAAAAACCCAGAAATTTTCCATTCCCTCCCATCTTGTTAGAAGAGTCACCACACCATTATAGTGCTGAACTTAGGGTCAGATGAGGTTTGGGATTTTGTTTTGCTTTTTAATAAGTATACCCAGAAAATGGGCACTTAACAACATGTCTCCAGACAGACAAAGATTTAATCTACCTTGCAATTTGATGACCTCCTGAGTCCCACATTCAGAATCTACTGCTAACACTTATAGCAGCCTCAGCCTTAGGTATTGCACTCACCAGAAACACACGCTGCACATTTAAAGAATTTTTGTCCAGGTTGGATGAAATTGTCATCTTGCTTTAAGGAATAGTATATAGAAAACAGGAGGGCAGGGTGTTTAGTGGTTATAGTGCTGGATTCCGAGCCAGGCAGGATCTCAGCTCAGTTTTTGCCTGGAACATTTATTAGCTATTGAACCTGAAAAAGTTGCTGTGATCTCTCTGAGTCTCAGGCAGCTCTCTGAGAATGTAAGCTATAGATAAGTTGGCTTCTGCATTCGTGAAGGAGTTCTCTGCCTGTGAAATCTCAGGTTCTGGAAGCTTTGACTTACATAGACTTCAGAGAGGACTGGACCCTTGTTGTGTGTCTCCCATAGGATCATGGCTCTGGCAGCAGGGTTTTCATGCTTTTGTATTTCAGGATATGCCATTCTTTATTTAGTTCCTGAAAAAACGTGCCAGCTTATGACCCATTTGAGGGACTGCTTGGTCATAAAGTATGTGTCATGTGCATCATATGATTCCATCCCCACCTCACCACCACATGTGACTTGATTATTGGAGACTTTGAGTCTTCACAGGTTAGAGGGAGCAGAATCACATAAAAATCCTGAATGCACCTGTGAAAAAGCATTAGATCATAACCTGGGATTGTACCCTCACCAGGCACTTGTTTTCCCAGGATGCTGCCTCTGGGTATATAAGGCAGGTCAGTCTGTTTGTTCTTAGACCTATGTTTCATTTTTTTTTCTTTTCCCCCTCCCCCATCTGTTGCAGAGAAATGATATTGCCATGGCGATTACAAAATTTGACCAGTTCGACTTTCTCATCGATATTGTTCCAAGAGATGAACTAAAACCTCCCAAGCGTCAGGTGAGCTGGAATAGAATCATGTCCTCATTGCTGGTGGGGAGCAGGGGAGTCCAAAGCATTTTGAATGTTCTTACCAAGTAAAAATTTATTTCCTTCCAAGATCAATGTAGCTACTTGTATTTTTGCTTCTCTTTTCCTTAACTAAAACCACCCTGGAAGTTTCTGCCTGTTCTTCTTTGTTCAAGGCCTGGTTTGTAACTCTGCAGGACAGAATGAGAGGGGAGGGGAGGAATAAGAGAAATCCACCAGAAGAATCTAGGGAGGGGGTGGGAGGAGATTTTACAAATAGAGTGCTGCTGGCACTAGCTCATTGTAACAGCTAGCTCTGTATTTTACAATTTGCAAAGCACTTTTCTTACAACAATTCTAGGAGGTAACTAGCACAAATAATATGAGGATCCCCATTTGACAGATGAGAAAATTGAGGCACAGAGAGAGATGAAGTGACTTGCCCAGAGTCACATGTGTTACAGCAACAACTCTGATTTCTAAGTGCTCTAGGATTTACAGATGTTTTCCTTACAACAGTCCTTGTGAGAGGATAGTGTTTGCAGGTATTATTATCCCCATTTTATAGATAAGGGAGCTAAGACTCAGAGAATTTAAGTGGCTTGCCTAGAGTCACACAATTAGCAAGTGTCGTAGTCTAAGACTCAAACCCTTCTTAAGGGTTTCCAAACAGTACCACTTCCAAGACCATGCCACTTCTCAGTGACAGATACAGAAGCTGTTAGAGCTTCCAAAAACCTCAGAGTTCTAGTCAAACCCAGATGGAGGAGGTGAGGCCTAGAGGGCAGAAGCGACTTCTCCTTTGTAACCCTTAACTACTGATTGGCAGCACCCAACCTTAGACCTGGACCTTCTGATTCCAAGTAGGGTCCTTCTCAGACCTCCATCTTGGCTACTGGGGACAGCTTGTCCACACAGTGACCTTCAGATGAGGGAATAGGCTCCAAAGATTACACCAAGGGGTTTGTTTATTGACCCACCCTCCCCAAGTGCAGGCACTGGTGTTTGTGGCAAACAGATGGATCTGGTTTTTCACCCCTGGAAGAGCTAGTTCCTTAAGCAATATCCGAGGACAAATGGCCTGCTTTCACTCCCTACTCCTTCCTCTGCTTCTCACTTTTACCCAAAGGACAAGCATCATGCATCACTTACAAATCATTCCTCAGCATAACTGGAAAGATACTCTCTTCCCTTTGGTTTTAGAGACTTAGGTTGAAATGTACAGAAAGACAGTGAAGAGACAGCATAGTGCAATGGAAAGTTGTAGATTCAGAGTCTTAGGACATGGGTTCAATTCCTGTCTCTGTGATTTTGGGTAAATCATCACTCTCTCTGGCCTCAATTCCCCCCTCAGTAAAATGAGGAGGGTTGGACTGGTTGACCTCTTAAGATCCTTTTAGGCTCTAAATGTGATGGATAGTGGAAAGAAACGTGGTGTAAAGAGGATCCAAGTTCTAGGCTTGTTGCCAACACTTCACTTGCTCTGTGACCTTGGGCAGTTTTCTTCCCCTTCCTCTTGAAGGCTCATTCTTCTCATCTGTAAAAGGAGAGGGCTTGAGTCAGGCAAACTCCAAGGCCCCTTGACTGTGGGTCTAAGCCTTGGTCCTTCCTGTATTTTTAATGTAAAATGTTAAGTGTTTGTACTGAGTGGCATGATGGTCAATGATTTCTGGCCACAGTCACACTGAATCTGCGCACTCTTCCTGTCTGTCTCAGTGAGAATAGCAGGCCCTGGGAAGGCATGAGTTGGGAGAGGTGGAGTGCAGAACCCTTCTGGCTCTGATGCGCCACGTCATTGGAACTGAAGGGGCTCTGTTACCCTCCAAGAGCAGCACTGCTGTGTCCCAGCTCTCTCTGGGCAGTCTTTGCCGCTGTAAACATCCTTGACTGGAAGCTGTAAGGTGCTTGGAGGAGCTTTCAGTCGGATGTTTACAGCGGCAGGCTGCCACAGGCATCCCGGCCACAAGTAGGGTGGGAAGCAGCACTGCCTGCAGGGGCACGGGCAAGGACTTCTCTGGCCCTACTCCCAGGGACAACTGCAGTAGGTGAACAGCCTGTAGGAAGAGGTCAGTCCAGCTTTCCCATCCTGAGTAAAGGAAACCACAAACAGATTCTGCTGTTAGAATATTTTCACCCCTTTATATAATAAACGCTTCCTTTTACAGTGAGGTTGTAAGGACTTCTGTTCCCATGATCCTCCTTGCTCTTGTTTCGGCTAGCAGTCTATACCTTAGATCTCTGCAGGGGTCGTGTCTTCATATTTTTGGCTGCTTCCAAGCTTCAGTCAGTGCCTCCGCCCAAGCTCGAAGGCCTTGGAGAAGCCCTGGCTCAGGTTCTTTTTAGAGCGCATTTAGCTGGAACAGCTTATCCTGCTCAACTCTAACTCTTTGTAGCTAGTGGAGCAGTTGATTGACTTCCCATTCAGGACAGCTGCTGTCTGGCCTTTGAAGGGTTGAAATTGCTGAAAGCTGGCCTGAAATTCCAAGATAGCACTTTTAATCCTCTGTGGGCATGAAGCTCTCCCTTGTTCCAAATAGGCTGGCACCTCTTGAGCTTCTTTAAAACAGCCAGCTCTCCAAATCTCTCTTTCTGAAAGAGGCAGCAGTTTGCTCTCCTCAGCAGTCCAGGAGCTGGCCATAGACCACTCTACAGCCTGGGCTGTAGCACGAGGCTGCTGGCGGACAGGCCTTCATTAGGGCCTCTTGGCTTTTGGGGATTCACCAAGGGAAGTCTAGGGAAAACAAGTTCCCTGGCCTGTGATCTTTTATCTGGCCCATATTTAAAGTTGAGTTGGAGGATGTCTACTGAAATCGCTGTTCTTCCAGGCAGTGATTTCTGGGGAGCACTTTCTTCATCCCATTATCTATAATCTTCTAAAACCAGACACATTCATTCACTCTGGCATTTTCCCTCCTCACCGTGTTCCAAGTCTTTTCAGCAGAAAGGAACTTCTCAAGAATAATGTGTTCTCATTTCTGATACTTCACAACAACTTCTAAAATAATTTCAGGTAAGGGCTATGTCTTAAACTGATGGCACTCTCATCCTCCTTATCCTGTTATACCATCTGAGTTATCCTGCATCATGAAAGTGAGCACTGGCAGCTTGGACAAGCTCCTTCTCTGCTTGCTGCTTTGGGCACTGCCACATCAGAGGAGGCAAGACCCATAAGCTGCTGTTTATAGAAAGAGTTGGATGGGCTATTTGGGGTTTTGTCATTTGAAAAGATCATATTTGCTTTCATATTGGTTGGTGTTGCATTTGCCCAGTGGTGATGAGAGCATTCAGAGGGAGAGCAGGGTGTGGAAGGATATAGAAGCCTCTTTGGCACAGCTCCATCTCCCCCAGAGTACCCCAAAATAAGGTATGGAATACGTTTTAAGTGCAGTCCTCAATTTTAGTGATCAATGATAGAGTGTACTACGTTTTTCTTGGTAGAAAAGATACATGAAGCTTGTTTCAGCAGCTCTGCAAAAATATACAGATCACATGGCTGTCTTTTGGCCAAGGCGAGACTTGGTATTTTATCTCTGCCACCACACAGGCCCGGCTGACAGGTTAATGTCTATTATTCTGGGGAGAAGGGGCCAGAGGTGTCACTATTATGTTGCTTTGGCAACAGAGGCTACAGAATGGAAATAAAAGACTGCAGGCCTCTCTCCCTGTGCCCCAGTTTAAACAGGTTCAGGTTTAAAGTTGTTTCTGCCTGGAGCACAGTGATACATTAACCTCGAAAGCCTGCTTTATGAAGGCAGAAAGTTAGTTTCCTTCGGTTCATTTTGGGATCAAGATTGTTGCAATCCTTCAGCTGTCGGGGGTACCTCCCGGTGCAGGAGGGAACAACCTGCTCTGGGATTTGGGGCCTATTCCCTTCATTGGTCATGAAGCTGCAACAGACTTTGTTGCCAGATCACCTCAGACGTATGAAAGGTAAAGCATGACAGAGCTCCCCTTTCCATCAGAAAACACTACCATCTTCCCCCAGCTTCAGGTGTTCCAGTATGCCCTTGTTGGGAAAGCCAGCCATAGAGAGAGGAGAGGGGACAGCTTGGGGATCACATGTTAATAACCAGGCCATCATGTCAGGGTCAGAAAGTTTGTGGCCTATTTTGAAACAGATATTCATTTTGATGTAGTAGGCACCTAGTCCATTGCTGAGAGATACACCAAAGCCTTTCTCATTTATAACTGTACTGTCCTTTACCAGCATGGCTCCTCACCATTACATCCCCTTCTGTGACAAGGACCACCAGTTAAAACATGCTCGCAGGCATGTGCTTCATCCCACACTGTTGGCTTCCAGCTCTGTATCAGTTCTTTGGAGGCAGGATTTCCCACAGCCTTGCAGATTGCTCCAAGAAGCAGCATGGGTCAGCAGAAACGGAACAGGGTTTGCCCATAGGTGACCCACCTCTGTTCCTTTATCCCTTACATGACCTTGGGCAAATCCCTTTGTTTATCTGGGCCTCCATTTCTACCCTGGACAACGAAGGAGTTGGATTGGACTTGATGGGCTCTGAGGCCTTGGACCTTCTGGGTTGTTGAAACTTGCACTTCATTGGCATCACAGTTGTGATCCCAGCGAACCCCCTCCATTACATAATGAAATGCTTGGGGAGGGATGGGAGATGAGGACTGGGCAGCAGATTAGGAATCTCTCTTCTACCTTGAAGAAGGTCAGGAAACGTGATTTTTTATCAAAGTATCCATTCATCTAGAACAGGGACTCTTAATCTTTTTTTATCATTGTAGTAGTCTGGTGAAGCCTATGGACCCCTTCTCAGAATGGTGTTTTTAAATGAAAAAAATAAAATGCATAGGATTAAAAAGGGAACCAATTAATTTGAAATAAATAGGTGTCACATTTTTTTTCTTAAATCGCAGACCCCAGGTTAAGAATTCCTGGGCTAGAATAAGCTAATGAATTAATATCTTTATTTAACGGATTTCAGGTAATAACTTTTTGGTTTCTATATCTGTGTGAAGCTTTGATTGTTGTTCTTGTAGGGTCCAGCACACTGCCCCACCTTCCCAGAAATGGTGGTGGTGGCCTCTGGGCTGCCTTTTGTTTTCTCAGTGGCAAGGGTGGCCCTGGACTCTTCCGGAGACAACCATGCTGTAGTGTGTGTAAACATCCTACACTCTCAGCTGTGAGCTCAAGGTGGCTGGGAGAGGGCTGTTTACTCCTTCTGCCATGGAGAACCCCAGGTGAACTTCATGAGAAGACAGCTCTCCCTGTGGGAGGGAGAGAAGGGCCTGACCAGAGGTACTGCACCCCAGCAAGGGTGGGTCAGTCCCTGGTTGGAAGGAAAGCTGTTCAGCAGGTCCCTGGGCAGTGCTTTCATGGTTCAGTACAGTCAATTTAGTAAACATTATTAAGTGCCTGCTTTTGCAAGCCCCTTTGCTGGAATCTGGAAAGAAATAACGGGTTGTGATTGCCTAGAATGGAAAAAGTAGCTCCACAGAGCAGACTGCCATGGGCTTGACCCTGGACTTGTGAAACCAAAATGGCCATATGATGATGACATTGGAGCAGTGGGTTGCTGAATCCCACCAGATGAGTGGGACTCTTTGCTGTTTTTGCTGTCCCAGATTGAGTCAACGCAGCTTTAGATGGGGGTGATGTGGAAGAAAAGGGTGAGGCCTCAGGGTCATAGTGCTTCATTAGCACCTTCCAGTTAGCACCTCGATCAGGTAACAGGCCTGGAGAATGCTTACTGACAAGTCTTCCTTGTGCATGGGGTTTAGCTGCAGTAATTATTTGCAACTAACTCATCGTGAAATGGGTGATTATGCTGTACTTCAGAAATTTGGCTGGATGTTTTGTGGGGCCTTTGAAATCAGTTATTTTTAGTTTGATTTAGCATAGCCAGGCTCTTGGAATTCCACTCTCCCTTGGCTTTAGATATGGAGAGATCAGCATTAGGCAGGGGAACGTGTGGAGCTGTTGGGGAAAGTGGAAATTCACTGAGGTGGCAGCGGCTGCTCTGACTCTTATAATTGCTGTTTGCTGACTGTGTCCTTTTTCCCTCTTACCTGGGTCTGCTTCCACCCCACAGGAGGAGGTTCGCCAGTCTGTGACTCCTGCAGAGCCTGTCCAGTACTACTTCACACTGGCCCAGCAGCCCGCAGCGGCTGTCCAGGTCCAGGGCCAGCAGACTGGCCAGCAGACCACCACCTCCACCACCACCATCCAGTCAGGACAGATCATCATTGCCCAGCCTCAGCAGGGCCAGGTCAGTGAGCCAGTCAAGTTTATGCCATCCAGAAACCCTTTTCCCTGGTCCTACAAGTCATCAGTTATGTTGTAGGGGGAGAGGGGCAGAAATAGAGAGGAGAAGCTGGTTGCCCAGATACAAAAGACAGTCACAGAAAACACTGAATCTTAAGTGCCAAAGAGGCCCTCAGAGGGCATTTAGTCCAGCCCATTGCTGGACAGGAATCCCCTCTTAGAATACCTGTGGTCACCCATAACTGGCAAAGCCATTACCTCCTGAGGCAGCCAGTTTTAGTTCTGATAGGAAGTTTTCTTATGCTGAGCCAAAATGGGCCTCTCTGCCTTTTCCACCCATTATTCCTGGTTCTGCCCAGTCTGATCCATCTTCCACATGATAACCTTTCAAATACTTGAAAACAACAATCGTGTCCCATGGGTTGGTCCCAGTCCCTGCCTACTCAGCTCCTCCTCCACGGTCTTTTCTTCTTCAGGTTAAAATCTGCAATTCTTTTAACTGATTATTATTATGGGATTGCCCTTCTGCCTTACAATCTGGAGCCCTCTGAATTAGCTCCAATTTATCTAATGGCCCTTCTACTGTGGTATCCAGAATTGAGCATAGTGCCCCAAATAGGACCAGACGAGCAGAAGTTCGTCTGGTGAGTTTCATTCCCAGCTCGGCCACTCACTCCCTGCCTGAGGAACTTCCATTTTTCCATCTGTCAAATGAAGGAACCAGTTTACTCAGAGAGCTATGCTGACTGTGTAGAAAAAGTTAAATAGGGACCAGACTTGCTCTCTGGGAGCTTTCATTCCAGAAATCAAACTGAGACACTTTAAAGGAATGATCCACACTGCCAGCTTCCTTCCATTGCCCAGCCCCACTGGTGTCAAGCAGCTGGTACCTGTCATCCTAAGGGATGGTGAGAGGCGGTAGAGAAAACTGCCTCTGCTCCCAGGAGGTAGATTCTCCTTGCTGGTGGGTGGGGTTTCCTGGGGCATGGAATCTAAATGTTGGTTCTGGATTTACCCATTTTAATCCCTGATCCTTTTTATCCCAGAAAGCCTCATTTCTAATACTTGAGACTCTGCAGTGGTTGGAGTCACACTTACCTCCATCTTTTTCCAAAAATAATTTTTAAGGGTCTTCTAAATGTTGATTGTGATTTGGATAGTCGTCCCAAGGAGCTTTCTCAGTAGCCGGTTTACGCAGTCAGCAGCATGTACTACATATTAATTCATAGTAGCAGAATTTACATGAGACCTTGTTTTCCCACAATGATTTAGAAATATCTCCCAAGGCTTCTGGAGAAACCATCTCTGATAACAGCCAGGCAGTGAGTGGTCAAGAGATTGCCTGGGCCTCTGCCCCCTCTGGCTAAATGGCTTAGTTTATTGGCTGCTGAGACCAAGAGGGCAGTCAAATGTCCCTCCCCAGCCTCTCGGTGCTCTTTCTCCTTCACCCCCAAAATTTGAGCACCTCTGGAATTGTGGAAGTTTAACTGTAGGTCTTCTTAATGAGCAAAATAAATGTATTGTTTAATTAAAGGCAAATCATAATTAACCCACATTATGTGGAATTTTAAAGTTTACAAAGTACTTTCCTATAACAGTTTTATGATGAAAGTTGTGTGAGTTTCTTATCTGTTTTATATGGGTTGAAACTGAGTCTCTAAAGGCAACTACACTAACATATCCAGGAGGGCCTTCTGGCATAAGTTCTTGGATCTGCTTTTCTAAAAGGAAAGCAACTTTTGAGGATTTAACAGTCTACTTTAATTACATATCCTAACAGAGAAAATACAAGTAGAGAAATGAAGACCAACAGACAGGGCATGTAACTGTTTGATCATAAGCAACACATACATCACACATCAACAGACAGATCCAACTGTCTGACCATCACATACATAGATAGTGACCAGAGAGAGAAGCACCAACATCTGGGCTGTCAAAGGGGTGGAGGCTCCTTAGAGGCTGCCCAGAGTCTCATCTGATCATATCATATGAACATTCTTCTCATGATTGAGCCCCAAAGCAAAACCTTATATCACAACCCTCCTGTTTCAGTGCCTAATTAACAAAAGGTTGGAAAGCCTTCGAGTAAGCAAACCTCCCCATATGCAAACTCTCCCTTAAACAAGTTCCTCCCCCAACAGGCTCCCCTTGAGGACTATTAAAGGGCTGCTAAAATCTTTTAACTCCCATTAATACAAATCCCATGCACCTTACAGTCTCAGGGAAGCTGAATGACTTTTCCAGGGTCATATGACAAGTCGGCACCACAGACCGTGTTTGAACTTAGCTCTCCAAGAACAGTGACCTTCCCACTACACCACATCTACCACCCTAAAATTTCAATAAAACAAATCCATTTTCCTACAGTAAAATTGAAACCTATTTTGTCTAATGGAAAATGACCACAATGAATTTTCCCTATGCCTGGAGAGCCCTTGATTCCATCTTTGCAAGATCTAGAATTTCCCTGCTCTTCTCCCGTTTCTGAGTGGTTGATTAAGACTTAACAGCCCTCCAGGGAGAAGGTTAGCAATGACATACAGAGGGAGTGAAGGACCTTTTGGGTTTGTGATGAAATTGGTGGAGGGAATTCCTGATAAAGAAAATTCCCTTGCCAATGGAGATAGATTCCCCCTCTGCCACTAGAATTAGAACAATTAGTGTTGACCGAATCACTCTCCTAGAGTCTCAGAGGCAGGACTGGAACTCCCTGGTCTTGTCTCCTAAGCTTGTTCTCTGTGCACCAAACTGTGCTGCCTACTTTAAAAAACTATGTTGTTGTTGTCATCGTCCTTGGCATCGTCATCATGATCATCATCATCTGAATGTGGTAACCCTGGATTATCTTTTGATATCATAGTACTCCTAACACTTTAAATTTCCATTAATAATATTATGGACCCACATATCAAAATCCTTCTTACACCTTCTCCCACTGTAGTTTCTTTACCTGTAAAAGGGAGGGGGATCATGGTTTCTAACGTTCCTGCTCATTTTAAATCCAACATCTGTTTGTATCAAGTCAGCCCCCTATTTGAGTGAAACCAAATCAGAAATTTTTGAACACTTGTTTAGTAAGAGCAAAGATTCTTTGAGCTGGAAGGGGCTTTAGAAGTCATTGTTTCTTCTCCCTCATTTTGCAGAGGAGGAAAAGGATCTTCTTAAGCTCTTTCCTGTTCAATTCCTGTTCGTGTCTTATGTCATCAGCTCTCCCATGAAGCTCCAAATGGGAGGTGCTGGTCAGGGATCTGCTGTCCTCTTGCCTTCTACCACATGTCCAAGCTAGAAACACTTAGTGAAGGGTGAGATTTGGAATCTTTTCCGAGCCAAAGCAACTCTTTCACCCTCTTGGATGAAGTTGTTCATGCATTCATAGAATCTGAAGTCGTCAGAGCTAAATGGGCCCAAGAGAGTGTTTAGTTCATTCTCCTAGTTTTATAGAGAAGAAAACCTTGACCCAGAGATAGGAGGGGACTTAACTTAAAAACATCAGAGCTCAGCAAACCAAATCAACTGATTTCCACTGCCCTGCCATTGGTTCATTCAACAAATGCTATAGATTCTTCCTATGTCCAGTGTTTGCACCAGGGATGAAAGTTTACATAGCCTCAGTAGCTCCCCTGATCCCTGGGCATAGGTGGGTCCTGATGTGATTTGGTTTTCCTGTCCTTTGAATTGGCTACCTGAATATTAAAGAAAGAACAGAGGAAAACCTTGTGAGACTAGGGCTCTGCATGTAGTAATAGTAACAGCAGACATTTATGGTTCAAAAATTACTGTTCATTTTCCTTTATCATCATCTCTGCTCAGAAATATTGGCTGATGCCTTGAATTTAAAGGCACTTTTTAAGTTTTGCTCCCTTTTTTTTTTTTTACTTTGCCCAAGTCTTATGTGTCCAGCGGCACCTGTAATTTCCCTTGCATTTTGCCCTGGTGGTACTGAGCTAGGGTAGGAAAGGCATCAAATGCTTGTTGGACAAGATCCATTTAGAGACGAAAATGAGTTTCTTAGAAACCTGGGTTTGAGAGCTAGAATAGATCTAGGAGATCATCTTCTCTGCCTTTAAGCAGGTAACTCTTTTTACCTGGGGCAGCTAAATCCCAGAGGAGAAATGCTCAGCTTTGAAGGGGGCAGAGCCATGGGCTAGTTCCAGCATCTTCTGGCTTTTGGTTTATTGGTTTTGTGTTAGACTGCCTCTTGAGTGGGCCTCCAAGGTTTAGTCTGGCCTGGAGAGGAGCAGCACAGGCTAGCTGTAGCTCCAAGGTGACTAGAGAGAGTTGATTTTCTCTGGGGTTCAGGAGCCCTGGGATTGACCCAAGAGTCAGGCTAACCATCCTCTTTTGGCTTTGACTCCACATTTTTCACCCTTACTGGCAAACACACCAGCTAGGAGAAACGCAGTTGAGCAACGAGAGTCTTTCCTGCTGTTTTTCATGACCTTTAGGCTGTCTCGCTGGCCTCCCCCAATTCAGCCACTTTTCTGTCCTTTACCACCAGACCACCCCAGTGACAATGCAGGTTGGAGAAGGCCAGCAGGTACAGATCGTCCAGGCCCAGCCCCAGGGCCAGACGCAGCAGGCACCGAGCAGCACAGGACAGACCATGCAGGTGATGCAGCAGATCATCACCAACACGGGGGAAATCCAGCAAATTCCGGTAAGAGTCTTAGAGAGGACCAGCTTCCAGCTACCCAGCTGGGGAGACATCCAGCCCATGGCCCAAGGCCTCTCAGCCGGCCCTTTGCACTAGTCCTCTAGATGGGTTCGGAAGAGGTGTCTGTGGAAGGCCAGAAATACACTGGCTGCATATTCATGAGTCAGTTCCCTGTGGAGCCTGCACTAAAGTGTATTTTTGGCTTTCATTTAACTGATCCATTCCTTCAGTATGGACTGATTTTTTTTTTCCCCTTGTGCCATGAGTATCTTATTTCTGTGGATTGGCTTTTTGATTTGTCCTCTCTCTGCTCTTTTCCTTTCCTCCTGTCCTCCCCCTGTCCTTTCTCCCTACTCTCCTTGTTCTCTTTCTTTCTCTTATTATTCTTTTCTTTATCTCCCCTCTCTTCTGCCCATCTTTCACACATTTTCCTTCCCCCTTCTCTCTCCCTTTTTCTCTCCTCCCACCCCTCTCCGTCTCCTGGATTATCCTGTGACTTAACAGTTTATTGCATTGGTCACTTTACTACTAAAGGCGTCCCTCATATGTAGCAAATGACCTGTAGGGGCCCTTCTATTCCTTGCCCCTCCAGGAGAAAATGTAATTCATTTCAACCCATTTACATTGTGTTATCAAGACCTTTCTGGTTCCTCGTGATCATCTGAGAGTACAAAGATTGATGACAGTTAAGGGAAGGGAGAGAACAGGAGAGGACTATGATGAGCCTCTGGATTCTGAGTGAATGGGCAGCCTTTTTTCTGCATGCAGATGACATCACTTTCAGTCCTATCCTGGACACACACAATGGCAAGTACATGCAAATGGGGGTGTTAGCAATTTTGCAGTGACTCTGGCCCCAAAGTGGCATAACCCCCATAGAGAGAGAGAGAGATCTCCCATGGAAGTGAGCTGCTGGATTGAAACAGGTCTCAGAAGGCGTTGATCTGAGTGGTCACCATCCTCCACCAAAAAAACCTTTATTTATGGGGGGGAACTTGCATCTCCTAAGGCAGCCCATCCCCTTGTTGTACATTTCTAGAAATAGGCATCTCTGCCACTTTCTCTCCATTACTGCTAATCCCACTCTGGGTGAAGCAGAACCGGTCGCAGTCTTTCCTATGACAGCCCTTCAGAGACTTGGAGACTTGGGCCCTTCAGGCTGTGGTGTCACCTGTTTGCGTAAGCCTGTAGGGGTCATTGAGACACTGCCACAGAAATGGCGTGGAGGGCAGGAAGGAGAGTGCTCCCTCTTGTAGAATCAAGAGGATTGCTTCATTTTGGAGAAGTTAAAGGAGACTTTGCCCTGAAGGAGATATAGGCAAGGAATCCTGAAGAACTGGACCCTGCTTTTTGTGGAGATGAGGTGGTTTGGACCAGTGACTTCAAACACCACCCTTCAAAGGAGAAATAAAGGAGAAACTTGGAGATTCCCTCCAAAGTTGGCAGTTGGAACTTGGTTATACCAGTAGTTTCTAAGGTCACATTTGTCATGAATCTCAGAATCTCAGAGCTGAAAGAAACATCAGGGCATCTAGTTTCCTTCTTTAGGAGCACTTAGCACAGTGTTTGGCACATTGTAGGCACTTAATAAATGTCTGTTGACTTGATTGACTTAAAGTATCCCCCAGCAAGGGATTCTATCTACTTGAGGACCGTCAGTGAGGTCAGAAATCCATTCCACTTTGATAGCTTTAGTGGTCTTGGAAAGTCTTCCTCATCACCATAACCCTGATACTCCACACTCATTACTCCCATTTCTGTCACAGAGGTCCTTCCCCCCATGGCAATCTTTAGATCCTTTAAGTCAGCTCATATATTTTTCTGCTCTCTCCTCATTTCTTCAAAGGTCTCCTCCCCTACTTTGGAGGTCTGTCTGACTGTCTTCCCAGCTCTATGTCAAGACTTTCAAAGATCGTATCCATCTTTTCTAATTGGCTTTTCATCCCTTGTTGTGTGACCATTCATCCAGAGCCTGGGACAGCAGCCCAACCAGCTATGTTGCATTGGATGAGATTTGCTAAGCCTCCTCCCACTTTCCCCAAGACTGCAGGGAACATTACGTAGTAATACTAGCATGCTGAGATTTGGACTGAGATTTTAGCCCAGTCAAGCTGCTGCCCCACAGAAAGCCTCTCCTCCTTTACCCCTGAGGTTTCCTGCTGTTGGGCACAGTGACTCTTTGTGACCACTGTCTAGTTCTATCTGCTCTTTGGACCAAATGAATGAAAACTAGTGGGTCGATGGAGGATTTAAAAGCTGTGCAGATCCAAAGTCTCCAACAAGTTGCCTGTTTCTGTGGCAGCCCTTCACTCTGCCCTCCTTCCCAGCTTTGTTACTTCTTCCCCTTCCCTCCCTTGTCTGGGTCTTACAGCCTCAACTTTGTTGGGAGAGAGCCTCTTATTTATTTAACCCCACAGAGGACAGAGCACAGTGTCGCATCAGCACTTTTCCTGCTGAAACTCAGCATTATGTGGAGACCTTTGGAAAAGTGACATTCCCTACAGGGGAGTTTGATCCTGTAGGGAATTTAGGAAAGCTACACCACAGTGTAGAAGGCTCTTACATAACATCCCTAGGAACCTCCCCTGCGCAGGTGAGCGGACAGCCCAGGAGTGCAAGCAAACCCAATATAAACCAGAAACCCAGCAGTTTGTGTTTCCAAAATGGCCTGGTTTGTTTTGTGTGTTTCTTTTACTGGGTGCACTCGTTTGTATTTGTAGGTGAATATTTAGAGCTATAGGATTAACTTCAAGTAAGAGTTGGGATTGGGGCCTCAGGGTCTGCTCCCTCATGGTCTGCCCTCTCTGGCCTCCCATTCTTCTGCAGCCCATAGGGAATGATGCTCTTGTGGTTCACTGTGGCGTTAGGAGGGTTAGCTAAGGTCTCATTGCACACAGTTATTGTTTCATCATCTAAAACTGAGTCATGGGCATGTGTGAGTCTTGGATATTTTTCAAAGCTTTGATTACCCAGACCAGTATGAATGTTCTGTGAAAGTGAGTTCTTTTTTTTCATATTCACCACTACCCTGACCACCCCACAATGCTGACATTTGCAGCATAGACCTAGGCAAACCTGTAAGGTCTAGGGTCCCTGAAAGCCATTTCCTTCAGTTGCTGTTACCTCTGTCCCTCTGGGGTGTTTGTGGTGGCCCACAGCACCCACTTTCTTTCTGGAGAGATGTGAGTTTAGTTAGCACTAAGGTTACTGAGCAAGGGCGATGGCCATCTTTGATTGGGTCCCTGGCAGACATTGGAGCTCTTCACAGCATCAGATCAGTCAGCCCCCACCCTCAACCTGCCTTCTCCTCCCTGACACCAAGTAGCCTCTTTGGACTGGGGCAGAAAGGGAAAGGAGAGGAGGAGAGAAAGCCACTGGACTCAAGCTGGTGGTGGTGGTGGTGGTGGTGGTGGTGGTGGTGGTGGTGGTGGTGGTAGTGGTGGTAGGTTGTGGTGGTGGTAGGTCGTAGGTCTTCTGCTCTGGAAAGAGTAACCAGCTAGTGCAATGTTTCTAGCAACTTAGGAGATTCTCTAGTTTCATTAAGAATAGCAATTGTGCTGGGCCCATTTTATTTTTTCCAAAGTCAGTGAAACCTTCCCCACCTTGCCCAGTCACGGTTCTTTTGCCTACTTTTGACAGCTCTGCCCAGGAAAAGACTGTCTGTGTTCCTGGGCTGAGTTTTCTTTGGCTCTAGTTATGGAAATAATCACCTTAACATGTTTCAGGTTAACCAAGGTTTCTGTTTGTTTGTTTGTTTGTCTGTCTGCCCGCCCCATCTAGGTGCAGTTAAATGCTGGCCAGCTGCAGTATATCCGCTTAGCCCAGCCTGTATCAGGCACCCAGGTTGTTCAGGGACAGATCCAGACTCTGGCGGCTAGTGCACAGCAGGTTGGTACTGACGGCGCTGGAGGCCACAGGGGCCTCCTGGGAGGAGAACCTCCTTCCCACTGGAATGACTCAGGCTCAGGATCCAGAGAGCCCAGCCTGCTCATGGCCCCTACTTTGGTAGTTGTTAGCATGGGTAGCCAGACCTCATGGAACATCAGGAGCTGTAGAGTCAGAGGTAAAGCATTGTGTCTGGAGGATTCTTGAAGGGTTACAAACTGCAAAGAAGGAAGATCGCTGGGATGCTTGAGAGACACAGACCAGTGATGTGAGTCCATGCCCCAGGTCGGCAGAGTTGTGTCAGACTGCCCTAGCAGCAAGCCTACTCACATTGAATCTTCCCACTTGGTTTTTCTCCCTTATGGTAGGCAGATACCCCTCCATCGGGAAACCTGTTCTCCTTTTCTCTTGTACTTTTTTGAGATTTCTAGGCCCCTTGTTCATGGAGTCACAGGAACCCTGTTATGACTGGGGAGAGAATCGGGGGAATGAAGTGTGGTGGCTTCCATTGACTTTTGGTTTATCACTTGGGGCAAGAGAAGAGCAAGGGTGTGAAAGGACATGGCTTCCATGGGTTGTGACAACGAAGGAAGGTAGCTACTATGGGCTGTGGGCCCATTGCTTGAGGGAGAAAGGGGACATTGTTAATGGATCCTTTTCCCTTGAACCCAAAAAAAGCAGCAATCGTTTAAGAACTGGACCTGTCTGGTACAATTGCATCTTTGGTGATGCATCTATTGACAGTGGTGACAGGCTTAGGTTTCTAGAGCAGGTCTCTGAAGATCTCATTTGGGGAAA
Source organism: Bettongia penicillata ogilbyi (assembly GCA_023548195.1). NCBI lineage: Eukaryota > Metazoa > Chordata > Mammalia > Diprotodontia > Potoroidae > Bettongia > Bettongia penicillata. Next base: position 8,257,738 of record JAJHZJ010000128.1, read on the forward strand.
TGTAAGGAAGGAGCCAAAAATGAAGCTTCCAGGTTCTGAGCTGTCCTTATTTAAAGGGCCCCAGCTTAGCTTTCTATCATCTTCTCCCAATTTCCTGAATACAGACTCATTTCAGATGCCTGGTCCTGCTTCTGTTTGAGCCTCGAGCCTCCCTGAGAGAGCTGGCATTGTGTTCTAGGAAGTCGTGTGTGTGTGTGTGTGTGTGTGTGTGTGTGTAGACAGAGTGAACATACATGTGTACATGTGGGCTGTAGTGAAGGCTAGGAGGTGCTGGACCATAAACCACCACACTAACCCATCCAAGTCCCCTACAGAATCCTGGGCAGTGCCAATACTTTACAGATAGTAAAGGCAAATTATATTTTCTTATGGTCATAGAACACCAGAGGTAGAAGGGACTTTAAGCATCTTCTGGTCCCACTTTCTCATTTACAAAGAGAGAGGCCAAGGTTCAGAAAGTGGACATGGCATGTCTACAGCTAATGAGTGTGGGACCTTTTTCCCTTCATACCAGTCATGGGACATCATCTGCCTCCACATGGAGTAGAACCACTCTTCCCTTGTCACAGCATCTCAGATAGGCATAGGAAGCTACTCAGGTCAATAAATTGACTTTTCAGTTCTGTTCACAGATTGTTTCTCTTAAACCCACAAACTGATTTATTAATGTTAGCCCATAGGTGAGGGTGGGGGAGTGACTTATATGTGTACACCCTCACCTCCATGCCATCCTTCCTGCCTTCCTCTGACCCTTGTGGGAAAAGAGCAGCTCTCGGTTTGCTGTTTGGTCTCCCAGCCAAGGCCAGCCCTACCCTGGAATAAGAGAGAGAGAAAAGTGACTCTGTCTGTGTTAGCCACCCTCTAATGAAGGGACCATCACTGTCCCCTTCCCCAGCTTCCTTTTTTGCAGTCCTGCCCACAGCCATAAGAACTAGGCCCCTACCGTCTCCAGCATTGAGCCCACCCCCTGGGAAAGTCATGTCTGTCCTCCACCATCCCATCAGTTTGTTCAGGCCATAGTGGGTTGTAGGAGGGGAATGCAGGGATGATTGATGGGAAGGCCTACCCTACAGTGGTGCTTGTGTAATAAGACAGCCCCCCAGAGTCTGAGATTGGGGGTGGGCCATTGGAAGGCTCACATGACTATCTCTGCCTGCAGCTTACTTGCGCACACACGTCCCTTTTTTATTTCCCACAGATTACACAGACAGAGGTCCAGCAAGGACAGCAGCAGTTTAGCCAGTTCACAGATGGACAGGTAGGTCTTGGTTCTCAGAGAGGGGATGGGGTGGGGGGTGGGGTGACATGAAAGAGAGAGGTTCATTGGTAGGCAGCCATCAGTCTGGACAGGCAGCTTCAGGACTGCCTGGGGAATGGAGATTGCTAAAACAAGGAGAATGTTCCTAGAGGATCTTTAAGAACAGGACACACATCAGAATAATAGCTGGCAGAACTTGAGATAATCTGGTCCCATTATCTCATTATTGAGGGGAGGAAATTGAGACCCTGAAAAGGGAAAGGAGGACCTTGCCTTTCTGTCCTAGAGCAGAGTCCAGACCCTCCAAGCACAGGCATTCCTGAGTCTCAGAGGAGCCTGGAGTGTTGGAAATGCCCAGGTCATGCTTTCTGAACCCCAAAGTGATGTAATGTGGCCTGCCCCACACAAGCTCGGGCTGTCCTTAGGCTGGGCTTCCCCTAGGTTTCTGCTGTAGGACCAACCCCTCTTCTTCCTTCTGGGGAGACAAAAGGGGCAAATCTAGAGTGGCCTCTTTCAGCTGTCCTCAGGGAGTCAAAGACAAAGGCAGAGGTGAGCAGGAGTTACACAGCATAGCGGGTATTGATGGCTTGTGTTATCGGAGGAACTGTTCAAAGCGAGGTGCTCGCAGGTCCGTCTAAGTGTTGGGATCCCATTTCTTAAGTGCTTTGAGGTTTCCAAAGTATTTTTTGTCACAACAAGCCCAATGAGGGGCTACAGGGATTGTTACCCACATTTTATGGATGAGAACTGAGACTAAGGAAGTTGAGGTAACTTGCACATGGTCACATAGTTAAGGATCTGAAGCTGAGTCTCTTGACTCTGGTTCCCATCATCTTCCCTTGTCCATGTATCCTGCCCATGTGCCTTCTCCACAGGCCTGTGGTGGGTCCAGCATTTGGACTTGGGAGGGTGGAAGAGAAGGGAAGAAGGGTCTGAACAAAGCATTGTGTACAGAGGGGCTTCTGTTGGCTTATGGCTCTGCCTCTTCATCAGGACCAAGGGCACAGTACTCCTATGCCTTGCCTTCTGGGTTTTAACCCTGCTCTTGAGGAGCACAGAGGGAGACCAAACTCTAAGTCATCCACAAGGAGTCTGTCCTGGGGCGTCTGGCTCAGGTGTGACCTGTTGAGTGCAGGACACCAAGCTCTAAGGAGGGAAGGGAGAGGGTGGCATTCTGGGGATGGGTCTTCTGACCTATACTGACATCCCTCTGGGATCTTTGCTTTCCTTCCCTTCCCTGCAGCAGCTGTACCAGATCCAGCAGGTCACCATGCCAGCAGGCCAGGACCTCACACAACCCATGTTCATTCAGTCGGCTAACCAGGCCTCCGATGGGCAGACCCCTCAAGTGACGGGTGACTGAGCCCAGCTGGGGCCTTGCCCAGCACAGCCAGTGCACAGGGCCATATAGACTCCATTCCTGCCACTGTGGCCTGGTTTGAGTGTCCCACCACCCCTGCGCCTCCCGAGGGCAAAGACACCGGTGCACACAGCCCATGCTGAGGGCTAGGAAATCGCCAACTGAAAGATGCAATATTTTTTCATTTCCTTCTTGTCTTTGTTTTTTGTTTTTTAAAGGAATCAATATTTCACTATGTTGAGCTGTATGTCCAATGCTATTGAATGGGAAATAATTGAGAATAACATATTTATAGAATTTTCTTGAGGTGTGGCTGCAAGGCTTCCCTCCTCATGCCCTTCTTCCCAAGAGCAGCTCTCCAGGTGTGGGCGTAGCTCCCACAACAGCTGCCTTAACCTTACAAATGCACTCACTCCCCTAGGTCACTGGGTGGTTGGGCGGTCAATTTTCTCCTGCCTCTGTCAGAGCAAACTGCAGAAACGTCATGGTGTTCGAAGATGAACTTGCCCCCAGGCTCAGTGTCTCGTTTCTTCTGGCCCCCTCTGTCCCAGGGAAATGGGGGCTTCCCCCTTCCCCTCCCCCTCCACCTGCCAATCCCCCATTTTTTCTCCTCAAGAAGCAAATTAATAATTGTGCTCGTCTTCTCCGCTGCATGGACTTCAAACTGCATGAATTGAAATGCAACGAATAAAGCTCCTTTTTAGAGAACTTGCAGTGTGGGTTTCTGGGATGGGGTGGAGGCGCTGACGAGGCATGCACATAGCTGGTGGCGCTTGGGGAGGGAGGGAGGGAAGTGATGCGAGGGAAGAGGCACCTGGGGATGGTCCTGCTGCAGATTTGGTTTGAACCAGGGCGGAACAATCAGAATCTGCTTGTCATAGGGATACCTTGCTGAGGCCCCCTGATCCCGTTCTCTGGACAGCTGGAGCTGAGCTGGGGCCTTTCATCACTTGGTGGGGCTCCTGTGGTGAAGCCCAGGCCCACTCGTCTGTTGAATTTTCATTGAAGTGAGGTGGTGGAATGTAGTGGAAATTCTAGCGCCATGGGTTGTGAGGTTGGAATACCTGGTTTCTAGTCCTGATTGTTCCACTTAATAAAATGTGACTTTGAACAAAGTCCTTTCTACTCTCTGGGCCTCAGTTTATTCATGTGGAAAATGGGAAGAGGACTCTTCTAGATTGAATGGTCTTTGTGCAAAGCAGAAACCACCCCTCTATCTTTAATAGATTTTTCTTTTAATTTTTATTCTAATTTTAGTAATAATAAAATATTCATCCGAATCATCCTTTCCCCTCAATTTGCCTTACTCTCACAATGCTCAGGAGACTTCTTCCCTCCTCCATGGATCTAGAGTCCCTCCATAAACCACAAAGCACTGTGTCAGGGAACAGGACATGGACTTCAACAGACCTTCCTAAGGAGCTTTAGTGAAATGAATGAAAGAAAATGAGACTGCTTAAGGTTTGAGGAGGGCTGGTGAAGGGTGCTGGCCACCCAGAAGACAGACAGCTCCCTGTGAGCAAGAGAGCAGGAAGAGCTTTGTGGGAGAGGCATCCTCAGCAGGTGGAAGTGGGCTCTGGAGGCTCTGCTAGGCATAGAGAAGGCAAGCCTCGGGAGTAGGAGCTGAGAGCCGTTATTCAGCAGAGATCCTCTCTGGCCGAAGAAAGGATACGGCTGCCTCAACCATGGTGTGGCCAACCTCACAGAAGCCCTCGCCTTGAACAAGGCTTACCCCGATATGTCTCCTGGATTTGTCAGGGCTTTTTATAGAAAAGAGTCATTTTGTCCTTCCCTCTGCCTATGATCTCTTCGCAGCCTGAGGGGTAGCTTTCCCACCAACTTGTAAGTCTTAACCGTCGTCTCCTGTGTACCCAATCCCGTGCTCACTGCAGAAAACGAGAGAAGCTCTCATCCTTGCTTCAGAGAAACTGTTGACTAGACATCACCTGGGCAGTTTGTGAGTATGGTCTATTGTAACAACACTAGTCTTGGAGCCCATGGAACCTGAGTCCCAGCTGTTAGACTGGGTGACCTTGGCCAACTCCCTCCCTTCATATATGATATATTTGTGTGTCCATATGTGTACATGTGCATGTATGTGGTATACGCTAGGTCTTCCTAGGAAATAATTGTGAAAAATTAAGTCTTATAAAATGGAAGTTACAAAATCTGCCATTCCTCCAAGCTTCCTGGTGTCTTTTTTGGTATCACCAGCCTCCGACTGTCCCTTGGTTCAAATCCCAGCTGTTAACCACTTGTATTACTGGGCTGTTAACCACTTGTATTACTGGGCAAATGATTTCCCCTCCCTGGTATTCAGTTTCTTCATCTGTTAAATGAAAGTTAGATATAAGGGGTGAAGGATACAGAATCTTAATATGATGGGATTCCAAGCCAGAAGGTTCCTTCTAGACTAGTTCCTGCCCTTGAGAAAATTCTCTTCTTTTAGGGGAAGACACATGTAAAGTGGTAGATGGAGGATTTGGAGGAACTGATGGACAACAAGTCATCCTTACCCCAGTGGGTACAGTTGCTTTGATTACTGTCTCTAGAGCAAGAGGAAGAAGCCACGGGTAGTAAGGATGTTGGGAAGCTGCAGGAAGGGGCTGCAGAGTTACAGCTCTTGGTTGGACTAGGAGTGGTTACAATCCATCTATCAAGAGCTCGAGTACTTAAGGTGAGAGAGAGGCTGGAGCCCAGCTTAGTTTTGCACAGTGACAACAGGAAGGTAAAGAAAATCCTTTTAAAAGTCCTGAATGATATGGACATAATGAGCCACGTGAGCCCCAAGACCAGTTTAGAAAATAACCTCCTCCTTGGCAAAGGTGGGAGATTATGGGTGTGGGAACACTACGTACCATCAGATTCAGTGGATGTGTGTGTTAGTCTTGCTGAACTGTTTATTCTTTGTTAACAAGGAATGATTTGCTAGATTGAGGAGGAGGGTAGCAATGAAAAAGCAATGTCAATAAAAATATTAAGGCAGTTTGAAGGTCTTTCTGTTGCTTGCCCTGGGCATGACGAGGTTTGCACAAGGCACAAGTCTCAGCTCCAGTGTGATACAGTGGAAAGGAGGCTGAATCTGGGCCCAGAAGACCTGAATTCAAGTTTAGTCTGTGACATGAGCCATGTGCTTCTGGACAAGTGTAAAACTGACCCGATAGTCTCCCTCTACGACTGTTGGAAGGAGAATGTTTTTTAAACCTTAGAACTTTATTAATAGCTATTGTTAACTGTAATCACTCATCTCTCATCAATTCCGCTGTCTAGTAATCTTCCTGATGCACACATCTAACCATATCACTCTCTAGTTCAGAAATCTTCAATGGCTTTCCATTTTTTATATGGAGGGAGAGAAATAGGTGGAAAGGGAAGAAGGAAGAAAGAGAGGAGGAAAAAAGAGAAAGAATTCATTAAGTACTTACTAAATTGCTTAGCTAGGACCTGGCAAGATAAGGTAAAAACTCTTATCAGAACTAGGGGACCCGGTGTTGCGTCTAAGGTGATGGCCAGAGTGTGGAGCTGCATGATGGGAAGATGCTCGGGAAAAACAGGATAAGCTTCAAACGCTAGCTTGTTACTCAAGGCTGGTCCCGCTTTACCTTTCCTATCTGCTTCCCTGTTACACCCAGTTACATGTTGTACCCTCCAGCCACACCAGACGACTCACTCTCCTTCCCTAGAACAATACCTTTGAGCTCTGTGCTAAGCGATCCTGGGTGGTCAGTATAGCTACTGTGTATGGTAGGATTGTATGTAGGATTCTTATTTTAGAAATGAGGAAACCGAGGCAGGCCGAGGTGAAATGATTTGCACAGGGTGATACAGGTAGTAAGCTGAAGAGGAGAGATTCGAAGACCTCCAAGTGAGCAGGGATTCCACTATACCTCTCCAAAGCAATGCATTCTACTTAGGGACGACTCCAGTTCATCGAATTTTGTAACTTCCACCCACTGGGAGGCATCGCAACATAAGGAACTGAGAAGGAAGCAAGCCCTGAGTTCAAATGCTAACCTTAGGTACTTACTATGTAGCTTTGGTCAAGTTGCTCTCTCTTCCATTGTCTCAGTTTCCCCATCTGTGAAATGAGGCAGTTTGACTACAGGTGAGATCCTTTCTAGCTCAAAATCTATGACCCCTGTGATCCTAATTGTGCCTTTTAGGGCCAAGTTGGAAAAGTAATAATTCTTCCACATGGAGGACATATTGGAAAGTAGACATCTAGGGGACAGCTGCCTGCTCAACATGTTCCTGATTTCCAGCTTGCCTCCTGGATACTTTTTTTTAAAGGCAATCAGAGTTAAGTGACTTGCCCTGGGTCACACAGCTAGTATCTGAGGTCACATTTGAACTCAGGTGTCCTGATTCCAGAGCCAATATTCTTTCCACTGCACTACCTAGCTGGTCCCCTCCTAGACACTTGGATGAGATTAGAGCTTTTCTCTTGGTTGAGCCAAGGCATTTCTCTCCCAAGGAAAGAACTCATTTACTCTGTATTTTCTGGCATATTCAGCTCTGTAGAGTATCACTGATTTCTCTCTCTCCTACATAAAAGGGTTTACTAAACCTTATTTACTACTTTTGATGGTCTTTTGTGTCACTAGCAAGTAGTGGGAAGGAGTCAAGTCTATGAGTTGTAAGCTTGGGATTATCCCAAACTTATTTCCCTTTTACATCCCATTATAATTCCCTTTGAAAGGATAGGGACCAAGAAAACAGCTTCTCTTGTCTCCTAAACTGGGTGTGGGGCAGGGGAGTGATAATTACAATTCTAGTCCAATACCTCCTCTCTGAGGAGAAGAGAGTGGCCAAGCTTGTGGCAGCCTTCTCCTGCACGAATCAGCGTCTCCCTTCGAGAGGGGTAGACTGGATTCCTGAGATCTCTATCACTTTCTCCCCAGGAGCTACATTCAGATAACCCACACAGACACACCTGCACTGGTGGCACACACCTTACATTTTGTATATATGCATATATGTGTGTGTTGTTTCCTCTGATACGATGTCCTTGAAGGCGAGGAATTATTGTGGTTTTTGCTTTGGTGATCACCTTAGCCTGTATTAGGCTTTCTGATTGGTTAATTAATCATGACTCATCTGGATGTTCCACGGCTTACTCATGTCCTTCCTAACATGAGGGGCCCAGAACTGAACTAAATAATCCAGATGTTGTCTGATGAGCATTATCTTCCTCCTCTTGAACCCTGAGCCTCTTTTTATGCAACCTAAAATTTTATCCTCTTTCCATTGTGGATTTAGAGTTGGAAGGGACCTTTGAGGTCTTCTGGTCCGACCTCTTCATTTTACAAATAGGATATATGAGGCAGGGAAGTGACTTCCTTAAGGTTACAGAGGGAGTAAGCAGCAGAGGCAGGATTTGAGCCTAGGTCCTTTTGACTCCAAAAACTGTCACTCTTTCATTTGCCCAATGATTTTTGGCTGCTGTTTCATATTGTTAGCTCATCCTGAGCTTGAATTCCCACAGATCATTTTCAGGTGAATTACTCTCTAGCCAAATGGGCCCCATTTACTACTTTGAAGTTGAATTTTTGAACCCAAGTATAAGACTTTACATTTTTCCGTTTTACCTTTCCTCTCATTAAATTCAGCCCAATGTCCTGGCCTTTCAAGCCAGTTACTGAAGTTAAACCTGACTCAGAGTTCTGAGATGACAATTACTCATTTTGAATTTGAGTAGGCATAAAATACTGGCATGAATGGAAAACATGGTATGCCTCTGTGATTTGTCTATGAGCTGAAAAATTGGAGTGAATTATTGGGTTAATAACCAGGGAAATATGGATACCAGAACTGTTTTTATTTATGACTATGGGATAAGTGTAATTTACCTGATCATAGAAGTTGGAGCTAAGGTGTGATCATTTATGGAGATGAGCCAGAGTATGAACCCAAGAAGAAAATGGAGAATTAGGAAAAGCGAGGGCAGGAAAAGGAATCCTTCAAAGAGCAAAGTTGGAGAAGTTTTTGCCAGAAATAAAATAAAGGTCATCACCTTTTCCTAGAAGAGTCTATGAATACTGTAGCAGAAGGCATTAGCTATACCTGACATGATGGATGCTCTAGTTATTGTGGAAGAGAACAGTTAGGAAACTGAATCAATGAGCAACAACTTCAAGGAACTTACCAAGAGGAGGTGTGTGAATGAGTACGCTACAACAGAAGCTGTGACAGAGGCCAAAAGAGAACCAGGCAGAGTATGGTGCAAAATTTGAGTATGAAAATATCCCTTTCAGCTATGGGGCAGAAGCATCAGGAGATTCTGGACAAGAACCTGAGAAAGCAAGCCAGATGGGGAAGGGCATGGGCCCAGGATAGCATTATAGGCACTCATGAAAACTGCTGGCCTTGGAGCCAGAAGACTTGGTATTGCTTATTGGCTGGATGACCCTGGGCAGTTCACTCCTCTATGAGTTTCAATTTTCTCATCTTAGAAATACTTTTCTCCATACCATGTATGGAGAAAGGTCAGCTAGATGGTGCAGTGGATAGAGCACTGCCCCTGGAGTCAGGAGGACCCAAGTTCAAATCCTGCCTAAAACACTTAGCTGTGTGACCCTGAGCAAGTCACTTAACCCCGCTTGCCTTAAAAAAACCCAAACAAGGTACAGAGAAGGAAAATACTTTGTGAGACTGAAAGTCCTGTAGACATGAAAAATGGTCTTACAAACACACAGCCTCATGACCATGGGGTTATCACTGATTCTCACCTATCCCCCTCCCCTATCCAATCTGTTGCCAGTTGCTGTTGATTTTACTTGAGCGTCTCTTGTACATATCCTGTGTGCTCAGGGCCACCACCCTAGTTCCTCCCACCCCTATCTCCTCTAAGCTATTACAATAACTTGTTCATTGGTCTGTATCCCACCTAACTGCCAAAATCATCTTCCTAAGATACAGTCCTCTGTTCAAAGACCTTCAGTGATTCTCTGTTGCCTGTGGTATAATACATACTCCTTAGTTTGGCATTTAAGGGATGGCCACAATGTGGCACAGTAGACAGAGCTCCTGGTCCTTGAGTCAGGAAGATCTGAGTTGAAATTCAGTCTCAGACACTTACTAGCTTTGTGACAGTGGGCAGATCACTTCATCTCTGTCTGCCTCAGTTCCTTCAACTATAAAATAAGAATAGTAATAATACTTCCCTGGGTTTTTGTGAGAATCAAATTCAGCGTGCCCAAAAAGTTTTAGAGCAGTATTAACGCTTTATTATATAGCTTAAATCAGTTTAGAATGAGTTGATTTGAAATTTTATTGAATAATTGATATTGAAAATTTATTAAATTTATTTAAATATGTATTAATTGAAAATTTATTAAAATTGACTTGACTTTGGGGATACTCTGTGTCTGTAAACTTTAAAGCACTATAAAATGTTAACCATTGTTGTGGTTATTTTTCTGTTACTTTTTCTTGGTAGATACTGTTAACCAGCTAGGTTAACTCCCTGACTGTTCTTTAATTTCATCCTACCGTCTCTGGTCTTGTGCAATCATGAAAGCTGTCTCCTACTGTGAGGGATGTGTTCTCTCTTCACCTCTGCCTCTCTGCATCCTCTTCCATCAAGGTTCAGCTAAGGTGCTCCCTCCTTCATGAAGCCTTCCTAGAGTCTCCTCACCTCCACCCCAGCCAAAAGTCTTCTCGTCCTCCTCAGATTTTCCTGGTGGACATTCCTTTACCCTCTTCAAACCCAACCTCATACTATATTTATTTCTATTAGGTCACAAGTTCCTTGAGGGCAGGGACCGGGTCGCTTTCCATGTTTCTAGTCCCAGAACCCAGAAGTGTCTGCTGAATGATAGCAAAGATGATGAAATAGAAGCAAATGTCTAACAGCTTCTGTGACACTTTTTTCAAAAGTTTATCTGCATTATTCACATTTTCCCATTACTTTCTTAAGTTTAAGCAATCAATAAAGCAATAAGCCAAGCCTCAGTTTTGAGCATTTGCTGATTCTGAGGCATCAATACTTACTCTACAAATGCATCGGGTGTTTGAGCTGATGCTAACCATCTCTGAGAAAGACTAGTAATTCTAGCCTCAAAAAACTTGAGTTCAAATCTCGCCTCTGATGCCTATGTGATCTTGGGCAAGTCACATGACTTCCATGGACTTCATTTTCCTCATTTGTAAAATGATGAGGTTGGACTGCATGACCTCTGAGGTCATTTCCAGTTCAAAAGTTAGGATTCAGCAATGATCACCTGGGGTAAGGTTGTTTGTGACAGATCCAGGACCCATGCCTTCAGCCCCCCAGTCCAGCTTTCTTTCCTTAATACCCAATTCTGTTTCCCTAAAATTATCTCTAACTTTGGTGAAATCATCTTTGGGAGGGAGGGTGAAGAGGTAGAAGATGAAATGTAGTTGGAAAGATACCTGGACTTCTTGTAGCTTATTTCTCTCGACCAGGGGATAGGAAAGAAACACGTTTCTAACAGTGACCCAGACAGGGACAAGGGGGCTGCTGGACTTCCATGGGCCCTGGCTACTGTTTTGCTCTGAGGAAGCCAGCAAGCCAAGGAGGAGGATTCTGGAGCAGATGTGTCTCTCAACACTCCATCTCCAAAAGAGGGTCCCAGACTGCAGCATGGGGATTGAGGTTAGACAATGGGGGTGGGGAGGCTCCCAGAATCCTCCTCTCCCTCAGGTACCCTCCACTCCAGCCATATCAGTCCCTTCCAGGGCTTCTGACTAGACACCAAAGTCTATCACCCAACCTCTGTCTTTGTATTGGATTTCTTAGCCTGGAATGACCTCCTTCCACTCAACCCCCTTTCCAATGGAACATTACAGATTATCACCCTCATTTAACATGTGGGGAAACTGAGACCTATGGGAAGAAAGGAGTTACCCAGGGTCACACAATTAACAGAGCTAGAAGAAGAACTGGAAACAAAGTGGGTACCTATGAATTAAGGAAAGGCTGAACAAATTGTTGTACACTTATGTAATAATATTCATAGACGTGAATATTATTGACATTAAGAAATGATGACTATGTGGAACTCCAAGAAACTTGGAAAGACTTACTTGTATGAACTGATGCAGAGCAAAGAAAGTAAAATCAATATACAAATCACTCTACAAATTCTGGGTGTGTGTTCGTCCTTTGTTGCCAAAGAAGACCATGCCATCAGAGAAATGATGATATGACTTGCACTTGACTTCGTTTTGAGTGAGGGAGGGCTGTGCAGGTCACCAGCCTCACTTCTTCTCCAGAGCCATCTGAATCCAGTGACCAGATAGTCATCAGGATGACTGGAGATGACCCAGGATGAGGCACTTGGGTTAAGTGACTTGTCCAAGGTCACAGAGCTAGTGAATGTCAAGTGTCTGAGGTGAGATTTGAAATCAGGTCTTCCTGACTCCTGCACTGGTGCTCTATCCACTGCACCACCTACCTGCCCCTACTATACAAATACACAAAAAGAAACCATATACAGAAAAACTGCAACAATGTAATCAAAAAGGGCAATAAAACAGTGCTTTTATAATGAGCAGTTACAAGGCCTAATCTTGACCTTGACCCTCTCTTGTTGGAGAAGTGGGGGACTGTGGGTGTAGAATGCTGAATATGTCGTCAGATCCTGTCAAGATTTTAATACCTTTTGCTTAACTGTTCTTTTTTTTTATTTTGGAAGTATCACTGTAGGGGAGGGGAGGATGAGTGCAATGGGTTATATCTAGAAATGGCTGTGATGTGAAGATTAAAGGCATAAACAAAAAATTTTATTAAATAATCAAACACTTTCCTCCCTCCCCCACAAACAATCCCCCAAATCCCAGTTGAGGCTTTTTTTCCTCTCACATGGAAGCTGTTCCTGGAGACGGGGGTGAGTTCTCTCCTTGCTGGGAGGAGCCAGGCCTAGGCCCAGAGTCTGACCTCCAGCTCCCTCTCCCACCCCCCTCCCAAACCTCTGGAATCAATGAGGGTTTTCTTTCACGGTCAGTCTGGGTTGCTGATCTCAGCGGGCTGGGGGTGTTGCTGATGCTCCCCAGGCAAGGCTGTATCAGCAGTTCTGCCTCCTCTGCCCTTGGTAGACTTTGGGGTGAGGGGTGGGTGGTAAGACAGGCAGAGGTGAGAGGGAGGCAGGGGAAAGGTGTCTCTCTAAGTGGACCATGGACTCCAATCCCTGGGTGTCATCATTTTCACCATCCTTCAGGGTTGAGCTGGTCCAGGGACCTCAGCTGGGGTAGGACAGTTTGATTTCCATGATGACAGAATCACCCTCTGGCCTGAATAAGTAGACTGGAGTCTCTCTAGCAGAGCTGTAACTAGGCCTGGGCAACTGGGGCTTTGTCTCAGAGGGAGCAGGGACCTCTCTCGCAGGACAAAGCTAGAATCTGAACTCAGGTCCCTCTGCCTCTAAACCTCTTTCCACTCTCACCACATGACTGTGATCCCTTCATTTTACAGAGAGGGAAATCGAGACCCAAAGAGGGGAAATCCTTTACCCAAGGTCCCATAGGGTAATAGAGACAGCCTGAGCCCAATATTGTTTTCAATGTCCTTCACAATTAGTTCCCTAAACTTCCTGTACATAAGGGCAGCTAGGTCCCATAGTGCATAGAGAACCAGGCGTAGAATCAGGAAGACTCATCTTCCTGAGTTCAAATCCAGCCTCAGACCCTTATTAGCTGAGTGACCTGGGCAAGTCACTTACCCCTGTTTGCCTCAGTTTCCTCATCTGTTAAATGAGCTTGAGAAGGAAATGGTAGATCACTCCAACATTTTTGCCAAGAAAACCTCAAATGGGGTCACTGTCAGGTATGACTGAACAAAAAATTACAAGAACCCCCTGTGCAATCTTCCCTCCCTCCCACTTTCCCCAGCTCTCCCCCACATTTTTGCCTTCCTATCTTTGCTTGGACTGCCTCATTTGTTGCCTGCCCAAGTATTACTTCTCTCTTCCTGATCACCCCACCTCATGCTTATCTCTCCGTCCCTTGTCTTCGATAGGTTCTCCACACATGGCACAGGGAGAACTCTTCAAAGACTGGATTTTCTCCTCCCGCCTTTCCATCATCCAGCATGATCCACAGCTAGAGGCACAGCAGTTAGGGAAGAGGATCACAGATCTAGGCATCTAGTCTGACTCCTCATTTTACAGATGAGGAAACCGAGGCCCAGAAAGGTTAAGTCACTTGCTCAAGGTGACATAGCTGATAAGTGGAAGCATCAGGATTTGAACCCAGCACCAGGATGTTAGAACTACATAAACAATCAGCTTGCCCCTTGCCAGATGCTCCCTGGAATCCATCCACAAATCTTTGGCCTTGAGCCATGGGACTTTTCACCATCGCTGGTCCCTGAACCTCAGAAGGAGGTCCCCAGCCTTCCTGACCTCTTGGGCCCCTGGCCTGCTCAGCTTCCTGCATTTAAGGGCCTGCCAACCCAGTTCTTAATTACTTTCCCAGCAGAATGAATGAAGCAGGGGAAAGAGCGAACTGTTTGCGGACAGGGAATCTGGGACCGAACCCTCCCTCTGTGACTGTGACCTTTCTGGGCCTCCGTCCCCTCATCTGCAAAATGGGGTCGGTGGCTTGGACCACCTCCAGATTTCCTTTCTCAGATCGAAGCGCTGCGTGTCACGGGAGGCCTGAGTCTTGCCTTGACTTCCCCCGTCCCTTCTCCCCCCACCGGCCCCCTGCACATTCCAGACCACATCAGTGCGCTTCTAGGGCTGATTCGCAAGAGAAAACCCAGATTCATGAGAGTAACTCCCAATTCGAAAGAGCAGCAGCGCCCCAGGAAGGTCCTTCATGCCGATAACCCCTGTCCCTAACTACTGTAGAGGGCAATGGGCTTTGATCCTTTGGACGTTGCCCTTCATTCATTCACTTCTCCAAAAACTTTGGCCCAATACAGCCTGTTCTGAGAGTTCCATTACCCATTTTGGGTCTCCAGCCCAAGTTCATTGGTTCACTTTACCATCCCAGGCTCTCTCTCAGTCAACCAAGAGGCCTCGGGGTGACCGGACATGTGGGTTACTTTGCAATTTGTTTATATTGGGAAGGAAGATAACTCACCCCTATTATCACATCACGCCTTTCTCCACTTTCCTTTTCATTCTCTTTCACAACAAAGAATACTGCTTTTTACCTATCACCTCAAAGCAAAATAATTCTACTCAAATTAGACTCGACAAGCATCGATTAGGCACCTATTATATGCTAGGTGCTGTGTACTATGTTAAGCACCAGGGATACAATGACAAAAAAAAAACAAACAAAAAAACAGCCCCATCCTCAGGGACTTTATAGACTCCTTGGGGAATGTGAGGAGAGAGGTGGATACAATATGGGAGCAGTGCAGAGATCCTAGATCTAAACCCCCTCTATATTTATAGTTAGAAAATCTGTAATTTTATAGATGAGGAAACTGAGACTTGGGGGGGAGCTTTGATCTCAGGTAACTGACCCAGAATCACCCAGACGATAAATACAAAATAAGGTACTAAATATTTCCGGGATGGGATAAGAGGGGAAGCCCTTCAAACTGGTGGGGACGGGGAGCGAGGTCAGAGGAGCAGAAAGGCTTCTTCTAGGAGCCAACAACTGAACCAAGTAGAAGTTCCAGGCCAAGGTGTCTGGGCATACTGCTTTCCCAGCTTACTTGCTCTGTGACTTTGGACAAGTCTCGTCCTTCCTCTGGGTCTCAGTTTCCTCATTTGTAAAATGAGGTGATTGGACTTTAAGGTTTGATGTTCTGTGATCCCATGGGATTTCCCTTCCTCTTGCAATACCCTTCGCCATCAGCCTGACTTTCTCTCCTCTTTTGACCCCCACCGAGCCATCCAACACACATCCTTTGCCAACCTCCCACCTCAACCAGTTAGACTGTGGCCTCATCTGCTGCTCTCAGTGGCACTGAGGCAGAGGGAGAGTCAGGGGAGAAAAGCTTTCCACAAATAGGGTACAGAGTGAACAAAGGTGTGGAAGTAAGAACATTGTGCACAGAGAATAAGAGGTAAGCCAAGGAGAGTGGGTGACCTCGGAGGGTTGAGGAACACACCCTCCTTTCTTACAGAGCTGCACACTAAAGACTTCTGTGATGTCTAAACAATTAAACGAGAAAGGAAAGATGCTACTGACAGAATCCTGAGTTGGATAGGATCTTGGAGCTCTTTCCTGACATATCCATCCCTCCTCTCCACCCCATCTCTCCCAAGTGGTTGCCAGCCTCTGATTGAAGACTCCCATCAAGGGAGAGACTCCAGAGGCATTTCATTTTGGGTCAGTTTTCACCTTTCCCCCTTTCCTGGTCCCTGTACTCTGGTCCCTGGGGAAGGGAGAGCCTGCAGGTAAGGACACAATTGCAGCAGAACAGGTAAGAGTGAATGAGGACTTGACCTTTGGGTGGGGGCCCTGGGAATGAAGAGGAAGGGGCCTCTTTCACAAGATGCTGGGGAGGTAAAAATAGACAATACTCGATGACTGACAGAATATAAGGAATGATGGAGAGAGGGGAACTGAGGATCGCACTGAGGTGAATCTGGGTGACTACAAGGATGCTGGGGCCCTCAAATCCTCAGCCTTCAGATCACTCTTAAAGCATTGGTGTTCATCACCCCCAGACATAGTCCTCCTTCCATTCCTGCCCTGGTGCTCCCTGGTCTGGGATAGATACGAGCCTTATCCTCTCAAAGAAGAGAGACGTGGCCTCGGCTCCTGGTCTAAGGGGGCATTTGGGCCCCCAGACATACAACTGGGTGGGCGAGTGCCGAGGGAAGCCCTCCCCCCCACCGCTCCAGCACAAACTGGAAGTTATAGATCTCCCCCTGCCTTCTGGCATGGGAGGTGGGGGATGCCGCTCCTGGGAGCCAGGATCCCACTTCCTCCCTGCTGAGATTTCACTGAGACCCTGAACTGGTGTCCCTAACTATCAAGGAAATCCAAGGAGGCAGAATCTCTGGGAAGGTCCCCTGGCAAGGACTCAAAGTTCAAGACAAACACTGAGGGGTTTAAGGCCCAGGGCAGTGAGGATAGAGTTTAGACCTCTTAAAAACCACTTCCCATTTGAAGGGCCCCAGAGGCAGGGAGGAGCCTGGGATGAATGAGATGACCTCCTCCAGCCTGAGGGCCCAACCCCCAGCCCCTTCCTAGGTCTGTAGACTCAGCAGATCAATGCCAGGCCTGCTGACTCAAAGAAACTGCCCCCCTCCCTCCAGCTCCCCAGGGAGGGCCTCCTGAAGGATCTACTCAGACCCTGAGTTGACTGCAGTTGCTCCTGGCCCTCCTTTCTGTCTCAATCCCACCGGACTGTGCAGAGGGAGTGGCTGGTACGGCTACAGTCTAACTGGTTTAGGTGGGAGTTTGTGAGGGAACCTCAGATTATGTTGGCATGGGAAGGGACAGGCAAGGGCGGTGAAAACAGGAGGAGGTGAATGGAAATTCCACAGAATCACAGACCATCAGAACTGGAATTCCAATCGCCTCATTTTACAGATGAGGAAACTGAGGCTCAAAGAAAGGAGGGAACATGTCCAAGGTCACAAAGCAAGCAAGTTGGGAGGGCCCTGCGCAAAGAGAGCAAACGGCTCTTTCTGCTGCTACCTTGGACAAGTCACTTCCCTTTCCCTGGCTCTTAGTTTCCTCCAGTAAAATAAGGAGGTTAGACCACAACAGGGGTTTTTAACCCTTTTTGTGTCAATGGACCTTTACAATAATGCTGTCCACATTTATAATGGAAGATAAGTTAGTGAAAATAGCCCTTTCCCCATCCATTAAGTACAGACTTATCCACAGACCCCTTGGGACTCTGCAGACCCCACATGAACTGGAGGATCTCTAAGAACTCTTCCAGCTTGAATCTCTATGATCATGTGTTCTCTCTCAAGGTCTAGCTTTCTCTACACCTGCCCCCCTCATCTTGCTTTCTCTTCAAATCTGCACACACAAAGCCAGCCTCTAGCCTTGACAAGACTGGGAGGGAGGCTAGTGTTCCACACAGGAACCAGAGATGGGGGAAGGCAGCTTTGTATACCGAGTTCAGTCTAAATTGCTGGTCTGGGCACTCTAGACCTTCCTCAACATAGTTCCAACCTACTTCTCTAATCTGGCTTTGCACTGCACACACTCTGATTCCTCTAGTCTTACCACCCTTCTAGCCTCTCCCTGGTCTTGCTCTGTGCTCCATCCCCCCATCTCTGTTCCTGGAGTCCTTTACCTTCAAGGAAGCCACCTCTCCCAGGACGTCTTCTTAGATGCGACACCCATCCTGTCCCTAAAGTGAAAGTGATCTCTCCCTCAAATTTCTCTTCACCTCTTCTTGTCCTGATCTACCTTTTCCTTACTTCTCCTACCCTTCTATTTAATTGTAAAGTACTGGAAAACAGGATCTCTCCTGGAACATCCATCCCCACATTTCCCTCTCCTAACCACCCCCTGACTAAGGAATGGGTCCTGAATGCCATAAACCATTAAAAAATGCTGGTTGAATGGTGGTGACTAGAGGTAGAGGTGCTGAATTTCTGTATTCTGTATTGGGGAGGGGCAGGGAGCGGCTGAAGGCAATCTTTTTCCCTATTAACCTCAAGTGAGAGGTACACTGCTCACACCCCAGGTGTACTTCTGGATCTGTGTTTTGAGGGGACCCACAGGTAGCTAACTTGGGAATCTTCTCTGAATGTGAGGGTTACATATCTGGGCTGGATTCTGACAGGAATGGTGGCTGGGCCTCAGTTTCATCTATAAAATGAAAATTTTGTTCAGTCGTTTCTAGCTCTTCCTGATCCCATTTGGGTTTTTCTTGGCAAAGATACTGGAAAGGTTTGCCATTTCCTTCTCCAGCTTACTTTACAGATTAGTAAACTGAGGCAAACAGGGTTAAGTGATTTGCCCAAAATCACACCACAGATCACACTAAGATCAGACACAATAAGTGTCTGAGGCCAGATTTAAACTCAAGAAGATGAAGTCTTCCTGATTCCCAGCCTAGCATTCTATCCACTGCATCATCCAAGTGACCCCTAAAAATGGAACTTATAGCCTTTCAAATCCCTTCTCTCATCTAAGACATTGGAAGGAATGAGGAAACACCTTTTCTCCAGCCCTCAAGCATATCCTTCTCATCCTCCCTCTTGATTCCCAGAACTTCTCTTTTTCCCTCAAATTTTCCACTCCCCTCACACAATCTGAGGTTAGAAACCTCAGAAACTGGTAGGTGGGGTTCTGGTAGGCTTGGATAGGGGTGGAGATGGGCAAGTCTCCTTCCAGGAAAACACATAAATCTGCATAGTATACAGGAAGTAGACATATGCACAAAGGCACCTCTGTCTCGGCTCTGGAGTCCATCTTATCCTTCTAGCCTCAGTCCAGGGGCCTGGAGGGTACAGATGAATAATTCAGGAGGGTGAAGGGAGTTGGGGCAAACTCCTTCTCTTCCCCCGCCTGCCCCCCAGCCATTCCTGGAGACATACATCCATAACAACACCTCTCATAGCAACTGGACCTCCTACACAGCCTGGCATTCAGTCACACAAACACACATTCGACATCACCTTATCCAAGGATGCCTGATGCTGGACCCAACCTTCCATACAATCAGCTAATTCACATTTATTAGGAGTCTTTTGCGTTCAGAGCCAGGGTTAGGTGCTGGGAGAGATACCAAGTATAGATAAGACAGGGTCCCTGCACTTGTGGAGTTCACCATGGAGGAGAAGAAAAAGCCACAGACACAAAAAAATCCTGTAATTTACAATATTATGGGAAATGGGCAGTGTGTGTCAAAGTCAGTGTTGCTCAGTGCTTTCATGATACAAAGAAATAATCAGACAGATGGACATCAGACCTTAGACACAAACACTCGGACACACAACTAACACACAAGACACACAACTTTAACACTGCCTTAAATACAACCCCATTTAAACATGCAATTATCACACTGCGTTAGACACAACCACTCTCGAACACACAACTATAGTGCAACTTTAGACACAACCACTCTCGGACACACAACTATAATACAACTTTAGACACAACTTCACTGGGACACACAACTGTAACACCGCAACCATCCTCAGACACACAGCTACAGCCTTTAACAATCACACTGGGATACACAACGCAGGCAGGCTGACCCAGAGGTCGGGGCAGAGGCGCCCACAACTTTACACGTGCTCTCGAACACCCACATATCCCACAGACATGGTCACTTACACACACACACACACGCGCGCGCGCACATGCACACCCCTCGGTCCCTCCTCTCTCTCCTCCCTGGCTCGGGCTCGGGCTCGGGCTCGCTCCGGATTTGGGCAGGCAGGCGGGGGAGGAGGCGGTGACGGGGGGAGGAGGCGGAGGCGGAGGGGAGGGGGCGGGGGCGGGGGCGGGGGCGGGGCGGGCGGGGAAGGGGGGCCGGGGTGACATGTGAGCGGGAGCGCAGGCAGGTGGAAAGCCGAGCGCCATGGAGCGAGTAATAAGAGAGTTGGAGTCGGAAAGTGCTGCCCCAGTAGCGGGCGAAGCGGCCGGTCAGCGAGCGGGCTCCGGCGGCCCCCAGCCTGCCCGCCCCCGGCCCCGGCCCCGGCCCCGGCCCCGGCCCCGGCCTGGCCCTTAGCGCCCCCTCCTCGGCTCGGCACTCGGCTCCGCTGTCCCTCGGTGCCTGCCCGCAGGGCGCCCGCCCGCCCTCCCTCCTCGGTCCGCGCCTCTCTCTCCGCCTTTAGCCAGTCGGTGCCGGGCCGGCGCTCCCAGGACCCGGAGGGGAGCCGGGGCCAGGATCGGAGCCGCGTCCGAGCCGGGCCTGGGCAGCCCGGTGGGGCGAGGCGGGGCGGGGGCCGGTGCCATGCCCGGCTGAGCCGGGCTGAGCGCGCCTGCCGTCCGCCCGGGAGCCCAACTCGGGCTGGCCCCCGCCCATGGCCCGGGGCGAGGCCCCCCCGCTTCGCCTGAGCCTGGCCCCGCCGCCCGGCCCCGGGCCGGGGGATGCCCCCCAGCCCGAGCTGGTGGCGCTGACGGCCGTGCGGAGCGAGCGGGGCGAGGCGGGGGCGGGATCCCCGCGCCGCCTGGGGCTCCTAGGCAGCCCCCTGCCTCCGCAGCCGGGGCCCGGCTCCGGCTCCGGCTCCGCCTCGGGCTGCGGCCAGCGCTCCACCGCTGCCCAAAAGCGCTATCGCCGCCTGCAGAACTGGGTCTACAACGTGCTCGAGAGACCCCGTGGCTGGGCCTTCACCTACCACGTCTTCATGTGAGTCACGCCCCCGGGACCCCCGGCTTTGGGCGCCCCGCCTCGGACCCTTCCTCCACGCCCCTTTCCTCTGGGTCCTCCGGGTCTCCTCACTCCTTCCCCGCTCATAGCAGCCCTGTCCCGTCTGCCCCTCCACCCGGCCTCGGGACTCAGCCTACTACTGTCCCGCCCGGAGGCACCGTGCTAACCCCAACTACCTCGCTTTTCTACTTCGCTTTCTGATCTCTCAGTGAACCCTGGCCCCCTACCTGTTCCTTTCCCGATTCTCAGCCTTCCCCCTTGTCCTCTGTTTGGGTTTAACCCAACTCCTTTACTGTCCTCTTTCCTAGCTCTATCCAGACTCTGTGCCCCTTTCTCAGTCCAACCTCTGGCCCGGTTCTTGTCTCCCTTCTCTAGATGCTGGCCTCTTATGTCCTTGTCTCCTTGTCCTCTCACCACCCTCCTCCACCCCCCCCGCCCCCCCCCCCCGTCGTCTCCCTCTTAGGGAGTACACCTGTCCCCCACCCCCACCCCCATCCCCATCCCCATCCCCATCCCCATCCCTACTCCTTCATGCCCAGATCGCCTCCAGTCCTTTCTGTGTCCAGTTCCCCGAGAGCTCTCCTCCAGGATATACCCCCACCCAACACACACATGTACACACACCCCACCTTGAGCTTAGGTTTCCTTCCTGTACCCTGTTCCCACCTTAGCCCCAGCGCATTCCTAGTTGTGAGCTTCCTCTCCTCTCCTCTCCTCTCCTCTCCTCTCCTCTCCTCTCCTCTCCTCTCCTCTCCTCTCCTCTCCTCTCCTCTCCTCTGCTCTCCTCTCCTCTCCTCTTTTCTTTTGCACACATACACATACACTTCTCTCTCCTTTAGAGCTTATAGATTCTTATATATTCTAACTTTTTTACAGCTGAAACTCTTCCCTGGAGGCTCCACCCGGCACCGCACCCCCCCCAATTGAGACCCAACTAGATCTCTCTCTTCTTGCCTCCTGTACCCTCAATGGAGATCCCCATCATGGCCCCATTGACCTCTACTACTATCTTCTTCTCTACTTCTCCCTGCTCCCCTCCCCCAGCCCAGAATCTTTCTCCTTTAATTCCTGGGCTGGCTGGCCAGGCAGCAGTGGGTCACCAGGGCCTGGTCACCTTCTTGCTGTGGCCCATACTCTGTGTGGGACAGTTTACTGCAGGCTCCAGGGCTGGGCCCTCTCTGGTTCCCTGGCCCTCGCCAGGCCTGGCTCCCAGCAGAGGGAAAAAGCGAAAGAGGAGAGGCACTCATTTGGAAACACTGACGCTATGCCCTCCCCCTCCCTCGGCCCCCCTCTCTGGCTTCTACAACTTTCAAAAACAACAAACCGGCTTCTTCGAGGTAAAGAATGAATTTTGGCAGCTTGAAACCTTGTGAGCACGGAGTCTGAGGGGATGGAACAGGCCCAGGAAGGAACCTGAGAGGCCCCACGGGTATCAGTTGAAGGGTTCGGCCTGGCACTGGGGCGGCTGGAGGTGCCCGCTCAGCCTCAGCTCCCTGGAAAATGTGCATCTATTAATACTCCCCCCTCCCCCGCAGAGAGCTGTCTAGGTTCAGCCCCCAGGCTTGAGAGAGCTCTTAGCCTTGAAGGGGGTTTTCATTCCAGTGAACTGTCTAACTTGGACTAGCTGAATTCCAGTGTCAAAGAGGGGAAGGGGCCAGAAGATGGAGGGAAAGAGGCAGGTATCTTGGCACTTAGGGAAGGGTGGGCAGTGGGCAAAGGCCCGTGCTCCAATCTGTTCTGTAGATCTGACCAAGTCAGAAGACCTTAGGTGGATCAGGGGAGCTTTTGTAAAGACTTAAGTAAAAGAGTCAAGGTCAGGGGTCAAGGCAGGTCATCCAGGGCTGGACAAGGGTAGGGCTGATGGTCTGCATCATTATTTGGGCTGGGGGCCCAAGGGTTGTGTTTATTCAGAGAGCCTTGGCTCTGAGCTGCTCCCCTAGAACAGGAACTTAGGAAAGGGTATGGGAAAGGCCAGGGTACAAGGGCTATGACATCCCACTGATTGGGAACTGGCTTAAGCCCGAAGTTCTACCTACTCCTTAACCCCAAATGATGCTTACATTTCTGTCCTTAGGAGGACCAGCTTAGCGAGCTGGTGCCCACTAACATTCACCTCTGCTGGCAGGGCTCTGCTGGGTGGGCCTTTGGAGAGTTGTATTAGGTACTGGAAGGAGTCCCAGATCTGAACACAAGAGAATCTAGGTTCAAACCCCATTTCTGTGTGACCTTGAAGAAGTTACTTTCTTCCCCTCTTTGCAGCTGTTTCCTCTTTTAGACAATAAAGGGGGTGTGACTTGAAGGCTTTTTCTGTTTTTAGGGTTCTGGGGTGCTAGGTTCCTTTGCTGCTAAGCTATGATTTCCCTAGGAGGGGCAGATGGGTCTCTGAGATGTCTGTCTCTACTGCTGCTCACTGCAGGTGAAGGGCCCACCATATCCTTCCTGACCCGAACTCCATCTCCGGAAAGGCCTCCCCCACCTCTTTCCGGGGCTAGATCATCAGATAACTGCTCCATATCCGCTCTTCCAGGAGATGCCAGGCATGTCTTGGAAAGATGAACAGGTGCCTGGCCTTGGGAAATCCCCTCTACCCTCTGAGGCTGCTGCTCTGGAAACTGGGCTGACCCTGCCTTTCATCCAATCTAGATGGAGGGAGGGGTCCTAAAGATATTCCTTTAGCCACCCCTTGTGGTATCTCACACCTCTTCCTGACAACTGACCATCCCATTTACAATCATGTTCTAATCCTCTGGATTTCTCTGTCCTCTGATCTTTTGAATGTCCTGCGAAGGAGCTGCCCAGAGAGGGAGAGCCTCCTGTCCTCATTGTGCTGAGGTCTTGCCTTCCTGGGTCTCAACTTTTTTTTTTCTCAATCCTAGGTAGAGAGGGTAGAGCTCAGGCATGGACAAGAGACAATCTGGAAGGATTCAGTCAACCCAACTGGAGACATGAACCCCATTAATACTTGGAGTATCCTCTCAAGCAACCCATCATCTCCTCCCTCCCCAAAGCCAAATAACTACCTCTCTTCTTCCTCCAACTCTCCTGTCCTTGGCACTGTCCCAACCACGGGCAGCACTACCCAGCCTTGCTCAGAGAATGAAATGTGTCTGAAGCCTCCCAGGGTTCAGGGAACTTCATAACTGTTTCCATGGTGCTGTAGGGGTTGGAGTGATGCTGTCCAGTGAAGTCCTTCACCCTCTTCCCAGAGCCTGGGGGTTCTAGGAGAATCCTACTTAGCTCATGTCTTCTACTGTTCTTTGGTCTTGGCCAAGGGGTTCCTAAGCCTCCAGCCTGTTAGTTGCATTGGGACACGTTTCCAGGGCACCATAGTCTGGAGCCTTTATGGGGCTGACATAGCCTCTCACCGTACTGACCACATCAACTGGAGAGACCTACAGACCATTCCTTTTCCAAGCCAGTGGGCCTCCAAGTCCTCCCCCTGCTCTCTCTCTGCTTTGAGGCAAACTCCCTGTTCCCAGAAAGAATTTCTCTGTGTGAAGGTTCAAGCTGCTTCCTCCTCCATCCCTTCCTGCCCCCCAGGAGACCCTCATAGACTATGTCTTCATCTCTGATGACAGCCAGGACAGCAGGAAGTAGGGCCAGAGAGGAGACAGTGGGGCTAGCAAGGCCTAGCAACACCGAGAGGCTTCTCTAGGGCACCTACAGAGCAAGCCTATAAAGAACCTGGAGATCTTACCAAAAAACTTCCAGTACTACCCTGGGTTTTTAAAGAGACAGACAGAACCTTCTGGAATCATCGACTATAGGAGGCAAGGCAGGATCTTAGAACATAGAGCCTAGGATGTCCTGGAAGGGTCTTAGAATGTGGAGTGTTGGACCAGGGAGGGGCCTCAGAACACAGGATATCAGGGCTGGGAGGACGCTTAGAATACAGCTGGTGGGAGGGGGTGGGGGGGGTGGAGATGGGGTGGGGGGGTTGGGGGGGTGGGGTGGGGGGGTGGAAACTTAGAACACAAAATGTCAGGCCCAGGAGAGTTGAGATCATCCAGACCTACCTCCTTCATTTTACAAAGAAGGTTAGAGAGGCCTAGGGAAAAGACTTTCCCTAGGTCACACAGAAAATCAGTGATATAACCAGAGCTCTGATTCCCAGGTGAAGGTGGAGCTCTTTTCCCCCATAAAGCTAGATCTTCTTGTTACGTTTTTTAGTTTTCCTTGGTTTCTTCTGATTTATGCCAAGTACAGATTATCTACTACTCTCTATTTTCCCCACACCAGCCCCCTGTCTCAGCCTTCCTTAGATCCTGTATTTTGAATTCATGGGACTTCTGTATGATCACACAGTCTGAAAAATACAAATATATGAATGGCCAAAAGCACCTCTCCCCTCCCCCACGTTGCGTACCCATGTTTGCATACGCTGCATAATTGTAGATATATACTCATTTTTAAAAGACATTTTGAGTGGTCCTGATCCACAACCCTCTCCCTCCCTCTCCTCTCAGCCAGCCCTTGGAATCTAACATACAAAGAGACTAGGTAGGTAGTTTCTGGGCACTAGGACTGGACTAACTCCCTGGGATACTCTGGCGGGAGGTGGCTTCTCTTTGGAGACTCGTGAACCTGCAGGGCCTCTGTGATGGGTCTGTGTGACGTGTTTATGACTGCCAGTGTGGGACAAGGAAATCAGGTGTTCTCCCCAAATTCAGCCCTTTCTACCTCCTTGCCATGGAAAGACCTTGCAGTGTAATCTAAATTCTTCAGTTTCCATTTTAGCCCCTGTCCTGGGGGAAGCAGTAAATCTCTCAGCCCTTGATTCTGTTACCCAATACTTTCAGCCTTCTCTAAGTCCCTCCTGGCACCTTGATCCTCATCCCTTTCTTCTGCCTCTGCTCACCTTCCAGAATTGAATCTGGGCTGTCCTGGGTCACCTCTGAGGCTTCTGTGGGCCATGCTTTGGGAAGATCTGGTAGAACTTCCCTCAAGCCAGGTCAGGAATCCTATGGGGCACAACTCAGGGGACCATTCTCCAACCCTCCCAGCCAAGTAGAGGATGGACCATTACAAGTCAATTTTTCGGGGTCCCTGCCTGTCAATCCAATTGGCCCTTTTATTCTCCTCTAGGTGAAGTTAGGTGCTTCAAGGTTTCTAAGGTCAGATGTCCCTGAGGGTTGCCACCACAGAAGAGTGCATGTGGATCACCACTTCTTTCTGAGGAAAGCCCTTAATTCCCAAGATTTAGATCCAGAAGGGTCCTTAGTGGTTATCAACCCTATCATTTTACAGATGGAGAAACCAAGGCTCAGATAGGTTTAGTGACATAGTCACTCAGATAGTAAGTAATAGAGCTGCAATTTGAACTCAGGACTTTCAACCCATTGCTTTTTTTTTTTTTTAATTGCTGTGCTACTTCTGGGTGTCTAATCTCCATCCGTCCTGCTGTTGTGGAAGTCAGCCACTTCCTCAAGCTGGCTGGCTCTTGAGTATGCCCAGACTTGATTATTCTTGCCCTCCTCTCTTGTGTATTGAGCCGGTGATGTATTTAAGACTCCCCCTGGGAGCTGAACGGCTGAGGCTGGGGATGCAGCATTTATCTAGAAGCCTAGAGCAAAACGAAGCATTGGGCCAAGTCCTGCTCTCTTGGGAGAGGACAGACAACCCCAGAGAAAGTAGTAGAGAGTTCTGTCCCGCCCACATTCTTCCTACTTTCCCCTTCACTTCCATCTTGCCTTATGCTGGGAAGTCTTCCCCAAACACCTTTTACCTCTAAACCAACTTTGTTCAGGGAAGCCATCTTTATTTCATCAGTCTCATCATCCAGTCCATCTCACCCCCTTGGAGTGGAATAAGAGCTTCTTCAGCCCTTGCCTCAGATCTCCCAGCTATGTACAGACCACCCACCTACCCCTCCCAATACACTCCTCTTCACTGTAATATAACCTGAACGTGGACTGACCTCCCTGTGAGCTGATGGAAGACAGTTTGGCATAGCAAAAAGAAGCTGGGCTTGGTAGTCACAAATCTTGATTTCTAGCCCCAACTCTGCCACTGGTGTACCATGTGACCTTGGGCATGTCAGTTCCTCTCTGTGGGCCTGTTTCCCCATCTGTGAAATGGGGGAGAGACATAATAACACCTACCCTGCCTGCCTCACAGGGTTGTTGTGATCTCAAGTCCTGCCTGTACAGTGGGCTTGATGTGGGATCAACTCTGAGGTCTGGAAATGATGTTGGAGAACATCTAGGTTAGGATACATAACCAGGAACACCCCTTTGATGAGTGTCCATGCAGACCTCCAGGGTCTGTCTCTCCAAATATCTGATAGGAAGTTTTTCCTTCTATAGAGAGAAAATTCTCCTTCCTGGGACTTCTCTACCCTCTTTTCCCAATCGCTTCTAGTTCTTGGGGCAAGCAGCACAAGCCTCATCTGTCTTCCTCATGATATGTGAAGGCAGTGGCCATGCTTTCCCAAGTCTTCTCTCTTTCACATGACTTCCCTCAGTTTCCTCAATGGTTCCTCATATATTTTGGTCTCCAGGTTCTTCCCTCCCCTGGTTGCCTTCCACAGTACTGCTCTGTTGTTGTTTATTCTCAGTTGCGCTTTTGTAACCCCACTTAGAGTTTTCTTAGCAAAAATGCTGGAGTGGTTTGCCATTTCCTTCTCCAGCTCATTTTACAGATAGGGAAACTGAGGCAAAGAGGATGAAGTGACTTGTCCAGAGCCACACAGCTAATAAGTGTCTGAGGCTGGATTTGAATCACAAAGATGAATCTTCCTAACTCCAGACCTGTCACACTATTCACCGAGTCACCTAGCTGCCCACCCAACGTGCCCACCTCATACTGCTCTAGTTCGTCAATATCCTTCCCTGATCATGATACCCCCAGTGCTCCTAAATGTGGACTGACCAGGGCCAATGGGTTTGTTGCATCTCTTGAGCTGGATGCTGCTTCTGTTAATGCAGGTTAAGATCACATTATCTTTTTGGGCTGCTTTAGACCCCAGATATTCATATGAACCTCCCCTATCGTGTACTTATATATTTAATCTTCTGAGTCCAAGTATGAGGAAGCTTTCTGATTCTCGAGATTTTAAGCTTTCATGAATTCACACTTGGCTGCATTAAAGGGATCTTCTTAGATTCTGTCCATTGTTCCAGCCCTTTAGGATTCCACTCTTGCTATCCCATCCATTAGCTATCCTGGCCAGCTCCTTGTCACCATCAGTAGATAATCAGGCCATCTATGTCTTAAAGCCATTGATAAAAAAAGTGATGAAAAGTCCAGCACCAAGGACAGATCCATGGTGAGTTCTACTGGCGTCCTCCTTCCAGGTAGAATCAATTCGCTGGTTTATCCACTTTTACCGTGCTATCATCTGGGCCATATTTCTCAGTCTTGTCCGCTGGGATATACTAGGTCAAGTCCCTTCCCCTGGCTTGGCCTCAGTTTCTCCATCTTCAAGTGAGCAAATTGGACTAAATGATCTTTAAGGTTTCTCCTAGATCTGTAGGAACTCAGTATCAGTGGTAATCACAAAGGTAACACTGATGTACCATGTTAAGGTATGCACAAAACTTTGAAAAATTGAATTAATATTTTCTGCTTTTATGCCACCAAAATATCCCCTGTATCCCTCTTCCTCTGGCTCCCAGAGATCATCCCATATACTAAGTGATATTTTAAAAAGAAAAAGGAAAAAAATCATCCAAACCTATGAACACATTGGAAATACTGGTATATGCACCTGTTCCACTCCTGTGGACACCCCTCCTCTGAAAAGGGGAGGGACAGGAATCTCTTTGGGGCCAATCCTGCTCTTTGTGTTCAGTTCTGATTGTTTTGTGGTGGGTATTCCTTCCATTTACATTGTTATAGGCATTGTGTCTATTGTTCTCCTAGTTCTGCTGACTTTGCTATCTGTGAAATACTTTACATCATTATCTCATTTCTTTCATTCTATCCTTATTTTAATAATCTCCTTTTTGTAGCTAAGGGAAATGAAACTCAAGGAGTTCAGTCACTTGCCCAGTGTAATGAAGCTAGTAGACAGAGGCGAGATTTGAACTTGGGTCTCCGCTGACTCAATGGCCAGCCTTTTTCCTGCTACTCCAGTACCTGAGCTCTGAACTAGTCACTACAACAGAATAATTAACACCCATTGCTGGTACTGAAGACCTTGACCCTGAAAAATGAACAGAGCTGGGATTTGCAGTGATGTTGCAACAGAGGGAATAGTATTGCAAAGTGACCAGCTGTTCTTCCCTTAGAAACTAATTTTGGGCCGGAAATTCAACTGCCCTTGGCCTGAACAGGACATCCCTTACTGCCCATTTCTGATTTGGGTGTTCTTGGATTCTCTTATCTTAGTGTTACTGTCCTCAGGGCTCTCTGGGAGTAAGCCCCACCCTATCCTCCATGAGGAGGGTCTGGACAGTCTTCTTTTTTTTTAATTTTAATTTTGGATAGATTCTTATGGGCTAATTATTTGGCCCTGGCCCTCACACAACTGGGCACATGGCCTAGGAATGGTGCCTAGGGTTTGAGGGCAGGGAGGGGAGGAGACAATATGAAGGACTAGAGGAAGGACCTTTTCTAGGTTAAATTTTGGGGAAGTCCCATGCCTGTAGCCCCAGGACTGGAGTGGGTAGATAGGGGAGCTGACAGGCTAGATTCTGCCTGCTCTACCCCTCTCCTGACCACAGGACTTCTCTACCAATTCTTATTCAATATCCTTGCTGTGGTGCTGCATCCCTGGGGAAGGGGAGGGAGCCAGAGCTTGACTCATCATGAAGTGTTGAGGGGTGGGGTGGGGTAGGAAAGGGGGAAAATGTAGCTCAACATAGTCCCCTCCAGCAGGAGGTGGAGGGGGGTATGTGTGTGGAGGAGGCAAGACTTCTGGGCTCTTCCACTCCTTCTTCAAGTCCCTTATAGCTCTTCTGGGAGGCCTGCGAACTCTTACTTTTCTAAAATCTAGAGTCATCCTGTGAGACAGTGCTTCTGTAGGCTGCAGCTTTAGGACCCGTGTCAGGGAAACTTCCTAACAATGTGAGCTGTCCAAAAGTGAAGTTGGTTGTCTCTAGAGGTAGTGAGTTCCTATACCTGAAAGAGTGATTCTCAGAGTCAAATGGAGGCTGGGGGTGTGCTCTGGGGGGACATTTGTCAGAAGACCTCAGTGGCCCTTCCAGCTCTGGAATTCTGATGTGTGTGTGTGTGTGTGTGTGTGTGTGTGTGTTTGCACCTATATAGAATGTACATCTTGTTGTCTAAAACAGATGATCACATTGTCAAGAATCCGATTGGGGCGGGGGGGGGGGGGGGGGAGGGCAGAATTCGGGCTGGGAGTAGAAAGAAATGTTGGAGCAGATCAAAGATTCCACTACATTTTTAGCTTGTTCCGGAGACCTGTCTGTGCCCCTGTGTGTATGTGTGTATGTGTGTGTGTGTGTGTGTGTGTGTGTGTGTGTGTGTATGTGTATGTCTTCATGGCAGGGAGTCTTTGCAAATGCTTTGGGATGTCAGGAGAAGAGGGGAGTTTATCTCCTGGGGTTTTGCTTTCTTTCCCTGTAGCGTGGGTGTGACTCAGCTCCCGGAAGCCTGGGGAGCCCAAACAGGGCCTGGAGATCTGTGGGGTTGGGAGGAGGTGACTTCTTTAGGGACTAAAGCTTGCAGGGGCAGGTAGAAGGTGCTACATATGTGTGTGAACCCTTGAGAGTCACTCTCTCTGTTTACATTCCTTTGCCCAAGGGAGTGGAGTGAGACAGAGGCAGAGACATAGAGAGAAAGAGACAAAAATGGACAGAGGTAGAAATAAAGAAAACGCTATTGGGACCCAAGAGTCCAAATTCCCAGCCAGAAGAAGGAAAGGAGTCATCTAATGGGTGAGAAAGACCCTACCTGATACCCTCCCTCCTGTGGGGGCAGCTCCTTGGAGCCCTACATGTCCTGTCTTCTCATCTGGTGGGGTCCCCTTGGGCTGTCCCTTTCCCCTGCGGGGCTGGTCTAGGGCCCTGGGTGAGGAGGAAAACTGGCCCCAGGCATTGTATTAATTGGGCTGGAAATCCGTGAGTGGAAACTCTGGGAGGGAGAGAGGAAGAAAAACAGCTTCTTAAGGGAAAGCTGGGCATAGTGAGGGGCAATTCTGGGCTCTGCCCCCCTGATGGATGGTCTGAAGGGCAGAGACTCCCTGACTTCCAGACCTAGGGATCTCAGTGGAATTGAGAGTGGGTGAGTCCCCACTGACTTTAGTGGAAGTCACAGGGGCAGGGAGAGTACTGGGTAGTTGAGAATGCATAATGAAATAGAAAGAGTGATGCATTTTTAATCCAAGAAGACCTGAGGTTGAATCCTAGCTCTTCTACAGAATATCTGGGTGACCTTGGGCAAGTCATTTCTCCTTTCTCAGCTCTAGTTTCCTCCTCTGAAATGAAGGTGTTGGATGAGATGATCTCTCAGGCCCCTTCCACATCTAAATTCTATGATCCAGCATGTTCTAACTACATTGAGAGGGGCTGAGGTCACTCACAAGGAAGGAATTGCTGAAAGTCCCTTGGGGAAGGGAGTAGAAGGGACAGGTAATGCTATTTTTCTGGGAAAATCTGCGAGGATGAGGCAGAGCTTTGTGAAGCTTGGGAGGCAGGGGAATGGATGAGATGACCTCTACTAACCTTGCCACTTTGGATTCTAGAAGAGTTCTTTGTTCTCCCCACCCTTCCATGGCTATATCTGAGGGATGTTAGGGTTGAGGAATGGTGGGGAAGGGCAGCAGAAGGGATGTGTCTCATCCTCTCTCTCTCCTACCCCCTTCAATGGCTACACAACACAGCCCATTTTCAGTCTCTGGTTTCAGCTCTAGCTAGGCTCCCCCTGGGAAGGCAAGCCCAAAAAGCTAAGTCAGCACTATGGGGCCTCCTCTTCCTGCTGGCCTGAGGCTCTACTCTGGCTCTGTGAGAGCCCAGAGTGGGCCCAGGACAGAAGATGCTGGCTCCAGCCATGTGTAGCTGATCTCAGCCTGGCACTGAGCAGGTATGAGCAGTGCTGGACTTTCATTCCTGCCACCACACATCCTGGCCTCTCCAAAGTGTGAGCCTTTTCTTTCCCCATCAACTCCATTATCTCTCCGCGACTGTCTCCTTTAGCCTCAGAAGCTGCCTTGGGGTAGAGGAAAAGGCCAAAACTTTACTGGAAGCCAAGAGTCCTGGACTGCAGCTTCAGTTCTACCAATCACACCATGGCCCAGTGTGAAAGGTCTTAGTTCTCAGAACTCTCAGCTTCCCAGGGCTCCACCTTGTCCTTGGAGCTTCCCAGGGACCTTTGCCTTCCACTTCTTGGTGCGATAGAAAGGACATTGGAATTAGAGATGAACAGTGAGGCTTTGAGTCCCAGCTACAAATAGTGACTGGCTGTGAGACCTGGCAGGTTGCTCTGAGTCTCTCTATCCCCATAGAGTGGTGATACTAATGCCTGCAGTGCTGACCTCATGAGGTTCCGCTTCAAGACTCCCCTAATTCTTCCTGGCCCCTGAGCTTGGCTCCCTGGGCTCAGATCTTGGTACCCCATCCCCCCTCACCCTGCATCGCGCTCCGATGATTCTCATAGCAAGCAGCAGCATTTCTCTGGTGCGTGCAAGTTTGCTAGCTGTGTTACAAACATCATTTGGTCCTTGCAGAAGCTCCAGTCAGTGTGGTACGGTGAACAGTGTGTTGGCTTTGGAGTCTGAGGACCAGGGTTGGAATTCCTGCTCTTGGTAACCTTGGGCAAGTTACTTAAACTTTGTGGCCCTCAGTTTCCTCATCTGTTAAATAAAGAGGCCAGATAAGTATGAGGGGGCTCTGAAGTCCTTTCCAGCTCCACATCCATCATTCTATGGGGCCACAGGTATTATCATCCCCATCTTACAGAGGAGGAAACCAAGACTTAGAGAAGCTGATTTGTCTAGCTTGCTAACTAGGTGATGATGGAGAGAGAGTATTGGACCTGACATCAGGAGGAGCTAAGTCCAAGTATGACCCCAGAAATACACTAGCTGTGTGACCCTGGGCAAGTCACTTAACCCTTGTCTGTCTTGGTTTCCTTATCTGGAAAATGTGAATAATAATAGCACCTCCCAGGGCTGTTATGAGTATAAAATGAGAGAGGATTTGTAAAGCACTTTGCAAAATTTAAAGCACCATGGAAATTTTATTTAGTAGTAGTAGTGATGGTGGTGGTTGTCCTTTGTTGTCAGAGGACCAAAAGGACATCACCATGCTAGAGTCAGATATGATGTGCCCAAGTGTGGCTGATCCAAGCCATATGAGCTTAGAAGGCTCTACCACAGGTTGGGCACAAGTAGTTCATATACACATTTGAAGTGGAGTAGTAGTAAAAGAAAAATCACAAGTAGTAGTAGTAGTAGTAGTAGTAGTAGTAGCAGCAGCAACAGCAGTAGTAGTAGTAGTAGTAGTGGTGGTAGTAATCTAGACTTTCAGGCAATCTGGAAGGTTTTAGCGCTTTCCACATACTCCCATACTATGGGAGAAATTTCTGCGTTCCTCATGTGAGAGCTCATTTCACTCAAATGACATTACTGCCAGAGGCAAAGAGAGGTTAAAGTGTTTTACCTAGGGTTCCCCAGCTAGTAAATATCAAAAGAGAGGCTGGAATCTGAGTCTTCCTGAGACTAAGTCCAGCCCTTTGTCCTCCAAAGGACTAGGTAAACTTTAGCTGACTAGATCCTCCATCAAACATGGCAGAGGGAATAGAGAGAACTCCCACCCACAAGGATAATTCTTTGTGTCACCTCCACAACAATACACCCTAGCCCTTCAGCCTAAGGTTGAAGTGTCAGTTCTGGCCTTTGACTCAAGTGTTTTCCCATTTCTAGGCCTCAGTCTTCTCATTTGTACAGTAATAGTATTGGACTTGACAACCTCTGAAGTCCCTTCCAGCCCTGACCTTTGAATGTACATCACTTGAGAATCCAGGAATCTCAGAACTAGAAGGGATGCTCAGAAGGCATCTAGTCTTATAGCCTTCCAAGTCAGAGTTCCCTCTGTCACCTTTATGGCAAAGGCTTATTCACCCTCCACCTGGATACCTCCTCTTTCTCACCTCTTAATTTTACTCTTTTTAGATATTATCCCTTCATATTCAAATACACCTGTGCCCTCTCTCTATATATTATCTTTCTA
Organism: Bettongia penicillata ogilbyi; assembly: GCA_023548195.1. NCBI lineage: Eukaryota > Metazoa > Chordata > Mammalia > Diprotodontia > Potoroidae > Bettongia > Bettongia penicillata. The sequence continues at coordinate 8,291,712 of JAJHZJ010000128.1, forward strand.
ACTACCTTAATAATGAGAAAGTTCTTGTAAGTTACAAGAATCATCGTCCCATGAAGGAATTTAAACAGTTTAACTTTATAATTTCCCTTTTCTGTTATCTTTTTTAAAGTTTCTCTTGAGTCTTGTATTTGAAAGTCAGTTTTTCTATTCAACTCTGGTCTTTTCATCAAGAATGCTTGAAAATCCTCTGTTTCATTGAATGTTCATTTTTTTTCCCCCTGAAGGATTATACGCAGTTTTTATGGGTGGGGGATTTTTGGTTGCAATCCTAGCTTCTTTGCCTTCCAGAATATCTAAGCCCTCTGAACCTTTAATGTAAGAACTGCTAAATTTTTTGTTAGCCTGACTGTGGCTTCATGATACTTGAATTGTTTCTTTCTGGATGCTTGTAATATTTTCCCCTTGATCTGAGAGCTATAGAATTTGACTATAATATTCCAGGGGGGTTATTTTGGGATCTCTTTCAGGAGGTGATTGGTGGATTCTTTCAATTTCTATTTTACTTTCTGATTCTAGAATATCAGGCCAGTTTTCCTTGATAATTTCTTGAAAGATGATGTCGAGGTTCTTGTTGAAATCATAGCATTCAGGTAATCTAATAACTTTTTAATTATCTCTCCTGGATCTATTATTTATTTTCTAGGTCAGTTGTTTTTCCAGTGAGATATTTCACATTATCTTTTTCATTCCTTTGGTTTTGTGTTACTGTTTCTTAATTTCTCATAAGGTCATTAGCTTCCCTTTGCTCAATTCTAATTTTTAAGGAATTACTTTCTTCAGTGAGCTTTTGTACCTTCTTTTCCATTTGGCCAATTCTACTTTTTAAGGAGTTTTTTTTTCTCAGTGAACTTTTGTATATCTTTTTCCATTTGGTCAATTTCACTTTTCAGGGCATTCTTCTCTTCATTGGCTTTTTGTCCTACTTTTACCATTTGACCCATTCTGTTTTTTTAAGGTGTTCTTTTCTTCAGATGTGTGTGTGTGTGTGTGTGTGTGTGTGTGTGTGTCCCCTTTACCAAGCTGTCGACTTTTTCATGATTTTCTTGCATCACTTTCATTTCTCTTCCCAGTTTATCCTCTATGTCTCTTATATGATTTTCAAAATCCTTCTTGAGCTTTTCTATGGCCTGAGAACAATTCATATATTTCTTGGAGGGTTTGAATGTTGGAGCTTTGACTTTTTTATCTTCTTCTGAGTGTGTATTTTGATCTTCCTTATCACCAGAATAACTTTCTATGGTCAGAATTTTTTCTGTTGTTTACTAAATTTTCTTGTCTATTTCTTGACTTTTAACTCTTTGTTAAAATAAGGCTCTACTTTCAGGGTGGAGGGCACATGGTTCCAGTCTTCAGGGATTTTGTGCAGCTATTTTCAGAGATACTTCTAGAGATCTGTAAGTTTTCAGTTCTTCCAAGGCGGTATAATCTAAGAAAGGATGTGTCTTCTACTCTATTGGCCTGTATTCTGGCCTGTGAATAACCACAAGCACTTTTTATGGAACTGTGATGAGGGTCTGCTCCATTGCAGCTACAAGCTTGGCTGTGCTAGTGCTCATCCTGGGACTGCCACCCAGGACTGGGATCTGGATCCAAGTATGGAAAAAGCAACTGAATCCTGCCCCTGTGCTAGGAAAGACCCCTGTAATCTCCTTCTGACCAGTTGTTTGAACCCCATTACCATCTGTGGGCTGAGAGCTCTGGAAGCAGCTTCCACTGAAGGCCTGACCCTGGTTTGCTGGGGTTGGTACTGTCCTGGTAGAGACTGTGCTGGACTGTGCTCCATTCTCACCCAGGTGTGACAGATCTTTTCTGCTGACCTTCCAAGTTGTCTTTGGCTGGAAGATCATTTGCAGTTTCTGTTGCTTCAGGAACTGTCTTGTGGCATTATTTAAAGGTGTTTTGGAAGGGTTTGGGGGAGAGCTCAGGTAAGTCACTGCCATTTCTCCACCACCTTGGCTCTGCCCTCCAAAGCTATCCAGTGTGTCAACCTTCAATATACCCACTGAACAGCTCTGTTAGGAGATTTTTCCTCATGCCACCTGCCTCTCTGTAACTCCTTTCTATTATTTAAATTTTTGTTCTCTAGGGCCAAGCCAAAACCCAATCCCTCTTCTCAGTGACAGTCCTTTAAATATCTCGAGAGAGCTATGATGTCCCCACTACAGCTTCCGTTCTCCTAGTTCCTTCAAGTGATTTTCAGATGGCCTGATCTCCAGTCCTCTGATCAATCATCTTGGTCAATCTCCTCCACTCCAGCTTGTCAATATCTTTCCTAAAATGTGATGCTCAGAACTGAATGACATCCTCCAGATGTCTGATCAGGGAAGAGAGGAGCAGCACTATTATTGGCTGTCCATCTTAGTTCTCTTAATGCAGACTACAATCACATTAGCTTTTTTGGCTATCATGTCACACTGTTGACTCATTGAGTTTACAATAATAGATCATAGATCAGATATTTAGTGTAATAAGCAATTATCTAATCCCACTCCCTCATGTTAGAGGACAAGACTGAGGATCTCATTTTGTGCCAAGCATGGCTGGTATTGGGGAAACAAAGAGAAAAACCAAATTGTCCCTGCCCTCAGGGAGCTTATGTTCCGTTGGTGATGGGGCTAAAAGCATCATATTCCCCAGTAAGTAAATACAAAAATATATGAAAAGTAATTTCATGGTGGGGAGGAGGCATGGAGAAAGTACTAACAACTGAGAGATCTGGAAATGTGTAAGGGAATTGTCAACCCCCAGCCTCTTGGACGGCATTCACTGGTTATGACTCAGGTAAACTGAGGGCAGACTGGTAAGGCATGAACAAGATGGCGCTGGGAGGAAGGGTTCCGTCCCTGTTTTGCTCAAGGCTATTTTCCCAGGCTTTCCAGAGAACAAAGAAGCCCAAAATGTTTTTCTTTCTAGGGTCAACGTGTCCACCCTGGGCAGTCCTGGCTTAAGGTAAATTACTTCCTTATAAGGGCAAACTAATTGGTGATAGGTTCACTTAGGGCACTGGTGTCAGAGAAGAGATAAAAGCACCGCTCACTATTTGAATAAACGGAGTTCTTACTATCTTGTCTCCCGCCTCAGTCATTGCTTACAGCTAAACTCCATCAAGGCCTGCAGGCCTCTGCTGGTCAGATAAAGCCTGTAGGCCTGAGAGATCAGGCTCAGACTCCCGGGGTCCCTAACAGAAATGGATTTGAATAGGAGGTAGCATTTGAGCCAAGTTTTGAATTGGGCTAAGAATTCCATGAGGCAAGAGTCCATTCCAGCCTGTACAAAGGCATCGAGAGCTGGGAGCTAGAGAGTCAAGTATGGGGAGGAGTCAGCCAGTTTGGCTGGAACATCCATGTCCTCCCTTAAATCTTCTCCAAAAGGTCCAGCCAATGACCTAGAGGCAGAGGTATTATTATAGATGCAAATCACTACAATACATGGTACTTCATGTATTCTGGTTGCTGCTGTCCTTTAGACACTTCTCAATGACCTTCCTAAAAGGCAGTGTCTAGAATCACAGAATACACTAGGTCCATCAATTCTTTATTCCTGCTAAGATCTCAATATTGACTGCCATATCTCACTGTTGACTCATTAAGCTTAGAGTCTGATCAGATAGATCTTTATCAGACGGGCTATTGGACCGCTAGACCTTCTTCACCTTATACTTGTGAAACGAACTTTTTGGATCCAAGCATAAGACTTTGCATTTACCCCTATTGAATTTCAGGTTCTTAGATTCATCCCAAGTTCTAGTCTGTGAAGATCTTTTCTGGATCCTGATTCAGACATCCATGTTAGCCATCTGGTATTATGCTAGCCACCAACTGGATGCTTATGCCATTTTTTACTTTTGCAAGTCATTAATAAAAATACTAAATAGTGGAGATCTTTGGAGTTATCCAGAAATTGCCTCCTCAAATTTGGTATTGAGCCATTAATGACTACTTTTCAAGTCTAGTCATTCAACAAGTTCTGAATCAAACTAATTGTCCTTCTTCCATCTCTCTCCATTGTTTTCACAAGGAAAGTATAAGGGACTTTGACAAATGCTTTACTGAAATGGAGATAAACTATGTTCATAGCATTCCCTTGATGCCTTAGTCCAGTAACCCTCTCAAAAAAGGAAATAAAGTGACCTATTCTTGATGATTCTTTATGATCACTGCTTCCTTTTCTATGTATTCATTAACTATCTCTTTAATAATATAGTCTAGAATTATGTCAGGAACCTAAGTCAAGGTCACGGGCCTACTTCTTTGTAAAATCATGAGAATGATCATGCTTTTGTGATGAGGATAATATCTGCATTCTCTACCACATGAGGCAGCTTTGAGAAAGCTGTTATTATAATCTAAGTCATGGGATCCTGGACCTAGAGCTCAAATATCTGTTCTAATCCCCTCATTTTCACACAAGAAAACAGACAGGAAAAAAAAATAGAAAGAAAGAAAAGAAGGAAGAAATGAAAGAAAGAAAGAAAAAAGGAAGAAGAAAAAAGGGAGGGAGGGAAGAGAGATGGAAAGAAAGAAGGAAAAGAGGAAGGAAGGAAGAGAAAAATCAAGGGTTAGGGAGGCAAAGTCCCTTGCAGAAGGCTGTACAGCTAATAAGTTACAGAGGTCAATTTCAAACCTGGGTCCAAACCTGGTATGTTTTTGTTGTTGTTTTTTTTCTGTCTCATGACTTGTTTTTTGTACCTAAACCTTTACCCAATATTTTCTTTTTCCCCATCTCCCACACCATTGAACCCTTTCTTGTAACAAAGAAAAAATTTTATGCAAAAGTAACTGTGTCTTATAGTAAATGCAACATTCTGAAACTAATATACTCTCCAACCCCTATTGAGAGGAGGGAAATACGCTACAATGTCTATTTTCTGGGACTGAGCTTTCTCTTTGCATTTAATCTCTTTGGTTGCTTTTTAAGGCTCTTTTCCCCTTTCATCAGACGAGTCAGTCTGCTTGAGGTTCTTCTGATTCCTCTTGCTTTACTCTGTATTGTACAGGTCTTCCCATTATTTATTGGAATTTCTCATATATGTCATTCCTTAAAATGCAACAATATGGCATTACATTCACGTACCAAAATTTGTTCACCCATTCGCTGGTGGGTACCCGCCCATTCACTGGTAGGTGCCCACTCACTTTGTTTTCAGTCTTGAGCTACCATAAAAAGTGATGCTCTGCATATATCAGCGTATATTGATCTCTTCTCTCTGACTTTGACCTTCTTTGGGGTATATGACCAGTGGTAGGATCGCTGGGTCAAAAGCTCTGGACAGCTTAGCATCCAGTGCTCCCCCCCAACCAAGTCCTTTTGTTCCTAGTACAAACAGGACCAGATAATATCTGAAAGTAACCTTCTAACTCTGAGGTTTTATGATTTTATAGTAAATGAAACTGAGGCATATATATTAGGAGGTAGGATTTGGGGATCATGATCTTAGAGGTGCTTTCCCATAGCTCTTTCTGCTTATGGAAGAGGAAATTGAGAGAAGGGACTTAGAGTCACACATCCAAATGGTGGCAAAGTCAGAATTCCAACAACAGTCGTCTGCCTCCCTAGCTGGGGTCCTTCCCATGGCACTGCATGACATCCTCTCACAGACACCACTGTTTTTGTCCATGATTTATAGCTGGTTTCCATACCTCTAAGGGTTCCTCACCAGCAGAGCCATGTCATTTCCATTTTTCTCTCCCCAGTTCCATGCCTAGGGCTCAATCTTATCTCCAAATGGGGAAATAGAGAAAAAGAGACTCAAGATGCCTTCAGACCCAAGGAGGCTGCTCGTTCCTGCCTCAGTATTTCATGTGGTAGATAGGGTTGGCCCAAATTCTGCCCCTAACCACTGAAATTGTCAAAGAAGAATGTTAGAAATAAGAAAAAAAAATGGACCTTGAAGTAATCAGATCCAACCTTGAGGCAAGCAGAATATGGGCCGACTATCTCACCATCTCCTTCCTTTCTTTCTCCTCATTTAAGAAGTTCTTCCTGACCCTGCACAGTCTCCCTGGCAATTAATTCTCTAAGGCTATGAATTGCTGAGACAATACTAATTTACATTGGTAGGGAGAACTTCCTTACTTGGGAGTTCTCTATGCCAGTGAAATCATACCCTGTTCCAATCCCTATCCCTATTCCGGTCCTAATCTCTGGCCCAATCTCTTCCCTTTCTCTCTCTCTGTCTTTCCTAACCACTAACCCCCTTGTAAGCAATTTGATGGTAGGGTGAGTTAATTTCTGTCTTTGTATTCCAAAATTTAGCCTAGGATCTGATACAAAGTACATAGGTGCTTAATAAATGCTTATTTATCAATGGAGTTCCTCCTATGTCTAGTCACCTAGGTGCAAAACAACAGCCTTCCTCCCTTCCCTAACTGTGGCCAGGACCTGCCTTAGGGCTGGCCTCTCTGTGTCCTCCAAGGTCAGAGTCTGAGGTTGTCCCTTCTCACTGCTTCCCTCCTTAGGGAGGGGAAATGAAACTCAGATCAGAGGAAAGGGTCTCCACAAAGAAAAGGAAGGAGAAACTTAATGAAGGAGGAGTCAGGGAAGGAATGAAGAACTCAGTGTTGGAGATGTGGGGCCCAGTGAGGGGGATCCTGGCTCAGTGGGAGGAGTAGGGACTTAGTGAGGGAGATTGGAACTCAGTAGTGGGACAGAGCTCAGTGAAGAGGATGGGGATTCAGTGATGGTCCAGAGGTTCAGTGGGAAGGGGCTCGATTCAGGGCACCAGGAGGTCCTGAGGTGACAAGCTAGGGGAAAAGTTCCTATTCCATTTGGGTCCTCCCTCTGACCTTCCCACCCATAATGTTCTCTGACCTTCTCACCGATGGGAGACGTTAATGTTCTCTGACCCTAATTCGGACCACATGATGGGGCTAGGCTGGGATAGGGATTTGCTTCTTTCTAATTCTTTAGAGAAGGGCCCCCCTCCTTTCTTCCTTCCTCGCTCCAGTTGAGGGCTCAAGGCTAGAGTTCAGAGGCCCCCAGTCTCACATGGCCTTGGTTCTGGCCCTGCGCCATGGCACCGTGCCTGTTTTCCCAGGTTAATGGTGTATCTAAGTTGAGTCTGGGGGCCACAGGGGCTGAGCTTAGGACATGCTTGGTGTGTGTCTGAGGGCTGATGATGGCTGTACCCATGATTTATCTAGGAGATTCTGGGGGGCAATGAGGGGGGACTAGGCCAAAAATGTGTTTAGGAGTGATGAGGACCAGAACTGGGGTATGTTTGGGATATATGTGGGGATTTGGGAGAGAGTAGGCCCTGGATGTTTGGGGGAGGGAGTGAGAGGCCCCAGTCTGCCGTGGACTTTGATGAAGGGCCATGCTCAGGACATTTGGGGTGTTATTAGGTATTGGAGGGACAAGACAAGGAGATTTGAAATGTGTTTGGGGGTAATAGGGGCTGGGCCTAAGGCCTCCCTTCCTGGAAAAATTTGGCTACATGTCAGGCAGGCAAATGTACTGGTGACCTCCCCTGCGCTCAGCCGCTTGGCGGTACACAAGGCCCTCACCATGGAGACTGGCCCAAACAGGGCCTGCTGCTCCTCGTGGTTATTTATACCCCAACCCCTGCCATCTCCTCCTCCCCCTTCCCCTCCTCCTCCTCCTCCTTCTCCTTGTCTTCTCTCTTGTCCTCCCGACCCTCACCTCATCTCACCTTTGCTCTCTTCTCCTCCCCTCCTTTCATCTAGTTTCAAAGCTGGAAGGGATGTGGGAAGTCTCTAGATCATTCTTTACCCCATGCAGGAATTCCTTGTACATCATCCCTGACAGAAGGGATCCAGCCTCTCCTTGGATAGCCCCAGTAATTGAGAGCTCACAAGGCAGCTCATTAAGTTGTTTATTAGCTCTGGTTTGTCAACAAATTCTTCCTCATGTTGTATCCACTCTAGCAAGACAAGGTCCTGAGTTTAAGGGTCCTGAGAACAGTGGGATCATAGCCCCAAGCACCAGCCTGCACCCTAACCATGTGGGCACATTCCTGTCCTCTCTGTGGGTCCTCGAGTTGACCCACAGAATGGATGTCAACGACCCTTGGGTCCCAACAGCCAAGACCATCAACTTGGGATTCCTCTACCCCTAGCCTCTGCCCTACAAAGCCTGGGACTTCCCCTGAGTATGGGATGTCCCTTCCCAACATGGTGAAGCTCCTTTCCAAATAGGGGCCTCCATGTACTGGGGCTGGAGAGACCTGAAGACTTTCTCAGTGCAAGTCAACCAACAGTTATCAAGCATCTGCAAAATACTGAGGATACATGCAAACTTGAAATAGTACCTGCCCTCCAAAGAGCTTTTAGTCTGGAACCGGGAGGGGAGTTTGGGGTATAGAAATACAACCATTCCACCGGTAAGTAAACAGAAAGTGTTACACAAGAATACAAAGTAATTGCCAGAGGCAGCAAGTAGGTACTTAGTAGCCTGGGTCATCCGGTTTCTTATGGAGGAAGCCCCAGAGCTAGATTCTGGAGAAAGTTAGGAAGGGATTCTAAGAGGCTGAGGGATGAAGAACTGCTTTCTAGGCATAGGACATAGCTGATGCAAAGGCATGGAGAGGGAAGATGGGATTGTGATGCTAATAACTGTTTTCTGTAATACTTTGAAGTTTTCAGAGCTACTTTGTAAGGTGGATGGTTCAAATGTCATTGTCCCCATTTTACAAATGAGGGAATTAAGATTCTGAAGGGAGAATTAACTCAATCAAGGTTCATGCAGTTAGATTATGAGATCAGTGACCTAAACCCAGGTCTGACTTATAACTAACGTTCATATGGTATTTACTATGTGCCAAGCATTGTGCTAAACACAATTATTATCTCCTTGGATCCGCACAACAGCCCTGGGAGGTAGGTACTGTTATTATCTCTATGTTGGATGAACTTAGAGGGTATGGGTAAAGTAAGCCAGGCCCTTGATGACTCTCCTCCTTCCTCCTGGAGGCTAATAGATGACATGGGATCATAGAATTTAGTGCCTGAAGGAGGGCATTAGAGGTTATCTAGTCTCCTACATTTTATAAATAGGGAAACTGAGGCCCATAGAGGGAAGTGACTTGCCCGAGATCACACAGCTTTGAAGGCAAAGATGAGCAAGCTGGGATTCATGGCCATCTGGTACCCCTCACAAGCTGAGTTCCTCCGCCCTAACCTGGAGGAGGATGCAGCAGGGGAGCAGCTGTGTAGGGGGACTTGCCAACCCCAAGCCTAGCCCCTCCAGGTCTGAGACTTGATCCCTGGTCTTCACACTTTCCACCTGGCCCCACACTAGTCCTTTTTCAATTGTTAATTTGGAAACGGAAAAAGAGCCCGAGGGGAGGTAACTGGAGCCCCTGTGCCCTACCCCCTACCCCTGCCAGGAGGGTGTCTCTGCCAGTCCCCACCTCCATCATCAAGGACACTGCCTGACCCACTCTATCTCTGGCTAGAGCTGGGGTTGGTAGGACATAGATGGAAAGCAGAAAGGGGCCAAAGAGATCATCCAATGTGGCTTCTTCATTTTACAGCATGAGAAACTGAGGCCCAGAGAGGGAAAGCACACATGTTCAAGGTCACACAGGTAACAACAGAGCTGGAGTTCCAACCCAAGGCTTCTGTTTCCAAATCCTGTGATCTTCCCTTTATACCCCATTGTTTCCCTTGTCTTTTCCAGGACCCCTTCAATGATAGCATCCCCTTACTCTTCGAAGGGTCCACTGTTGGGTGGGCAGCTGAAGTAGAGGGCACCATTGTCCTAATGTAGTCCTGCTAGGTATCCTTTCCCCCTGCCCCCATCTGCCTTCCTGGAGCCAGCAGGGCCCCCCCCTTTATTGGATTAGCCCCTCTCTGGCCTTGAGAATACAAGGGTGAAGGTGGGAGGGAGGCATTGGGTATAGACTTGTCTGTCCACTAAGGCAATGATTTCTCAAGGGCCAGCACCAGAAGGGGGAGAGTGGGTGATAGAGCTGGCAGAGGGGGATGAAACAGTGGGGAAGGGAGGAGGGTCTCCCTGGTCCCAACCATACCTTGACTCAGTTTTGTTGTGCACTCCCATCTCCCAGATCTAGTTATGAGACCTATATCCTACAGAATTGGGTGCAAGGAGGGTCCTTCCCCCTCCCCCTCCCTATCTAGCATGGATTTCGGAGGCAGAGGACCTGGCTTCAAAACTCAACTCTACTACTGACTCACAAGTCACTACCTTCTCTGGGACTCAGTTCTCTCATCTGTAAAATGAGGGCATTGGATTAGTTGACCTCTAATATCCTCTCCAGCTCTAAATCCTGTCATTCTATGGTCTTATGCCTTCCCTCTTCCCTCCTTACCAAAGCCCCCAGAAGTCACTCCATCCTTCCCCCTGCCTCTTCAGGGGCAATAGGAGGACCTCTCCTCAGACTGCTGCAGCAGCTTTTGAATCCTCAGCCACACAAGGCTGGGACTCCTATTCCCATCTTCTAAGTGAAGACCCCAGGGCCCAGAAAGAGAAAGGGGACTTAGCAATGTCACACTGGTTCAGTGGCAGACCAAGTTCCTTAGGCTCCTGGAGGCGGAGGGTCTGGGATGTCCCCTTCTGTCTTTCGTCCTATCTGCAGTCCCCTGCCTTCCTTTCACAGTTTTCTCTAACTTACCTCCATTTCCTCCCAATGTTTTTGCCAGGGAACTGCTAGAACCAAGATGGTTCTCTCATAGGAGGGTTGAGAGAACCTATGTCCCTGCCACAGAGAGGAGGCCTCATGACACAAGTCAGGTTAGGCCTTCAGACCCTCCTTAGATCTCAGGTTGGAGCCCAGGTAACTAGGGGCTCAGGAATTGGCAGTGTCCTCCCCACTTTGTGCCAGCCTTACATGTAACCTCACCCCTCCCCACCCTTGTGCTTCCCAGAACTAAGGCCTTCCCAGAACCTGTCATTGCCAGGTCACTGTCCAATCTGTGGACCACTTGAAGAAGCCTGATTCCATGTACTCTAGGGGTTCAACTGGACCTTTTGGCATAGATCTCGAGAAGCAAGAAGAAACCAGGGAAGACTGTAGACACACCATATGCTCACAGACTATTCAAGAAGGGATGTTAGAACACAGGATGTCAGAGCTGCAAGGGATCTTAGAACACAGGATGTCAGAGTTGGGAGGGATCTTAAAACAGTGTCAGCTCTGGGAGGGAACTTAGAACACAGAATGTCAGAACTGAGAGAGGCCTTAGAACATCTGAATTGAGAGGGATCTTTGAATAGAGAAAGTCAGAGGTGGAAGGGAACTTAGAACACAGAATCTCAGAGCAGTGAGGGGAGGAGGGTCTTAGACACGAGAGTATCAGAGCTTGGAGGATCCTTAGAACACAGAAAGTCAGAGCTGAGAGAGGCCTTAGAATGGTGTCACAGCTGGAAAAATTCCTTATAGCATAGAATATCAGATCTGGAAAAGACCTTTGAATATATAGACTGTCAGATCTGGAAGGGAGCTTGGGATAGAGAATGTCAGAGTTGGAAGGGGCCTTAAATATAGACTATCAGAGATGGAGCAGACCTTGGAATAGAGAGTCAAAGCTAGAAAGCTCCTAAGAGCATAGAATGTCAGAGTTGGAAAGAACCCTAGAACACAGACTATCAGAACTGAAATGACCTTCTTTCCAAGCTAGAATAGATCATTTAGTCCAATTCCCTCATTTTATAATAGGGAAGCTGAACTGCAGAGAGGAAAAGTGACTTGCCTGAAGTCCCATGGCAAGTTAGTGGCTGACACAGGACCAGAAACTAGGTTTTCTTCCCAGCCTCAGGCTCTCTTCCCTGCATGGAGTTGCCTCCTATTTCCTTGCCCAGCCTCCAGAAGCTCCCAGCATCCCCTGTTCAACCTCTGTCTTGCCCCCAAACACTGCTGTTGCAAAGACTGTCCTGCATGAATTATTAATTGAGCCCCAAGCCTTCCCTGATCAACACTTAGTCCATTAACCCCTTCCAGGACTGTTGGGCCAGCCCCAGCCCTACACCCCTCTTCTTGCCCCCCACCAGGTGACCAAGGCCTGGGGTCTGGATCAGATGTAATGGGGAGTAGAGATCTCCTCACTAAGCTTTTCTTTCCAAGGCAGTTGGTCTCAGGGAATGAGCCTTGGACTGGGAGTCTGTAGATTTGGGTTCTGGAACTAGCTATGCCACTGACTCAATTTTCCTTTTCTGCACAATCAGGATATTTCTCCAAATCGGCCGCCCTTTCTCCACACAGGTGGAGTGAGTCAGGCACAGAGCGATTGAGGAGCTAAGCGGCTCACTGGGTAGAGCACTATGCTTAGGGTCAGGAAGACCTGAGTTCGAATTCAGTCTCAGACACTTACTAGCTATGTGACTCAGGTCAATTCAGTTAGCTCAGTCTGCCTCAGTTTCTTCAGTTGTAAAATGGGGGTGATAACGGCATCCATCTCTCAGGTCGTTGTGAAAGATCAGATGAGATGACGCTTGTGAAGTGCTTATCATGATGTCTGATACGTAATAGCGGTTACAGAAATGATACTGTTATTTTTATTGGTGGCAGTATCCTTCACAGTCACGCAGTATGCCTTCCACAGGACAAATGTGCAGATGCTGCATTCCCAGGCTCCCATGGAGCCAGAAGCACAGATCCCCATCATCCCCACCCCCAGCGGGGAATACTCCCCAACTGTTTTCCAAAAGGTTTTGCATGTCATGTTCATGCAAATCTACATATTGATGCCAAATTTCCACGAAGCTTTAAGGTATAAAAAATTGGCTTTCTCCCGATAGTACTGAGGAGTAGGTGTTTGGGGCATTTTTGTCAACCTCTTACATAGAAGAAAGCAGGCCCCCAAAGGTGAAGTGATTGACAAGGTCTTACTGTAAGTTTCAGAGCTATGTCTCCTGATTCCAAGGATGATTCCCTTTCCGTCACTTCCCCTGCCTGTCCCTAACTTGCTGATCTAACTTGCCGGAAGCCTTGCTCCCTGCTTCCTGTTCCTGGCCTGCTCCATCCTCTGGTGTTCCTCCGTGCATGCACACACACTCACACTCACACACACATACTGCATGCACACCCACTCATGTACACACATGCACATATACATGCACACACGTGTACACAACACACATATACACAGCGCACACATGCATACCCGTGCACACACTCACACATGTGCGCACACATGCACATGTATGTACACAGTGCACGCGTGCACACGTGTGCACACACTCACTCGTGTACACATGCGCATACACGTGCACACCCATGTACACAATACACACTTGCACAATACACATATACACAGTGCACACACATGCATACACATGTACACACACATATACACATACACACACACGAAGACGCAGTCTTCCTGTCCAACATCAGCTCCTTCTCAACCTCAGCACCTTGATCACTTTCCTGCCTTGTCAGCACTAGCTGCTATCCTCTTAGATCCCTGTGGGAGACAGAACAGAGCTGAAATGTCCCATATTCAGGGTGGTTTCACAATCTGTTCCCCTCCAGGTCCCCCCTATCCAGTCTCAGACTCTGTGGGCTCAAGTTCTGCTGACAGGCAGGATCTGAGTTCCTTGGAGGTGACCTCAACCTCTGTTGATCCTCAAGGTGGAATCCTGGGGAAGTGGAGTGGGAGGGAGGAAGGGAGGGAGGGAGATCTCTCACCCAGAACCTAAGGGCTGCAGAATACAGACCACCCTCCCAGATATAAGGAGGCAAGAGGGGCAAGTAGCAGGGCAGATCCTGAGAATCTAGACACTCGGGTCCTCAGTGGATGAGGGCGGGTAGAATGGAGAGCAAAGTCTCAACCCAGCAGCAGGAGACCTGGTTCTCTTAACCATGTGACCTTGGATAAGTTGCTTCTTCTCTGGGTCTCAGTTTCCTTCTCTCTGCAGTGACGGGGTTTGATGGGGTTACCCTTAAGCCCCCTTCCAACTTGAATTGCTCTATGCACTGTATAAACTCAGGGGAGTTTCTGCTTTTCTCTGGAGCAGTTTGGAGTTCCTTTGTCAAAACCACCATGGGAATCAAAGTAGGGGGAGCTGAATTTCCCAGCGGTCTCCAAGCAGTATCAAGGTCAGAGTAGAGCTTACATCCACCAAGACTGGAAGAGATCAAAGGCAGGGTCAACAAAAGGTAAAAGGGTAGGGTAGCAACAGTATCAGTACCAAGCTGACTTTATTGTTGAGTGGAGGACAGGGCGATCATCAGCATTGACATTGGCTAAAGCTATTTGGAGAGGAAGAGTGGTGCAGACGAAAGCAAGTCAGGAGCTTGGTTTCCAGCTCTGACATGCTGTGGTACCTTGGAGAAGTCACTTATCTCTCTGAGATTCAATTTCCCTAGATGTGAAATGGGCGTAATGATTCCTTCGCTACATCCGTTACAAGATGACTGAGGATCACGGTTTGGGGTTAGTGTGATAATGACCATTATCACGATTTTAGAAATGGTAAAGGGCCATCCATGCTCTTAACCCAGAGGAGGTGATAAGCCCAGAGATGATGGTTGCCAGGGAGCTCTCAGGGCCAAGGGTCTGGTGCAGAAAGTAAGGATGGGTATAGGAAGCATGGGGCAAACCTGAAGTTTCCCATAGGAGGTAGCATTTGAACTAGGACCTGGAATGAGGAGAAATTAGATGTACAGAGAACAGAAAGAAAGTTCACCTATCTGGCTTCCCCAGGACAGCCTTTCAAATACTTGGGCAGTGAAAATGCCCCCTTTCTCTTCTCCAGTACAGCCAGTGACCTGGGAGTCTAGATATGACCTTCAGTTTCTCCAAGGCTGAGTCTCAATAGAAGTTCCTGAGTCCTTCAAGCAACCTCGGATAAAAATTTACTGAGATCCCACCATACAAGAGAGCAGAAAATGCAGATATCAGAGTCCCAGGTATCATATGGGCAGTCTTGATGCTGAGAGTATAGACTGAGCTTTGCTTCTCTGTACTCCTGGTGCTATCTAGAGCTCCTGACTCTGGTTCCACTTGTAGTATTAATTCTCTTTATGATATTAGTGGTAAGATTCTGGATTTGGGTTCTAGGTCTTTGCTAGGTTTGGGTTCTAAGTCTTTCCTGGGCTTGGATGCTGGGTCTTTGTTGGGTTCAGATTCTAGGTCTTTGCTGGATTTGTTTCTGGATTTTTGTTGAGTTTGGATTCTGTGTCTGTGCTGGGCTTGGGTTCTAGTTCTTTGGTGAGTTTGGGTTTTAGGTCTTTGCTAGGTTTGGGTTCTAGGTCTTTGTTGGGTTTGGATTCTGTGTGCTGGGCTTGGGTTCTAGTTCTTTGCTGGGTTTGAGTTTTAGGTGTTTGCTAGGTTTGGGTTCTAGGTCTTTGTTGGGTTTGGATCTGGGTCTTTGTTGGGTTTGGATTCTGTGTCTGTGCTGAGCTTGGGTTCTAGTTCTTTGCTGGGTTTGGGTTTTAGGTCTTTGCTAGGTTTGGGTTCTAGGTCTTTGCTGGGCTTCTAACAAAATCTTTGCATGAATAGTCTATTCATCTAATAAGTATGCATGAATGTAAGTTGTTAGAGTTTTAATTTTAATTCTAGGTCTTTGAAGGTTTTAGGAATCTTGCTGACATTGTATTCTGGGATTATGCCAGCATTTTACGATCTAGGTCTTGAGTTGATTTTAAGTTCTAAGTCTTACCTTGCTTTTAGGGATAAAACTTTGGTTTATTTTTGGGTCTTGATGATAGACTTTTGATGGGTTTTGGTTTTAACTTGTCACTAGGATTTGGCTCCAGGTTTTCGCTGGGCTTGGTTTTAGATGCTTGCTGAGGTTTGGTTCTAGTTGTTTCTGGGAGATTTCTTTGGGATTCCAAAGTGTCGGTGTTTCCCCATTACTGTCCTCAGTTGGTGTCTAGGTTTCTAACTCTGAATGGGCCCTCCTTGGTCCCCAGGAAGAGCCAGACCCCAACCTCCCTTCACTCAGTGCTCCCAGTCTCACTCTGACACCAGCCTGATCTGCATCACATGCATACACCAGAGTATGCTTTTCACACGCAGGCTGTACCAGACCACACTCTGTATTCTTGGGGTCCTTGACAACAGCAGGAAGTTGCTTTTCCCTCCGAGCCCCAAGAAGACTTCTCCTGTGACTTCAGTCCACCCCCTGCTGGTCACTGCCTTTGCCCTCTCTAGGGGGCTTTTCTGCCTCTGAACCCCAGGACATCAATTCCAGTGGTGGAAGGGACTTCTGCTTCAACCCATACCTGAGCAGGAAGTCCTTCAGGAGCATCCCCAAAGCAGTTATCAAGCCTTCACTTGAAGACCTGAAGTGATGGAGAACACTACTTCCCAAGACAGTTGATTTCACTTGTACACAGCTCTTCTTATTAGGAAGGTCCTGAGCCTGAAGGCAAGGAGATTCATCTTCTTGAGTTCAGATCCAGCCTCAGATACTCACTAGCTGCGTGATCCTGGTCAAGTCACTTCACTCTGTTTGCCTTCAATTCCTCATCTGTAAAATGAACTGGATAAGGAAATGGCAGACCACTCCTGTACCTTTGCCAAGAAAACCCCAAATTACAGAGTAAGACATGACTGAAACAACTGAACAACATCAAATCTTGTTAGGAAATTTTCCTTTTCGTTGAGCCTAAATCTACCTTCCTATACCTTCGACTCGTTCAAAACTCTGCCTTCTAGGGCAAAGCTGAAGCTGTCCCCCTTCCCCGCACAAGCCTTTCAAATGCTCACACAGTGAAAATGCTCTTCTTCTCTTCTCCGGGCTAAAGCTCTAGTTCATTCCTACCGTTCATGTAGTATGGTCTGCAGTCCCATTGTGAGGCTGGCTGTTCTCTCCATCTGCTCAGCTTGTCAGTGTGATTCTTAAAATGTGGTGAATCCTTTAACCTCTCTGGGTCTCAGTTTCCTCATCTTTAAAATGGGGAGTAGGATAATGGATGGCTTCTGAGGTCCTTTTTGACTCTAAACCTTTGTTCCTGTGATCCTATGAACTGTATGCTTTTATTCTTCCTGGGCCAATGACATCACGAGGGTGATGTCTTGACTTGTGAGTCAATGGGATTTAAACGAGGCTGAGCTGTGCAAAGTCATCAGCCCCACTCTATGACACAACTCTACCGTCTTTTTGTTGGAACAGTCTATGGGCTCTTGGTTCCATGAGGTCAAAGAAAGCCAGGCTCCTTCCTCCACTGCCTCCAGGCCATGCCTAGCCAAGGTGGTTCTTGATCCCTGCCTGGGTGTATCATGTAAAGAGCTTACTGACAGGCTCAGACCAGTGAGTGGCCACCACCTTTTCCTTGTCTGCAACCCTTGGGTCAGACTAAAAGCAATGACCAGTTGTCTAGAATACTCTCTACTGTACCAGATACCTCCTAGAAAGTGCTAAAATCATAGGATTTTTATAATCATAGCATCTCAGAGCTGGGAGGGACCTCAGACAGTATCTAGTCCATCCTTCCATCCAGTGTGGAAATTTCCTCTATAGCCTCCCTTTCTTCTCTGATTGAATACTTCTCTCAATGGGGAACTCACTACCTCCAGAGGTAGCCCATTTCAATGTAACATAGCTCAAATTATCAGAAAGTTGTTGTTTTTAATGTGGATCTGAAATCTGACCTTCCATAATCTCCTCCACTCCCCATTAGAGCTAGAGTAAATTCTCTCCTCTCCTCCGTCTGCTAAAACCATTGGCTTCTCTCAAAGCACAGCATCTGGGTGCCATTCCTGACCCTCCTCCCCCAGGCTCTCTTCCTCTTGAAATGACTTTGCCTCTACTCAATCTCTTTGTGTTGTATTCCCTTCAATAAATGTAAGCTCATTGGGGGCAGGGACTGTTAGATCTTTGTCTTTGGATCCCTAGTTCTGCATGTGGTGCCTGGAATACATAAGGTGCTTAAAACATATTTGTGGGATTAAATTAAATCCCAACTCCTAATTTTGCAGAGGAAAAAAAAATGAGGACAAGGAAGGGGAAGGGATTTGCCCGAAGTTCTACTGTTGGAAGCAAAACCAAGCACATCTGATGTCTTTTTCCTGTGACGACCCATCAGATAGTAGGAAACAGTAACTATGTTTGCCTTGAATCATTTTCAGATTAAGCCGTCTTACTCTGGTTGTTAATGCACTATGGGTGAGGGGAAGGGAAGGACAGGGATTGATTCCTTCTCTCATTGAGCATCTCCTAGCTTGAGGGAAGGCATGGAAAGGCAGTGACATGCTTTCCAGAGGAGAAAGGCATCTGGGAGGGTCTTGCAGTCAGGAAAAGTGTTTAGGGGAGGAGCGGGGAGATGAAGGGCAGGCTTGAGGAGGCCTCAAATGCCAAGTTAAGGAGATTAGACTTTGATTTGTGGGTAATAGGGAGCCATGAGAGGTATCTGAGCAGGGAGTGACATTGTTAGAGCCTTAGGGTCCATCACTAGTACTATGTGTTTGGGATGACTGGAAGCAGGAGGACCTATTAGGAGGTGGATAAAGGAGTCCAGGGCAGAGACCATGAGAGCCTGAACTAGATTGGGAAGAGGGAGATGTTGAGATATACTGGAAATTGGGGCAGGTCAGGGATAACAGAGGACTCAGGCTGGGTCCTATGGGTAGATCCAGCCAGGTTCTCCTCTCCTGGGTGGATGGGGGGAACAGGGTAAAGGATGGGGTATGTGTGTATTGGGGGGTACACTGACTCCTCTTTGACTCTTAGGAAGCAGCCCCCTCAGGGCCAGGCTTTGCCAGGGGTGGGGTGTGTGTGTTGGGGAGCATACTGGCCCAGTGATGCCCTCAGAGCTCCTCTTTCCCTCTCAGGAAGGAGCCCCCCCAGGGGCCAGGCTCTGCAGTGCCCGTCAGTGACGCTGATAGATGCCCCGCCGGGGGGAAGGGAGAGGGCTGGTCACGTGCTGCAGCCCCGTTTGCCATATTTAGAATCGCTGGATCAGGGGAAACGTCTCCTCCTGGCCCCAGCAGCCAGGATTCTTGGAGAGAGAGACGCATACAGACACATACGGTCAGAGAGGAGCAGGAGAAGATAGAGACAGGAAGAGATGCCCCAAGGGAGAAACGCTGCTTCCTGGGGCCTGAGTTACCCCCCCCGGACCAGCTATGTGTCTAAGTGAACCCTACCTTCTGTAGCAGGACCCCCATTCGGTGGCTTGGCAAGCTGCTTATACAGACACAGAAACCAAAGTGGGCCAGAGAGGGGTCAGAGCCTGCACACACTCAGAGGGGACCAGTCTAGATAGAGGAGGAATCCAAGAGCCCAGTGAGGCAGGAGCTTGTGGCTTCGTGCCTGGCTCAGCCACTGACTGGATATGTAGCTCCCCTAAAGCCCCTGCCCCTCTCTAGGTCAGTTTGCCCGTCTGTGAAGTGGAAATGATGGCAATGTTTGCTCACACCAACTTCTAGGACTCTCCAAAAGAAAGTGCTTTGTGAACCCAAAAGCACCATGGAAACAGGAGTTGTTATTTTAACTATTGTAATCCAACCCAATAAAAAGAGTCAAATAAATGAAACCAGCCTGCGGTCTGAAAGATATAGAACCACACTCAGAGGGGGGAGGGATCTCTGAGGCTGTCTGGTCCATCTCTTTCATTTTACAGAAGAGGAAACCGAGACCCAGGAAGAGTAAATGATTTGCCCAAGGTCAGTCAGTCAATAAACATTTGTTAAGTGCCAAGCACTAGGATAAGCACTGGAGATACAAAAAAAAAAAAAAAGACCCTGCCCTCAAAAAACTCACAATCTCATGGGGGAAGCAACATGCTACTATGTACAAACAAGTTATAGACAGGATAAATGAGAGGTAATCTATAGGGGGAAGGCACCAGCATTGTGGGGGGAGGGTTTCTAGAAGGTGGGATTGGAGCTGGGACTTCAAGGAAGCCAGGGCGGCCAATACCCAAAGATGAGGAGGGAGAGCATTCCAGGCATAGGGCACAGCCAGAGCAAATGCCCAGAGTCAGGAGGTGGAGGGTCTTGTTCAAGGAGCAGGAGCAGCCAGATCACTGGCTCACAGAATAAGGGGAGGGGGAGTAAGATATTAGAAGACTGGACAGTTGGGAGGCAGGGATAGGTCAGGAAGAGCCTTGACTACCACATGGAGGATTTTGTATTTGATCCTGGAAGTGATTGGGGGGACACTGGGATTTATTGACTTAGAGGGTGCCATGTTGAGACCTGTGCTTCTGGAAGATTACTTTGGGGACTGAGTGGGGGATGGCCCCGAGTGGGGAGAGACCTGTAGCAGTAGACCCAGTAACAGCTAGTGCAGTGGTTCAGGTGGGAGGTGATGAGGGCCTGGACCAGGGTGGTGGCACCATCAGAGGAGAGAAGGGGGTATATATGAAAGCTTTTATGAAGGTAAAATTCAACAGGACTTGGTAATGGCTTAGAAGGGGCAGGCTGAGAGGAGATGTGGTCCCACAAAGGCATGAGCATCTGAGACAAGATTTGGAGCTGGGTCCTCTCACGGCTGTAGAATGGAAGGCATGGGTTATCCTAGTGCCTCAGGCGTGGGCCCCCTCAGGCCTCCTATGTGAGGTCGTGAAATTCTGTGCTTCTGTTTCAGATTCCCCCGTCTTGACTGAGCAGTGACTTAAGGAGGCAGCTAGGAGGAAAGTGGAAAGCCTTCTGCCACGCTCTTAGGGAGGGCTGATGCCTTCTTATGGGCTCTCAACCTTTTCACCTCCTTTTGCTGGACAGAGGAGATACCTTGGTCCTAACTCCACGACCCCAAGCATATCCAGATGGGGCAGGCCCAGCTCCTCCAGAGGACCATCCCCTGCTGCCTCCCATGCTTCCGATCTGTTATGCCAGTCAGTTCCTGCTGCTGGCCAGCTGCCCAGGCACAGGGGCATGGACACCCACCATGCAACCACCAAAATAGTGAAGGAGCAAGCATCCTACATGCATGGTGCCTACTGTGGGGTGGCAGGAGGAGTCAGAGACCTGGCTGGCTGAGAACCTGTGGCTGAAGGGACATTAGAGATCACTCATTTTGTGGATGAGAAACTGAGGCCCAGAGAGGAGGTTGATGGCCTAAGGTCAAGTAAATACTAAGGGAGCAGGGTCAGAATTAGAACCCTTGAAAATATTAGAAAATAGAACAAGGAAATTGGAAGGGACCTTGGACGAACATAAAGTCCCTCATTTTACAGATGAGGAAACTGAGGCCCATATTTGAATTGGGGAAAAATAAAATATTTTTTCATTTAACCAAGATCACATGGTCCAAGTCAGCAGTCTATGAAGGAAGTAGAGACTGGAACAGGTAGTGATGACTTGTGTCTCTGTACAACCAGATCTGATTAAGCAAACTACTATGTGCTATAGTGGATAGAGAAATGGACTTAGAGTCAGGAGAGATCCGGGTTTAAGGGTCACCTCTGACCCTTACTAGCTCTGTGCCAGCTTCTATTTCCTCATCTGTAAAATGAAGATTATTCCTACAGTGCGTACCTCATATGCAAGGGTGTGCTGATAACACAACTGCTGCAGGACAACTTTTAAGTTGAACCTGCATCATTATTAACATTTTCCCAATTACTCTCTTAAGTCTAGACAATGAACAATGACACAAAATCAGGTTGTAGCATTTGCTGGCTTCCAGGGTGCAAATGTTCACACTGAAATTTAACAACCAGCTCTCCAAGAAAGGGGGCTCAAGTGAGATAATGTGCATAGAGCATTTTGCAAACTGCTTATACAGAGTGTCCCAAATGTCTCAGTGCAGGCTGGGGATTTTTTTGGGGGACCCCTCCCCATCTAACCCAAATGCCAGGTCCCATCCTCTTCTTCACTACCTTTATTTATTCATTTTACAATTTCTGTAGAGGTTTCTGATGATTGTAGGGTCACAGGCTTAGAACTGGTTCTTGCTGAGTCCTTTCAGTCATGTCCGACTCTTCATTGACCCCATTTGGGGTTTTCTTGGCAAAGATACTGAAGTTGTTTACCATTTCCTTCTCCAGCTCATTTTACAGATGGGGAAACTGAGGCAAACAGGGTTCAGTGACTTGTCCAGGGTCACCCAGCTAGAAAGTGTCTGAGGCCGGATTTGAACTCAGGAAGATGACTCTGTGATTCCAAACCCACTGCTCTGTCCACTTCGTTACCAAGACCAACTCCCTTATTTTACAGATGAGGAAATTAAGGCCTGATTAGGGGAAACGTCTTTCCCGAGTTCACACAAGCAGTAAGAGGCAGAGTCCCGGACGTCATCGTACACCCTCCAGCTCCAAACCCTGCCCTCTTCTTAGGCTAGTGTCTTGTTTTCCCATAACTCTAGGAGCAGAGCACTGTAATTGCAAGGACCCTTAGAGGTCCTGTCCTCTAACCTCTTCCTTTGCCATATGAGAGCAGTGAAATCCTAAGTGGTCAAGGGATTTGACCAGAATCACTGAAGGATTTATGAGAATTTGAACTCAGGTCCCCCAACTCCAGATCCTATGCTGTCTTCTCGAAAAGGAAATGGAATTTCTCCCCTTATCTTTCCCACTCTTGGGTGAGGCTAAGGGGAGGGATGGAGGTGAGGTGGGGGGCAGCATATGCTTACCTGTCCAAAGGAGATTGCAGTTCAGGTTGGGGAAGAATGGGGATCTGGCTGGAGTCTAGGAGTCATAGAGAATCCATCACCTAGAATTTGAAAGTGATCAGACCCAGATATAAGGTGGTGGAAGGGTCAGGGGATGGGGTCAATTCTGGGCTGAGGATCTGGGGGTCTGGGCTTTCCCCCCCTCGTGAAAGGGGAAGAACCTGGGAGTACGAGGCAAGGGACCTGGATCTTGGTTCCAGCTCTTCCATTGACTCACTGTATGACCTTAGCTAAACCTGTACCCCTCTCTGGGCCTCAGTTTCCTTTCCTATTAGATGGATCACATCTAACGTCCCTGCCAGCTCTCTTTGTTCCAGTACTTCCAGGAGTGCCTCTGGAGGCAGCTTTGCATTTAAGGTTGGCTGTTTGGATCCTGAAGGTGGGGGGTGGGTGGCTCCTTACAGCTCCAAGATCCTGTATTCCCACATGTGCCCAGTCTCATCCCTTCCCGTCCTGGGAATGAGCTGATCAGAGTGGAGCTGAGCAGAGCCGAAGGACAGCTGGTTAATTATTGAAGGACCAGCTTAGCTGAGCCGGCTCCTGCTCCTGCTCCACTTTTCTCTGTGTCAGCACTGTTGAGGGCAGGTTAAGAAGAACTCTAGGTAGGGGGGAGGGGACCCAGCCTTGTGTATTCACTCATTCATTCATAGCAAGCCTACTTGTAAAATGACTGGATGGTCCACCAGGATCCTTTCCAGACTTGTGGGCATAGGGGAAATAAGACCTGGGCAAAGACTTTCTTTCCTACCTGCCCTGTCCCCCTAATTTACTAGCTATGTGACCTTAGGCAACTCACTTCTCACTGGACCTCCATTTCCACCCAGAAATGCCAGTCATTATTAATTCTGAGACATTCTGTGTCCTAGGGTCCCTCTCAGCTTTGACATTCTTTGTTCTAAGGGCCTTCCCAGCCCTGACATCCTGTGTTCTAAGGGCTCTCCCAGCTCTGACGTTCTGTGTTGTAAGGTCCCTCCCAGCTCTGACAGTTTGTGATCTAAGTTGTGACATCCAATATTTTAAGGTTCCTTCCATATCCCAAATTCTGTATTCTCAGGCTCCTCTCATCTTTGACATTCTATGTTCTAAGGTCTAGACCTCCATTTTGCAGATAAAGAAACTGAGACCCAAGGAAGTGAAGTGCCTTTCCTAAGGTCACACAGGTAGTATCAGAAGTAGGATTTCTAGCTCTGACATCCTGTGTTCTGAAGGTGCTTTTACCTCTGATATCCTTTGTTCTGTGATAGACACCAGTTTGCTGTAAAGAGAAGCTTCCTGAACATGAGTGTTATCTCAAGTTGGGATAAGCTGCCTCTGGAAGAATGGGTTTCTCCTCTCTTTGGATGCCCACTGTGAAGGGATATCATAGAGAACATTCTGGTTCAGGGACAGGTACAGGTAGAACTTGGCAGCCTGGGGATCTCTGCCAGCTCTGAGTTAATGATTCTGCATCTCTTTCAGGTCTGAATCCTATGAATAGACAAAGTTCTCGGACATCAGAGGAGGGGATGATCAGGAAAGACTTTCTGAAAGAAGTGGTGTTGGAATCAGGTCTTGAAGACTAGGAAGGCTTTACTCAGATACAGAAAGCATAGGGTGCATTCAGGACACAAAACACTAACCTAAAATAACCACCTTTGGTGATCCTCAGGGATAAACTCACCTTTCACATACCCTGGGATGTCCTTCTTGGAGTCTTGCTTCCCTCCAAGGAGAGAAAATATGGTAAAATGGGCAACAGACTGGTTCTAATTCAGAGGACTTGGTTCACATTCTACTTCTGATAATACCTGTGTGACCTTAGGCAAGGCACTTCATTTCCTTGGGCCTCAGTTTCTTTATCTTCAAAATGGAGGGGTCAGCCTTGATGGTCTCTGGGATCCTTCCCCCACTAGGTCTATGAGCCTGTGAACCTTAGATTACAATAAAAGTTTATCTTCTCTTGGAGGACATTCAGAGGTGTGGTATTTGACTTCAACCTACTCTTCTCTATTCCGCAAGCATTTGTTAAGCACCTACTGTAATGCTAGGACATTGTGCTTCTCCCATTTTAGATGGTGAGCTTCTTGAGGACAGAGAGTGTTTTTTACCTTTCTTTGAATGCCCGAGGACTCACACAGTGCCTGACACACAGTAGGTTCCTAAACAAATGCTCATTGACTTGACTACGCTAGCCATTGGGGTTACAAAGACAGAAATGGAATGGTTCCTGCCCTCCAGGGGCTTCTGGTCTACTGGGGAGTGAGGAGGGGCCCAACATGTATGCAGATAAGTAAAGGCTACAAATACAGACACAAAAGCTGACAGTTTCTGCTTTCCAGGCCTGGCACTCTATCCACTGAGCTACCTAGAAACTCCAACAATGTGCAGAGTGTTGGGCTACACATATGAAAGCAGATAGACCATCCTGTAATGCATGGAATGTTCAAGAGACATAATTTCTGAGTAATTAATCCTTTTATTATTTATCATTCTCATTAATTGTGAACCAGTCAGAGTTGATTGCCATCTGTTGGGAACACCCAAGGGCACATAAGCATCAATAGGCTACCATGATCTGTGTTTGGTTCATGAGAGACAGCCAAATGGTCATCCTTTTATTAATTACTTATTGACCATAATTAATAAAATGATTAATTCTTCAGAAATTATGTCTTTTAAGCTTTTTATACATCACTGTCTCTACTTTCTGGGAGTTCACCTTCCAAGTAGGGGAGACAGCACGTAGTGGAGAATTCATTGTCATGGCAGATAGAAAGGCCAGCTGGTACTAAAGACCTTGCATAAGTAGTGACATTTGAAGGGAGGCTTGAAGGGAGCTGGAAGTTCAAAGGGGTAGAAGTCAGGGGGTAGAACATTCCAAGGTGTGGAGGACAGAGGAGATGTAATATCACGCCCAGCGAAAAGCAAGTCGTCCAGTTGAGCTGGAACAAAGGACTGCATAAGAGGGCATTATGTGAAATCGGTCTAGTGAGGAAGGATCCAAATGCTGAAGGACTTTAAATGTCAAAGAAAGGAATTCATATTTGATCCTAGTGGCAATAGGGAGCCTCAGCAGTCTTTGAGCAGGAGTGTCATGGTCAGATATATGCTTTAGAAATACCAATTTGGCAGCTGTGGTTAGCTATTCGGGGGCTAACTGCCCTAGCCTAGCTAAGAGGCGATGAGGGTCCAGTCTAGGTGGTTGCCACATGAGTGAACAGGAAAAAGCAAATGTGAGAGATTTTTTTTTTACAGTGAATAAAAATCTTTTTTTTCTCTCTCCCATTTTCCTCATCTCTATTCCCATTGAGGGGAAAAAGGAAAAAAACAACTCATAACAAACTTGATTATGCGAAAATACAGAGTCAAACAAAACAAATCCCTGAATAAGTCAAATTCCCAAATGTCCACTTCATTGTGCACTTTGAGTGACTCACTTCTCACCTGTCAGGAATGGGTGGCACATGCCATCGCTGATCCTGTGGAATCAAGGCTAGCCATTAAAGCCTAAGACATGGGGTCAGCAAGACTGGGCAACTGCCTGGGCAGATGGGCATAGTGGAGGGTGAAGACTAGAGAGTGACTCCTAAGTTACAAACCTAAAGGACCCCAGACAGAAGTGAGGGCATTAGGAGGAGGGGCATTTACACCAGGAAGTTGGTAAAGGCTCAGTCTCTCTGAGTCACCAGTTTAGAGAATCTATGGAAGAAAATGGATAGAGAGAACAGAAGAAGGCCCAGGGCTTAGCCATGTATAGGGTGTGGGATGAAGCTGGGTAGTGTCAGATATGTAGAAGGAGAAGCAGGAGGGAGCGGGGTCAGAGAGTGCGCTGGAGGATCAGGTTAAGTGGGTGCAAGGGACCAAGTGACTGGAAAGTGAGGAAATGGGAGTACAAATGTTTTGTTGGGTTTTTTTTGTTTTGTTTTTTTTTGGGTTTTTTTGGAGATTGATTTTTTTTTTTTGCAGAATTAGAGACTGATACGAGAACAGGAAGTTCAGTAAAGGATGATGGCATGAGGGAATGGTCTGGCCAAGTGAAGGATGTCTTCTGGGAAAAGGAAGATCTGGACATGTTGGTATTTTGCAGGGAAGGACCTGATGGATAAGGAGGGATTAAAGATAAAAGGGGTGGGGATTTCTTTGATACTGGATCTCCCTACCCAAATTTTCCTAGCAAGGGCTCACCTTTGTCTTGGTCCTTTCATTTCATCTTTACAGTTTGGAGACCCTTCAGATCATTCTGAAATGTCACTGATACGACTCCATTTGGGGTTTAATTTTGTAAGTGTCTATACAGATATTTTGCTTTTATTGGCCATTTCCAAAATTAGTTGACTATGTTTAAAAAAAAAAATTAAGGTAGGCATTCATTCTTTTTTGTCCTTGCTGTTACTCTCCTATTTTAATGTAAGATTTTGAGGACAGAGACTGTCTTACCTTGGTTGTGTTTCCCCAGTGTTTAGAACAGGACCTGGCAGTCATTCTTTAGTATGTCTGACTCTTAATGTCTGATCTCATTTGGAGTTTTCTTGGTAAAGATACTGGAGTGGTTTGCCATTTCCTTCTCTAGTTCATTTTACAGATAAGGAAACTGAGGCAAACAGGGTTAAGTGATTTGCCTAGGATCACATAGCTTGTGTCTGAGGCTGGATTTGAACTCAGGAAGATGAGTGTTCCTGACTTCAGGACAGGTACTCTATCCACTATGTCCCCTCGCTGCCCCCTGGCACATGGTAAGCACTTAATATTTTTCATTCATTCTTTCTATGGTCTTGAGATTTTAAGGCTTGTTTCTGAGGAAATAAATATTTCATAGGAAAAAAAAGGAAGGTGAATGATTGAAGTGGTTTAAGTTTCAGAGAATACAGGAGGGGATGAAATCAAGAGTCAAGGTAAGGTGGCTGGCTTCAGCAAGGGGAAAGGAGGTAAGGAGGGAGACCTTCTCTAGTTGTTTTCCCCCTTTTGCTACTCACTTGAGACAAGATCTTGAGCAAGATCCCTCCCCCTCCCCGGGCCTCCGAAGTCACTTCCAGATTTAAATCCATGTGATATCCATCTCCCTCTCTGCCATCTTTCCCCCGGTTGCTGCAAGAAGAGTTAGGTAGGATGGAGTGAGAGCAGGGAGCCCCTGGCAGACGAGCCAGCCATGCCAGACTCAGGGCTCTGATCCTTCCACCTGGAGCAGTAAGGATAGGGTGCTCAGATGCCTTGGCCATCCCAGCCTCTTGTTTACCATGGGCTTTGTAGGACTTAGAATTCCAACTCTAACGGGCTTTAGAGATGACCTCCCACCTTGTTGGGTGTGAGGGCCCCTTTCTAAGGTCAGACCTACATGATAACAGTGATATTGTTAGTGTCCACTATTTGAGAAAATACAAGATGACCAGAAAGGATCCATGTGGCTTTTAAAGCCCCTCACCACCTGGCCGCCATCCACCTTTTTGGTCTTATTTCACTAAGTCCCTTTCACTTGCCTTGCATGCCAGTCAAATGTACCGCTATCTATGCCTGATGTTCCATCTCCTAGCTCCATGCTGGAAGGCTCCCCCCTCCCCTTCCTAGCTCCCTTTGAAGCACAGCTTAGGAGATCTCTCCTGCAGAAGGTCTTTCCTCTTCCTTCCTTCTGTCCTGATGTTTAGAGCCATGTGTCTCTGGAAATTGCTCTGTCTGGAGCTTTATGTGTTTACTAATCACCCCGCCTTCTTTTCTCCTCCTAGGAGAGTGGAAGTGCCTTGTGGGGAGGGCTTCCTTCTCTTTTGGCTGTGGTCTATCGTAGTGCCTTACGTCATAAGTGCTTTTTTAGTGCTAAATCCCATTTCACTGAGTTGCAGATAACCCGAGGCAGATCTGGGATCTTGATCTGGGCTTCAGGCTGTTTAGGGGCAGTCCAGTGAGGAGGGGTGGGGAGGCTTCTGCAACCTTCACTTTCCTCTGCCAAAGATCCCTCAGGGGCTCCCCATGGCTGACAGGGTCTGAGCTGTCCTTCTTAGCCTTCTATGAGTGCTTCCCCCAACCCACCCCCGCTTTCTGCTGCTCCTCGCCTCCCCAGCTCCTCCCCACCCTGGTTAGCCCCTGAGTGCTCTCTGGTCATCCAGCGGACTGTCCGTGCTGCTCATCTTTCAGATTCTTGCTGGTCTTTAGCTGTCTGGTACTATCGGTGCTGTCCACCATTCAGGAGCACCAGGAGCTTGCCAATGAATGTCTCCTCATCTTGGTGAGTATATTGGGAGAGCCACAGTAAAGGGCAGGACTGTGGTTCATGGGACACCCAGGAGGGAGGACCAGCCAATGGCATCAGCTGGTAGTGGGAGATGGTTCGATCCCTGGGCATCGAATTCTGTGGAAAATTCCTCCTGACCTGGCCAAGTCTCCAGCCAGGGGTGTGAGTTGTGATAAATGTTGCTGGAGTAGGGTGGCTGTCACTGGCACTCACTCTCCATGAGCTTGCCAGGTCCTGTTAGGAGATGCTTTGTCCCTCTCTCCTTCCCCAACTTCACATTGAGAAAAGGGAGACACGGTGTGGTGGCTGAATTAGACTCATTGTTTCTGAGCTTTAATTTGAGCTTCACTCCTCTAGGCCTCAGTTTATTCACCTGTAAAATGAAAGAATTGGACTAGCTGACCTTTAAGGACCCTTCTGGCTCTAGTACTACCATCTCCTCCAAAGGGAGCTTTGCTTGCTCTGCTTCGTGGATGGTCCCAGGGCCCGCTGCAGACCCTGACTTGTCTCTCTAGGAAATAGGAAAAGGGGAATGGTCCTTGGCCCATCATGTCCTCCTCCCCCAAGGCAGTTCTCCACAGTGTGTCCCTGTGCCTATGGAGAGGTTATGTGTCTATTGGAGGGCTATGGGGAGAGGGAAGGAGGTATAATAGTATAAAGAAAAGCTCTAAGGATTGGACTTACTAGCTGTGGAACCTTAAAGTCACTTAACCTTCTGGGCCTCAGTTTCCTCATCTTTATAATGATTATGGCTTAGCATTTATATGGCACCTTGCAAATATCTCCTTTGATCCTCACAAAAACTGGGAGATAGATGCTATCGTTATCCTCATTTTATAGTAAGGAAATGGTTTGGGGGCAAAAGGAGAGTAGGTTGATGGAGGAGGTTTGTCTGACAATGCAGAATTTGGATGTGGGGGCTGGGTCTCTGCAGGGTAGAAGTGAGGGAGGGGGGCGGGGAGGAACAAGAAGGAAAAGACCAAGAGGTTCAGATGGGGAGCCAAAGAAGGCACCATCTAATAGAGTCAGTTGGAGCCAGTCTGAAGCCAGTCTCCTGGGGTGGGAAATGATCAATCCTTTTTACACTATAATTTGAGTCTTTCTCAGATTTCGGGACAGAGAGCACTCAGACTGAGAGGAAGACATAGCTCTGTCTCCAGGGACCATCACCGCTCCAGGCTGGGGAGACACAGCTAGGATCTTTAAGAAGCCCCTGGTTGGAGAGATAGCCCTGCCCTCAAGGAGCTCCCAGACTATGAGCAATATTGGGTACCCCCTCCCCCAGGCTGGGGAAGTCAGGGAGAGTAACTACCATCTTCAGGGAGACCCTAGACTGTGAGAAAGATTGGGGGACCCCTTAGTGTGAGGCAGGGAGACACGGACCTGCTCTCAGATATTGCCTGTCTAGAAGTCAGGGTGGAGACACAGCCCCTGCTTTCAGGGATCCCCCAGTCTGCGAGGGGGACAGAAGCTACACTCAGGATGTGAAATGGGCCGATTTATCACCCCCTTTAGTCCTAAGGTCAGCTCGTGGCCCCAAGGTCGGGTGAGGCAGAGAGTAGAGGTCAAGAACTAGGCATGAGAGAGATGCCCAGGGTTCCTCTCCCCAGCTAGACCCAGGCCTTTCCTTCCCACAGGAATTTGTGATGATTGTAGTGTTCGGCATGGAGTACATAATTCGAGTCTGGTCTGCCGGCTGCTGCTGCCGCTACAGGGGCTGGCAGGGGCGCTTCCGATTCGCCCGGAAACCGTTCTGCGTCATCGGTAATGGGTGGCTCTGATCTCTGACCCCTGGCCCAAGTCTTGACTCTTGACCTTAGCCATGGTTCTGACCCCTGGTCATGGTGTCAGACAATCCTTACTTTGGCTCCCATCCCTTTCCTCAATCCTCACCCCTGCTAGTGCTGACTAGGAACATTGGGGTGCCTAGTAGGAGCCTAATCTCCCATGAGCCTCCTCTCTCCCTTCCCCTGCCACCTTGGTCCTAATTTGTGATAAATGACCTCTGATCCCAATCCTGAGCTGAAGGAGTTTAGGGGCTGTGTTCAGAGGAGGCCTCAGGCCCTGCAAGGGCATGCTCTGTGCCCCCAAATGTGAGCCGCCACGTTCCTTACCTTCTTCCCTTCACCTCAGACTTAATCGTGTTTGTGGCCTCACTGGCGGTCATTGCAGCTGGTACCCAGGGGAACATCTTTGCCACATCTGCCCTGCGGAGCATGCGCTTCCTGCAGATCCTGCGCATGGTGCGCATGGACCGTCGTGGAGGGACCTGGAAGCTGCTGGGCTCTGTGGTCTATGCACACAGCAAGGTGCTTGGTGGGCCCCACCCAGCGGGGCCTTGGGAGAGGGAGTCAAACCCTACAAGACAAGGAGATAATGAGAAGAGCTTTGGTGGGAAATCAGGACCTGGTATTCCAATCTCAGCTCGGACACTTGTTGCCTTAAAGCTAATCCTCCCCTGCTTCTTTCTTTTTCCCTCCCCTCCCCTCCCCTTCCTTTCCCCAAGATGATAAATTTAAGCAGCATAGCCTGGACTTGAACACGTACCTTCTAACTCCATCTGACACCCTTTCTATTAAATCTTGCTGTGGGATTCCAGACAAATCAATTCCCTTCTGTGGACCTCAGGTTCCCCATCTATAAAATGATGGGAATAGGACTGTTTGCTCTCTGAGGGTCCTTCCAGTCTATGACTGGACCATGACTC
This sequence comes from Bettongia penicillata ogilbyi, assembly GCA_023548195.1. Lineage (NCBI taxonomy): Eukaryota > Metazoa > Chordata > Mammalia > Diprotodontia > Potoroidae > Bettongia > Bettongia penicillata. Next base: position 8,323,103 of record JAJHZJ010000128.1, read on the forward strand.
ATCCCAGAGTCAGCAGGCCTGGTTTTGAGGACTTAGTATTTCCTTTTTTACAATGGGGAAAGTGAAACCTGGCCCTTCCAGTGAAGTCCAAGGAGAGAACAAAAGGGGAAGCCTTGGAGCTCTTCAAAGGGGGGAGCACCACTTGACCCCAGGAGTAGTGGTTGCTGTAGAGGAAAGGGTGGGTAGGAGGACACTACACCCTCTCCCTGCCTTCTGGAGCAGTCTTCTCTATGGGTTAACCATGCTGATTCCTCTACCCCAGGAACTGATCACCGCCTGGTACATTGGTTTCCTGGTCCTCATCTTTGCCTCTTTCCTTGTCTATCTGGCGGAGAAGGATGCCAACTCTGACTTCTCCTCCTATGCAGATTCACTATGGTGGGGCACGGTAAGTCCTACTCCCACTCTTGCCCTGGCACTTCCCAGTACTTGTCCCTAAGGGCCTCCATAACTGCATCCTAAACAAACGGATCCCCTATGCTTGCATGCTTCCAAGGGACTATATTTCCCACATGGCCATTCCCCCAAGTGACCAGTCCTCTCCAAGTGAGGAGATAGATACCCAACCTGACTCCCAGTGATCCATACCCCTGAGCCCTCCTGGCCTCTCTCCCCACAGATCACACTGACCACCATCGGCTATGGGGACAAGACTCCCCATACATGGCTAGGCCGGGTCCTGGCAGCCGGCTTTGCCTTACTGGGCATCTCCTTCTTCGCCTTGCCTGCTGTGAGTGTCCCTGAGCATTGCCAGATCTGAGTAGGGTGGGAAGGCATGAGAACCCTAGGATACCTCCATCAGGAGGACAGGGCCAACCTCAAGATGTCCTGCACAGGGTGGAACTGGGGGTTGTCATTGCATGGAGACTAGGCACAAATACCCTCCCTCTGATTCCTGGGATAACCTAAGATAGTTCCCTCCTCTGGATTGAAAACAGTTGGAGTCTTGGGTCCTGAAGATCCTTAAGGGCTCTTAGGAACCAGTGTGACCTAGCCTGTTCTCACCTGGCCCACATTGAACCTGACATGGTGTCCTCATTCCTCAGGGCATTCTGGGCTCCGGCTTTGCTCTAAAGGTTCAGGAACAGCATCGCCAGAAACACTTTGAGAAGCGCAGGATGCCAGCAGCCAACCTCATCCAGGTAAGTCCATTCACTTCAAACCAGCAAGCATTGATTAAGCACCCGGTATATAGAGACACTCTGCTTGGTGTTGGGGATAGAGAGGAAAGAAAGAAGGAATGAAAGAGGGAGGGAGAGAAGGAGGAAAAGAAGGGAGAAGAAAGGAACAAGAGAGAAAGATAGATGAGGAAAGAAAAAGGAAGGAAGGAGGAAATGGAAAAGAAGGGGAAGGAATGATGAATGAAAGAAAGAAAGAGAAAGAAATAGCAAAGAAGCAAAGGAGAAAGAGAGAGAAAGGAAGGAAGGAGGGAAAGAGGGAAGGAAGGAAAGAAAGAATAAGGGAAGGAAAGAAAGAAGGGATAGGAGGGAAGGAAAGAAAAAAGAAAGGAGAGAGGAAAAGAAGGAAGGAAGGAAAGAAGGGAGGGAAGGAAGGAGGAAAGGGAAGAAGGAAAAAGGAAAAAAGAAAGGAAGAAAAAAGGTCCTTGCTTTAAAAGAATGTGTGTTTGCTGGGGGAAGCAGCATGCACACAGCTCGGTAAATATGAAATACATCGGCTCTGAACATAAAGTAATTTAGGGAGGGGAGCATTGATTACGGGGTGGGGAGGCTTAGCAATGGTCTCCTCTAGGAGGGGGCAGTTGAAGGGAGTGAAGCAGCCCTGAAGGCAGTCAGGGTTTGTGAAAAGGGAAAGGGAGGAGGGAGAGGAAGGGTCAGGTTTGGGGTGCAGCCCATACAGAGGCACACTGGTAGCAAGTGAGTTGGTGTAGTTGATAGAATTCTAGACCTGGAGTCAGGAAGACCTGAGTCCATATTCAGCCTTGGACACCTACTAGCTGTGTGACCTAATGCAGGACCTCTCTGGACCTCTGTTTTTTCATGTGTAAAATGAAGGGATTAGACTTGATGGCCCCTTTCAGCTGTAAATCTATAATCCTATGAAATGAAATGTCATGTTCAGGGAACAATAATTAGGCCAATTTGCCTGGAACATAGAGTGTATAAGTTTAATTAGCCTGGAAAGATGGATGAGAAGCAGATTATGAAGTGCTTTAAATGCCTAACAAGGAAGTTTTATGTTTTATTCTAGAGGTAATAGAGAGCCATGGAATTTTCTTGAGTGAGGGAGCAACATGGCCAAACATGAATTTAAGGAATGCTAATTTGAATGAATTGGAGTGGGGAGAAGCTGGAGTCAGGGAGACCAGTTAGGAGGCTATTGCTGTAGTCCGGTGAAAGATGATGAGATCCTGAACCAAGGTGATCACGGGGGCAGAGAGGAAAAATGGAAAATAGAAGAAATAGTGAAGAAGTTGAATGGACAAGGCTTGGCAGCTGATCGAATGGTGCAGAGGTGGCTCCTAGGCTGTGAACCTAACAGGAAAAATGATGGTACTCTGGACAGATATAAGGGAGTTTGGCAGGAAAACTAACGAGTTCTGCTTTGGACTTGGTGAATATGAGATGCCCGAGGGATATCCAGGGGAGACATCCAGGAGGCGGTGATGGGAGATGGGGTTGGACATGTAAATTTGGGACTCATCTGCATGGAGAGACTAGCAGTATTCGTGGGAGTGGATGAGGTCACTGAGAGAAGTCATGTGGAGAAAGAAGAGAAAAAGGCTCAGAGTAGAGCCCTGGTGAACGTCCACCTGGAGGGAGTGGGAGATGCAGAAGAGACTGAGGAGAGGTGGGATAGATAGGAAGAGAACTGGGAGTTAGCAGTGTCACAAAAACCCAGTGTGGAGAGCATCTGTGAGGAGGGGGGTGCTGCCATCAAAGAACTGAGGACTTAGGAATGGAGGTGGGGGTAGGGAGCAGTGCTGGCTTTCTGGTGCAGTTGGTACCTCCCTATCCGGTGCCCATCTGCTGCCCACCCCAGGTGGCCTGCTTGAGAAGCTCCAGGCCTAGGGGCACAAATTGAAGATAAGGAGAGAGGAACTGCATTCAACATTATTTTTTATTGCTATCTTTTGTTTTTACATCATCTTCATTTCTAAATATATCCCTCCTCCCTCTCCTCCCAATCAAGCCTTCCCTTGTAATAAAGAATGAAAAAAGAAAGAAAAGGAAAAAAATTACAGGAGCTGCATTTCAGTCCAGGGGCCTCTTGAAGGCCAGGAACTGGGCGAGGATAGGAAAACTGGAGCACATGTGTCAGCCAGCCCCCTGTCTCTGATTTGGGACCCCTGGTGCAGACAACCATGGCGGAGGGGCATTGTGTGTTTGTAGGAATGAAGTAGGAGCAGGACTAGGTGGTGGAGTAGGGAGATACCCAGATTTGAAGTTAGAGATCTTGGGTTGGAATCCTGACTATCCCACTTGTCACCTCATGTGTCCTTGGGCAAGTTTCTTTCCCTCTTGGGGCCTCAGTTTCCCCATCTGTATAGTGAGGAGGTTGAACTAGATGATTTCTGAGGTCCCTCAGTTCCATGGAGTTGGATGCTAGGCTGCTCTAAACTCAGCCCTGTGGCAGTCTCTTTCTACTCCCTGAACCTCCCTCACCCCTGCCAGCTTGGGCTCTCTGCCCAGAAGAAGCCATTGGGGTGACTGCCTCCTCCACCTGATCCCCAGTTACTGCCATCCTTCACCCCAGAGCACATGTCCTGGACATCCTTGGCAAGGTCTCTGGCTGACCACCCCCCCCTCCATTTAGCACCTTGTTATCTCCCGTCCTCTCCTTCCACACACAATGGCCTCCTCATCCCTGTCCCCATCCTTGTGGGGACATTGATTTAGGCTGCTGGTACAAGCTCTGTCTGAGACAGCTGGCATTGTGGTTCCCCCATAATTAATGAGTGGCTTCCAAGGCCTCTGCCCGCCATAGAAATATACCCATCTTGGGAAGCAGACCCAGGCGAGGTGGGTGAGCTCTCAAGGACAAGTGAGAGCCAAGGCAGCTGGGAGTGAGGCTTCTGGGGTGGCTGCATCTGTTCCTCAGCCCCCAGTCAGTCCCCGTGGCCGTCCTCCATGGTGGTCCCTCCTTTCTCATTCCTCCCTTCTCCATTTTGGTTTCCTCCACCATTTCTGCATAGATCCTTCTTTTATTCTAAGCTCCGGCATGGTGTAAGTGGAAATAATAATATTAACTGATGTGTGTGTGTGTGTGTGTGTGGTTGGTTTACAAAGCATGCTACACATAAGAGTGCTCAGCTGAGAATCTGGTTCAGAATTCCTTTTCAGTTTCCTCCCCAATCTCATACCCCTCTGTATGCAGACCCAAGGGAAGGATGCTAACTCCTTCCATCTTTTCTTATCCAGTTCAGGGCCTCCTTTCAATTTGGGACTTTTGGTCTAGCGCCCTCTGGTGACAATGCATGACCACTACAAGAAGCATGGGATGGTTTTGGTTAGACCTGGATTGGATTAAGAACCAGGATTTAGATGTTAAAAGATAGTAGATTTGGAGTTGAAAGAGATTTTAGAGGTCATATAGTCCATCCTTCCCCCATTTTGAAGATCAAGAAACTTAAGGGCCAGAGAGGTAGGATGAATTGCCCAAAGTTACCAAAGAAGGAAGTGGCAGTCAAGTTTTGAACTAAGGTTCAGATCTAGCATCCTACCATCATCTTGCCTCCCTTATTCAAGCCCCATAATTTTACAAAGGAGGAAACTGAGGCCCAGAAAAAGGAAGTGATTTTCCAAAGGTTCCTTTGCTTAGGTACTGGAACTGAGATTCAAATGCAGCTCTCCTGACTAAAGGCCCAATGCTTGAACTTGAATCAAGGAAGTGAAGTGAGCAAGGTGGGTAAGGAGGAGGTGTGATGAATACCTTTTTCCCATCAGGCTGCCTGGCGCCTCTACTCCACTGACACAAGCCGAGCCTACCTGACAGCCACCTGGTACTACTATGACAGTATCCTACCATCTTTCAGGTAGGTGCGTCTGGGGCCCACCCTGGGGGAAGGGGAGGTGTTGGGTCAATGGGAGATGAGAATCTACCAGCTTCTGAGCACCAGCTGCCTGAAAGATTCTTGGGTCTTAACCTAGGGTGTAGGAGGTGTGGGTGAGTGGGGCAGGAACCAGAGATCTCAGAATGGGGTGGGGTAGGGGCAGTCAGTAACCAGACCCGCTAGGAGTGGAGGATAATCCACACTGGCCGGTGGGTTGTGGGGTCAGGCTATTGCATGGTTGATCATGAGATGAATCTCAGTTTCTTCATCTGTAAGATGAAAATAATAGTTTTTATGCCCTTTCTTCACAGTGTTGTTGCAAGGATAGTCAGGTTTTGTCAACCTTAAAATGCCTTAGAAGAGAAATTTATTATAGTTGATAAAATTATTATTAGTGGTGTTCAGCAGGGTTCTCCAGGAATTGCGAATCTCCCACTCCCAGGTGTCTCCTTGACCACCGTGGGGGAATGAGAGAACACTGGCCTTGGGCTGGGTAGATGCAGATCAGCCCCGCACCCTCCACCTGAGTGCTGCCTGTATGGGCAGAGGCAGAAATACTTTATGTCTAGCTTTGTGGTGCCCAGCAATTCTGGATCTGTCCCTTAAGGAAAGCAGCTCTCATCTGCCCTGGCAAGTGAAAGGGGCAATGGACCAGTGCCAGAGGCTCTTTATCCCAGTATGGGGATGGGGTGGGGGCATGCAAGGATAGGAAGACTGCATGTTAACACAAGTCTGTGTCAAAGGATATGGTGCCCCACCAGCTCACCCAATTTTGTGCCCAATTGTCTGGGCTGCTCCCAGTGCCTAGCCCATCTACATTTGGTGGGCAGCACTGGGGGGAGGGGATGCCTCCAGCTGCTGAGGGGTTAACCTGTGTCCACTCCAGTGGATGACTTGGAGGGGGTGGTTATTAATAGCACAGCCAAGGTGGCAGGAAATGCCCTGGGGTGGGGGGAGCTGCCCATCCCAGGGGCCCCAGGCTGGAGTCTGTGCCCCCAGGGCATCATTCAGTCCCATGGGAGCAGAGCTATTAGGGGGAGGATGCTGAGCTCAGCGATCCCCCCTTCCCCCACCCAGAGCCTGCTCATCGCTTTTCCGCCTACTTAGCTCCTCAGCTCCTTGGTGGAGGACCAGCTGCTGAGTCCCCGCCTCCTCCACACCTGGTTTTCCCCCTCCCTTCCCCACTTCCCTGAAGCCTCCCTGATGGGGCCGCTCTGCAAGGAAGCAAGAGAAAACATAAGAGGAGAGAAGAAAGGCTGGAGGGGACTCACTCCCCGTCTGCTGTCATATTCCTCCCCTCCCTCCTGAGAGGCTGCCCAGAAGACCCTGTACCCACTGCCTGCCCCAAAGAGAGCCAGGTTGTCCTTCTTCAGGCTAGGGGTTCTCTGGGGATTAGTAATGGGGAGACCTTAAGGAGAAGTTCAGCGTATGGGGGGGCTTGGGTCAGCGGTCACTATAGGGTGGGATGACCTTAGCTTGGGTGACCTTGGGCAAACCACTTCACTTGACCCTAGAGCTCCTGCTAGGATGGTCCCTTAGCTTGGCTGGGGTTGGGGGAAGAGGGGGCATGGCCCAGCTAGGACAGAATCACCCCTTAGCTCCTACCTGAATAGATGAACCCTGAGCTCCTAAGTAGCTGAGGAGTTAACCCTTTAGCTCCTGGAGTGATAAGTTTTTAGCTTCTAGGGGCCAGCTCCCTAGTTCTGGAGGGATCACCCCAGAATTTCTGGATAGATCGCCTCTTAGCCCCTGCAATGATCATGTCTTAGTTCCTTGAGGAATTACCCTTAGCTCCTGGAGAGATTTCACCTGAATCAATTCAGTTATTCACTCTGTTAACCAGCATTCAAGAGTTGGTTAAAGTGTCAAGCATTTTGCTGGGTGCCAGGCATACAAGTATAAAAGTGAGGGATTCCCCCAAAATCTAGACAGAGACAACTTAAAAAGGGGGTGGAGGTAGGGCTTGAGAACTCCCTTACTATAGTCTCTCCTGGGGTGCAGGCTCCTGGAGCTTGTCAGGATAGTAGATAGACGGGTCTCCCACAGACTGTGCTAGGGCCATCTTGGCGTCAACTTCACCCTAGAGATCGGGGAGGAGGGAGAAATGGCCCTTCAGGCCCAGGCTCCTGGAAGAGAGAGAAGGCCAGAATCTGCCTCCACCTCGTCCCTGCTCCAGTAACTCCTCCCATTTTGTATCTACATCCCACCTGCCCCACAGAGAGCTGGTAATATTATTTGAACACGTGCGGCGGGCCCGTAATGGGGGCCTGTGGCCCGTGGAGGTGCGGAGGCCACCCGCGCCCACTGGAGCACCTACCCGATGTCAGACCTTCGCCACCTGCCACCGGCCGGGCAGTGCCTCCTATTGCCCTGGGGAAAGGTAGGGGCCCCTTGACAGGGCCGGCTCCTCCTCCTCTCCTCCCCTCCTTGTCCTCTCTCACTCTCCTTCTCTCCCTCTGGCTTGCTCTCTCCTTGCTGGGCATAGGTCTTCTCTGGCCATGCTCCCAGCAGCGCCTCTTCTCCAGCAGGCATGTGCCAGCCTCCCTGCCAGGTAAGGTGGATGGGCATTGGAGGGGGTGGCACAGAACCCAGGTCCCTGGCATCTCCTGGGGTGATAAAGGAGAACATCCTAGGAGTAGGATCCAGCCTCAGTGAAGGAGGAGCTGGGTGCCCAGGATCAGGGCAGGGTTGGAGGTGATAACTGGGGTTCTGACCCAGCTGGGGCAGGTTGCTTTGGCAAAAGCCATAGAATTGGAGTCAGGGGACTCACAGAGTCTCAGAGCTGGGAGGGATCCCCTAGTCCAGCCCCAACTTGAGCCTCTGTTTGAATATCAAGCAGTTTCTCCCTCTAGTCGAGCCTCCATCAGCTGGTCCTGCAGAAATAATAATACTTTACATTTACATAGTATTATAAGGTTTGCAAAGCACTAGGTACCTGCAAGAGGGCCAGGCTTGGTTGGAGTCAGGATGAGGGAAGGTCTCTGGCTCTGAACCCTGGTCGGCTGTGTAATAACTGGGCAAGTCTCTTCCAAGTTTACACACCTCATTTTCCTCCTTTGTGAAATGAGGAGTTTCCTCCAGTGACACTCAGTCCTCCTTGGTAATGGTGGCTTTGGTAAATGACTTCCCCCTCTCTGGGCCTCAGTTTCCCCCTCTCTACAGGCAGCTGTATAGGTTGGGGGCTCTATAAGAACCTAATCTGTGTTCCTACACCAGGAGAGGATGCTTAGTAACCAAGAATTCATGGGTTGTCAAGGATGATCCATTTGGGCACATCCTGGAGAAAACCCCTGACATTGTCTCCTCATCCCCCATGACTTTTCCACCACCTGCCTCACCACTCATGCCATTGTCATCTGTCTCTCTCTCTCTCTCTCTCCATCTCTGACTCCTTCCCTTCCTCCCTCCCTAAATCCCCCCCTCCATTCCTCCTGGGAAGTTGGAGAGAGGAGGAGGCCGCTGGCCACAGGTGCTTACGGCTCAGGTAATCTTCAGTTGGCAGCTGGGGGAATGGCATTGCCTGTGATGCCCGCCGAGCCCTCACTCTCTAGGGTGTGTGTGGGGAGGAAGGGAGACATGATCTACTATACCTGGAGTGCTGTTGATGGAGCAGGTGTTGAAGACTGAATCCTGATTTACTGATTAAAAAGTGGTACAGGAGGGGGCAGCTAGGTGACACAGTGGATCGAGACCTGGTCCTGGAGTCAGGAGGACCTAAGTTCAAATTTGGCCTCAGATGCTTACTAGCTATATGACCCTGGGCAAGTCACTTAACCTTGATTGCCCCAACAACAAAAGAAAAAAGGAAGAAAGGAAGAAAGAAAGAAAAGAAAAATGGCATAGGACACTAAATGCTAGAACCAGAGGACTTGGGTGTGAATCCTGCCTCTGATGGTTTTTAAAATTGTGTTACCTTGGACAAGTCACTTAACTCCCTTGGGTCTCATTTTCATTTTCTGTAAAATGAGGGGAGTGGACTGGTTGACTTCTGAGGTGCGTTCCAGCTCTATATCCTTTCCCTTCTCTGAATTTCCATTTCCCCTTCTGTAAAATGAAGGGCAGACAGTGTAGTGAGAGAGCCATGACCTGGGAGTCAGGAGACCCGGCTTTGCTCAGTCCTGACCTCACACCACCAGGTCTCCTCCCCTGTGAACCTCAGCCTTCTGTAAAATGAGAGAATTGAAGTAATTATTCACTAAGCTCATTTGGAGCACCGGTCATGTGCTCTCTGATATGCTTCCAAAGCTTAAATTCTCTAATCTTTGATGGAGGTGTCCGGAGACTTGGGACAGCACCACCTCTCCCACTCCAGGCCCCTCCCCATAGAGCATCTGTGACCTTGACCCCCTAAGCTGTCTCCTTGAAGTGGGGGATGAGTCTGTATGGATGTGGGATGAGCCTTTGCAGGCTCTGGGCCCAAGAAAACCCCTTCTTTTGTTTTTGTGTACAGGACTTAGTGAAGTCCTCCAGAGGGGTTGGTTTTGGACCTGCCCTCAGCCCCAGGTGTAGAATTTTCCCAGGTTTCCTTCTGAACCAGATATCTCCATCTGGGTGGGAGTAAGAGCGGCCCCTCCCTCCTCCCTTTCCCCCGTGGGCCATGGGGATGTTCATCTTCCCTTGGATCTTTTTTTTTGTTTTTTTTTTAATCTTCAGAGAGGTAAAACTTCTGCTACAAATACATAGAAAATTAGTGGTAGATCTCCAGGCATTTGGGAGGAGGGTGCATGTAGGGGAGGGGGACCTTGCTTCTATGTCTCTCTGTCACAGACTCAAGTATCATCTCTTCCATTACCGTCCTTCTCTCCACCATTCTTCTTTTGTCTCCATCTTATCGTATCTTCTTCACACTCATTCTCCCTCCCTGAGTCCCCTTGCAAGTGTCCATCAGGATCTGCCTCCCAGAGGCCCAGAGCTTCCTGGTTTTAAACCTGATAGGGGACAAAGGGACACCAGTGTGAGGCAGGAAGGAGAGGAGTCGCGGGGAGTATTATGGGTAGTCTTTTTTCCATCAGCTGCTGTGTGTCCTTGAGAAAACTGCTTAACCTCCCTGGGCCTTTCCCTCCCAGAGGGGATGGCAGAACCCTGCAGGGTCTGTTCACTGGGGATTGGAGGCAGGGTTAGGTAGGGAGGAAGTACCTCTGCCATCCCTTCCCTGGATAGACATCTGAAGGGGCAGGGAATGTGGGAAAAGGAGGGAAAGGTGGGGCCCACCCCTATTGAATGGACAAAATGGATCATTCCAGGCTTGGTTTTCTGCTCCTATGTAGGGCACCAGGAGCTCAGCTAGTCCCCTGGGAATCACCAGAAGTAGTTAACCCTTCCTTCTTCTTACCAGACAAGATCCCTTCTATGGCAGCAAAGATGACTCAGGGGAGCCCTGGATGGGGAGTAGGGATTAGGGATGTGGTGGAACCAGGAGCAGGGCATTCAGGCAGGCTTAGGGTGTGGTTATTGGGATAGACTTTGTGGGGAGTCTGAGATTTGGGTACATGAGAGCCTGAGGATGAGGATATGGAAAGGATGAAACCTGGTTGAGGATTATGGATGGGAAGAGTATCCTCCCCGCCTCTGCCCCCCCCACCTCTTGGCCACACTGCAATTTCTGCTCAGTCTAGAGGAGAGAACTGGGCCATGGGGACATGTAGTTTGGGAACAGTAGCTGTAGTGGGGAAGAGCCCATGTCCACCTGGGACAATTTCTGCCCATCTGTCCCCAGAGCTGCTAGGTGGGCACGTTGGGCCTGACATATACCTGGCAGAATCCCACCTCTCCTCCATTGGCCCCAGCCCCTCGGCTTCAACCCTGGAAGAAAGGCTCTTTCAGCCTGGGTCCCCATGGGGAGCTATCAGGGCATGCCTCGCTTCTTTGCCCCAGTGTCAAACAGATCTGTCTCAGGCTGAGTTGGGCAGTTGGGCATAGGCAGACACCTTGGAAGAACTGCAGGGCTGGATGAAGCAGACTAGGAAACAGCAGTCAAGAGGAGACTCAAGAAATTCCAGAGCCTCCCAGAAGAGGAGAATGCAGGTGCCTCTCCTCCAATTCCTGTCTCCACAACTGTGTCTTTCCCACAGCTTAAGAATGGCTACACCAGAGCCGAGCCTCTGCCTGGGGAGCCGGGGATCATATAGGTAGCACTGGGCAGATGGAGTGCCATGAAGCAAGGCCTGGAGGCACCCGGAGTCCTCCTGGCCATCCCAAGGGATCTTGGCTTTCCAACCTGGATTCCAAAGTCTTTTAGAAACAACCCCCTACTGGCAGAAAGGGTAATTAAGCACCAGTGCCCACCTCAAGCTCAAAGCACTGAGAGGTGGCCCTTGGATGTTGTTCCTATAAAATCCTATGCCCATCTGTGTGTCTGTGTCTCTGTGTGTGTCTGTCCACCCCCCCCCCCCCGGAGTTGAGGAGGCATGGCGCTGTCCCAGGGATAGGTGAGAATAGTCTGGGGCAGCGTGAGCATTGGAGAGCATGTAGCATAGTGCCTGGCACATAGTAGGCTCTTTATAAATGGTAACTATTATTATTTTTTGGTGATCACTGGTCTGAGAGTTCAGGGAAAAGGACCTATCCATCTACCTCCCCCTATCATCAGAGCAGAAGTTGACATTTGGGCCTGGCTCTGAGGTCCTGACATTTCATTAATCAATACATCCACAAACATTTGTGTGCCGGGTTCTAGGCTAGACTATGGGGACAGGGAAACAAAAGTGTCTGCCTGTGGGGTGCCAGCCTTCCACATGGGCCCTTCCAAAGGAGAGTTTCTGACTTCTTCAGGATGGATCAGGGAGGAAGAGGTCCCAGGGTTTGGCCCAGGGAAGGAGAGCCTGGATCAGCTTCCTAGCCCTTTGTCCTCTGAGGGCTGATCAGATTCTGCCTGGTGGCTGGGCATAGGCTGCAGAGGTGGATCTTCCCTTGCACCTGGCAGCCTGTGAGTTCATCCTTTCTTTGGCCAGAGTGGCAGACTCTTAGGCCCCCGGACACCAAGGCTCCCCCTTCAGGAAGCATCCACCCCAGGCTGGGGCTGTGCCCATACGTAACCTTTGCTTGCCTGCCCCCACTAACCTCTCTCTACTCGTGTCTCATTCTCAACTTTCCAGCCAAATGTTTAGTAATAAACGGAGTTTCTTTCGGATCCACGCCAGCTGGAGACCGAGGTACCGGCGCCTGGCCTGCCTCCTGTCCCCGGCCTCCTGCCCAGATGGGAGCATGGGAGCCGGGGAGCCTATGAACAGGGCATGGGGTGCATGCCGCCTGCCCCCCTTCCCTGACCTGGCATGTGTGGTGGCACCATGGGTTATAACCTGTATTGCTGCTCCTGGAGCAGGGGCAGGGGCCGGTGGGCACATTTCCATCCTGTATTGGGACGGTACATCTGTAGCTGAATATTTCATAGCTTCAGAAACAGGTGTGCATGGGGACCTCCCCACAAAGCCTCCGCCTAGCCCTAGAGGGTTTGTCCCAGGCATGATGACCTAGTGAAAAGAACACAGCACTGAGATCCAAAGGACCTGGGTTCTAGTACTGGCACTGCCATTGACTCACTGTGTGACTTTGAACAAATTAACCTCTCTAAACCTCGCTTTCCTCTTCTGTAAAATGAAGAGGTTGTAGTAGGTCCCTTCCAGTTCCAAATCCTACGTTCTAATGATATTCCTAGCTGAAAAGAGCCCTGAATGGGAAGCCCAGAGGTCTGGATTCAAGGCCAGTTCTGCTCCTGATCTACTGTGTGACTTTGAGCAAGTCCTTCCCCTCCGTTACTCATTGTTCCCCTCTGCAAATTGAGGTGTGAAAGGGCTGATCTGTAAGGGTCCTTCCAACTCTGTTGTTCTTGGAATCTAGGAGACTAGGATTCCTAGACTTGTTCCCACTGCCCCATTGTAGACTGGGCTAAATCGGTAACTGGGGAGAGAGTGCTCAGCAGAGCCTAGAGCTGGGCTTCAGCTTCACCCAGAACCTTAAAGACCTCACCCTGGAATCACCTAGAATGACTTCCAGGAGAGGGAATCCTCTCCTTTTCTTGCCTTCCTCAAGTCTAATGGAGCAAGGCTTCACCTTGAACCAGCCTAGGGAGACTAGGACCTGACCTCCCAACACTAGGGTGCACCAGGAAGGCTGTAGCAAAATTCCCACGTACCAAGGATTACTGAGCAAACACGCCTTTCTACTAATGTCCCTCACCTTCCCCATCATCTTCCCCACCACTTGTCCAGCCTTGCAGGTAGACCTTGCTTTAAGCAGTCATAACCCCGGTGAAACAAACCTTGGTGAACAACAACCATTCCCTGGCTGAAGGAAGCAGATCTGTCCCATAATGCTTTTTGGAGAATAGGGCTATTCATTTTCCCTTAGGGCATTTCTCTTTTCCCTATATTTTATGCAACCTGTATGTTTCTGAAAACTGAGAGGCACCCACACTGAATGCATTAAGGGTGGGATCCCCCTGCATTAGGCCTCTGTCCTGTACCCTGTACCTCTCCAAGGATGATGGCTAAGCTGGAACCTCAGGATCGATCAGAATGACAGCCCAAGAATGAAGCATGGCAGTTAAGGTTCTAGGTTCCAGGACTGAAGATCTCTGGTTCTAGATACTACTCTCAGCATGAATCACAGGGATCTAGGTTCTGGAATTTTGAGGTTCCCAAAATTCTCTTAATTTCAGCATGATTTGCAAAGTTCTAAGCTCTTAGACTTCATCATAATAGTGTTTGGGTTCTCCCTATTTCAACATTACCTACAGGGTTCTAGGTTTTAGGACTTTAGAGATCCTGGCTCTCCTAATATCAGCTTGGGTTTCTAGGTTTTGAGATTTTGAGAACCCGAGTTCTAGATTTTCCTAATCTTTGCTTAGAACCCCACCTCTCAGCCCTGGGAGAAGCTAAGCTCCACTATCCCCTGTGCCCTCCAAGCCTAAGTGAGGAGGGGAGTCCCCTCTGTCCCTAGAGCTTCTGGTTACTAGAAGAAGGACTGCACGGGTGGTCCGGCAGGAGGGGACGGGGCCGCTTGTCAGCATGTGGCAGACCTTATAAGACTAACAGAACTCTTAGAAATTTGAGGCATGCACAGGCTCCCAAACTTTCTCCCTGGCTCAGGGGATGTTCTGCAGCATCTTGGGGAACTTGGCTGAGCATGCTGGTTGGAATGAGTTAGATGCCCCCATTTGTCTCCTTTCCTCTGCCTGTCCCCTGGAGTCCCTTCTAAAAGGTCCACAGGGCCAGGCACCCCTACCTGCTCCTGGCTCCAGGGATGTCCCCACTCATCCCGGCTGCCTTCTTGAAGGCGCCCCTGGTTTCAGTCTTTGCCTCTCATACCCCATCTGGCCCTTCATACCATGACCTCTGGCATGGAATTTAGAAGATGGGGGAACCTCTTTCTTCCCCAGACCCTTGCCCCTGAAACCAGTGCCTTTCCCTGCCCTCCCACATGCCCAGGAGCATCCCAGAGAGGAGCTGACTCAGCTTCCCTCCTTTCAGGTCTACTTCCCAGAGTCCCTGCTCTTTGCCTTGACCTTGTTGTGACCTCAGGCCAGCTTTCACAATACCGTTAGTGCCAGGCACCCTGGAAGTATGCGTGTGTAGAGAGGGTACCTTTGGGGCTGTGATCAGAAGTTCACAGGAGTGGGTACCTGGTGCTGGGCTCTGCCATTTATTACCAGTGTGAACTTGGGCAAGTCTCTTCCCCCAAGCCTCAGTTTCCCTATCTGTAAAATGAGAATGTTGGATAAGGAGATGACTTTGAATGTCCTTTCCAGGTCTAAATCTTATGACTGGTCTTCTTCCTTCCTAAGCTATAGGGCAGTTTTCTGGGAGAAGGAGGAACAACCTTGTTGTGGGAATTGGCATGTGCTTGTGTAAATCACGCCTACAAAAACAGCCTGATGGTGGCAGTCAGAGCAGCTAGGTTTTTGGATACTGAGTTTTTTATTTTAACAAGTCACGGGGTAGCCAATGCCTAGAAAATAGGTTTTGTTCAGTGGGGTTACTCCAAGTATACCAGACAAGATGGTCCTTTGAGGGGAGCAGAGAAAACCCAGCAGGGAAACCCAGTGTTTTTGCTCCTTTCTGACATCAAAGCGCCTTAGGGGACCCAGGGGCAAAATCCTTCTCTCTGGAGCCAGGAGAATGTGAAGGCGCTCCCCCTCCCCCATGCACCAGGTGCCCTGGAAATAGATTCTGCCTGACTCAGGACAGATAACCTTTGGAAAGCTCTGAACCCCACTCTTTTCAGGGGGCCTCCTAGAAAATGCCACTCCCAGTTTACCTGAGGCTCAAGATGAGTCTCCTCCCAATGCCCACCTTTGAGAGTATCTGAGAGTATCCTTGAACCACAAAACACATATTAATTTTTTTTTTTTGCTTAATGATGAAACAAAGAAGGAATACCTAGAAACTCTATCTTAAGAATAGTCCACACTACTGTGTCCCAGATCATTCAGTTGGTCAACAAGCATTTATTATGTGCCTTCTGTGTGCCAGGCATTGCTAGGCAATGGGGATGCAAGGACAAAATTAAATGGTTCCTACCTTCCCAGAGCTTAGGGTCTATCAATGTCCTTAACATTCTGTTTGTGCCCTTTCCCTGTGGCTCTGTGTCTGTGCCCCATTCTCCAGGCTTTCCTCCCAGACAGGATACTGGGAGGCTGGCATTTCTCCTCTTGGCCTCCAACGTCCTCCTGCCAAGGTATGTCTCCTCTGGCACTACAGCATCCACTCATCCAAGTTTAGGCAGGGCCTGAATGAGGCTGTTGAGATGTCTTTAAAGTCCACAGGTCAGGGTCAGAATCACAGACTCTCAAAGTAGGAAGAGACCTCAGTGGCCATCTAGTGCCGTACTTGACAAGTGGTCATCTATCCTTTGCTCAAAGTCCTCCCAAGACAGGGGACTCACTGGTGCCAGAGGCAGCTAGGGCTATTTTGGGGGCAGCTCTGTTTGTTGAGAAGTTTTCCCTAAATCTTCCTTTCTGTCATTTCCATCCGGTTCTGCCCTCTGCAGCCATGCAGAATCGTTGATCTGCATTCCCTTATGGAGATAGTTGTTTAATAAAAGGACAGAACGGAGGTCCTGAAGTACAGGTTACAGACACACACACACACACACACACATTTGCATAATTTAGACACACTCACCTATATAAATAAGCAGGTATTTGAACACCCACGCATACACAAGTGTATATCTATCTCTCTATCCATCTATCTATCTGTGTGTATATATATATTCATATGTGTATATACACATCCATAAGCACCACACATACTCACACAGGTGAACACATACATGTGTATGATGGACAATATACCAGAGACCCTGGCCATGCCCAACAGAAAACACTATAGATTTTCATTTTTTTTTAGTAGGGAGAGAACTCCAAATACACTCATGCCCCTCCCTCCCTTTTTCCCCTTATTTAATATTTTATTCTTTCCCAATTGCATATAAAAACAGTTTTAACATTCTTTTCCCCCAAAATTTTGAGTTCCAAATTCTCTCCCTCCCTCCCTTCCCCCCTCACTGAGAAGGCAAGCAATTTAACATAGATTGTACATATGTAGTCACACAAAATACATTTCCATATAGTCATTCTCTGAAAGAAAACACAGACAAAAAAACTAACCCCCCCCCCCAAAAAATAAAGTAAAGAAAAAATATCTTTGATCTGCATTCAGGCTCTATCGAGTCTTTCTCTGGAGATAGACAGCACCTTTCATCATAAATCCTACAGAATTGTCTTGGATCATTGGATTTCTGAGAATAGCTAAGCCATTCCTAGTAGAATATCTTACAGTATTACTGTGCACAATGTTCTCCTGGTCCTGCTTATTTCACTTTGCATTAGTTCATGTAAGTTGAAAGACTTACATATTTTTTTCTGAGAGTATTCTCATCATAATTTCTTCATGCACTATAGTATTCCATCAAAGTCATATACAACAACTTGTTCAGCCATTCCGCAATTGATAGACATCCCCTCAATTTCCATTCTTTGCCACCACTGAAAGAACTGCTATAAATATTTTTGTGCGTATAGACCTTTTTCCTTTTTGTTTTTTATCCTTTTGGGATATAGATCTAGTAATGGTATTGCTTGGTCAAAGGGTATGCATGGTTTTATAGCCCTTTGGGCATAGTTCCAAATTGCTCTCCAGAATAGCTGAATCAGTGTACAACTTCACCAGTAGTATATTAGGGTTTTAATTTTCCCACATCCCCTCCAACATTTGCCATTTTTCTGTTCTATCAGATTAGCCAATCTGACAGGTGAGGTAGCAGCTCAGAGTTGTTTTAATTTTAATTTCTCTCATCAATAGTGATTAAGAGCATTTTTATATGACTATAGATAGCTTTGATTACTTTGAAAACTTCCTGTTCGAGGGAGGCAGTGGTCAGAAGCAAAACACTGATGAGGAGGGAAAGGGTGAAAGGAGAGAGAAAAGTATAAACAGGGGGAAAATAGGATGGAGAGAAAAACACAGTAATCATCACTATGAATGTGAATGAGGTGAACTCTCCCATAAAATAGAAGCAGATAGTAGAGTGGATTAAAAACTATAATCCTACATTATGTTGTTTACCAGAAATACAATCAAAACAAAGAGATATACACAAAGTAAAGGTAAAAAATTGGAGCAGAATATATTATGATTCAGCTAAAGTAAAAAAAAAAGCAGGGATAGCAGTCTTGATCTCAGACAAAACAAAAGCAAAACTAGATATTATTAAAAGAGAAGGAAGAAAACTATATTTTGCTAAAAGGTACCAAAGATATGAAGTAATAGCAATACTAAACATATATGCACTAAGTGGTATATAGCATCTACATTCTTAGAGGAGAAGTTAAAATGAGTTACAGGAAGAAATAGACAGCAAAACTATACAACCCCTCCCTCTCAGAACTAGATAAATCTAACCACAAAATAAACAAGAAAGAAGTTAGGGAGATGAATAGAATTTTAGAAAAGTTCCATGTGGTAGACCTCTGGAGAAAACTGAATGGGGATAGAAAGGAATATACCTTTTTCTCAGCAGTACATAGCACCTATACCTACCTATGTACTAGGGCATAAAAATCTCAGAATCCAATGCAGAAAGGCAGAAATATTAAATGCATCCTTTTAAGATCATGATGTAATGAAAATTACATGTAATAAGCAGCCATAGAAAGGTAGACTAAAAATTAATTGGAAACTAAATAATCAAATCCTAAAGAATGAGTAGGTCAAACAAGAAATCACAGAAACAATGAAAGAAATCTTAGAAACTTCATCAAAGTGAATGACAGTAGTGAGACAACATACCAAAACCTATGGGATATAGATAAAACAATTATTAGGGGATATTTTGTATCTGTAAATGCTTACATGAGTGAAATAGAAAAAGAGATCAATGAAATGGGCAACTAAAAAAGCTAGAAAAAGAACAAATTAAAAATCCCCCATTAAATACCAAATTTGAAATTCTGAAAATCAAAGGAGAGATTAATAAAATTGAAAGAAAACTATTGAACTAATAAATAAAACTAGGAGCTTCTTTTATGAAAAAAAAAACGCCAATTCAATAGATAAACTTTTCGTTAATTTGATTTAAAAAAAGAAAAGAAAAGAAAAGAAAGAAAAAAGCCGAATTACTGGCATCAAAAATGAAAAGGGTGAATTCATCACTAATGAAGAGGAAATTAAAGCAAAAATTAGAAGCTATTTTCCCCAGTTGTATGCCAAATAAATTTGACAACCTAAGTGAAATGGATGAATATTTACAAAAATATAAATTGCCCAGATTAATAGAAGAGGAAATCAAATACTTAACCCCGTTTCAGAAAAAGAAGTTGAATAAGACATCAATGAACTCCCTAAGAAAAAACTGCCGGGGCCAGATGGATATACAAGTGAATTCTATCAAACATTTAAAGAACAATTAATTGCAATACTATATAAACTATTTGGAAAAAGAGGGGAAGGAGTCCTATCAAATTCTTTTTATGATACAAATATGGTGCTAATATCTAAACCAGGAAGAGTCAAAACAGAAAGAAAATTATAGACCAATTTCCTTAATGAATATTGATACAAAAATTTTAAATAAAATATTATCAAAGAGATTATAGCAACTTATCAAAAGGATAATACACTATAACTAGGTGGCATTTATGCAGAAATGCAGGGCTGGCTCAATATTAGGAAAACTATCAGCATAATTGACCATATTAATAACAAAATTAACAGAAATAATATGATTATCTGAAAAATACCTGTTCGTATCCTTTGACCATTTATCAACTAGGAATGGCTCTTATTTCAATAAATTTGACTCCATTTTCTGTATGTTTGAGAAATGAAGTCTTTCAGAGAAACTCACTGTAAAATTTTTTTTCTATTACAATAGTGATCGCAGTAATGTATTTCCCTCCATCGTATTTCCCCCGTTTATCCTCCTTTCTGTCGTTTTACCCCGTCCATTCACAAAAGTGTTTTGCTTCTGACTTTTGCCTCCGCTAAACTGCCCTCCCTTCTCTCAGTTCCCCCACCCCCTTATCCCCTTCCCTTCCTACTTTCCGGTAATGGTAAGATAGATTTCTATACCCAGCTGAGTGTGTATATTCTCTTTCCCATTACTAAGAAAGTCAAAGAACTTTCCTCAGTCTGCTCTCCTCAACAGTGGTTGGATGCCTGGTTCACAACTTCATGATGGCCAATGAAGGGCTCTCTGGAGCCAGTCTGGTATTAGTTCTCCCCTAGGTTTCCTGAGGTCTGAGCACATTCCTGTTGACCTTGTACTAATTCTATCTTTGGCATATATCTACTTCTCTATCTTTCTTGCCTGGGTCTCCTCCAAGCTGATTTCCACTGTGCCCACCTGTCTCTTTCCATACTTTCCATACTTGTCTGTCTGGGCAAAGGCGTGGGAGGATAGTCAAGTCAGATGGAGCCCTGATTTAGTTTCTTCCAGGTCCTCCTCCCAATATCTTTAATTCTCCCTTCTAATATTCCCCAATTATTGCCTGTAATCCCCATTGCCCACCTTGAGTACTTTCAGTTCTCACTTCTAATTTCCCTCATTCCCAGTTTCAATCCCTCAAATCTCTTTCACTTTCCCCAGTCCCTGACTCAGCTCCCACTTCTGGTCTCCCCAGTCTTCACTTCTAGTTAGTTCCTCATATTCCCCACCTCCAGTTTCCACCTCTGGTGACCTTCAGTCTCCCTAATTCATATTTCCAAATTTCTAGTTTTTCCACCTCGAATCTCTGATTCTACCCTATGATTCCTTTTCTCCCACCTTAAATCTTCCTAATTCCCACTACCAAGTTCTTTCAATTCCTCATCCAATCTCCCCCACCAATCTCCTCTTGTTCCTATTTCCAGCCTTCACAGGGCATGGTTCAGTTTTACTCACCCCTGGCCTTAAGAGGCTATCTCTGTGCCCTGACTAAAGCCCCATATTCCTCCTCAGGTCTCTGTGACAGGCTAGGGAGGGGACCTGCTTTTTTCTTTCTTCCTAATATTTTTTTCCTCCCTCCTTCCTTCCTTGGCCCCTGTGTCCCAGCACTAAGATGGGCATCAAGGACCGTATCCGAATGAACAGTGCCCAGCGCCAGTGTGGAAGGACTAAGCAGCACCTGGCCCCACCACCCCGAACCTCCCCAGGAAGTGAGAGTGAGCATGTGAGTGTTGGAGAGCCCACCAGCCCCACTAAGGTCCAGAAAAGCTGGAGCTTCAATGACCGGACCCGCTTCCGGGCATCACTGAGGCTCAAGACCCGGGCATCAGCAGAGGGTGAGTTCAAATGGCCAGCTGGTGCCCTCACTGGCTCCTGGAACTGTGGAGGTCTTAGCTGGTTCAGAGAGTTCCCAAGTAGAATGATTTGACAGGCTTTCCATGCTGTGGCTCCTGGAACCCAGAACTTCTCAGAACAAAAGAACAATATTTGGTTGTGTGGCCTTGGATCCCTTGGAGTCTGGGTGGCCATTTCTGAAAAAGGAGGGAGGTTGGACTAGATTATCTCTAAGGTCATTTCCAGTTTATCTACTCAATTCTTCCTTATCTGCATGCTTGGTAGAGAACAGCAGTCAATAATCCCTACTCCCCCTCAAAAAAAGCCCTAGAAAATATTTTTGTCCTAATTTGTGAATTTCCTCATTCTAACAACATGGTTGCTCTTTACTGAAATAAGAGGAGATGTATAATGATTGGGCATCCCCATGTTGGCCTGCCCCATCCTGGTGTCATGCTCTTGTTCCCCATGCTCTGCTCACAAATGGCACCAGTTTCCTCTCCACCACGTTGCCTGCATTCTATTTCAAACTTTCCATCAGGAACTAGAAAGAAATTTTTTAAACATTATTTTCAGTGTTCCACAATCACTACCATTTAACTTGGATTTTTTTCCCTCCCTCCACCTCCTTCTTCCCTACTAAAGACATCATACAATTTTATATAGGTTCTACACATACATTCCTATTAAATACATTTGCACCATAGTCATGTTGCATAGAAGAATTAAAATGAATGGGAGAAACCATATAACAAACTGAAACGTAATACAAAAGAAAATGATCTGCTACATTCTGCGATTCTACATTCTGGATGTGGAAAGCATTTTGCCTTAAAAGATCACTGGGAATGTTTTTATGTCCTTGCATTGCTGTGAAGGGCTAAGTCTACCAGAAAAAATCCTCACACACTGTGGTTGTTGCTGTGTACAAAATTCTCCTGGTTCTGCTCCTTTCACTCAGCATCAGATCATATAAGCCCTTCCAGGCCTCTCTGAGGTATTCCTGTTTATCATTTCTCATAGCACAGTAGTATTGCATTACATTCATATACCATAATTCATTCAGCCATTCCCCAATTGATAGGTATCCCCTTGATTTCCAGTTTTTAGTCACCACAAAGAGAGCTGCTATAAATATTTTCATACATGTGGGACCCTTTCCCATTTTTGTGATCTCTTGGGGATACAGTCCTAGAAGCATTATTGCTGGGTCAAAGGGTGTGCACATTTTTGTAGCCCTTTGGGTATAGTCCTAAGTTGCTCTCCAGAATGGTAAGATCAGCTCACAGCTTCACCAAGAATGAATTAGTGTTCCAACTCTCCCACATGTTCTCCAACATTTATCATCTTCCTCTTTTGTCATGTTTAGAAAGGCATTTTTTAAGGCTTTTCCTAGTAGTAGAGTCTAAGGGTGGAGGATGGAAGCATTAATCTTCTTCAAAAAAATTTTTTTATTAATAGATTTTGTTTTTATCACCTGTTTTCCCCAATAAATCCCTCCTTTCCCCTCCCCAGATAGTGATCTCTTATAATAATAAAAAAGAGGTGGAAAAAGAAACTAACATCCCCAAAAAGTCTGCAGATTTCCACAGCCCTAATAACCCACATCTATTAAGAAGCTGGGTGGGGGAACCTCCTGATCCCATAAAACAGTGGCATTGAATGTAAAATTCAATCCCTTTTCCCCCTCTCCCTAAAATGATGTGGGGGGTGGGGATAGGGAAATCAGTTGATTGCCCAGACTCCTTCAAGCTCCCCCAAGCTGTTGTTTTCTGGAGAGATCAGCATCCCCCCTCCCTCCATATGACTGTGGAAGCCTCCAAGAGGGGAGGATTAACAGGCTGATGCTATCTCAACAGAAGGCCCCTCCGAAGATGTGACAGAGGAGAAGGGTTATCAATGTGAGCTCACAGTGGACGATGTCATACCTGCCATCAAAACAGTGATCCGTTCTGTTCGGTGAGTGTCACTCTCCCCCAACCCTACCCCGCTTGCTCCAGCTGGTCCAGGCTGTGCCAACCCAGCACATGGCATCTCCAATGCTGCCCGCCTGGCAGCTCTGGAGGTGGTCAACTGAACCTACCCAGGAGTACTGGTCAGGGTGGTGAGGCAGCTTCTGGGCTCACAGTGGCCTTCTAATTCAGACTCCGGGGTGTCTTTATTAGCAGGAACTTCTGGACAGTAGAAGGTAAGTTAACACCTCCTTCTTAAAACAAGAGGTCCCAATTTATTGTGAATCAGCGACCCAAAAGGCTTTCTTTCTCCTTGTCACCGTTGTATTGTTATCCCTGGCTCACCTTTGCCCCAAGACAGGTCATTCTGTTTCTCTGTCTGTCTGTCTTCTTTTCTCCTCCCCAGCCATGTTTTTCTCTCTTCTCCTTGCTCTTCTTTTTCTTTCTCCTCCTCTCTCTTTCTTTGATATTTTTTGTTCTTTCTATTTCTGTCTCTGCAACAACTCCTTTGTTTCTGTTTCTGGCTCTTTTCCACTTTTTCTCTCTCTTTGCTGTCAGTCTTTGTCACCCTTTGTCCATCTGTCTATCTGCCTGCCTCAGTGTGTCTAATTGCATCTGCTTCTCTGTTCCTCTCTCTCCCTTTCTGTCTGTGTGCCTTTGGCTTGCCTAGATCTCCCTGCTGCCCTCAGGGTTAGTAGCAGATCTCCAAATGAAGTCTACCTCACTCCCAGAAAAACCTCCTTGTCTCCTGTCTGTCCCCAGGCCCAAGCAAATTCCCTGTGCTCCCAAGACTCAGCTTCCTTCCTTTCTGTCATTTCCATCTTTACCTAAACATCTGACCCTCTGTCCTTTTTGGTTGCCTTGCCCCAGAACCCCCTAGGCTTCAGAGGAAGATGGACAGGCTCCACCCAGCCTACAGTTATCTGGAACCCTGGATTGGACCACATCCTCAATGGACAGAGAGAATTCCAGGGAGGGTTACACATCCAAAAGGGCCCTGGGCCCATCATTAACATAGAAAACATGAACTGTGATTGTAGCTACCCCAGATTACATTACACACTGTATTTGGGACTCAGTACTAAGCTACGGTGGGGAAAGGAGAATGAGGTGAGGGAGGAGAAACATGGAGAGGGAGCTTGTGATGGAAAATAATAAAAAGAATTCTGGATTTGGAAATAGAAGATCTGGGCTTAAATCCTGGCTTTGTACTTACTGTATGCCCTTAAATCTCTTTGCCTGAGTTTCCCCACCTGTTGAAGGAGAAATCTAGATGATCTCAAAGGTCCCATCCAACTCTAAATCCTATGATCCTATAAGATGGATGAGATGAAAGAAACTTGGTTCTTGCCCTGAGGGCACTCACAATTTAGTAAAACAGACAGGATATGAATATAAAGAAAACATCTTACAAGTTCTTTGTGACCCTAGTCAAGTCACTTCCCCTTTCTCATCATTTTCCTCATCTATGCGGTCTCTAAGATGCTTGCCAGCCCTAAATCCTATGACCCTATGCTCAGGGCCCAAGGAGGGCTAGGGAGCAGTAGAGGTACCAAAGTCACTGTGGATTGGGAGTAATCAGAGCAGGCTTCCTGGAGAAGAGCTGTGAGTTAGGTCTGGGAGGATGAGAAGGCCTGAGACAAACAGAGAGAAGTGGGAAGGACATCCCAGGCTTACTCTGTTACCAAAGTCCAGGCTAGAGGTGTTGATTGTCACCATGAGGGATAGGACAATGGGATTGGAGAGGAGAAGCAGTTGAGAAGGTTGCTTCTGCACCCCTGCTCTGTGGCTTGGCTCCTCTGCTCACTCGAACCCCTGAGTCCAGGGTTTTCCGGAGGCTGGAGGAGCTCTGACTCTAAGGCCCTGTTCCTGCCCACCTCCACAGGATCCTGAAATTCCTGGTAGCCAAGAGGAAGTTCAAGGAGACTCTCAGGCCCTATGATGTGAAGGATGTCATTGAACAGTACTCAGCTGGCCACCTCGACATGCTGGGCAGGATCAAGAGTCTGCAGGCCCGGTGGGTGCCCCATACCCTCTTGGGGAGTCTTCCTATTTGAACCCTATACCTGACTTGCTGTAAGCCCCTCCCCATCCCACCCCACACCCCAGGAACCCACAGCTCAGATCCTCTTCTACCTGTTCCACCTGAAGTACCCAAGAAGCCTTCTCAGCATGACAGAGTGCTTAGCTTTGAGCCAGCCAGATTGGAATTCTGAGTGACCTTGGACAAGTCATTTAACCTCTCTCAGGCCTCAGTTTCCTTATCTGTGAAAGGGAGATAATAATACCCCTGCTTCACTGGATTGTATATGAGATGATGTATGTAAAGTGCTTTGTCTGTCTGTCTATTCGTCCTGTTTTCGAAGAGGACCATGACATCAGAGAAATGATGACCTGACTTGCAGTTGACTTTGTTTTGAGTGAGGGAGGGCAGTGCAAGGTCACCAGCCTCACTTTCCCCTCCTGAGACATCTGGGTCCAGGGACCAGATATTCATCAGGATGACCAGAGATGGCCCAGATGCAGACTTTAAGGAACTATAGAAATGTAATCTATTCTTCCCAGCCTAAACCTACTCACCTCTGTCTCAGCTCTTGTCTGGGTCCCAAGGTTGGGGTTGTCTCTTCTGCTTCCCCCGGGGACACCCCTGGTTTAGGGGTCTGGGAAAAGGGACATATAGGACACACAAAGGAGCACCTCGTTTTTCTCCCCTTTAATGAGTATCTCTTTCTCTTTATTTGGTAGTGTGGACCAGATCGTGGGCCGGGGGAGTGGGGATCGTGGCGACAGAAAGTCCCGCGAGAAGGTAGAAAAAGCTCCTTCGGATTCTGGAGAAGCTGGGGACGAGGTCAGCATGCTGGGCCGAGTAGTCAAGGTGGAGAAGCAGGTGAGGAGGGAGAGGGACGTCTGAGCCACAGGGCCCTCTCCTTGAGGTGGGGGCCAATCTGAGGCTTGGAGAGAAAGGACTGACTGGTGGAGGAAAAAGTCCAGACTTTGTAGCTCAGGGAGACAGGGTCCCAGGCACCTTACCAAGAGTACTGGTACCAAGAACCAGGTTTGGTAACCTGGCAAGGTAACCTGGTCAAGTCAAACAGTCTCTCTGGGGCTCAGTGTTCTTCTCTTGGATGAACTCAGTGCACTAAAGCCAGAAAATCTCTAATCCTTGGCTAAACCTCCCTGCTCTGGGGCCCACCTTGACCTAAGTCCCACTCTCAGCTAAGCCCAGCCTCCAAACAGGTTCCATCTCAAGTTGTCTTGGACTCCCAGACCATCCTTAGCCTGTTAAACCTCTCCTCCAGTTAAACCTCACTACCACCCCCATCCCCATTTCCAACCAGTGACCCAGTTCTGCCAGGCCTTGCCCTCAGGTAGGCCCAGGTAAGCCCCACTCCTGCTGAGTCCTTCCCCCGGCAGGTGCAGTCCATTGAGCACAAGCTGGACCTCCTCCTGGGTTTCTACTCTCGGTGCCTACGGGCCGGAGCAGCTTCATCAGCCAGCCTGGGCACAGTACAGGTGCCCCTCTTCGATCCAGACATCACGTCGGACTACCACAGCCCCGCAGATGCCGAGGACATCTCTGTGTCGGCGCAGACCCTCAGCATCTCTCGATCAGCCAGCGCCAATATGGACTGAAGGAGGCTCCCCACTCTGCCAGGGACTGACCCTGGACTGGTTACCCAGCCTGGCATGGGCCCAGCAGGCCCCTGAGCCTCACCTGCCTGCCTGCCTGCCCTGCCGCCATCCGATCTTACTTGAACAGGCTTTCCTTCCTGAGACTCCTACCACACACTATTGAGCTGCCAGGATGGGGGAGGCACCCACAGCAGGGATCTCTCCGGTACCCAAGTGCCCCAGGCTGGGCAACCTCCCTCAACCTTCTGTCCCCGATTCCAGATGCTGGGTCCACTTCTGGTTATGTAACCAGGCAGACAGGCCCTGTCAGCTTTGCCAAGGGGGCCCCTGAGACTATGGAGAGCCATCCCAGGACCTGTGACTCTAGCGTCCGATGGGGGAAGGGTTCTGAGGGATGAGCCCTTCCCCTCCTCTCCCAACAGCTATGTGGCATCATGGGCTCCCCAGACACCTTGGTCCCAGAGCAGGGATCGCTCTAACAGCTATGCAAGACTGGTTCTCTCTCATACCCCTCCCTGGAGGGGTGTATTCTCCTGGGGAAGGCCCTGGCACTGTCAGGAATGCTGACACACTCCCTTCCCTATACCCCTGGGGTCCTCTGCAGGCCCCACCTCAAAGCACAGTGATCCCACCCCAGTGGGTGGGCACCATATATGCAAACCACATTAAATATGCAACTTTCCAGGCTGGACAGGGTCCCTTGGGGGCAGTGACCCACTCCCAGTCCAAGCTGGTTTCAGGCTGCCTCACTAGGCTCTGTCCAGCCCCACTGGGTTGGGGTCTTGGGTACCTGCTTAGCATGGCCAGTGCCTCTCCTTCCCCACTGGGGCACAAGAATGGGTAGAGGGCTTATGGGCTGAGTGGCAGCCCTTCACCTCTGTTCCAGGACCCTCTTCACGAGCAGTCAGCTCCCCAGTTGCCAGGGCAAGGGCAACCCCCTCCCAATACAAAAACAAAATTGTTTGACTCCCTACTCACATTGACTCCCTCCTCACAGTTTCTTCCAGGAGCCCTGGCCTTGGACAACTTTGAAACTGTGGGGTGTTTGCTGTCCCGGAGAAGTAACATCACTGAGCCCTGTGGGGGTTGGGGAGGGTGCAGGCTCTGAATGGAAGTTAGATGATTCCCATACCCCTACACCTGGTCCCTGTTTGGTAGATTTGGAGAGTCACCTCCTTCCCAACCAGGATACCATTTTCTTAAGGAGTAGTCTCTGCTAGTGTGCTTTGTACCCCCAGCCCCAGAGTAGAGTGGGGTCAGCTTGCCCAAGGAGCCCAGCAAGAGGGTGGGCAGCACAGAGAGAGAAGCTTCAGGCCCCCACCCAGAGAACAGCTCACAGCACACACTCCCACTGCCTCGGGTCCACCTTCTAGCTACCACCACCTCCCTGGCATGTGCACATTCTCTGACCCCAGAACCTTCTTGGAAACAGAACTTCATAGATTTCCCCCACACACACACCCTCCAAAGTGGGGGGGAGGGAGATAGTGTCCCCCACTTCCACTAGGAGGGTAGTGCCTGGTGCCTGCCTTGTGCCAGGGAAGGACTTTGCATCTCACACCCAGGGGCCCTGCATGCACCCCTTCTTGGAATGGGGGGCATAACTTTCCTCCCCCTGCTGCACCCTTCTCCCTCCGCATGCCCTCTGCATGTGTTGCTGACCTTTGCACCAACAGCCTGCCCACCTCTGGCCCCTCCAAGCCCTCCTCTGCACTGACCCCCAGAGATCCTCCCTTGACCCGGAGATGGAGCTGGGGCTGAGATCCTCTGACCAAATGAGAGCCCAGAGTAGTCCCCTCTCTCCCTCCTCCACCGCAATCGAGGTTCCCCCACCAACCTGGTTCTCGGACATGCAAGTACCTCACTTTGTTAACTTCATTAACTTATTGGTTTCATTAAAGTTTTCAGTAGAAGGTGGTTGGCCTTGGCTCGGTTCATTGGTTGGGGATGGTGGTCAGGCTCCTAGGGGAAGCCACTGGGTGTGTGTGTGTGGGTGTTTAAACTAGACAATGAAGGCTGGGGTTAGTGTTGAGCACATAGGCATCATCTAGCCCCTCCTCATTTTACAGATGAGGAAACTGAGGCCCAGGAAACATTCTTACTAAAGTTTATGCAGCAAGTGGAAAATCCAAGAGGAGGAAAATAGGTCTGAAGAGGTCACGTGAATGGCCAAGCCAGGATTCAAACCTTCTGAGTTGAAATCTTCTGCCCTTTCCTTTACATTCTGTAGCTTCCTACAAGTGTCTTTTACTTAAAGTTCCAAATTGCTAATTACAGAAGAATATCAGGCTTCTGTTTGGCCCCAACGATGGGAGGTGGGGGTGGGGGGAAGAGACTGATGTTTGGTTTGGTGCTGCTAGATGCTGTGTGACCTTGAACAATCTGGTCCTCTGTTTTCTGAGGCTGAACCGGAAGATCCCTGAGTTCCTTCCCAATTCTACTGCTCAGAAAACATTTAAGTGACTGCTCATTATATTCACTAGATTCAAGACAATGGGTTCGAGGGATACAAAAATGAAGAAGCTTACCAGGAGCCTCCCTCTCACCCCAAACAGGGGCTTGTACTGGTTTGGTTCAGTTTTTCAGTCATGGCCAACTCTCTGGGACCCCATTTGGGGTTTTCTTGGCAGAGATACTGGAGTGGTTGGACATTTCTTGCTCCAGCTCACTTTACAGATGAGGAAACTGAGGCAAACAGGGTTAAATGATTTGCCCAGAGTCAGAGTGTCTAAGGTCAGATTTGAACTCAGGAAGATGAATCCTCCTGACTCCAGGACCAATGAAGAATCCACTGTGCCACCAGGGAGCATCCCCACTCGTACAAAATAGGGGCCGGGGCAAGATGTGTACTCAAGAGGAGATTCAGACCAGGTGCTCTAGGAAAATCTGAGGAGAGGGAAAATGTAGCCACCTTGGAGGAGGGATCTGGGGAGGCTTCATGGAGGAGGTGGTGCCCAAGGTGTGCCTTGAACAAAGGGAAGGCTGCTGAAAGGCAGAGATGGGTAAGGCTAGAGTGTATTACAGGAACTTACTGGGGATACTTGTTGAAAGGTATGGGCAAGAGAGGGAGTGTCAAGAAATAATCTTATTGTGATGGGCTTGGAATAAAGAGTTTGTGATGGGAAATATTGAGAAATCAAGGCTGAGGAGATGATATTTTATTCCATAGCAAAAGTGAGCCTTGGGTCACCTTCTAGATTTTTCATCCTGTATCCTCAGGTCCCTCCCAGCTCTGACATCCTGTGTTCTAAGGGCCCTCCCAGCCCTGACATCCTGTATTCTAAGGCCCCCTCCAGCCCTGACATCCTGTATTCTAAGGCCCCCTCCAGCCCTGACATCCTGTGTTCTAAGGCCCCCTCCAGCCCTGACATCCTGTGTTCTAAGGCCCCCTCCAGCCCTGACATCCTGTGTTCTAAGGCCCCCTCCAGCCCTGACATCCTATGTTCTAAGGCCCCTTCCAGCCCTGACATCCTGTGTTCTAAGGCCCCTTCCAGCCCTGACATTCTGGATTCTAAGGGCCCTCCAGCCTTGATCTATGAGTTTAAGGAGAGCCCACCTTCCCTCCATCCTCACCTCCCTTGGACATAACCTCTTTCTGTCTGTTTCTCATCCCTCTCAATCATCACATCATGAGTGTGATGATAAATGGTGAACAACTGGCCAGTCCTGGTTTGTGTTACTTGCTGATCTAGTGTGCAGGTGTCATGCAGCCTCCAATGCTCTCCTGACTCACATACAGTATACAGTAGGTGCTCACAAAATTACTGTGGAATGGGAATCAGCCTGAGGCTCAAAGGCTTGTTTTCCAATGTGAGTGTTGCTCCCAGCTCCAAAGCTACCCACAGTGCCCATTCATTCACCTGGCCAGGGCAGCCCCCTGCAGCCCCTGTAGGGGTGCGAATGAACTGCCCAAGCATGGCCCTAGAGGAGCTTGCCTTGGGCTGGAGATGATGCCTTGTCCTTCTGTCCTGGGAGGCTTCCTGCTGCAAAGTGTGCTGATGTCTGCCATCCAGAGCAGTGGGGATGTCCCCCCTCCCCGGTGAAACCCTGGAAACATGTTGATGCTCACCCAGTTATGGGCTCATCTTACACCTCCAGCATCTCTTTCCATCCCTGTCCAAGGGCTCTCCTACCTCCAGCTCCAAAGTAAAGTGCCCCAGCTTCCTGGCTGTCCTGCCCACCCACCCAGCCTGCTCAGGCTGCTAGGTCTCAGGGGTTTGGAAGGGGTTGCTGCTTCACTTGCAGTCCTCAAGCCTTCTGAGGGTCCTTCCAGCCTTGATGTTCTTTGTTTTTGTTTTTACATTTTCTAAATTTTATTTGTTTTCAGTGTTCTACAATCACTTCCATATATCGTAGATTTTTCTCCTCCCTCCCCACCTCCTCCTTACCTCTCCACTCCCTCCCTGAGATGGTCTACAGTTTTATTAGGTTCTACACATACATTCCTATTAAATATATTTTCACCTTTCATAGAAGAATTAAAATGAATGGGAGAAATCATAAAACAAACCAAAACATAATACAAAAGAAAATGATCTGCTTCATTCTGCGATTCAATTCCGTAGTTCTTTCCCTGGATGTGGAAGGCATTTTACCTTAAGAGACCATTGGGAATTATTTAATTCCTTGCATTGCTATGAAGTACTAAGTCTACCAGAAAAGTTCCTTCCTCACTGTGGTTGTTGCTGTGTACAAAGTTCTCCTGGTTCTGCTCCTTTCACTCAGCATCAGTTCATATAAGTCTTTCCAGGCCTCTCTGAAGTCCTCCTGTTTATCATTCCTTATAACACAATAGTATTCCATTACATTCATATACCACCTTTTATTCAGCCATTCCCCAATTGATGGGCATCCCCTTGATTTCCAGTTTTTAGCCACCACAAAGAGAGCTGCAATAAATATTTTTGTACATATGGGACCCTTTCCCATTTTTATGATTTTTTTGGGATACAGTCCTAGAAGTGATATTGCTGGGTCAAAGGGTATGCACATTTTTGTAGCCCTTTGGGCATAGTTCCAAATTGCTCTTCAGAATGGTTGGATCAACTCACAGCTCCACCAACAATGCATTAGTGTTCCAGCTCTCCTACATCTTCTCCAACATTTATCATCTTCCTGTTTTGTCATGTTAGCCCATCTGATAGGTGTGATGTGGTATCTCAGAGTTGCATCTCTCTAATCAATAGTGATTTAGAACATTTTTTCATGTGATTAGAGAGCTTTAGTTTCTTCCTCTGCCTGTTCTTATTCTTTGACCATTTATCAATTGGGGAATGACTTGCATTCTTGTACATTTGACTCACTTCTCTATCTTGATGCTTTTTGTTAAGGCATTAATCTTTGAGATGAATGAGGGAACCCTTAGTCCGGAAGGGAGGGGAGAGGAGGAGAAGGGAGAAGAGGAGAGAGAAGTGGAGGAGATGGGTGAATAGGAGACAAGGGGAGGGGAAGAGAGAAGGGAAAAAGAGTGGAGAGGAGAGGGAAAGAGGGGAAAGGAAAAGGGAAGGGAGCAGAGGGGAAGGCAGAGAAAGAGAGAAGACTTGAGGAGACATGATCACTATCTTCCAGTATTTCAAGAGTTACCACATGAAAGAAGGACTTAAGTCAAGGTGCCCCCAACCCCGAGGCTGCCCTTCTATCCCCTGCCCCATGCTGCAGGAGGTTGCTATTATATAATGTTTATCACTTGCACCTGTAGGAGTGAGGCAAGTGGAAGGGGTGTCCTGGAGTGAGTTAGGTTGGATGTCTTCAAGTTCTGCTTGGCTCCAAAGGACAGAATAGAAGCAAATGGGTGGAGGCTGAGAAGAGGAAGATTTAGGGTCAATGTCAGGAAAGACTACCTCGCCCCCAACCATTACATCAGTCCCAAAGTGTTGCCTCATTAGAAGCCTTTGGGCAAAGACTGGAAGACCACTTGTCAAATACTATATGTTTCAGGGGAGCTTCTTGGACAGGCATGGGGTAGATGATATGACTCCGAGGTCTTTTTTAACTGTCAGATTCTATGGTTCTGTCAGAGGTAAGATTTGAACCCAGGCCTTCTTTACTCAGCCTGGCTCTTCATCCTTCCCTTCCTCCCCTTCCTCCCCTCCCCTCCCCCTCCTCCTCTCCCTATGGCTTTAATATGACTTTCATCTGATCCCTGTGCCTAGAACAGTAGGTGGAGAAGGGTACATCCTGGCACTTACTGCAGGGCAAATGGTAAGATGTGAGGACTGGATGGGATATGAAGACCATGATTGGATGGTCTGCTCTAGGGCCTAGAGCCAGCTAGACATGGCAAGTTATAATTGCACTTGTTCCCCTGGGTTATTGTTTAGAAACCACTTTGCAAACCTTGCAGCACTGTGGAAATGTGTATTATCATTCCAGAAAAAACCAGTAGGCTCTCAAACCCAGGTTTTACTTCATATCTAGTACTCTTTTCACATGGCCTCCCTTATTTAAAAAAAAAGAGAGCCTTTGCTCCTCTTGACCTCAGTTTCCCCATCTTTACAGTGAAGGGGTGAGGTTGGAGCTAGATAGCCTCTAAGGCCCTCTTGCTGTATCCAGTTTGGGAGGTGGGGTGGTGGCTGGGATGTGAAGATTGGTCTCCAAGATTGTACCAGGTGTCTAATTCTTGTGCAACACTGGAGGGCAGCAGAGACCAGCCTTGGGAGTCATAGCCTCAGGTCCACGGTCATCTGGGGGCACTGTGTGCTCAGCACATCCTAACTGAGGATAGGGGCTGCCTAGCTCGGGTCAGGGAACACAGATCCTGCCGGGAGGTTGACCTGGGGACCTGGCGTTCAGTGCCCACGCCCCGGCTGGGGCTGAGTGGCTGTTCCCCAGTTCCCTTGCTAGATCCAGCCTCCTCTGTGGTTGCTAGACAGGCAGTGGTCCACCAGCTTTGGGCATCTTCCCCTGTTGGAGGGAGGGAAGTCCAACTGATGATGATCTTGGGGAGCCCAGGTGACCCCTGGAAAGGGACAGAGAGAGAGGCCAGTGAACGGGGACTAGCATGGTGTAGCTTGTATGCTCTACAGTCACTCCTGCTCTCCTAAGAAGTGGGATCCCACCAGGCCTCGGTGAATTC
This sequence comes from Bettongia penicillata ogilbyi, assembly GCA_023548195.1. Classification (NCBI taxonomy): domain Eukaryota; kingdom Metazoa; phylum Chordata; class Mammalia; order Diprotodontia; family Potoroidae; genus Bettongia; species Bettongia penicillata. The sequence goes on from JAJHZJ010000128.1 coordinate 8,356,533, forward strand.
ACTGAACAGGATAAGTCTCAGGGAATTATAAGATTTAGCAGTGAAATGAACCTTTGAAACATATAGTTCAAGGAGTTCTTAACATTTTCTGCATCATGGACCCTTGGTAGCTGGGCGGGGGCGGGGGAGCAGGGGAAGGGACCACGAAGCCCAGAGCAAACTGTCAGAGAGAGAGAGAGAGAGAGAGAGAGAGAGAGAGAGAGAGAGAGAGAGAGAGAGAGAGAGAGAGAGAGCCTAGGGACCATTGCCTGGAGACCTTCTCCCTGCCCTCCCCCTCCACCAATTTCCCCCACCCCAGGAGGGAGTCCCAGTCGGTCCAACTCTGGTCTCCCACCCAGGGCCTGGGCACAAAGGGGCCTTTGTCTCCCCAAGGGTCCCCTCTGGGCTTAAGAAGAGAATGGTCCATTTTGATGTCCCCTAGCAGCTGTGCCCTGGGTGAAGGGAGAGGATGGAGATTTCCTGGTTGAGTTCGTATACAGGGTACAGTGAGGCCCCTGGAAACACCCTGTGACTGAGAGGCAGGTCTGCCTCAGTCACTGATTTTCTGGATGACTTTGGGTGAGTCATTTCCCTTCTTTAGCCCTTGGTTTCACCTTCTGTAAGACAGACAAGATTCTCCCTGCCCCAACCTGCCACTCGTGAATGAGAGAATGGGAAAGAAGGAGTTTTGAGAAGGAGAATGCTTTGTAAGGTGGAAGATGGTATCATGGGAAGGATGGTCCTAATGACAGCAACTCCCATGTCAAGTCAAGTCTCCAAGCATTACCATGGTCGCCTATAGCATTTTAAGGTTTAAAAAGCACTTTCCTCATAGGAGGGCTGCAAGGGAGGAGAGCATGTTCTATAGTCAAGGACATGGTTCCCCAGAGAGGAGACCAACTTGATCACATGGTGAGTTGGCATCAGAATCAGGACTGGGGGACAAGTCCTGTTCAATGAACCGAAAAGCAGAAGGTCCCAGGTTCAGGTCCTAGCTTGATGACTTATGTTGCTAGTCTGGATCAGGGATGTCATACTTGGACACTAAGCCACATATAAAGACTTAGAAAATCACACGTTAACATTATCTGTGTTCTGTTGGATTTTTATTTATTTTGTTAAATATTTACCCATGTAAGAGGAGCAGTAGAGAGAGCCCTGGGCCTGGGGTTAGGAAGAAGATCTAAGTTCAAATCTGGCCTCAGACACTTACTTGCTGTGTGACCCTGGCTAAGTCACTTAACCTTAGAAGCTTGCCTCAGTTTCCTCATCCGTAAAATGGGGATAATAGTAGTCTCTGCCTCCCAGGGTTGTTGTAAAGATTGAATGAGATCATAATTAGCTCAGTATCTGGCATGTAGTAAGTGCTATATATAAATGTTAATTGTTATTTCCCATTTATATTTTAATCTAGTTTGGGTTTCCCTTGGGAGAATGGTGGGTCTGTGCTTGACACCTTTGGTTTCTATGATCTCTCTAGCCTGTGTCAGTGTTGGACTCAGAAAATGCTATTTTGCTGGTCCCATTAACCCCGGCTTCCTCCAAGAACCATCCCTTCTCTCAGGTGAGTGCAATCTCTCCCTTGCTAGCGACTCCTTCCTGTCTGCCTGCAAACATACTCAAATCTCCCTGATCCTAAGAAGAGCCCTCTTTTGACCCTCCCCACCTCTACTCCCTGCCATAAGTTGCCTGTATGATCTTTCTCAGATAGAGAACCATCTGGTTGTGTCTCTGTTCAGTTGACTCAGTAGTATCTGACTCTTTCTGACCCCTTTTGGGGTTTTTCTTGACGGAGATACTGCAGTGGTTTGCCATTTTCTTCTCCAGCTCATCTTACAGATGAGGAAACTGAGGCAAACAGGGGTGAGTGGCTTGTTCAGGGTCACACACCTAGTAAATGTCTGAGACTGGATTTGAACTTAGATCACTCCAGGTCTGGTGCTCTATCCACTGAGTCATCTAACTGCCCATTTGTGTCCCTCCCCTGTCCCAAATCTTAAATGATTACCTATCACCTACACAGTAAAATTTAAAATTCTTGACCTGGTATTCAAGGCCTCCCCCAATCTGATGCTGTCTTTCCTTTCTAGCATCATCTTGTATCATTTCCTTTCAAGAACACTCTACACTCCTGTCCCCCATGCATGCCCTGACTTTCCTCTCCCTTCTCTGGGCTCCATGTGCCAGGCATGTCCTCCTTCTCTTCTCTCATTTTTCCTGCTTGTTTTTTAAAGGCTGGGCTCATATGGAAGCTCCTTCATGTTCCATGAAGTCATCCCTGATCACCTGGGCTTGGTAGCTGCCTTGCCCCCTCAGACCCCATGCAGTTTCCGCATGTCTGATGCCCAGACCATGTAATATTGCCAGTATTATCTGGAGAGTTGTTTTATCCCTACTAGATTGGGAGCCCCAGGAGTCTATATCTTCCTCAATGGCTACCATAGTGCTGTATACACAGAGGCTGCTTAGGCAAGAATGAGTCAAATTATATTGTGGCTAGTCCAACCCTCTCACTTTACAGATAAGGAAACTGAGAAGTGACTTGCCCAAGGTCATACAGCAAGACAATGAAAGTCTGAGCAAGAGCAAGGACCCCGGTCTTCCTAGTTCTTGCTTCTTTTTCCTGATGGCTTAGATTGGGCCTTGGGTGCTTCTGCCTTCGCTTTATTCCATGCCTTCGACAGAGAGAGGGTCTGGGGTCAAGGGCCTCAGGGTGGGGCAGGAAGGGTTAATCATGCCCCTGCTCAGGATACAAAGGCAGGAAGCAAAGGGGCAGTGCCCAGGGTTCTCAGCCACTTTTTCATCATCTTCAAAGTGTCCCAGACATCCCCATTGTACTCTCCCCTTCCCATCTCCATCTACGCCATTGGGTCTCCTTGGGTTGGGTAACTGACTGGGAGAGAGGTCAGGGTGGAGTGCTGGGAGAATGCTAGCTGCCTGGGTCCTGCCAGGTATGGGGGTGGGGGTCTGTTAGGTGGGATGGAGACCAGAGTATGAGTCACTCTGCCCCTAGAGCAGTGAAGGGGTCACGTGAAAGAAGGAAATGTGTGTGTTTAGGGGGGAGAGGTCTTCCGGTCTTCCCCTCCCTTTTCTCCAGTGCCTGAGTAACACATGAGTCATCACAGATTCCAATGGGGCCAGTTTGAGGCTGAACTCTTTGTCAGCTGAGACATTATTGATCCTCTGGGCCTATAACCAATGAGGAGAAGGCAGAAGGTAGACAGGCCAACAGACAGACAGGCAGGCAGACAGGCCAACAGACAGACAGGCAGGCAGGCAGGTATTCAGTCAGTCTGGCAGGCAGACAGACAGACAGACAGACAGGCAGGCAGGCAGGCAGAGAGGCAGACAAGTAGGCAGACAGGTATTCAGTCAGTCTGGCAGACCGACAAGCAGGCAGGCAGGCAGACAAGTAGACAGGCAGGCAGACAGGCAGACAGGCAGGCAGGCACACTGTTTGGGATGGGAGGAGTCTAGGAAGGACATGGGTAGCCTGACTCCAGAAGGTCACAAGTGTATGTGTGCAAACAAGCATAGCAATGTTGTTATGTTTGGTCATTTTTCAATTGTGTCCGGACCCTTTTGGGTTTTTCTTGGCAGAGATAAAGTGTTTTGCCATTTCCTTCTCCAGTTCATTTTACAGATGATGAAACTGAGGCAAACAGGGTGAAGTGACTTGCACAGCTAGTATGCATCTGAGATCAGATTTGAACTCAGGGAGAGAAGTCTTTCTGACTCTGGGTCCCTGTGCTCTGTGCACTATGGCGTCACCTAGCTGCCTGTTGCTACTCCTACACTGAAGTATATATCTACATATCTATAAAACAAGTGGTATGTAACAGCTTCACAGTTATCATGTATAATCCCAATTTTCTGACCATCTTTGTATGGGAAATATTTGTGTTAGTTGACGATTTTCTAATTCATAATTTAATTTTTTTTTTGAAAGTATGTACATGTGTGATGGGGCTGAGTCAAAAGATGAGAATTCCAGAAAACTTGCCATGATCATTTGGTCTCTATTTGAGGGACAGAATGATGTAGTGGGAAGAACTTTGGTGAAAGACCTGGGTTCAGATTCTGACTTTGCCACTTATTAAACCTGATTCGATCTCAGTGTCATAGAACGTCAGAGCCAGAAAGGGACCTCTGAAATCATCATTTGCCAGAGAAGAGAACTTCAGCTCAGGGAGGGGAGAGGCCTTGCCTGGGTCAGCAAGACAGTCAGTGGATCTTTGGAGTTCAAGTTCAGGGCCCTTTCCTCCATCCCCTCAGAGGATCCGTGACTCACAATTCCCAGCCTGGGGGGTAACACAGTCCTCCAGACAGACACCCCATTGTCAGAGCCTCGAGGGAGGGTCAAGAGGCCCCTGCACACTGATGAGGGAAATCTCAGAGATGGATGTCAGGACTGGGAGAGACCTTGGAATATGGAAAGTCGGAGCTGCGAGGGACTTTGTAACACGGAATGCGTGATGGCTAAAATATGCTGCGTACATAACTGTAAGGCATGCGAAGCATTTCACAAACATTGTATCTGAATCTCACAGCAGCCCTGAGAGGTAGGGGCTATTGTTATCCTCATTTTACAAATGAAGAAACTGAGGCAGTGAGCGCATAAGTGACCTGCCCAGGGTGACATTTACTGCTTACTATGGGCCAGGTGCTGCACTAAGCCTGGGGATACAAACAGAAATATTGCTCCTCATCTCAAAGAGCTTCCATTCTATTGGAGGAGATAACATTTCAATAATTGTGAACTAGCAAAGTGTGTACTCAGACAAGCTAGTGGGGTTTTGAATCTCGGTCCTCCTGACTTCTGTCCTCTTGGCCAGGCCTAAGGGAATTGGCCGAGATTTAAGCCTAACCTTGCTGTCTGGCTGCCAACCTTCTGCCTGGCTTGCTGCCCGTCCTCCCTGGGACATAGGGCTTGGAGCAGGCAGGGGCGGGGGTACAGAGCACCCATTGTCTCCTGCCCCCACCATGCACCCGGGCACAGGAAGAGCTTGAGCTGAAAGCAGGAAGAGGAGGGAGAAAGCTGGCACGTGGTGGCCAGGTGTGAGGGCCCTGTGACCTCAGGCAAGAAGCCAAGGGTTCAGGAGGACCCAGGAGTCCTCAACTTTGCCAGCTCCCTGACAAGAGGTTGGGGGAGGATACCAGTTGGATCTGGAAAATAGCATGCAGCCGGTGGGCGGGCACTACCCAGGCACAATGCCAATGCCCCAGGCACTTCAGGTGCCCACCCTCAGTCTCTCCTTATAGAAACCCAGCCAGCAAATGTCTGTCTGTCTCAGCTTGGCCCCCTCAAGGGTTGGGGCCAAGGAGAGGGTATCTAGAGAAAAGCCTACTCCCATCCCTGTGGATACCCTGAGGGGAGAGGGCAGCCAGTACACCTAGTTCAGAGAGCAGAGCAATTTACCTGGGACTTTACCAGCGTTAGACCTAACCTGAACTCCAGGTAATAACTCCTAGACCTCCCTTCCAGGTACTCAAGTTCCATATTGCTTCCTTGTCCTTGGATCCCAGGTCTTAGGCAGGATCCTCCCTTGAAAGGTATCCCCAGGATCCTAAGTCTGAGTCCTAAACCTCCCCTACTTCCTTCAGATTCCAAACATTCCCAGGAGCTGAGGCTGCTTCAGCCCCACCCCCTCCTCTGACCCAATCCAGCCCGTAGCCTGTGCTGAACCCTGGATCTAAACTCAGAGAACTGGGGTCCTAATCTGTCCCATGAGCAAGTGACTTTCCCTCTTGGGGTCTCAGTTTTTCCATCTGTAAAATGAAAGGCTCAGACCTAATGATCTCAAAGGTCCATTCTAGCTTTCATGCTGGCAGCCAGGTCAGAGCCATAGACACAGGCATAATCTCAGGGAGGACCATGGCAGCCATGGATGTGACTGATCTCCTTCCCAAGAAGCAGAAGGTGGGAGAAGAAGGCATTAGAGGCCAAAACACGATTGGACTAGGTGACCTTTAAAGAACCCTTCCAGTTGAAAAGATAGGAAAGCCGGTGATTCCTGGTTGACCAGCAGGTATCCTTGAGTACCTCTCCTTCACCTACCCATCCGGATCCAACATGCTTCTGTTGTTTCAGAATGATGCTTAGAAGCAGTCCCCCACCTTTGGATCCCAGTCCCTGGACCCCTACTCCATTCTCAGGATCATGACTTGGAACTGGGGAAACCCAAATAGAAGTCCCTCCTGGTGCCTTAGCCCAAATCCCTCCTGCTGTGACCAAGGTTCATTTGCTGGTGTTGGTCTGGGAACATGAAGAATGATGGCAGCCTCCCCTCTGGGAGTTGGAATTGGGAGAATGAAGTGACCCTTGCCTTGACTCGCTTTCCCCTGCCTCTCCACGATTCCTCCTTCTCAGTCCCCTGCTTGCCTCCCCTCACTTGGCTGGGCTAGGAGGAAAGAGCCAATCCAGGTAGGAGCTCACCTCCCCGCCTTTCCCCTCCCTGGATCCCTCCCTCTAGGGGCAGGGCTGGGCGGGGCCACTACTAAAGCCAGGGTCCACCCTCCCTTCCACACTACTGCTGCCCAGCCCCAGCCCAGGGACACTGCTGAGGAGAGAGGGAGGAAGGCGTTCGGAAAGCTGCCTGGGGCAGTGGGGGAAAGGAGGAGGAGGAAGGGAGGGCAGGGAGAGGAGAAGGAAGAGGAAGAAGAAGAGGAGGAGAAACTTCAGGTCTGGTGCCAGTTTTGAGCAGGAGCCAACACCCCTCACCCAGGTAGGGCCCCTCCCTAGCCGGATCTGGGCGGGAGCTTGACAGGCAGATGAGCAGATAGATGGCAGCCTCCACACCGAGGTCCATGCTGGTCCAAATGAGCTTGTTTGGGGACAAGGGATGTGGGGCAGAGAAGGGATGTTGAGGGGTGACCTAGAGAGAAATGGGCAGAGATGACCCAAGAGATAGGAGCAGACCAACAGAGGTGGGGGAACAGGTGAGTGAGAGAGACTTGCTCAGGCACTACTAAGTGAAATGACCTCTTTAGCTCTGCTTCTGAGAGAACAGGACAGAGGGACAGCAATGGGGGACAGACGGATTAGGGAAAGGACTGGTGATCTGATGGAGGGGAAGAGGAAGGACTTGGAGAGAAAGACCACAAGTCAGGAATGGAATAGACAAAAGGGAGAGGGCAGAGGGGACAGTACAGGGGGATTCATAGAAGACAGAGGGAGACAAGATAGAGACAGACATGGGTTGGGAAGGAGGGCTGGGGTATACAGTATAGGGGTGAAAAAGAAGGAAGGGGGTGAGATAGGGACAGAGGGGCTAATGGAACAGATGAGGGGGAGATGATCAAGATGGAAAGATAACAGAAACTGAGATGGTGGAACGGGACAGATGGAAGAAAGAGGGAGGGAGGGAAGCTTGCTGGTTTGAGGTGGAGATTTGGAGATGGGAGTCTCGGACTGAAGGGGAAGTATTAGCAGAGGGAAAGGTCTTGGGTTCTTGCAGTGAATCCTTAAGAAAAGCTACTTCTAGGATGCTCAGTGGGCTTGTTGGCAAAAAGGAGAGGCTTGTGGGAATATGGGTCAGGCCATTCTTCCTTCACCCCTCCCCTCCATATGCCTAACCCCAACCCCTAGGCAGGATCAAGAGACAGTGGGCTTCCTCTGGTCTGGGCTCCCCCCAACACCTAAGGCCATCTTTTCCTCAGTCTCCCCAGATCTGTGACTGGGTTTATAGCCCAGGATCAGTCCTAGTTTCCTAGTCCAGGGGCTGCTGCCCAGGAATCCCACCTCCCAAGCTTTGCCTCACCCCCTACCCAGACCATATCACTTTCACAGGCTGATAGTAGGGGCTCTAGGCTCCCCTTATTTGCTTTGGGAGTCAAGAATAGGAAGAGACCCAGAGGGATGGGAACAGAGGGCAGGGATCTAGGTCTCCTTTTGACAAGGAACCTTCCTGTCTTCCTCCACCCACATGCAGTGGCTCCAGATACTATGTGGCTGAACTCCCTCTTGGCTGCCCTGCTTCTGGCAGGCCCAGGAACCTTCTGTGCCCGAAGTGGCCGAAGTCGCCGGGAGTTGGCACCGGGTTTACACTCTAGGGGCATCCGGGATGCAGGTGGCTCCTACTGCCAGGCACGAGATCTCTGCTGTGTAGGCCGGGAGGATGACTGCACCATGCCCTACCTGGGCACCCTCTGCTACTGTGACCTCTTCTGTAATCGGACAGTCTCTGACTGTTGCCCAGACTTTTGGGACTTCTGCCTGGGCATTCCACCCCCCTTCCCTCTTATCCAAGGTACGTAGGGACCTGCTTGTCTCCTGCCCTCAATTCCCTCCTGGACTTGTCTCCAGTTTTGAATCTAAGCTTGGGTGCTAATCTAGCTGTGTGACCTTGGGCAAGTCTCTTCTCTAGACCTCAGTTTCCCCAACTGTAAAATGAAGAGATGAGACTAGAGCAGGGGTTCTTAACTCTTTTTGAGGGGTTACAGACCCTTTTGGCAGTCTGGTGAAACTTGTTCTCAGAATAATGTGAGTCTTTTTAAATTCATAAAAAAATTGAAGGAAATGCTAAATTTTAATTAGAGGTTAATGAAAATAAAGATGCATATATATATATGTATATGTATGTATATATTTGCCACTTAAGTTCCTTAGATCTTCTGGCTCTAACATTCTATGATTATGCCTTCTCCAACTGGGATCAGGGAGGAGGAGGAAGAGGAAGATGGTCCTTAAAGGAGTCCTTTAACCCCTTCCCCAGGCTCATCCCCAATCCCTCTCCATGAGAAAACCATTCTATCTAATCTGGACTCTCCAGGTTGTGAAGGGGCCCAAGGCCAGGTCCAAGTCCAGGCTCCCATGCCCTCCTAATGCCTGTTCTCAGACCCAGGGCTGGGCACTGGCCTCCTCATGTCCTTTCTCCCTACCTTACCCCTGGCCCAGTGGCTCCACCCAGCCCCACCCCCTGACTCACCTACCGGCAGGAGGGTCCAGCTCCACAGAGGCCTAGATCTGGGAAGAGGGAAATAGTACACAGTATCTCTGGGGCAGAGCTGGGGTTCCACTGCCTGGTCTCCAGGTTTTTTGGAAGGGTGGGGCATCTACCTGCTTTCTTAGGGATGCCCTGACTTATTTGGGAGGAAGCCTTAGCTAGTTTCTGAGGACCAGCTGCTGGACTGGGGGGTGGCCTACTGCCCGTTTTCTAAGGAGCATGGTGCCTAGTCTCCATCAAGGATGGCCAGAGAGAGTCACTACTTGGTATCTCTAATTCTCTCCCACCTTGAGGATCCCGAGGGTGGGGATACTGACAGCTCATTTACATGTTCCTGCCTCTCATCAGGGTATTCTGACTTACCATAACCCCAGCTGGCTTCCTCCTGGGTTTTACTTCTAGTAGCTCTGTGGCCCTGAGGGAGTGACTTGCCCTCTCTGGCCTCTATCTCTCCTCTCATCCCAATATCCAGAATAGTTCAAGCCACCAAGGGCCCTGTAAATCTTTACAGTAAAAGGGAAGGAAGTTGAACTCTGGGAGGGATTTTCAGAAATTTGTGCAGAAGCAAGAGGATGTGTGGGATTATTTTGGGGGAGGGGGGTTCTCTGCTATGGCTGAGTTTTGGGGGAGGGGCCCAGCCTGGTTCTCTTGACCCCAGTCCCTGACCCCTCCCCCATCCCCAGGGTGTATGTATCAGGGACGAGTATACCCAACCCTTGGCACCTACCAAGACAATTGTAACCGATGGTGAGTGATTGAGGCCTTTGGGGATGGGGGGAGGGCTGGGGGCCCCTGGAATGGAAGGGCACAGTGGGGGACAGAACCCCCCAGCACGACATCTTCAGAGGCTCCAGTTGGGCAGCCAGGGGATCTTGGGGGGCCCTTCCCCCCATGCATATCTTTCCCCCATTTGTCCCTACCCTTGCTCTGCATCTCCGATTTTCTCATGTCCCTCAGTCGTCTATGTCTCTCTCTCTCTCCAAGTCTCTTTCTCCCACTGTGTTTGTCTCCACACCCCCCCAGGGCTCCAATGGGCCTCAATCGATACCTTTTAAGGAGCCTGATGGAAGCCCAGGCCTAGTTTTGGCTGAGGCTGAGCCAGCTGGAGGCTGGGGGTGGGGAGGGGTGGGGTGGAGAGACATTCTGAGGGAGGGGTTGTGCTAGAGAAGTTGGGGAGGAAGCAGGACGCTAGAGACACACGTACTGAGACTAAGATGGATGACCTTTTTGAGTTGGGGGCTATTAACCGCCCCCCCCCCAATCCTGGGCTCCTAGAGCAAGTCTGAACAGGAGAGAAATGGAATGGGACCTGGCCAACTGTGTGTATGAGCAGGTCCCAAATTCCAGACGAGGGGTTGGGAGGAGAGGCTGGAGGCTGGACATTAACCCTTCAGTGCCCAGAGAATCTTTCCCAGGGAGGCAGAATACAGTCCTTTAATGTTGTCCTTCATTCTCTCCCTCTTTCCATAAGCTCAAAGTTTCTGTGCTTCCCAACATCTCAAGGAACTATTGCTTTCCCACCCTCACCACCTCCCCAGGGTCTCTGCCAAGGCCCTGCTTGTGGGAAGTGGGCATTGAATGTAGAGTCCTCAGAATCAGCCTCCAAGTGTGGAGCCTCCCTTCTTCACAGTAGGGTCCGAGTTCCTTCCCCTCCCCCATTGTTCCCCAACCCTTTCCAGGAATCAGAGCCACTGGGGGCACATTCCTGGGAAGGCCCCACGCACTAACTAGATTCCCAGAGCGGTGATCACTTCCCCCCCAACTTCCTGACATGACATGACATGAGAGTTTCCTTCCTGCTGCCTCCCCCTCCAGGGATTGCTAGAAGCAGGCTGGAACAGGGGAGGAGGGGACAGGAGCTCCTGGGGGTGTGGCTGTGTCCCCCCTTCAGGTTTCGCATTAAGGCCATCCTCCCCTCTTTACCAGCACCTGTAAGGAGGATGGGACATGGGAGTGCGACCAGGAGCCCTGCCTGGTGAACCCGGACCTGATCAATGCCATCAACCTTGGCAACTATGGGTAAGAAGAGCCTCGGGCTCCGGGAATAATTACACAGGGATTGTGACGGGTGTCTGCTGCCCTCTCCCAGAACCCCTATGACTCCTGCACCTCCTTTACCCGTAGGTGGACAGCTGGGAACCACAGTGCCTTCTGGGGGATGACTCTGGATGACGGGATCCGGTACCGTCTGGGCACGGTCCGACCCACCTCCTCTGTGATGAACATGAATGAGATGCAAGTGAGTTTGATGGACAGGGGTCCCAGTGTGTAGCGAGCACTGTGGAGGGTGCCTCATACAATGAGGTTCTGCAGCCGCTTCCCCTATACCTCCACAGCTACTGCCCCAAGATGCTCTACACATCAGAAAAGGGAGCTTGGGACCCTAAGACCAGGTAGTTTTGCCCAGCACAGCTTTGAATCTGAATCACAAATTAGGTCTTCTAGACTTGCTGTCTGGCCTTACTTGTTTATCCTCTGTAAAGTCCTCATCTGTAAAGCCTTGGAATGGTCTCAGGAGTCTTTTCCTCTTCTGACATTCTATATTCATAGATTCCAAGTTCCCTCCTAGTTCTGACATTCTGGCTTCTAACATGACCATCCCCTTCCCTATAATCTATGTTCTAAGCTCTGACATTCCATGTTTTAATGTTCTCTCCCAGCTCTGACATTCCATGTTCAAGCTCCCTCTTAGATCTGTATGCTGATAACAATAGCTCACATTTCTGTAGCACTTTGCATTTTCAAACCTCTTCATATACATTGCCTCATTTGATCCTCATAAACACCCCTTCAAGATAGATACTATTATTATCACAATTTTACAGATGAGAAAACTGAGTGGAGAGAGGTGTTTGGTGACTTGCCCTGGGTCATGCAGCAAGAAACTGTCTGAATCAGCTTTCAAATTCAGGTCTTCTGGATATACGACTCCATGCTGATCTGGACCCCTTTCTTCAACGATGCTTTAGCATCGTTAATATCTTCATTCGCCTATCTCCAGGGGGCCATTCATAGACTTTAAGTTGGAAGGAACCTTAGATACTTAGATCAATACTGCCCATGTTTGCAGATGGAGAAACTGAGGCCCAAATCTATCCTTCCCCCTCCTCCACCCAAGCTGAACAGTCCTGGGAAACCCCACAGTTGCTTTGGGCTCTTGGCAACTCCCAGGGACAGGGACCTTGGGGTTGGAGTTGGAGGCTATGAGCCCCTGCTCCCCCTTCCCTCCCCTCAACTTCTTTCACCCAAGGGTTGGGAGGAGGTTAGGCATGGAAAATCTCATGTCTCATGGGCTCCATAGGAATGCAGGACTTGGTGGAGATGGCCCTAGGAAGACCCCTGGGGCCAGAGGCATGGCCCCTACTCCAGTGACCCCTGTCTCCTGTGCTTCCCGCCCCTGGCTATTTTCTGCCTCCTTTGTTTTCACTTGGTAGCTGGCCAGGTCATGGGGCCCCCTGAGCGCAGCTCCCTCCCTCCTAGTTAAAGGGTCCTGTGGCCTTGGACAACTTTTGTCTGGGAAGGAGGATGTGCATGGAAGGGGCAGAGAAAGAGGAGTGACAGGGGTGAGGGGCCCACAGAAGACCCCAGGAAAGACTGGTGCAGGGGAGGGACACCTTGGCTTCCCCTCCCTAGGCCTCAGTTTCCTCATCTGTAAAATTCTGAGATTGGACTAGGAGACTTCCAACTCTAAGTGTTGGAGCCGAGCAGATGAATCATCCCTTTCTGGGCCTTAGTTTCTTGCTCTGTGCCTCTCACACTGGGCCTGGAGTCAGGAAGACCGAGGAGGGGGGCGGCACGTGTCAGACACTTGCTGTCTGTAGGACTCTGGCCAAGTCACCCAAGCCTCAGTTTCTTCAACTGTAAAAATGAGGCCAATCCAAACACTTACCTCCCAGGGTTGTTTTCCTTCCCCTTTGAACAAATCAAAATGAGTAAAAAAAAAAAAATCACAGATGGCTGGGCCACAGATCGGATCATTTAGAGCTGATTAGGGCTTAGATTATCTACTTCAAATGCCCATTACACAGACAGAACATGTCCTGGGTCGGGCCCAGTCCCCTTACCCATCTCTCTTCCATTGGCTTGGCCCCAGTTCTTAGGCCTCATTCCTAGACCATGAGACCTTCAAGTTAGCCTGAGGCCCAGGACTTCTGGGGGAGCTCAGGGGGCAATGGTTTGTTTATACCTTGTAGATGGTCATGTTACCAGAGGAAACTCTTCCCTCAGCCTTCAATGCCTCAGATAAATGGCCTGGCCTGATCCATGAGCCCTTGGACCAGGGGAACTGTGCAGGTTCTTGGGCATTTTCCACAGCAGGTAGGGGCTGGGGGTGAGGCCAGGCTGGAAGCTGGACAAAGACTGGGGGGTTTGGACTGGGATGGGCTTGGTAGCAGCACAGGTGAGGGCAGAACCTGGGTTGTGTCTCTCATCACTGCCTCTACCTGCCCTATTTCTCTCTCTAGCTGTGGCCTCCGACCGCATCTCTATTCACTCCATGGGTCATATGACCCCAGCCTTATCCCCTCAGAATCTGCTGTCCTGTGACACTCACAACCAGCAGGGTTGCCGGGGTGGGCGGCTCGATGGGGCCTGGTGGTTCCTCCGTCGCCGTGGGTGAGCAGACTTGGGCCCAGAGGGAGCCCCTGGGTGCTGCAGAAAGGGACCACAGGGGAGTCCATGGGCATAGATACTGAGGTTGGAGGATAAGAGGACCCAAGGAGAGGATTCTGGCCAAGGGGACACTGAGGAGGTGGGCAAGAGAGGCAGAAGGCACCAGCAGAGGTCTCCTTCACCTTCTTTTCTCCCTACCTCCCTATGTCTCTTCACAGGCTAGTGTCCAACAACTGCTACCCATTCTCTGCGGGAGATCAGAATGGGGCAGCCCCTGCGGCCCCATGCATGATGCACAGTCGCCACATGGGCCGGGGCAAACGCCAGGCCACTGCCCACTGCCCCAACAGCCGGGCCCATGCTAACCACATCTACCAGGCCACACCTCCCTATCGCCTCTCCTCCCATGTGAGAGCCAAGGCTTGGGGGGCAGAGAGAGGGGAAGGAGTGAGGGAGCTCTGGAGATAATGGGGAGAGGGGAGGTGGGAGACACCATAGGGTAGGGTGACCCAGGCAAGAGCATGACTTGAAATAGGGAGATAAGGGTCTGGCCTCTGGAACCTCTCAGGTCAGCCTCATACCTTTCCCTAGGAGAAAGACATCATGAAGGAGCTGATGGAGAATGGGCCTGTTCAAGGTAAAGGCCTTTCCCCCTCTGTACCTCACCATCCTCCTCCCTCTGCTCTCTTTCACTCTCTTCCTTTTCCTCCTCTCCCTCCCTCCCTGACCCTGGTTCCCACACTCAGGAATTGGCAGAGATTTTGGAAATTCCACCTCATCCTGAGAACAACCCTCCCCCCTCATCCCCACCTGTTGTGAAAGGCTCTATGCCCTAGGCCTGTTAGGCAGAGGTCACAACAGATACCCCCTCAAGAGACTCTATTTCCGTTTAACCCTAAACAGAGGCCCAGGGCCATGCCCACCCCTGGCTGGCACAAATGAAGTAGTGTGGACATCCTGAGCCCACTAACCCATCCATCCCAGCCTAGGGAAAAACCCCATCCCCACCTCTGGCCCTGACAGGGAGATGGTACTCGGTGGAGAGGGGGGAGAGGGCATTGACAGATTTCAGCCTCCCCCTGCCTTGGTGTATGGGTATGGAGGAGATATCCTGAGCAGGTGCCCATCAGACACTCCTATGCCTACAGCCCTCATGGAGGTGCATGAAGATTTCTTCTTATACAAGAGTGGCATTTATAAGCACACGCCGACTAGTCTGGGAAAACCTGAACGTTACCGCCAGCATGGGACTCACTCTGTCAAGATCACGGGGTGAGAAGTGCCTTCTGGGAAAGATGCCAGGGTCAGCATCAGCAGGGCCTGGTCTGGGGGCTCCAAAGGGGCATCCAAGTGAAGTAGGATGAGCACCACATTTGGAATCTGGAGACCTGGATTCAAAAGCCAGCTCAGTTATTGACTGCCTGGGCCTTGGCCAAGACCTTTCCCTTCTCTGAGGCTCAGTCTTCCCATCTGTAAAATGGAGAGCTCCTGGAATTCTATGAGTTTCTGTTCATTGTGCCTTAGAGATGTCCCTGGCTGCTTTGAGAGCAGTAGAGCTGGGAAGAAGTAGCTGTCCTAGGCACCAAGGGGCCCTGCCCACCTCCTCCTGCCAGATCCTGCATTGTCCACACCTGGAGGGCACAGAGAGGATTAAATTGCACGTTAGAAGTGACCAGTCTTAATTTACCCCACTCAGTGGACACAGAAGGAAACTGAGGCTCACAAAGCAGGGTCTTGCCAAGCTGAGGTTCTAACCCAGGTCCTCTGACTCCAAATCTAGGGTTCTTGAACTCAGCCCCTTCCACTTGGCACTAGGAAGGAATGATTTGTTCCCCTTCCCCTTTCCTGGTACTTTTCAGGGCATAAAGAGGAGGGGGAAAGGGTGACCCCCGGGCAGTAAGCATTCCAGCAGGAAAGTCACACTGATAGTCCACAACCCCAGTCACCATGGCAATTGGGGATTGAGGAAGGGGAGGGGGAGTGGCCCTAGGGAGGCCCAGCTGAGGACCTCGGAGGGGCGGGGTGGAGCCCAGTCTCCACTTAGAAGGTCAGGGTAGTGAGTGGAGTACCTCAAGGCCTCTGGCCTGGGAGCCGTGAGACCTGGGTTCTAAGGCCTAGGAAGGCATTGCTATATGACCCTGGCCAAGTCCCTGCCCATTTCTGGACCTCAGTTTTCTCCTTTAGATGATGTCTGGGCTCTTTCCAGCTCTGACATACTTTGAACTTGGTTCTAACTCCCCTCTCCTGTCCTAAAGGTGGGGAGAGGAAATTCAGCCTGATGGACAGAAACTGAAATACTGGGTAAGTCCCAACAAGTACTGGGAGGTGGGAGGGGAGGCACCCTCAGAGCTCCAAAGCTCCTGTTCTTAGAGCCCCTGTTCTTAGAGCCCCTGTGTGGGAGAGGGAGAGGGGAGCCCCTAGCCAGAGGGGTGGATGTGACCCCTGCACTTAGGTTGCTGCTGATCTGAATGCAGAAGCCAGGAATTTAAGGCCTGGTTGTGACCAGGAATCTCTCTCCCCCTCTCTTTTCCCTGACAGACTGCCGCCAACTCCTGGGGCCCAACCTGGGGAGAGAATGGTTATTTCCGAATCGTCCGAGGGGCCAATGAGTGTGACATTGAGAGCTTTGTAGTGGGTGTGTGGGGCAGGGTCGGCATGGAAGACATGAGCCCACACCACTGAGCCCCCAGCTTTTGCCTGTCCAAAGCTTTGGGCCTTCTCCTGGATGAGGATTTGGGCATCCTACAAGAAATGCCCATCACCCATCCCCTGCTGCCCAGATCTGGAGCCCCAGCCTTGTGGTGCTAAGAAGTTTGCTTGGGTTGGGGTTCAGATCCCACAGCCAGCAGAGCTCCTGATCCCTGCCCCTTCCCTGGCCAAAGGGAGGGGGATCCAATCTGCTGAAACAGCAGTCCCCTTGGGGGCCCTCTACCCCCTGCCCTCCTCCCCAAATCCTGCCTTTCAACCTCAGCGAAGCGTGAGCTGCCCCTAATCCCTGCCTGCTGATGTTGCAGTCCCAGGAGAATGGGAGCATGGGGCAAGGAAGTCAGAGGGGGACAGAAGGGGTTCTCAGAGCCCCCGGGAGCTCCCTCTCACTTCCTCTTTCCCAGGAATATATAGAGGAGGCTGCAGACACCCAATCTCTCAGTCTCTTCTCTCAGGTCCCCTCACCCCTCCCACCAGCCTTTCTCCTTTCTCATTTCTTGATGGCTTAGGGAGCCTGCTGAACCACAAAAAGCCCAACGAGGTGCACCTGGGGTCCTCCTGAGCGCTGATGGACACCATGCTGGTCTCCACCCAGCAGTACAGAAGCCTGGGTTCAGGCCTGTGATACCTCCCCACCCCTCTGCTGAGGCTGATACCACTTTCCCTTTTCTCTTTCCTGTACTTTCAGTCTTTGAGAATATTTATTTTGCTTATTATTGACTGTGAATAAACCTGATTCACACACATCGAGCTGCCTCCTGTGCTAGGCAGCACCCAATTGGCCCTTGCAGACCACTGCCTGCAGGTCCTTGGGCTTTGAGTTCTCTGACTAGGATGTGTATATGGAGGGGTTGAGCATAGGAAGTGGGGAGACTCTCACAAAACCTAACCAGGGGATGGGTCAGACTGAAATTCAGTTCTATTCAGTAAGTATAAGTGACTCATATATGCAGAGAAAGACCTCCCCAAGCTTGAGGGAGGAGAGAAGGACCATAATGCCATGCATGGTCTCCTCCCTTGGATATCCCCAAGGGTCAAAGGATCTCAGAAAAGGCCATTTAGTCCAAGAGGGACCCGGACAGAGACTTCCCTGACCATACTCTTGAAGCTCTCTGGTGGGAAGGACCTGCCCCTTAGCTCTATTCCTTCCTGGACTCCCTCTCACCACCCTGGCTCAGCCACTTGGCTGCCCTGCTTTCCAGAAGTTTCTGTTAACTCCTAGGCCCAGGTCCACCCTCTCCCTCCCTCCTTTCCCCCCCTCTCCCTCTCTCTCTATCTCCTCTATATCTCTCCATCTCTCTCTGTCTCTCTGAATCTTTGTCTCTCTGCATTTCTCTGTCTCTCCCCCCCTCTGTCTCTGTCCCTGTTTTCTTTCTCCCTCCCCCATCTCTCTGTGTATGTTTCTCTCTCTGACTCTTCATCTCTGTCTCTGAATCTCTGCCTCCATCTCTCTCTCCATCAGCTCTTATGGCTTCAGTTTTTTATCTCTACACCTATGGCTCCCAGATCTACAGACCCGACCCTAAGCTCTCTCTCAAGCTACAGCTACCTATTGGACTTTCTGATCTGGATGTCCCATTGCATTCCAAGCTCACGTCCAAAACAGAATTTATTCTCCGAGTCAGCGATCTAAGGATCTAGGTTCAGAACCTGCCTCTGATTCCTACCCCATGGTTACTGTGTAACTGTAAGTCCTGTAACTGCCTGAGGCCTCAATTTCCTCATCTGTAAAACAAGGCAGCTGGACCAGATGGCTTTTGAGGCCCCTCAGCTCTAAATGTATGAACCTATGCAATATCCCCTCTCCTCTTCCCACTCCTCTTCCAAGCTTCCCTGGTTCCGCTGAGAGTACCATTATCCTTCTATCACTTGGGGTCATAGGCTAGAAAGTCATCGTTTTTCAGTTTCACTTTCTCCCTACCCTCATCCAAACAGCTGCCAGATCTTGTGAGTTCTGCCTCAACCTCTCTCTCTCTCACCCCCTCAGTTCAGAACCTCATTTTCTTTCACCTTACTGTTATCACCTCTAATTGGTTTCAAGTTTCTCCCCTCTTTAGATCGTCTTCCAATCAGCTGCCAAATGGATATTTATAAAGTACATATCTGATTGTGGTATTGCCTCCCAATTACTTCTTGGTTGTTGACTCATTTCAGTCATGTCTGTCTCTTCATGACTCCATCTGGGGTTTTCTTGGCAGAGATACAGGAGGGGTTTGCCATTTCCTTCTCCAACTCATTTTACAGATGAGAAAACTGAGGCAAACAGAGTGAAGTGACTTACCCAGGGTCACCTAGCTAGTGAGTATCTGAGTCCAGATTTGAACTCAGAAGATGAAGCTTGCTGACTGGCGCTCTGTGCACTATGGCTCCACCTAGCAGCCCATGTGTGTTATTTCTAGGATCAAATAAAAATTCCTTTGACATTTAAGTCCCTTCATAACCTCATCCCAACCTGCCTTCCTAGGCTTATTATGTTTTATTACCACACCTACCCACCCCACAACACACTCTATGGCCCAACTGAACTGGTGATCTTGTTTCTCACGCACAACATTCCACCTCTTGCCTCCATGGTTATGTGCAAATCGTGCCCCACACCTGGACTGCCCTCCCTCTCACATCCATCTCTCCCCAAGTTCTGAAATCTCTTTAATATAGTCGTGTTAAACTCAGAAACCGAAGCCACTAAACCTTAGAGAAGGCTCTCTATGGGCCATATATTGACTTAGAACACCACAAATGAATATTATCCATGTTTGATTGCATTTTTATTTATTTTTTTAATTTCCCAATTATATTTTAACCTGGTTCGGGCTGTAGTTCAAATACATTTCCAACCGTTAGCGCCTCCCTCCAAATTGTATTTACTTGGTGTGTATCTTGTATCTGCTCATATCTGAACGTTTTTCTTCCTATAGAGTGTGAGCCCCTTGAGGGTAGGGACTGTTTTACACGTTGTGGTTGTATTCCTAGCACCTAGCACAGTACTTACTTGGAGCTTAATAAATTCTCGTTTGATTGATTCCTTGATTGAACCTGCATTTGGAGACTCAGATGCAGCCCCCAGTGCAGAAGGAGCAGAGGTAAGTAACTGACTAAGTGGCTGTCACAGTCGCAGTACAATGTTCTAAGACTCCAAAGGTTCCCTTCCCCTCAGATGACCTTAGCGGCCTCCACAAAGTCTTTCAGAGCCATCCCTATCTTGGTGTGAAGATGACCAGAGCTGCACAGCTGAGTTTGGAAGACCGAATCCAACTCTGCCTGCTTGTGTGATTTTGGGCTCCCCCGTCTCAACCTCAGTTCCCTCATCTGTAAAACAGGGATCATAATAGCTTCTAGGGTTGTTGTGAGGCTGAAATGAGGTAACATATGTAGGGAAATGCTAGCAATCACAATTATTTCAAGGACACGCAAGTGGAGAGTGCACTCTCCATGATGAAAAGACTTTGAGTATGGTCTCAACAATGGACTGACTGAGTCTGTTTTCCAAAGGCCAGCTAAAGAGAGGAAGGGGTAGAGAAATTTTACAAAGAGCTCCGAAAAGTTCTTTGACTGAAATAATATATATACATTGATACGAGAGGCAGCACGGGTAATGGATAGAGTCGTTTGGGAACCAGAAAGACCTGGGTGTGAAAGTCCGGCCTCTGACCGACACTGAATGTGTGGCATTCTGGGCCAGTGCCTTCTCAGCGCCCCCACAGGCACCTATTTATAAATTGTAAAGAAGGAAGGAAGTCTTTATTAAGCGTCTACTATGTGCCAGGCACTATGCCAAGTGCTTTACAAACCTTATGCTGTTTGATCCTCACAAACATTCGGGGAGACCAGTGCTGTTATTACCCCCATTTGACAGTTGTGGAAATTGAGGCCAACAGAAGTGAAGTGACTTGACCACAGTCACATAGCTAGTAAATGGCTGAGGCCACATTTGAATTCAGGGCTTCCTGATTCCAGGTTCAGTTTCAAGAAGAGAATGGCCTGCATTGGTAGAGGGAATTCCTTCATCTAGGTGCAGGGGTGGGTCACTTGTGGGCTTGAGGCCACATGTGACCTTTTAGGTCCTGAAGTCTCGGTCCTTGAAGTCAAAGGGCCCACACTTGAGGACCTAGAAGGTCACATGCCACAGGTTTCCCACCCTTAAAGAGGATCTCTAGATCAATGAAATCAGGGGTTTGGACCCTCTCTCCTCTCACAAAGATTTTGGCACTTAGAGACTCCAGTGCAAAAATAGGAAAAGGTGAACAGGGTGTAAGATAATAGAAAGTATGGACCAAGAAGAAGTCATGTGATAGACTTGTAGTCTACACCAAATTTCAGGCTTACACCTCCAGGAAAGAGTCGGATGACAGAGCAACAAATCATACATATCACAGAAAGTGAAACTGATTAGACTTTAAAAGACAGGAAATTACTGTTTGCTGATGTGAAAGGCATTTCTCATTTATTTGTTTCTTTATATAGTCACACTACCAACTGGTTAGAGCAAATGTCCAAATTAGTATAAAGCTAGAAGAAAATTAAAATGAGAAAAATCTATGACATATATTTAAAATAGCTCCAACCTGACCCATTTAGACAGGTAATTAATGATGGAAAATGGAATCTGGATGGAATAAAGGATACAGGCTCCTCTGAGAGTAATTTTATATAGAAGCTTAACTTAAGTCAATTGTCCAAAAGAAGGAAAGTTAAGTAAATCTAAGCTTAAAGTAAATTTAATTAAAAAGTTAAATCCCCAAAGCATCCAATAAACAATTGATTGATTTGTCAGTGGAAGAGAGATGGTAGCCAAGGGCAATAGTGGCTTACAATATAAACTCACTTGTAAAATCTTACAGATAAGGCCATTCAATGATAGATATTTATGAAGTATCTACTATGTGCCAGGCACTGTGCTAAACCTCAAGGATACAAAAAGAGATGAAAGACTTCCCTGCCCTCAAGCTGCTTACCATCTATTAGAGGAGAGAAGATACAAATACAAAGTTTCTTAACCCCTTACAATCTGGCTCCTTATCATTCCACCAAAACTATTCTCTCCAAAGGTATTCATGAAGAGATCAAGAGAGAAAATGAAGGCACCTATTATAGATGGACTTTTTGGGGAGTTTAGCTATGAATAGCAAAAGATATATGGGATGATGGCAGGGATGGAAGGATCAAGTCAGGGCTTTTTTCAGGATGGGGAGACACAGACATGTTCATAGGCAGGAGGAAATGAACGAGCGGACAGGGAGAGATTAAAAATAATGAAAGAGTGGGGATGACGGAGGGGGTTGTCTGCTGGAGGAGATGGGATGCAATGGAATCACGTGGGCTTAGCCTTGGTGAGGAGTAAGGCCACTTCACCATGTGAGCCTGGAGTGAAGAAGGAGAGAGTGACAGGAGGCATCTGAGTGACAGGAGATGAGGAAGAGAAAAAAAGGAAGTTCATGGTGAACGGCCTTAATGTTTGCTGTAAAATGTGAGGCAAGATTCTCAGCTGAGAGAGTGGGAAGGGGAGGAGACATGGAAGGCTGGAAAAAGTTCCAAAAAGGTTTGGGAGAGCCGCTGAGGAGAGTGGGAGAATGGGCCAATGAGGGAGGTACAGTAGTGATGAAAAGTCATAAGAGAAACCATAAATCAGAGGTGAGGGAGATGGTTAAGGCCAGTTTAAGGAATCTTTGGTAATAGACCCAAATATGCCAAGTCATCCTGAAGGCAATTAGGGATTAACCAAGGAAGACAACAGGTGATAATGGAAAGGATCCACAAAATCTCAACACAAGCCTTTTTTTTTAGCCACCGTCAAGGATGATGGAATCAGCACAGCCAGTGTCCAACATTACAGTGCCAAGTGGGTAGGAACGGTACTAAGAGGACGATGGCACCTGAATTAAACCACTGCACATAGAGCAAGAGGCAACCCAGTGGGAAGGGTCTGAGCAGAGGTTCACAAAGTACCTGTTAGTACTTTAGTAAACACTATGTGCTAAGGCTGGGGATACAAGAAGGATAAAAGACAATCCCGGTCCTCAAGGACTTTACAGTCCAATGGGGGAGACCACATGTAAGCCATACCCAGGATAGCCCTATTCAATGGATGGGCATTGCCTCACCCTAAGTGAGCACCTGCAAAGACCTTGGCCTAAAGGGCCCAAGGTCTCCCAGTGCATGCTGGGCCATCTCCAGTCATCCTGATGAATATCTGGTCACTGGATTCAGATGGCTCTGGAGGAGAAGTGAGGCTGGTGACCTGCACAGCCCTCCCTCACTCAAAACAAAGTCAAGTGCAAGTCACGTCATCATTTCTCTGAAGGCACAGTCTTCTTTGGCAATGAAGGATGAACACAATACCCAGGACAGATAAGAGATAATTAACAGAGAGAAGGCACTAGTAGAATTAAGAGGAATCAGAAAAGGATTCCTATACTAGGGGAGATAGCAAAAGTGGAGGAAAAGTCTCAGGACCTTAAAGATAACAGAAACAGAAAGCAGCTACCAAGATCACAACCAACTTTTGTGCCCGCCCTTCCTTCCCTCCTGTGAGAGGGCTCGCAATGAGCATCACCCAGAGAGTCACGGAGCAGTGCAGGAGAGGCGTTGGCTGGGCATGGGGTGAGAGAGGGGCGCAGAGGAGGGGCGTGTGCGTGTGTGCGTATGTGAGTGTGCATGTGTGTACGCACGTGTGTGTATGCGTGTGCACATGTATGTCTCTGTGTGTGCGTGTCTGTGTGTGCCCGTGTGTCTGTGCGTGTGTGTGCATGTGCGCGCGCGTGTGTATGCGTGTGTGTGCGCGTGTGTGTTGTGTGTGAGTGTGTGTGTATGTTGTGTGAGGGTGTGTGTGTGTATATGTGCGTGCGTGTGTGCGTGCGTGTGTGCGTATGTCTGTGTGTGCATGTGTGTGCGCGTGTGCATGCGTGTGCGTGCCTGTGTATGTGTGTGTACGTGTGTCTGTGTGC
This sequence comes from Bettongia penicillata ogilbyi, assembly GCA_023548195.1. Classification (NCBI taxonomy): domain Eukaryota; kingdom Metazoa; phylum Chordata; class Mammalia; order Diprotodontia; family Potoroidae; genus Bettongia; species Bettongia penicillata. The sequence goes on from JAJHZJ010000128.1 coordinate 8,379,718, forward strand.
GTGCTTGTCTCTGTGTGTGCACATGTATGTCTGTGTGCGCACATCTGTGTATGCATGTACATGTGTGTGTGCGTATGTGTGTGCGTGTGTGTGCTTGTGTGTCTGTGTGTGCATGTGTCTGTGTGCATGCGTGTGTGTGTGCGTAGGGCAGCTCACAAACACAAGGAAGTATTATGGTTTTGTCTCATAGTCTGATGAGTTGCTTTTCCTATAAAAGCCCTTCATTGGCTCACACCTCCGACCAAAAAGGGTGTGAAGTTAGGAGTGTCCCATTGGTTTCAACCCTTTCAGACTTTGAAGGGTTGATGTAAGGGAAGTATATTTCTTTAGTTTGCTTTAGTCATTCCCTGATGGACAGGTGGTGCAGTGTATAGAGTGCTGGAGGTAGGATGTCCTGAGTTCTAATTCAACCTCAGACATTTATTAGCTGTGTGCCCCTGGCAAATCACTAAACTGTCATCTGCCTCAGTTACCTCAACAGTAAAATGAGGATTAAAAAAACCCTTCCTGCTGTTGTTGTGAGAATGTAATATTTGCGAAGTGCTTTGTAAACTTTAAACTCACTAGCACTCACTAGCTATTACTGTTGGAGAGTGGTCATTGGCTGGTCAAAGGATCAACACATCCCTGGTGGTCTTACAAAGTGTGATCAAACTCTGAGACAGAGTCATTCAGGCGGTCAAGGAGAGACCTAGATGTGGAGGTAGAACCCAAGTCTTGGGAGGGAATTGTTCTTTGCGTCTTCCTTGGTGAATCTTCCAGAATGCATGAGAGGAAAGGAAGCCTTTCTCTTCATTCCCCCCTCCATTGGTAATAGCATCCTGGGATGATGCAATTTCTCCAGCAGGAGTTACTGCACCCAGCATACCCGGGGAGCAAGCCCAGAGGGTCCAGCCAGAGAGAAGAGCAGGAATCCTTACCCATCAGAGACACTGCACCAAGAGTAAGAAGTATGAGGATACCACCCAAAGTGAAAAGACGCAGGAATCCTGAAATTCTGGAGTTGTGAGTTGCCCTGGACATGTGCATTCATCATGAGCATATGTGCCTGTCTACCAGTAGGTTTTATATGTGTGCCCATGTTTCCTACTGACACTGTGGATATTTGTAGAAAAGCATGGTCCAAGTTTGTGGAGGGAGCAGAGGGGAATATTCTGTAGCTCTTGGGCATTTTGAAAGCTCAGGACAACACTATTCCAGAATCTGGGTATTGCTGTCAGTCCAGCATCGATGCCTCAAGGAGCAGGAAGTGACCATTGAGATTTACCTTTGGGACCCTGCCCAGCAGTAGCTGAGATAGGTTCATCTCTCTATCATGCTGCATCTGGATGGGAATTTGGTGGGACTAAGGCCGTGAAGAAACTGACCTAAGTTTGAGCCCACTCTTTCTGGAAAACAAAGTGAAGTAAGGGAGAGAAAGTCTTGGGGGGAAATATTCTTGACATATCGTTGAAATAAATATCCATTCCCTCCCCACATCTTTTTTTTTGGTTACTTGATATTAAATAATTAAACAGAACGGGCTACTCACTGGCAACTAACAGTGGGGAAAACACAGCTGGTTTTGTCTCAATGGCATTAGAGAAGGGACCCTCCCCCCTCCCAGGATAAATCTAGAAGCTTAAAAAGAAGATGTAGCAAGTCTTGATCTGGGAGAGGAAGGTCAGAATTTACTCAATAAACTCTTCACAATTTAGCAGCTTTTTTGAGGGGAGAGGCATAGTTCCAAAGTGTTTTCCAGAATGGTTGTGCCTCTGTTTCTTTATCTGTAAATTAAGGGTGCTGGATTCACTTTGGGGGTATCTTTGACTATTCGCTTGTAGTTACTGATGAAGGTTTCTAGAGCTTTCTGTTGACCTTGATACTGAGGTTCCAGGACCTTTTTTGGGATCAGGAACAACAGGTCTTTCCTCCCTTTCTCAGAAGAAAATTAGAATTAATAAAAATCAACAGAATAATATTAACATTCATAAAAGAATAATTAATAGAATCAGTGAATGAATATTAAATAATTAATTTATTGAATGGGTTGCAGGGGCAAATTCACTGAACTCCAAGTTCTAAGAACCAAGACTAAATCCAACACTGCTCTTTACTACTTGTATAACCTTGGTCAAGTCTCACCTCTCTGGGCTTCTATAAATCAAGCATTTGGACTCGATGGCTTTTGAGGTGCTTTCCAGGTCTGGATTCATGACTCTGTTACTAGAGGGTGTGTGTAGTTCCTTCCAGCCCATGACCTGCCCAGGGTTACAACTTGCAAGAATCAGAACCAGAACTTAGGGAAACAGCAAGAGGTTCTAGCACCGATGTTAGCTCATTGTGTGCCCTTGTGTGTGTCTCTCACTTTCTCTGGGCTTTGGTTTCCTCATCTACAAAAAGAAGGGAGGGATAGAACTAGAGGGTGGCTTAAAACTCAAATAGAAATGGGCCCTTTAAAGTGGACAGAAGGATCCCCGCAGGCCCTGTACTGACTTTTGCTTCATTCAGCCATTTTTTCAATTGCATCTGACTCTTCCTGAACCCATTTGGGGTTTTCTTGGCAGAGATCCTAGAATGGTTTGTTATTTCCTTGTCCAGCTCATTTTATAGATGAGGAAACCAGGGCAGACAGGATGAAGTGACTTGCCCAGGGTCACCCAGTCACTAAGTGTCTAGGCCAGATTTGAATTCAGGAAGATGAGTCTTCCCAACTTCAGGTTCCCTGATCTATCCACTGAGCCATCTTGACTTAAAAACCCACAAATTAATATTATCTATATTCTATTGCATTTTCATTTTGTCAAATGTTTTCCCCCAGTTATATCAAGACTTGTTTCCCAATTACAAATATTAAAATATTAAAACAAACAAGCGACAAGTCCACAACTCCTGGTTAAGAACCCTTGAGCTAGTCTAATGCACCCATTTTACAGATGGAAAAAATGGAGGCCCAGAGATGTAGAGGATCTGGGTTTAATCCAGTTCAGGCTGCATACAGGAATGTTGTGGGCTGCTTGGGGCCTGCTGATGCTTCGGGACAAGATGACTCCAAAGTCTTTTCCAAGCCTTGACCTTCTGGGATTTTGTGAGTTTGGGTCTTTCGGACCCCAAGTCTGATGGTCTGTCCACTTTGATGCCCTGCCTCTCTGCTGGGTTGCTCAGGTTTCCTCCCCGCTGTTCCCAGGCCAATGACCTTCTAGAATCCCAGGGTTACCTCAGAGATCCTCTAATCCAGGGCCAGTCAACCTTCTTGGAGTCACAGACCCTTTGGCAATCAGACTGGTAAAGCCTATGATCCCCTGGTCTGAATTGTGTTTTCAAATGTATAAGATAAAAAGAAAGAAAACTAATTATATTGAAATACAGTAATCAAATTTTTAAAAATTCATGACTCTAGGTTAAGAACCCTTGCTCTAATCCAATGTACCCATATTACAGATGGAGAAACCAATGCCCAGAGATGTGATGTGATTTTCCACTGAGTCAGTGGCTCATGACATGAACTCAGGTGTTCCCACACCTAGCCTGGAATTCTTTCTACTACCCCATGCTGAAATGACTAAGGAGAAAGGCCAGGACCCTGGATTAGATCTAGAAGTAGGAAGGGGCTAGATGTGGAACTGGGACTGGGAGATCGGCAGGGAGCCAGAATGGGTGGGATCCTCACCTTTTGTCCCCCTCCTGCTCTCCCCCAGGAATCCATTGAACTGTCACAAATGTTCATGGGGAGGAGTGGAGAGGAGAGGAGGTCTGAGCTGCTGTCCCCACAGATCAACCTCTCAGGACTGATGAGCTGAGAGATGTCTCCCTGGCCTCCTGGAGGGGGAGATAGAGGGGGCAATTGCCAGCTTTCCCAGGCGTTCTGTCCCTCACTGCGCTGCCCCCTCCCTCCTGGCTGGTCCCTGCCTTAGGGACTGCTCTGAATTCTCATCTGCCCAGTATCAGTCCGTGCAGGCTCAGCTGGGTGAGGAGCTGGGTCAGTGCTGGACACTGGGGAAGGGAAGGAAGGGGAAAGGGAATAAATATTTATTAGGCACCTACGCTGTACATTCGCTTTACAAATATCTCTTTCACAACAGTCTCAGGAGGTAGCTGTTGTTATTATCTTCGTTTTATGGAAACAAATAGGTTAAGTGACTTGTCCTGGGTCACACATCTAGTGAATGTCAAAAAAATTTGTCTGAGGTCAAATCTGAACCCAAGTCTTCCTGACTCCAGGACCCATGCTCTTTTGACTGTACCACCAGCTGCCTGTTTGAGAGAGGATCTTTGGGTCTCAAAACCTTTTCAAGTCTCCTAAAGCCAGTTTTGTCATTAGCTCAGCACCTAGCCTCAGTTTCCTCATCCATACAATGAGAGGTTTGAATTCCATGATTCTAAGGTCCCTTCCTGCCCTGATGTTCTAGGATCTAACCTATTTTTTTTTAAGGTTCCTCCTTAAAAAAAGAAAAGAGTTCTAACACTGGTGTAGTTGAGGGAATAATGAGTTTAGGGTGAGGGAGACCAGGGTTTGACTTATTGGCTGTATGATCCTGGGAAAGTCATTGAAGCCTCTCTGAGCCTTAGTTTCCTTATTTCTAAAATGGGTATAAAAACAACTCTCATAGTTGTGTTAGGATAATGGATTTTTTTCTGTAAAGTACTTTGCCAACCTTAACACACTATTATATAGGTGAGCGGTTCTGCTGCTGCCTCTAAGGTCATAGTCAGCTCTGATATTCTATAATTCCAGCTTCCCCTTTCCTGTCCCAGGCAAGTCAAGAAGGAAGAGACGGCCAGAGGAATTAATGACAGACAACAGGAAGACACCCCTGATGGGGGTGGAAGGTGACTGGGGTTTTTCCAACTTGGGAAGCTAGGGAGGTCCTCTCCTTACAAGGTCAAGAGGATGGCCTGTGTGACTGCTGAGGGGCCCTGGGGGATCCAGCCAAGGAGGCCCTGCCCCCAGGCCCTGGTCATGGTTGGGGGATCCAGGCAGGGACATATACCTGCCCCTCCCCCTTGGGCATCACCTGAAAGGAATGTGGGGCCGATAAGGGGCAGCCATTGTCTGACTTCCTGTTTTCGGGGACGTCCTGAGCCTGGAAAACTCCCGAAGCGGGCAGGAGCCAAGGTCCTCCCTGGCTTAGGGAGGGCGGGGGACCCAAGCCACAGGAAGGAGGGTGGGTCTTCGTTAGGCAGTCCCCTGGGTGCCCTCCCCTCTCTGGGGAGACATGCTTGCATGCATAGCAGCACTGTCATCACCGAGGAACATTATGTACCTCTTGTCAACATTTGTTAATTCAATACTGTAAAATCACAGAAACTGGAAGGGACTTCAGAGGATACCTAGTCTGGCCCCTACTTGAATAGGAATGCCCTCTCCCACATCATGGCAATGAATATCCAGATGCTGCTTGGATACTTCCATCGACAGAGAGCTTACTACCTCCAGAGGCAGTTCATTCCATAACTTGATTGAGTTATAAAGTTCTTAATGTCAAGCTGAAATATGTCTCCCTGCACCTTCCACCTTTTTCTCTTGATTCTGCCCCCTGGGGCCAAGAGACATAAATCTGATGCCTCTTTCCCAAGACATACCTTAAGTGCTACCATGTCATCTCTGAGTCTTCCTCAGGTTAAATACCTCAATTTCCTCAACATATCCTCTGTAATTCACTCTCCAGATCCTCTATAATTCAGTCTCCAGTACTCTTGCCACCTGGGTCACTGTCCTCTGGATGTGTTTCAGTTTCAGTTTAAAACACGGCCCCCATACTTTGTCACAGTATTCCAGATGGGGTCTGAACAAGATGGATTGAGATAGGTCCCTTCCTTGTACTTTTTAACCCTGCTTTACTGAGTGCTACAAAGCACAGATCAGAGTTCCAAAGTGTGGGACAAGGTAAAAATCTTCCCCTTCCCATCCCACTATGCCCCCAAAAGCCCATAAGGGCTCTGTACCACAAGCACATGGCGCCAGGGATCTCTGTACCAGCCAAAGGACAATTATTTAAGGGAATGTCCAGTAAAGTGAGGCAGGGTCTTTTAAAGTGAGCAAAATCTATCCTGGGAGATGTATCCTTGGCACTGGGAATAGTCAAGGCCTGAGCCATACACACTCTCTGATATGGGCCACTGGCATCCAAAGGTCTCAAGGACTGTGATAGGAACAGACAGGGAGGACAGAGATGGAGACAGAGACAATGAAAGAGACAGGAATGGAGATAGAGGTAGGGATAGAGGCAAACAGACATGGACTGGGCAGGAGGAGTAAGAGACAGGAACAGAGATAAGGACAAAGACAGAGAGAGCAACAGAAACAGAGACAGAGATGGGAGAGAAACAGCCTAAAAAAGGTGTAGGGACAAAGTTGGAGCTAAAGAGCGATGTGGAGAGCTTGTGCCGTCTTTCGACTTTGCTCTAATATTTCCTGATGCATGGCATCTTTATGTTCTGTCACTGACATTCTCTTTTTCCGAATGTCTGCTTCCTTTTAAGTTATTCTTCTATATCTTGTTCTAAGTCACTGATTCTCTTGGAAATTCTTAAGGGCTCTATTTTGTTTCTGGAACCATCCTTTAATTCCTTTCTTTAGCTTCAGAATCATTTTTTGTCACTTTGCAGTTGTTCCCAACTTGTTTCTGGGGCTCTTTTTGACTGTAGTTGTTCTTTTGTGTCAACTCTTCATGACTTTGTGGACCATAGCATGTCAATAATGTCCATGAGGTTTTCTTGGCAGAGATTCAGAGTTGTTTGCCATTTCCTTCTCTAGTGGATTAAGGCAAACAGGAGTTAAGTGACTTGCCTAGGGTAACATGGCTAGTGCCTGAAGTCAAGTTTAAACCCCAGTCTTCCTGATTCCAAACCCAGTGTTTCATCCACTGAGCTACCGAGCTGCCTTCTTGATTGGAGTTACTGCAGTTATTCCATTTACTGAGTGAGTTTGTCCCTCCCTCCCTTCCTCCCTCCCTCCCTCCCTCCCTCCCTTCCTTCCTTCCTTCCTTCCTTCCTTCCTTCCTTCCTTCCTTCCTTCCTTCCTTCCTTCCTTCCTTCCTTCCTTCCTTCCTTCTTCCCTTTCTTCTTTCCTTCCTCTCTCCCTCCTTTTCTTCCTTGGTAAGGGATCAGGTACTTCCTTCCCCCTCTTTTTTATACAGAAGTACCTGCAAGAATAGGCTAGAATAGAACTCAAAGTAAAATCTCTGAGAGCATAGACTCTGATGAAGAGGTATTAAGGCCAACTAATCTCCATGTATACTTTGATCCCATCCTCTCTTGTCTTCTTCAGTGTTTGCATTCCACACTGCTGCTCTTCCCCATTCGCTATTATCTTTTCTCATTCTAATTTTCAATCTCTCCCTGTCTACTGCTCCTTTGAAGCTGCCCACAAATATAGGTCATCTCTTCTATCCCTAGAAAGACAGAGACAAGCCCTTCCCAGACCTAGTGCCTTCCTCTCTAACCCTACCTTGTATCTGTTCTATATGTATCTCATGTGTGCCTTATTTATGTATAAGTTTCCTCCCCTATTAGAATGTAAACTCCTTGAAACCAGTGACTTTTTTTTTCTTATTTGAATACCCAGCACTTAGTCAAGTGCCCGGAACATAACAAGCAATAACTGTAGTTGATTTATTTATTACGTGTCATCAGGTGGTGCTCTGAGCTTCAACTTCCCTTTATTCCCTGCTTTGAAAATGAATGAAGGTGGACTGCCTGCCTGGATCTCTGTGCAGGGACCTTCTCTAAGTCTCAGGGACTTGCAACCCAATCTCCAATGTCTTAATGCCTGCCCTGGTTCTATCTTGCCTTGTTTATCTCAGGGTTTAAAATATACAGATTAGCATACTCTATTTCATAACTTTATCAAAATGTCTTCTCCCCCATCCTATTAATAGCCTTATCTCTTTGCCAGCTTCATGTGACCCAAAGGAACATACACTCTTATTAGAGGTTATAGTACATTTACTGAACAGAGACAGAAATAAAAAATACAACATCAAAATGCCTGAGCAGCTGGCCATCTACTATTCTAACAAAGGTCTGAAATCTCAACCTTTCCCCTCTGAGTCTTCAGTGCACCTGAATGAACATTTATGGGAACGCTTTCCAATTTTCAGTCTTTGAAAGAAAGGAAAGGAATCATAGGAAGAGCTTAAAGGGCCTTTAGAAGTCATCCAGCCCCCTCCCTCATTTTACAAAGAAGAAAACTGAGGCTCAGAGAGTTTAATAACTTGCCCAAGGTCACAGAGGTTGTAAGTGATAGAACTAGGATTTGACCACAGGTTCTGTGACTCCAAGGTCAAGGATCTTGATGCTTCAATAGGCAGGCATCAGCACCAAGGTCGGGAACTGTATTGGTCTTCTCATGGGGACTGCCTGGTATGCTCCCCTGCCCCTATCTCATTGACTATGAGTCATTTCTGTGTTCTCTTACCAGGCTTCTCTCGGGGTGCCTGCCATCCTTATGACTTACCAGAGGTTCAAAAGCTTCCATCTCTAATCCATGGATGCCCAGAAGAGCAGAAAGAGCCACCCCACACACATACCCTATCCCACCAAACAGGCTCGTTGTCCATGCTGTGTCTCTCTGGTATGCCTGGCATGCCTGCTATAAAAAGTCTCCTCTTTGTTTTAAATGGTCTGCCACAGTACAGCATTATATGACCTTTCCCTAATGCATTTATGATAAAAGACTCAGGCTCTGCATTTTTACTTCTCTCAAGCCTTCAGAGACTCAGGAAATTGCAGGGAACATAACACAAGCTGTTTCGAAATGCAGGTCATGCTTTTACCCTGTAGCACTTCTTCATTACTTGTGAGATTTTCTTGTTTACTCATTTGTCCGATCTCTGCTGGCTTTCCGGGGTGGGGTGGGTTTCTTTGTGAGGATTTCTTCCCATTCTCTTCGTGTTTTGATTGGGGCGTGTATCCTTGTGTCCTATTTTAAGTCGGGAAGATCTGGCTTGGAGTGCAGCTATGTGATCCCGACCAAGTCACTTAATTTCTCTAGACCTCAGTTTCTCCACATGTAAAAAGAGGAGAATAGCAGCACTGATTTCTTAAGATCGAAGGAAATCAAATACTTAGCAGATTTTAAAGAGCTAGATCCATATCAGTTTTGGTGATTATTAATAATAATGATATTTGTGAAGTGCTTAACATAGTGTCTGGCACAGAGTAGATACCACAGAAATGCTAGCTATCATCATCATCATCACCATCGTCATCATCACCATCATCATCATCCTCATCATCATCTTTTCCGATGGAGGTCATATAAATCAGTCCAAGGACAAGTCACTAACCTGCTCCTTTCATTCTCCCTAAACATGAGATTTAACCACCCGACCTGCAGGGGCCTGTGTGGGGTGGAACAGTAGGTTCAGAGCCCATAAGGGCTAGATACATAACCAGCCCAAGGTCAAACTAGCACTAAGTAGCAGGCAGGATTTGAATCCACATCTAACGCTGTTTGCACCACGAGGTCTGCTTCCTCCTTCCTCTGCATGGAGGTCTGGATAGAGCTGCATCGGGGCATCCCTTACCACTCCCCCAGCCTCCAGGGAATGCATGGGGTGGCCTGACTCTAAGGGAGCGCTCCTGCATGGGGAGGGAGGAGGAGCAGAGGTTAGCGGGGCACTAGCGACATCTGGCGACTCAGTTTGCACATTTCATGTTTTGCCTCGACCCCAAAATGTACATCCCAGAGGGAGGCAAGATACAGCAGGGGGGAAGTGGAGGAAAGAACAGGGAAACAGACAGGAGGGAGGGCCCCTGGGTTCAGCCTAAATTCAAAATAACCTGGGCTGGGTCTGCCCTGCCTGCACAGGGAGGGAAGGAGATGGAGGACTCCACCAGGGACCCAGACACACACCTCCCCTCCACACCCACCCAGCCTTACCCTGCTCACCCAGGGCCTGACCCAGGCTTAGGCTTCCAAGGCAGGATTGTTGCTCCCCACCCAGCTCTCCGCTTGAACTAGGATGAATTTTTCTCTCCCTCTTCCCCGTCCTTGCTCTTTCTCCTCCTCCTTTGGCCCAGGGAGGGGAAGTCATCTAACCAAGACCACAGCACAAATAGTCAAGCAGGAACAAGTCAGGCCTCCTGAGTGCTAGCTAAGGGTTCTGAATGCCTGTCCTTCCAAATCCTCTCTGCCCTCTCTGCTCCCATCTAACTCAACCTCAGTCCTCTTTATTTCCTGAATTCAGTTTCCATTTGTAAAGGAGATTTAACCCCCTAATAACAGTTAGAAGGCCATAAAGGGAGTGTTTAAGAAGCTCTCTGTAAGCTTTTGACATGGTGTAAAGTTCTTTAATCACCTTGAGAGGATTAATGGGCCTTAGTCACTGGATAAAGGCAAGTGACCCACAGAAATATTTAGTGACCATCTGAAAGAACAGATCCCTTTGGGCATATATCAGAAAGCCAGCCAGCAGCCTAAGAGTGGGAGGTGAACTAGTCTGGAAGCAGTCATGAAATGAGACCCCTGCAGGAAGAAAGGAGGGATTACAGAGGACTCCCTCTAGCTATGCAGGTTGACGTCTGACCTACAGTTTAGGAGTCTTGGAGAGTCACCTGGGGCACTGAGAAGTTAAGGGACTTGGCCAGAAGCAGGCCTTGAAATCAGGTCTTTCTGGTCCCAAGGCCTCATCTTCAGCCACCACAGCCAGCTGTCTGCTGCTGCCTTGTTCATATCCATCACTTTTATGGCTCAGTAATACTTCATTACATTCATGTACCACAGTTGGTTTAGCCATTTCCTGATCGATGAACATTTTACTTTCCACCATAGCTTTTAAAAAGATGTGCACTGGGGAAGTAAGCAAGGGAAAAGGAACTGAGCAGGAGTACAGAAAGATGAATAACATCTCTCTCCAGTGAGACAGGAGGGGTTGAGACAGCCAGGAAGCAGATGAACAGAGAACAGGGAAGCCCTGGCTCTGTGTACAGGCAGAGGAGGGGGGAACAGTAAAGGGATGGGGACAGAGAGGCCAGACCTAAGGGAGTGGGTGATAGGGACTTTAGCAGCAAGTGATGCTCAGCCTCCCCTTCCCCTATCTCCCCTGCCCCCCCACTCCTAGGTTCTGTCTTCAGTACACAGTGCGCGTGTGCGCGTGCGCACACACACACACACACACACACACACACACACACACTATGTGCACAGCTAGACAGAGGCTTTAGAACTAGAATGAATTTTAGAAATCCTCTATTTCAACCTATTTATTTTTACAGCTGAGGAAACTGAGGGCCAGAGAGAGGAATGAACTCGACCAGCATCATTCAGCCAGTCACTGGTAGAACTAGGATTTGTCGAAGGTTGCACAGAAAGAGAAATGGCACACATTTGAACTCACAGCTTTTGATTCCGAATTCAACGTGTTTTTATTTGTTTTTATGCTACACCCAGTTACTTCTTATAGGGTACCTGTATACAAATACATACATATAAAAGTGTGTATGTAGAGATAAGCAGATATATAGAGAGATAAGTAGACATGTAAAACACATGTATATGCATATCACAGAAATAGATGAGCCATGGACATACAAAAAAAATCCATCCATGTACTCGTGTACACACAGTGACAGTCACATCAAGAGGTTTTCAATATGAAACAGAAGCACACAGCCATTCAGTCAATAAGCATTTATTAAGCTCCTACTAGGTGATACAATAGTCTCTGTGCCACATGAAAGATGCAAAAGACAGTTTCTGCCTGCCGTGTACATATTTTTAAAAATCTATGCTGGAAATAAAATGTTCATTGATCAGGAAGTGGCTAAACCAATTGTAGTACATGAAAATAATGGAGTATTAAACAAGCAAACAGATATGTACAAATAAGCAATATACAGGACAAGTGGAGGTAAATAAGAGAAAGAAGGCACCAGAACTGAAGGGTTGGGAAAGGCTTCCTAGAAAAGATGGGGTTTTAGTTGGGACTTAGAGGAAGACAGGGAAGGCAGTACATAGAGATGAGGAGGGAGAGCATTCTAAGTATGGGAGACAGCCAGAGAAAATGCCTAGAGCTGAGAGATGGAGTGTCCTGTTTGTGGGTCAGCACAGGCACCAGCGTCACTGGATGGCAGGATATGTGGGGGTGGGGGGTAAAGTACAAGAAGATTAGAAAGTTAAGGATAGGGGACTAGGTTATGAAAGGCTTTGAATGCCAAATAGAAGGTTTTGTATTTGATCCTGATGGGGACAGGGAGCTACTAGAGTTTATTGAGTAGGAGGGGGTGACATGGTTGGACATATGTTTTAGGAAAATCCCTTTGGTGGCTGAATGGAGGATGAATTGGAGTGAGGAGAGAAAAGATGGGCAGACCCACCAACAGTTAGTGCAATAACCCAGGTGTGAGGGGATGAGGGACTGGACCAGCGTGGTGGCAGGGTCAGAGAAGAGGAGATATTGCAAAGACGAAATCGAGAGCAGTGGCTATGAGGAATAAGAGATAGGGAGTAATCCAGGATGACTCCTAGATTTGTGAGCCTGGGGGATTGGGAGGAGGATGAAGTCCTCTACCATAACTGGAAAGGTAGGAGTGGGAGAAGATTTAGGAGAAAAGATAAGTCCATTTTGTCTACTGGACATCCAGGTGAAGATGTCTGAAAGGCAGTGGTAGATGCAGGATTGGGGGTCATATGTTAAAATTCTATCTTGTTCTGGTCCCTCTCCTCTTCCAGTTAGTATAGTAAGTAAATTTATAAATAGCTAGTATAAAGTAACAATGGTAGGAAGTAATATTGCAAAGGGAACCTAGAAGTCATTTATACATTGAGGGAGCACAAATGAATGGCACATAGTCTTAGGATGTGATTTGAGTTCATATGTGCTAAATCAGGGGAAGCCAGCGAGGCATCACCATGTGGGTCCCTCTGTCCTGCTAACCACCCATAGTTGTAAACCTCAGATAAACTCCAGACATTCCCAGCTAGACCAGGAGAATGCCAGCAATAGTTATACTAATGAACTAACCATACGGTGTTGCTGGTAACTGAAATGATGTGGATGTGTTAGTGCTAAGGTGGCAGAGTAAGAGTTAGCTCATCCCCAAGCAAAACCCTAAAAAAAGGTGACCACCAACTCCAGCTTCCCTCTCCAGAATCCTCCATCTGCTTCCAGTCCATGCTGCCTGAGGGCTCCCAACTTCAATCAGATGTTACGACTCTTTACGTAATTTCCCTTCCCCATTCTCCTGCCCAGGCTGACCGCCTCCCTCTCCCACTTTGGTCCTGGCCTCCCACCATCTGCCCCTGTACCCTTTGTGACATTCGTTTCTCTGCTTTCTGTGCTGCTTGCCTTTGTACCTGCTAGGCTTTACTGAAGTGTGATTGGAGCATTACTCCCCACTTGCTGCCATCCTGGTCTTTCCCGATGAGTATCCAGGGACTAGGTGTCCCTGCCCCTCACTGGACCCAGAAGGACCCCCTTGGGGTCCCATTTTCTTAGTTATAATTAATAATTATATAAATTAATGAGCAATTTAGGGCAGAATAGGCAGATTTAAGAGTCATCAGCATAGAGATGGTAATTAGATCCATGGATGCTGAGGAAATCACCAAGTTAAATAGTTACAGAGGCAAAAGAGAGGACCTGAGGGATACCTGTGGTTAGAGGAGGATCCAGAAAAGGAGACAGAACCCAGAGACAGTGAAAACCTAGAGAGAAGAATGTATCACAGAGCAGGGAGGAGAGAGTGATCGACAATGTCCAAGGCTGCAGAGAAGCAGAAATAAGGACTGAAAGAGGTCATGAGTAACTTCAGAGAGAGCAGGAATGATGGAATTTGGAAACTGGATTGTAAGGGGTTAAGAAGAGAATGAAAGGAGAGAAATGGTCACTTCTGGCCTTTTCAAGTTCAGTCACAAAGGGCAGAAGACTGGCACCCAGAGGCACAGTCACACGTGTGATTGTGCCTACATGGAGCAGTCCTACGTACAGACCCGTACACACAGATGTGGAAGCACTGCATTGACACGTGCATACACATATACATACACACACAGATACAGACACAATCCAGAACTCACTCCCTCCTTCCCTCCACCTGTTCGAATCCTTAGCTTCCTTCAAAACTCAGTTCAAATGCCACCTTCTTTCTACCTGAAGCCTTCCCCTGATCCCCTGGCTGCTAATGCCCTGCCCCACCCAACTAACTTGTATTAATTTTGCACGTACTGTGTACCAGCATATAAATACATTATGCAGGCTGACTCCCTTGGTAGAATGTGAGTTAATGGGGGGAGGGGAGGGAGCAGGGTTTGTTTGTTTTACTGTGGTCTTTGCTGTATCCTAGTACTAGAGCATTAACAAACACTTGATGTTTGTAGACTGCTAAGTATGTACGCATGGAAACAGTCCCACTGGGGACCTGCATACACATGCCTATATACAATAAAACGTATATAGAAACAAGCAGAAACTTCCATGCACGTTTGCACACACACACACACACACACACACACACACACACACACACACACGGATTGAGACCCAGCTCCAAACATACACGTCCCCGGGACTCTATTCCGGTCCCAGGGGGAGGATTTGTCTGGGAGCTGAACTAAGCAGAGTCAACCCTAGCAGACTTACCCTCTTCCCACGCTCTCAGCTCGGCCTGGGCCGGGGTCCAGTGAGATGACCCAAGCATGGGGAGGAGGGCAATAATGTCAAGGCCAGGGGTAGGGCGGGATGCCTAGTCTCCTTTGGGGACTGTCACTGACTCCAGTTCCTAGCAATGTGACCGCATTTCCCATCAATCGTTGGGGTCTGGCTTGACCCCTCTGCCCCTTCCTTGCAGACTCCTCCAGGGCAGAGTCTGAGCTCTGACTCTTCTCTGTAGTCTCTGGTTCACAGCCTGATCTCTTGGATTCAAACTCTAGCCAGGCACTTGCCCGTGGGCAGCGGCAAGTCTGGCCTGGTCTGGCGTCTTCCTGGCTCCCAGATGCTTCCAAGTGTCTTCCTCTCCTTTCTGTCCCATTATCCTGGGTTCTCTCCACCCCACTGAAGCAAGAAGGGGCAGCTGTATTAAGGGAATCACATAGTGCTGCCCAGAGCTTCAGAGAAAGGATTTTTAGATTATCTGGTATTTTCGATTATCCGTTTTAGAGGATAAGCTATGCTGGGATTATCACAAATTCCCAGGATTCTGTGCCAGAGAGAATTAGCTAATTCTGGATTTTCTGAGCTCTTACTCTATTCGACACTGGTAGGATTAATTGAGAAAAGGTTTGCTGGGCAGATGGCCCACCAGTCCAAGATCACTTTCATTGCCCAGAACTGTAGGTTCACCATCTACCACCTCATGAGCATGGTGTAGCTGGGTGGCCCTTGAGGGGTTTGTGGGTGGTCATTGAGGAAATCTGCCCAAATTTGCTAGGCAAGAACACCCTACCGTTCATCTGAAATGAGGCTGTGTACCTCCTTCCAAGTAGGCACGTCTTCTGAGGCTGGCACTTTTTCTCCGATGGACATCCCATCAGGGTGGCCATCAGCTCAGAGGGTGAATCAGAATCCCCCTGGCCCAGGGCAATGGTCACCAAGGTCTTCTTAGGTCTGGGGGACTTAAACACCAGTTTAGACCTGGAATAAAAAAAGTAGGTGATCTCTCCTTAGGGGTCCCAGACTACAATCAATGACCATATGAAAGGGGTGAAGACTTCGGGAATGGGGAGAATTTGTGGCTGGGGCCACCTTTCCTGATTCCTCAGCCAGTGTCCTTTCCTTTCTCAAGTTATAGTGATCTGCTTAAATGACATAATGCCTTCAGAGTGTCAAGCCTGGGCAGTGTTCTGTCTGTGAGTCCCCAGAGTCTAGCTTTGGTGTCTGGCATTCAAAGCCGAACTGAGGTTCAATTCCCAGAGTAGGTGCAATTTCATTGTACCCCGCCCTCCCCGTCTCCCCTCCCCCCCCCCCGCCCTCCCCGTCTCCCCTCCCCCCCCCCCCCCGCCATTTCTCCATGTTAATTCTGTATTTCGTTTTCCTCTGGTAGAATGTAAACTCTCTGAAGGCAGACCCTGCTTTTAATTTTATCTTTGTACTCTCAGGGCCTATGACAATACTGGGCACACACGGGCGCTTGTTGCATTGGATGACTGTCCACAAAGGAAGCTGTGGTGGGAGGGAGCTCTGGGGAGCTGTCTCCTCCTCCAGTGCTGGGACTTCACCCCAAGTTGGCTTCCACAAGCTTCCTTCTCCCCACCCCTGTTTGCAGTAAGGTACCCTGGGGTCACAGGCAAGAGGTTTTTTCCATTTTGTTAACTCCATTGATGTTTGTGCCCATCTGGGTTGAATGTTTTGTCTAAGGGCAAGTTCTGGGAACAATGGAAGCTGCTCTCTTCCTACTTCACGGCCTTAGGTCCTGGCAGCTCCCCACAGAACACAGGGCCCAGTCAGTTCAGGGAATGGCATGTCTTCCCAGCCTTCAGAAGATGCTGCCCAAGTCCAGGCTCCAAGCACGTGGGGGTCACTGGCATCATCACCACTTTACTTGGAAGGGACCTGGTCTCCCTTCCTCAAGGTCGGTTCTGGACGGTCTCTGTTGGCCTCCTGGAGCTCTGCTGGTCATTCCATTCATTCACACTGGATCCTCCAGGACTCCGGCTACAGACCAGACACTGGATTACACTGGCCTCCCCTAACCCCATCCCGAGTCTCCTGCAAAGCTCCGTCCACACTCTATCTCCTACAAAGGACCTTTTCTGATCCCCCAATGCTATAATAAAAGCCAACATTTTTATTGTGCCTACTACATGCCAGGTAAATGTGCTAAATACTTACATATCTTACCTCATTTGACCCTCTGTGGGAGAGGGGCTATAATTACACCCATTTACAAAGGAAGAAATTGAGGCAGATTGCCCGGGGTCACACAGCTACCAAGTATTTTAGGCTGGATTTGAACTTGGGTCTTCCTGATTCCAGGTCCAGTGCTCTATCTACTGTGGTACCCAGCCCGCACCTTCCGCAACATCACCTTGTGTTGCTATGCATCTGTTTCCCTGTATACATGCAATTCACTCTACCTGGAATTGTAGAGGGCTCTTAAGATATGTCTGTTGACTGGTTATGGCTGACAGTCTACAGCTCCCTGTAGGGAGCGCTGCCACAGTGGAATTTCTGGGCTCCAGGCCAGGCAGCCTGTCCCCAATGGCTGAGCTACCCTAATAGGTGAGTGAGAGATTATAGGTGGAAAGGCTCTTCTGGACGCTGGACATCCTTTGAGGTGTCTTTCCCCTGTGTTCCTATTCCACTCCCCACTGACTCCTATTCCTAACTTGGGATAAGATCAGTCACCCAAGAGTTAAAGCCTATGCTGCCTCCCCGCTGTCTGAGGCATTGGCCCCCAAGCCTACTATTTTAATTAAAAGCCGGTTGTAGCTAATACAATACACAGATGGCACAGAATGTTCCCTTTGCCCTGTCTAAGCTGCTTGAGATCTAAACAGCTCGGGCTCTAGGCAGGGATGGCTGCAGCAAGGTGAATCAGCAGGGGACAGGGGGGTTAGGGGCTTTGGCTCGGGCCTAACTCCTGGCAGCCCGGCAGCCAAACTGGCCAGTCTTGTCTTAACCAAGCTGCAGCACCTACCTGCCAGCTCTGACAGCCAAGCCATATGGTTAGCTACTGTGTCTATGAGCTATGGAAATAACAGCCTCCAGCAAAGTAACCTGACTGGCACCTCTAGTGACCACGTACCTGTCTGTGTTCACTGGCTATGCAGCCTTGTCCCTGGCAGGCTTGGACCCACTCATCCACAGGAAGGCCTCCTTGCTGGGCCCACGGGCTGGATCTAGCCAGACTCATGTCTCCTGGGTGGGTTAGAAGAAAAGTAGTCTAGCACACTCCCTTACAGAGGCAAGGAGCTGCCCTCTCTGGAGCAAAGCTCTGCCAAGGGGAATGCTAGGCATCTAGCTGAATAAGACACTCTAGCCCTGACCACTGAGTCTGCTCAACTTTATTAATGGGGCTGCAGCAGTTCCCCCTGAGCTCAGTATTTCTGCTCGGATGCAGATGCTTTAATGACAGTCAGATTCACTGCTGAGGCTTCACTGCTCATGCCCAAGGTGCTGCCCAGCTCACCCACGCACTGGAGCAGTGAGGAGGGACCATGGACTTGCCACAGCTCCTACAACTGGTTACAGGGGCTCTTCTGCAGTAGGTCCAGTGACATGGAGCCCAAGGTGGAAAACAAGTGTGCCAGGTGCCAGGTGCTGTGCTGAGTATTTTACAAAGAGGACCTCATGTGATCCTCACAACCCTGGGAAAGAGGGTTGTTATACTTTTTTTTTTCCAGTTGAGGAAACCAAGGCAGACAGAGGTTAAGTGACTTCTCCAGTCACACAACTAGGGTCTGAGGCTGGATCTGAAGCTGGGTCTTCCCAACTCCAGGTTCAGTACTCTCTCCACTGGCCATCAGCCAGAGCTAATGGGCAAGACAATCCACTATACTTCTGGACGGTACTTAGAAAAATTTCCATCACATTTAAGTTGAAATACGTCTCAGTAATAGCCCCCATCACCCAGTGCTAGTCTTGTCCTAGAGACGAGTAGAACAATTCTGACACTGCTTTCTTTCCCATAACAACCCTTCTTCCAGGGGAACCAGACTCCCAGCATGACTGCAGTACAAATCCCAGGCAGCGGGAAATGGTCCAAATGGGTCCTATCACAAGACTGGTCACTGTCTACGTCTGAAGATGACCTCAATTGCCAGGGCCTGTTTGGAGTTGTCCCCAGTGTAAAGAAGGCCAGCCCTGGGCTATCCAGTACTGGGGACACAGGGCAGAAGCTGTGAACTTGGCCAGGTAAGGGAAGGGAACAAAGTCGGACAGGGGCAACTCCGTGTGCTTGGCTTCACCAGCAGGGCTGTATCCAGCTGTGCTGCTGGGTCTGGAAAATGGTTTCAGGGACACGACTGATGTCCAAGTATGTGAGGGGCCATCACGTGGAAAAGGGATTAGGCCTGTTAGGCCTGGCACCAGACAGAAGAATCAGAACAAGGGGGAGGGGAGGAAGTTGTCACAGGGAAGCAGATTTCAGCTCAACATAAGGTAAGATGGTAACAATGAGGGGTTCCTCTGATAATAAAGCACAGATGCTGATGTGATACTTGATAATTCCAAAGAGTTTAGTCAAGTTCAATGTTAGGAAAAACATCCTGACAAAGAGCTGCCCAGTGGGAGGGAGTCAATCCAGCAAACTTCTAACTGTTTGAATCCCCAACTCTGCAAGGCACCGGGCTCAGATTGGAGGGATGGACCACTTATATGGGGAGGTCCCACAGTGGAGCCCTGAGTCTGCTGGCCTGATGCTCTCCCTTCAGAGCCCATGTCTATTAGCTGCTATTGGGGGCATAACAAAATGAGGACAAGAGAGAGGACGCATTTGTGAGGTAGTACCCCTTTATTGAAGCTTATGGATGTGCTGGACTTTTGGCCCCTATAGATTGAAAACAACAGAGATGCATTGGCAAAAACAGGCAACATGGGGTGGGGCTGGAGAGTGCCTGCCCCCACATACCCGAGCAGCAAAGAGGACCGGGCAGCAGGGGCTTCAGTGGGAAATGCCCTGCCGTGGTCTCCATTTCATCTTCAGAAAACCCAAGTCTAATATAAAATAACACAAAAGAAGCAAGGAGAATATATATGGGGTAAGAGTTGAGCTAGCACTGACACAGGCCATCAGGAAAGGTCACATGACTTGCCTGGATACAAAGGCCTGAGCTGACCAAGTCACTTGAAATCTTTAGCCAAAAGGGCCGAGCCTCCTATCTTCCAGGCCTGGAGGTAAGCTAGGCTGCCCACTGGTGAGGATACCCACAGCTGTACTGCCCCATCCTGCTCTGGGTCTAGGCCCCATGTCCACAGCATGGCAGTCATGAACAGATTCTAAGACTCCTTTCTAGGAACGTTACCACTCAAGAAAAGAGAGCTCTACTTTCTTTTGGGAGCGGTGGTGAAAAAAGGGAGAGGACAGGGAAAAAACCCCCTTCACTGTTTCCAGTTTAGGGGACAGGGGAAGGTTCTTCAAGGTCCCTGGATCTCCGAGGCTAGGCATCCCCTCTGGCTCTGCCCCTAAGGAGAACTCATGCACTGTGTTGAGGTCACAACATCCGTGAGGCTGTCATGATGAGGAACTCCTCAAAGCTGAGCCGGACACTGCCCTGCATGCTGGTGTCCTTCTCTCGGAAAGCCTCGGTCAGCACTTGCAACTGGGTGCACACCTGGATGAAGCGGTCCAGCTGCATGGCAGGGTTGGCAGAACGTGGGCAGTATCGGGAAAGCAGGAGCTGGGTGAACTGAGGGCTCAGGTTGTAGCCCATCTGAGACAGAGCTGGAAAGAAGGACAAACACCCAGGCTGAACACAGAAGCACCTTACTGCATGGAAACTTGACTCCACTGGGGTCCATGGAGACCAGTAAGCACTCACTCATGGGCAGGACACAACAGCAGGGGAGACCCCAGAAGTTGTCCAATCCAATCAGAACAGGGGTTCTGTCCTGCCAATCATAGGATCCGAGCTCTTTCGCAGGAAGATACCAAACAGATCACTAAGTTCAACCACCTCATTTCACAGAAGGGGAAAACAAGGCAGATGGGGAAAGTGTTGCCTAGTCACCAAGGTACTAAGTGGCAGGGAGCTGGGACTCCAAGCCAAGTGTCACCTCCACTACCTCCACTTTCCATTCCACCCTTTACCCAAAGGCTGCTCACATTCCATCTCCTTCAAGATGCCCACCTGCTTCCCTAAATCCCAGGACAACTGATGAGGGCAGGCACGATGGCACAAGCCCCCTGAGCAGGAGCTAGGCTGTTACTGATAGGCTCACCAGGCAGACATAAAGAGCAGCGACGCCAATTTCTCAATTTAAACGGGGGAAACTGAGGCTCAGAAGGAGGAAATGAGATGCCCAACAAGACTGTAAGCTCTCTGCTCAGGACCTCTTCTTTCACGAAGGGCACTGTGGCACTATAGCAAGAACACTAGATTTGGAATCAATCTGGGGCTGGAGTCCGACCTCAGGCGATAATTTATTATGCGACCGTGAGCAGGTCATTTCTCTGGGTCTCAGCTTCCTCATCTGTGAAATGAGGATGGTCAGACAGTTTCTAGGGTCCTTCTTCAACATCTCACATCTGGCACGCAGGGCTGGGCACATGGAACCCAAGCTCTTGACCTGAACTGAACTGTCCTCAGGCTTCTTGCTCACCCAGCAAAGGGGGAAGCTGGGGGAGACACTAAGCCCTGCAGGTCACAACTGTTCTGGGAGCTCTGCCCTGGACCATGTGACACCAGAGAGCTACATAACTGGTTATTCAAGGGCCTGCAGATAACAAACACTCCAATTTATCAGTTACTTAGGTTCCAAATGACTTTCCTGACCAATGGGGAGAGAGAAAAGAAACTCAAGCTGGCTGATCAGGCTACTAATCAGGGGCTGAAATCAGTGGCCATAAGGTGGTAGCGTAGCATTCATTATCTGGGATTCCATTCACAGGTAACCAAGAGCTTGCTGTCCAATTCTTAAATTAATGCAGTGAATTACCACAAGATCATTTCCTGCTTAGCTGCATTAACATCATGAGGTGGGTCTGTAGCCTTTGTCCTCCCGTGACCATGTAACTGTGGGAAGAACTGGGGTGGGGGGAGCAGTGGAGGGCAATGTCTCCCCCAATCTTCCTTCTTGATGGGGCAGTGGTCACAGCGTCACAAGAGACCTGGCCCCTCACTTTGACTGGGCCTGCTCCCTAAGACCCCTGGGTCTCAGGCTAAACTATCCAGCAAAGGCCAGGGGAGCTGGATGGAGTCTGGGCCTAAACCTCCCAGTCCGGCTGCAGATGGGCTGGTACTGTTTTCTCCTAGCCCAGACCTTGGCATCATTCAAAATGCTAGGCCTGCACCCTGAATACTGTCACAGCCAATCTGAGAACACAGCAGGTCCCCAGGGGTCATGTGGACAGGCCCTAGGGGCCAGCTCACCTTGCTGCAGCTCATTGTAGCTGATGGAGCCTGAGTGGTCCCGGTCATATTGCTGGAAGAGGTTCTTCCACTGCTGGATGAAGGTCCACAAGGCAGAAAAGCCAAAGAGGTCGATCCGGCCTGTCTTGGTCTTGTCAAACATGTCTAAAAGGGAGGGATTGGGGCCAAAGATGCTGTGACCACTGAAAATCAAGGGCTCCAAGAACCTGGCCTGCTGAGCTGTGGAACTTTCCACGTCCCCACTGCAGGGAAGATGACTCGCAACATGAGAAAGGGCACAGATGGAGGCAGGGCTACAAGATGGCCTAGGCTCTCTGGGCAGTTTCCCAGGGGCCTCTGTTTCTACCACTGACTTGTGGGAGTTGATCTGTCTGTATCACTTTACTTAAGTCATCTCTCTTGCAGGGAGGAACATAAAAGCAGAACCTCAAAAACGAGAAATGACTTTCCTAGTGTCACACAAAAGGTCATGGGTCCCCTCTAATCTGGAATTCAAACTAAGGTGTCTTACCCGAATGCCCCTTCTACTCAACCCAACGCCTGGAATGAGGAGGTTCCACATTCTACACAGGAATCACACTGGAGACCACTCCAACCCTACACTCCTTCCTGGCTTCAATCCACCAGATGCAACCATGTCCCAGGGAGCCAGCCACCTCTAAGGAGCTGGACAAGGAACTAGCCAATTTTTCAGGCTGCCTTCCTTCTAACTTCCTCCCTGCCTCAGATCTCATCGGTTTGCTCTTCAGTGAGTAGAAAGAGAAAAGGTAGAATGGGGCAAAGGGGTGAGACTCACTTATCATCATGAGGCAGGTTTCATCGTTGAATGCAGACCAATTGGAGTTGACCAAGGCCTGCTTGAGCTCCTTCACAGAGATGTAGCCACTGTGATCTGAATCCACTGTCTGGAACCAGGAGTAAGCTTCGGGGTCTACACCAGGAGGAATGCTGCCTGGGAGAGCAAGCAGATTGTAGAACCTGGGTCAAGCCTCTGATTCCAATCCCTAGAGCAGGGCAATTCGAGCTTGAGTTTTAAAGGATAATGTATCTCCCCCCCTGCTTTGTAGGAGAAAGACCAATACAAACAGAGCAGAAGCTCCATGAGAGCAAGGACTGTTTCACTTTTTATCTCTCTAGTACTAAGCACAAGAACTAGCAACTTAATACATGTGTGCTGATCGACTAAGACGTGGTATAGTTAAAACAGCATTAGACGTGGAGTGAGGTCTGACCTCCTGGGAAGGTCACTAAACTTCCTGAAACCTGAGGAGGAAGGTTGGGGAGGAAGGCTCAATATATATATATAAAATATAAGTCTGTCTTCTTTTAGGGAGAAGTGGGGCTTATAGGTTTGTAAGAATAAGTTAATAAAAATGTAGCAATAGGTCAACATTGCACAACAATACAGAAAAATTAAAAGGTCAATGATGCCATTTATTTTGAACTTTTTATTCACTATGGATCAATCTGTGTATGAATTATCACCTGCAGAACAATGGTTCCACTGGAGTGGGTACTTCCTTCTACATATATAGTCCCAAACACTTCTTATGCCCTAGTGTGGAATTTCATTAATTACTGTGGCTGAAAAACTTCCTTACTGGGGGTGGGGGGGTGGAGGGGTGGAGCCAAGATGGTGGAGTAGAAAGACGCATATACCCTAGTGATTCCCTCACAGCCCACAAAATACCTGTAAAAAATGACTCTCAACAAATTCTAGGGCAGCAAAAGTCACAGAATGACAGAGTGAAAGAGATTTCCAGCCAAAGGTAACCTGGAAGGCCAACAGAAAAGGTCTATTCCATGGGACAGGATGCTGAGCAGAGTGGAACCCAGCCCTGGCCATGTGGCATGGGGAGGAACAGGACCGGAACAGACCTCTGGGGCAGAATCCCCAGCAGGGAGGGGTCCAGATCCCTCAACCCATAAGTGACAAATAAAGTTTCAAAGGTCAGCATGGGAGGGTCAGTGACGAGGGCTCTCATCAGCTGAGAGGGGAGTGGGGTCGCCCCAGCACTGACCACAGGTGGTAGCAGAGGCAGTAGCTGCAATGAGCCACTATGGTGGCCACAGAAGCAGCCTGGGTCCACTGTCCCAGAGGCTCAGCTTAAAGCCTCTAGGGGAATTGAGGGCTGAGGGATCTGAACCTCAGCCCTCAGTGGCAGCCGCGCCCCCGCCCAAAGCCCCTAAAGGGAAATTGAGCAGCTGATCTGAATCTCAGCTCTGAGCAGGGTCCTGGGGGGAGGAGCAATAAGACCCTCCTCTTGACAAAGAATTCAGAAGTCAAGTAACTGGCTGGGAACATGCCCCAAAAAGGGAAAAAAATAAGACCATAGAAGGTTACTTTATTGATGAACAGATATCTCCTTCCATCCTTTCGGATGAGGAAGAACAATGCATACTGTCAAAGGAAGTCAAGGCTTCTGCCTCCAGTACCTCCAAAATGAATATGAAACGGGCTCAGGCCACAGAAGAGCTTGAAAAAATGTGTTAGCAGCTTGCTAAAGGAGAACCAAAAAAATGCTGAGGAAAATAACACCTTTAAAAATAGGCTAATTCAATTAGAAAAAGAAGTCCAAAAAGCCACCGAGGAGAAGGCCGCCAAATGGAAAAGGAGGTTCAAGAGCTCACTGAACAAAATAGTTCTTTAAAAATGAGAGTGGAGTTCAGGGAAGCTAATAACTCTACGATAAACCAAGAAGTTACAAAACAAAACCAAAAGACTGAAAAAATAGAAGATAATATGAAACATTTCATTGGAAAAAACAATTGACCTGGAAAATAGATCCAGGAGAGACTATTTAAAAATTATGGGACTACCTGAAAGCCATGATCAAAAAAAGAGCCTAGACATTATCTTTCACGACATTATCAAGGAAAACTGCCCTGATATTCTAGAACCAGAGCACAAAATAAATATTGAAAGAATCCACCAATCACCTCGTGAAAGAGACTCAAAGAGAGAAACTTCTAGGAATATTGTGGCCAAATTTCAGAGTTCCCAGGTCAAGGAGAAAATACTGCAAGCAGCTAGAAAAAAACAATTCGAGTACAGGATCTGGCAGCTTCTACATTAAGGGATCAAAGGGCTTGGAACAGAATATTCCAGAAGTCAAAGGAACTGGGATTAAAACCAAGAATCACCTACCCAGCAAAACTGAGTATAATACTTCAAGGGAAAAAATGGTAATTCAATGATATAGAGGACTTTCAAGCATTCATGATGAAAAGACCAGAACTAAATAGAAAATCTGACTGTCAAACACAAGAATCAAGAGAAGCATGAAAAGGTAAACAGGAAAGAGAAATCATAAAGGACTTTCTAAAGCTGAACTGTTTACATTCCTACATGGAAAGATAATAATTTGTAACTCTTGAAACTTTTCTCAGTATTTGGGTAGGTGGAGGGATAATACACACACACACACACGCACACACACACACACACACTACAGGTTGAGTTGAATCAGAAGAGATGATATCCATAAAAAAATAAATATTGGGAGGAGAAAGGGAGAAATGGAATGGGGCAGACTATCACTCATAAGAGATAAGAAAAATCTTGTTCAATGGAGGAGAAAAGGGAGGAGGAGAGAGGGGAAAAGTGAAGCTTACTCTCTTCACATATGGCCTAAGGCGGGAATAACATGCTCACTCAATTTGGTAGGAAAATCTATCTTACACTACAGGAAAGTAGGGGAGAAGGTGACAAGTGGGATGAGGGGGATGACAGAAAGGAGTAACTAGAAGTAAACACTTTTGGGAAAGGACAAGGTCAAACGAGAGAATAGAAAAAAAGGGAAAACAGGATAGGATGGAGGACAATATAGCAAGTCCTACACAACATTACTATTATGGAATATGTTTTGCAAAACAACACATATATAGCCTGTATTGAATTGCTTGCCTTCTCAGTGAGGATGGATGGGGAGGGAGGGAGGGAAAGAAGTTGGAATTCAGAGTATTAGAAATGAATGTTGAGAATTGTTATTGCATATAACTGGGAAATAAGAAACACAGGGAATGGGGTATAGAAATTTATCTTGCCCTACAAGAAAAGAGAAGATGGGGATAAGGGAAGGGTGGGGTGTGATAGAAGGGAGGGCACACTGAGGGAAGGGATAATCAGAATGCAAGGTGTTATGGGGTGGGGGGAGAGGAGAGATGGGGAGAAAAAGTGGAACTCAAAATTTTGTGTAAACGAATGTCAAAATCTAAAAATAAATAAATAAAACTATTGAAAAAAAAAAAGTCCTTACTTATAAACTACTCCAGAGTCTCAGCTAGGCTGGGCCTCACAGGACACAGATTTCAATTTTGGGCCCACACTTGGGGGCTTTTCATTATAGTGGGCTCTGTTAAAGCTCACACTCTACTGGCCTCCAAGAGGCCAAGGTTACCGCCATATAATGATGAGATGCTGAAGGAGAATGTCATTTGGGGCTATGGAGGGGAAGATCTGAATTACCACAAATTAAGAATTGTAGGAGAGATGGGGTATTGAGGGAAGGAGGTCTGCCTATTCATGCTCAACTAAGGAAACATCAGGCTATCAGACAGGGAGTTCTAGGAGATCCAAGAAAAGTTCAGCTAATGTCTTAACATAGCAACTATGGGAGGGGGGGAAGATTCTGGAGGGGGGGAGAGTAGAAAAGCAGGGGGAAGGAAAACTGGAATGGTGAGGAGAGGGGCAGAGTGAACAACAAAAGGAGGGGAAAGACCTGCTATTCTGTGCATGGTCCACATAACTGAAGTCACTCCTGAAGAATCAGATTATTTAAATAGCAGGAATGGAAAGAATCTCAGAACAGCATCACAGCTGAAGATGCCCTCAGAACTCTAAGGGTCAGTGCTTATAGGGGCTTTGTAATCTACAATGTCAGGTCTGGAAGAAATCTTAGAGATGATATAATACGGCCCACTCACTTTACAGAGAAAGAAACTGAGTCCAAGATTCCCAGGTAGGACCATGCTGGGGATAAATGAGTGGCCCTGATTACACTGGACACTTTGCCTAGGCTTAAGGTGAGAAGGAAAGAGGAAAAATAAAATCCAGTCTGATGATGGATAAGAGCAAACAGATGGGGGATTGGGGGCTTCAGCAAGATAAAGCTACTGGCCCAAACAGCCCAGGGCTGCTGGGGGCCTGAGTCTCTCCTAGAAGTAGCCTATGTACACAGAGGGGCTCAAAAGATTTATTTTTTCTTTTCCAGCAACACCACTCCTGTGGGGACCTTCAAGAAGATACTAACCTCGTAGACTGCAGTCCACAGCTCAGGCAGGCCATGGCAGTGCTGATGCCAGTGAGTAGAAGGGAGGCACAAGGGCACTCTCCGGATGGACATACCCAGTTTCTTTCTCCTTTTACAGCACCTCCAGTCCCTCTCCCACCCCCACTCTCTTCACTCTCTTCTTTTCCTTCACTGCTCTCTTGGTTTTAAGGGTCTCCAAACTGCCCCAGCACAGTTAAGGGCTAGTCTTGCTCTCTATTAGCCCATTTTCAATCATGCCCTTTGCTCCCATGACACAGACCTAGGAAACAAGAACAGGTAGGGCTGATTCTCCCCATGGGGGGATGTAAGAACTAAGATTCAGACTAAGGGTCAGGGAGCAAGCTGCTCACATGTTAATCAACATGTGATCCCAACTAAGGAGGGGTTACTTTACAGAACTGAATAAGACAATGGCAAAATTCACTTGGAGGAATGTGGAGGTCAAGAATTTCAAGGAAAATAATGAAAAGAGAATAAGAACAAAAGGAGTCTACATTACTGAACTGCAACCATCAAATTATTTGGTACTGACCGAAAAGTCGAAAAATTGAAACAAACTAGGCAAGCAAGGCTTAGAAGGAAATAAACATAAAGTAGCCTAATGTTCAATAAATCAAGAGGGGAGCCCTCTTTATGTGACAAGAATTGCTGTGATAGCTGGAAGCAGGCTGGCAGAAAACCCAATCAAATCAGCATCTTATATTACACACCATAATCAGCTCCCAGTGAATAAATGACCTAACCATAAAACACCACATGATAAAAAAATACAGATGCAACTGGAAGCAGCTGCCTTTCACAACTACAGAATGAAACAAGTGACAAATCATAAACGGCAAAACTGAGAAGTTCAATACTATAATATTAAAAAACTTTTGCACAAAATCATTACCACCAAAATGAGGTGTTGATTAGGTAAAAAATCCTGGCACCAAATGTCTCTGATAAAAATTTGATACCCAAGATATATAACACATATAGAACTGATAGAGACGTACAACACTAAGAGGCATTTCCTAATTCACAAGAGGTCAAAGAGTAAGCAATGAGCCACTAGTAACCTGTGATTCCAATGTCTGCAAGATTTCGATGACCTCTCTGAGCACACTTCCTGCTCCCCTCTGTGGATCTAACAAGGTGACCAGGATGGCTGCCCTGCTAAGACCCTCAGGTATTTGAAAGTGAGAACATCAAAGAAAACTCTTTGGCCCGTAATTTGTTGTTACTTCCCAAGTTTGCATAATTCCACGGGCTTAGCTTAGCTGCTGCTGCACTGTGGTGGACTGCCCTTCTAAACGGGAACATGGAACCCACAGAATTCCTTATATCAGCAGGGTCAAACTCAAAGAGAAAGAGGCCACTAATCTGTAAATAGAGATCCCAGCAGGCTGCATACTGACTTAGTTTTAAAAGGTGATATTATCTATGTTTTACTGTATTCTCATTTGTTAAATATTTCCCAAATCCGTTTTACTTTGGCTCAGGCAATACTCCAGACTACTGCAAGTCCATAGCCTGTAGCTTTTGACACCTTTGCCTTACATCATTCATAATGGCTAAATACCACAATCTCTCTAGCCACTGATAGAACCACTAATATTCCATCCATACACTGGATAAGGTCAGGTAGCTACAGTTTGGCTTGTTGCTAGCCAGGTAAAAGAATGAAGCATCTTAATCTGTTGGCTTAACTGTGCAAGCCAGGGCTTAAAGTCAATTCTGATGAGTGCACAGATCAGGTCATCTGCCTACAGCTGGGAATACCTGTCCTTTCTGAGCCAATCAACAGTAAATGGAGAGATTAAAAGGTTGGTTGGAGACATCAGATTCTGTTTTTCCATGGAGCCCAGAAAGGCCTTGAATCTATTCACAATCTGTATTGCCTGGGAGGGCGGCCACCTTCAAGATGAGATCCATGCAACTCTGCAGAGGCCTTCATCAAAGATAGTCTCATAAGTGAACACTCCTTGAATGGAGCTGAATGAGACTTCCTGTTGACTTTCTGTAAAAGGAGAGGGTCATGTGAATGGTCACGGAATCAGATGTTCTATGCAGGAGCGCTGAAGATGCTTTCTCAAGCCAGCAGCTTCAAATGAATCATAAAGCCTATCAACAACCGAGCACAAAAATGCAAGGTCAGTATTCACAGAAGCAAACTTGGAATAATGCTTGGGGCCTGGAATCAAATCAGGGAGCATTCTTTAAAATATCTTTCTTCTCACTTATCCCAGTCTCTCAAGTGAATTCAAGTGAGCAGTATCCATGGTGGCCAGGCCAACAAAGCACCTGGGTTGGCTGAGTCCATAAAGTTTTCAAAAGAAGAAACACCAACCATTAACAAACCTACTTAAAATGCTCCAAATCACTAATAATGTACAAAGTATAAATGAAAACACTTTCTCTTTTTCTCAATTTCCATCAAAAAGATGAAAGAAGGTGGAAATAGCCTATGAGGGGCTCTAGGAAAACAGGCAGATTAATATACTGAGATGGTAGAGCTGTGAGTGTATTGGACCAAGTGTTCTAGAAGACAATTTGGAATTAAGTGAGTAATGAAACTAAACTATTCACACCAGCAATCTCACCACTGAGAAGATCCTGAAAAGAGATCCAGTCAAAGGAAAATCATTCTACATATCCAAAATATTTATAAAAGCACAAAAACCTAGAAATAAATTAACTGGAAAATGGTGAACAAAGTGTGATATAAGGATATAATGGTCTATTATTATATGTTAAGAAATGATGAGTATGAGGAGCTCAGAGAAACATAGAAAACTTACATGAACTGATGCAGAGGAAAAAAAGAAGGACCAGGAGCACAATAAATATGGTCACAGTGATGTCAACGGAAGCGACACTAATAGGCATCCAAATTCAGTTAATATGGCTCTAAGGCTGGGAACCCGGAGGACTGGAACAAAGTTGGAGTCTAACAGAACAAGGAGAATTTAGAGGAGGGAAGGTTTCTAGAGGATGATAATAACTGATTCTATTTTGGATGTGTTGAACTTGAGATACTGACGGTACACTGGGGAAGATGGCCAGCAGGTTGGTAATGCAGGACTGGAGTTTAAGAGAGAATAAGGCTGGACATATGGATACAGAAATCATCCACCTGCATAGAGATAACCGAATTCACCCACTCCCACCCCCTGCCAAGATGAAATCACCTTGAAAGAAAAGAGGAACATGGATGGGACCTCGGGGGTCACACATACATTTAGAAGGGAGGCTGTGGATGATGATTCAGCAAAAGACAGAAAGAGAGGACTCCTCAAAATAATGTTAGGAGGAGAACCAAAGGGAACGATGTCACAGAAGCCAAGGCAGGACAGCATCTAAGACAAGGGCAGTGGTAGTTAATAGTGTCAAAAACCGCAGAAAGGTCAAGCAGGGTAAGGCTTTAGCATTTCTGAGGTTCCTGAGAGCAGATGCATGGCAGATCAATTAACAAACACTAATGAAGCCCCTTCTAGGCGCTAGGCAGGAAGAAGCTGCCAATGAACACACACGACTTTTCTCAGGTCACTGACTGTACCGACTGAGCTGCAGGACAGCTTAAGGGAACGTTGGAACAAGCAAGATGGTGCTGGTTTGTGAGAATGGGGGAGACTTGGGAACATCGGTAAGACCTGAAAGCAGTAAGGAAGAAGCCAGTCTATAAGAAGAGACTGAATGGGAGCATGTGACAAAGGACTATTTTTGTGTCAGAGATGGAGCAAAGGAGGAGAGAGTGGAAAATGTAAAGAGGTTCTGAGGAACAGAAGAGGGTACAGAGAGTCTGAGGAAAGAAGGAAAAGCCTGGAAGTATAATAGTCAATCAGGGAAAAGAAAAGGACTGCCACACAGCAGTGAGGGCCAAGTTAAAATCAGATCCCCTAAATGAGTAGTGGCCCCAGGGGGCACAGCTGAGTCACTTCCTCCAGTGGCATTCTGCAGTACATGAGCAGGAGCAGAGATGAGTGGTGGGATAATCCAGGGCTGGGGCTTGGTGAAGTGTCAGCAAGAACAGGAGAAAAGGACCAGGGATTCAGGGCAGGAGAAGATACAGGTGAACTAATTTAAAGAGTAAAGACTGTGAAGCAAAGAAAATGAGGCCAAAGCAGGGGTAATGGACTGAAAGTTACAGTGGACAATGCAGATGTTCAGGAAGAGTGAGGGAGAGGTAGAGATGAACAGAGCAGAAGGTAGCCGTCTTCACTCACCTGCTGATGGGCCTTGTCCATAAGGTCCTGCTTGAGGGGTGTTATAGGGATTTGTAGAAGGCTGGCCATAGGGACCTCCCGGGGCAGAGCCTCCATAGGGTCCTCCAGGAGCTGATGAGGGGAGCCCCCCAGGGCTGGGATGTCCATAGGCTCCACCACCAGATGGTGGTCTGTAGGGCCCTCCAGGAGCTGGACCTCCATAACCCCCACCAGGGGGTAGCCCCCCTCCATACGGGGGATGTCCTGGGTAATAACTGCCTGGGGGGGCTCCTGGGGCCTGTCCAGAAACTCCGGGGTAGCCCTGTGGAAAGGAAGAAAGATATCAAGAGTAAGAACAGTGACACAAACTTGGGAAGCTCCCTTACACCTGTTCAAGGGCCTTCCCAGCAACTCCTGGTCTTTACAGAAGGCAGGACAAGGACTGGAGTGATCCTAGAGGGATCACTGAGGCCAGGGCTCCTTCTAGGTTTCTCTCGAGAGCTCAGTGATCAGTGACACCTGGAAGAGGCAGTGATTTCTTTTGTCATTTACTCAATTTGAGGTCACTGAGTAAATAAGTGGTTGGGTGCTGCATTTTAGGAAGGGCATTGCCAAGCTACAGAATACCCAGAAGTGCAGGCACCAGACTGGTAAGCAGACTGAAGAAAATGAAACATGAGGTCCTGTTGAGGAAACTGGTGATATTCAACTTGGGAAAGAGAAGGTTCAGGGAAGACACAATAACTGCCATATGGATGGGGGACACGATTTGTTCTCCTTGGCCCCAAGGATGGAACAAAAGCAACGTGTAGCAGTGGCTGGATGTAAGGAAAACTTCTTAACAATTAGGGTGACCCCTAAGTGAAACAAGAGACTGTCTCCAAAGCAACAGATCTTAACCTAGGTCCATGAACTTGGTTTAAAAAGTTTTTTTATAACTATTTCAATATAAATGACTTCCTTTGTAATCCTATGTATTTCCTTTTATGCATTTAAAATAGTCTTTGCAAAAGGAGTCCACAGGTTTTGACAATGGCATCTAACCAAGAAGGTTAAGAATGCCTGCCACCCTCGCCTGCCAAGAGGGAGGCTCTTTATCACCTGACATCTTTGAGGGAAGGCTGGATGCCACTTTGGGGACATGTAGAAAGGATTCTAGGTAGAGAGACATCAGAGTAGGTGGTCCCTGAAATACCTTCCAAATCTGAGATTCCAGGATTGTGTTTTTCTTGAGGAAAACACTCAGTGTGGGCCCATGAAAAAAACACTGCCCTACAAAGGGGAAGGCTTGTTTTGACTGAACCACTTGCCAGCTGAACCATCTTGAGGAAGAGGGGCAAATTCCATTTGTATTGAGCTCAAGGCCTTCAGACCACTTTCCTCACAACCACCCTGTGAAAGTTGTAGTGCAGTATTATTCTCACTTAGAAAGGACGAAGCTGAGGTTTGGGAGACTGCATGATTTGCCCGAGACCACAGAGGCACAGCCAGTGATCAAAGTTAGGTCTCCTCTAGCACCTGACTCAGGTACCAGCTCTTCCAGGAAGCCTTTCCTGACTCCACCAAATGGAACTCATTCTGTTCTTGTCAACTTCCTTGTGTTCTCTTTCCCCAGATCCCAGATCTCTCCTTTATACTTACTTCCCTTCTAGATTACATACTCACTGCAAACACTGAGAAGTGGGCCCTGCACAGAGTAGTAACTTGATATGTTGGCTGAATGAATGCAATGAATGGATCCTCCCCACTGGGGATGTCAAAGCTAGTATAAGTAGGGGTGGACATACACCTGCCTTCTTCCGCTTTCTAGGGGCTGACTCCAACCACAGAGTTCAGTGTGCAACAAAGGCCTAGGGCCAGGGACTGAATCAGGAAGTATTCAACTGAAAAGAAAGTCAAGGAACAAAGGTTATAAAGAGAGTCAGGGCCCAGTGCCAGCTCCCTGAAATTGGGGCATCCATCCTTAAGTTTAGCTAAGTTCCACACTCAGGGAACAACAACTAAATTCTTACTTTGCTGTATCTAAAACACACAAACGCTAATATGTAAAACTAGCTGAGAAAAAAGCCTGTCCTTGGCTATAAGGTGGTTTGATAGGCTACATACCTCATACACCAAGGCTCTAGGCAGGAAGCGATTCCTCCCCTCCTTATTCAAATTTCCTTGAGAGTGGGACTATCATCTCATATAAACCACTAACAAAGGGTTGCTGAATTGAATTAAATCTCTCATAGCACTTGGATTGTACTTTTGCACTTAGTGTATTTAATTCAAGCATCTATTAAGCACCCTCTGTGTACAGTATTCCCTTCTAGGAACTAAGGAAGAGACCAATTTTACACAAGGAGGCAACAGGGCAGAGTAGGAAAAATTTTATACTCTCCGATTTCCAAAAAACTAGAATCAGACTGCAACTGGGTTGTGCTTTTGGTTATAGGAAAATCAGTTAGCCTCTCTGAGCCTCAATTTACCTGTAAAACAGACATAATACTCCTCAAGGAGAAAGTATGACATTACTGGATAGAGTACCGCATAAGGGCCAGGAGATATGTGTTCCAATCTTGCCTTATGTAGCAAGAGTCAGGACCACCTGGGTTTGAATGCTATCCCAGACTGGTTAGTTGCATTAACCCCAGCAAGTCACTTAACCTCTCTCAACCAAAGCTTCTTCACCTGTAAAATGGGGATGATATGGTATATGTGAAGTGCTTTGAAAAGCTTAAAGTACTATATTGATGTCAACTATTACTATTATGGCCAACTGTACAATTAGGTGAAGGAAAAGGTGGAGTTCCCTAAATCTAAAAAATTTAGGCTGTGAATCCAGAAACCAGCAACCATTAAATGATCACGGTTGCTCTACACCTGTAACCTGGGATCCTCCCTTGCTGAGGCAGGGGCCCAGGCAGCGCTTGTTCTACTCTAGACAAGACAGCATGCTGTCTTTGGGATCAGGACACATGGCGTCAAATTCCACGCTTGAAACTGACTGGATGGCATTGAGCACAAGTCACTTTACATCCCGGAACCTCCGTTTACTCCTCTGTAAAATGGACATAAAACTTTTAAGCCTTAATTCATTATAGAAATGGGGGCTATTACTATAATTGAGGCACAATGGTGGTAGGGCCCTCAAACGAAGGGGTTTGGACTAGAGAACCTTCCTGAGTCTCTGCACATTTCCCACCCAAAGTAGGATCCCCACATCATACACCTCTCTCTACCTCCAAGTCAGAAGGGATTCCCCTACTACCGGAGTTCCAACACCTGCATCGATTTTCAGGTCCACAGCACCAGGTCAGTGGAAAGTTACCAGGAGTATGCAGGAACAGGTTGGAATTCTCCCGAGTCCCACTGTGTTCTGCTTGGAAGGCAGGGCTAGAGAGGGCAGGAACAACTCAGTGAGGTATGAAACAACATATGAGTGTGGCTGCCTAGGAGGTTTAGAAAAAAAGGACTCAGAAGGGAGAAGCAGGGGAGAATAATTTCTTCTGTCCCTTGGGCTGCACCACTATTGTCAATATATCACTACTCTCCTGATGCTTTCAGATAATGCATCTTGTGCAGAAATTCCCTCAAGCATGGTTACCCACAATGAACAGTCACACTACGTAACTGGGGTCATAGGTAATTTGCAGTAATTCAATTAAATAATTATTCATAAAGTGACCTTTACCAAGCCACACATGGCCTCCAAGCATGCTCTGCCCTACGAAGGCTGGACCATGGCCAGAGACCACAGGCAAATGGAGGATACACCCGGACAATAATAGAGGCTGATAAATAATCAAGTCCTAAATTAAGTATAATCCAGTGCCATAATGAGGGTACAGACTAAAAGTGCTTTGAGTTCTGAGGGTAATTCAGGGAATTTCCAATAATGCCCCCCCTCCTCCCCTCCACCCCATATCGGGGTGGCATGGCAGATACTTTTTTACAGAAAGGAGAACTGAAATTCCATGGGGCAGTAGTATGCCTCATGTTACAATGAGAGGTGGTATGGAAAGTATTACTTATGGTGCCCATTTTACAGATGAGGAAACTGAGACTCAAGAGAGCTAAAGTGTCTTACCTCTGGTCATGTAGCTAGTTTTGGTCTCTTAACTCCATATACAGGGGCTAATTATTAGGGATTATGGAACAAGAAAGATTGGAAATACCTAAGGATGGTGGATATGGGCAGATGGAGAGAAAGGGAAGAAAAGGGTGAACTCAAATCTGACAAAATCCAACATACCCCATTTGAGACAGTCTAAGAACTTAAGTTCTGCTGTGATGGGCTTTAAGAGTAAAGAGAGGACTGCAGCATCCCCTGACCAGGGTGCCAAGATTTTGCCAGTCCTGAACAACAAAAAAACCAGGGTTTACAAAGTACATTTCTCAAAACCACCATGTAAAGCAAGGAACATCACTACCGCCTTTTTACAGGTAAGAAAACTGAAGCTCAGACATGTTAACTGACATTTGTGTTACATCTGTCTGAAGCAGGAGTCTCAAACTCAGGGCTCCTGATAACCATTACACCATTCTGCCTCATGTGGAAAGGACATCTGACTTGTTTACTAGGTCCTAGAAAACTGAACTAGGAATGATGGATGGAAATGGGTGAGACCCAAATCTGCCTCCTTGAAGCTCCCATCCTTGGCTTCTAATTCAGCTCTAAGGAGGCAGCAGAGGCCTCCATCAGTCTATCCTCATGGGGAGCCCTGCTCACCACTACATTTATTCTGTGCGGGATCCTTGTCTGGTCAGGTGGGCTAAATGGCCTTGGAGGTCCTTTCCAACCCTGGGATTCTGAGCCTAAACCCCTGTTATTTCCACTGTGACAGTCTGCCCAATAACACAGAGGTTAGGCCTGGAGTATGGAACCTGCCATGAGGCCATGGTCTGGGCACAGAGAATATAAACTCCTGAACAGAAGGTGCACTGAGCTTGGCCTTAGCCCTTGTCTGTCATCTCTGTCTTGCCTGGAGCCACCCCCTTGTCCTCATCCTGTGTCTACACCTCTGTCCCAAGTGGTCCTGAGGCCTGGGAAGATCTCTCAGCTTCATGGGCAGAGTCCTGGGCTGTCTCCAGACTCAGCTGCTTCTCCTTCTCTAATTACCTTTTACCTTGGATGTCCAGACATGTCTCCCCCAGTGAAAAAGAAGCCCCTTTGAAAACAGGACCTATCTTTCGTTTTGCTCATGATTCGGGCTACAGCACACAGCAAGCACCTAATGTTAGGCACTAACCATTTGTTGAATGAAAACAATAAGAAAACTCTTTCAGCTTCCCACTCTGGACAATTCAACACATATGTAGGATGCCATGCCTGCAGTGTGTGGGGGGGGTGTGTAAAGAAGGGGAGGAAGCACCCCAACCACACACATACACTCCATATAAGACAGCTGGAGAGCGGGTGGGTCTGGAGGCCTTGGACACACACCAGCTCTGTGACCTCAGTCCATCATTTCACCTCTGCTTGTCTGTTTCCCTAACTATAAAATGGAACAGCATCTATTTCAGAGGCTGTTGTGAGGAATAAACGAAATCATATGCTTTGCAAACTTTAAAGCACTATACAAACTAACCAACATAAGGAAAATTAAGGCAGGAGAAAATGTGCCTAATTGGGGGAAGCAGGAAAAGATTCATGGAAGAGATGACCCCAGAGTAGAGCCTTAATGGCCCAAGTGAGGAGGGCATTCCAGCAATGGCACCTCTTGTTTAAATGCACAGAGATAGGAGAATGAGCTCTGGAATAGATTCAATCTTGCTAGGACCCATCTGCGGTAGGGAACAGTAGGATATAATGATGGAGCCTTTGAGCAAAGGGAACTGTATTTAATTCTGGAGGTAATGGGGACCTACTGAAGGTATATGAGTAAGGGAATGATATGGTAAAAAGGAAGATTATCTTGATATCAGTAGTGGGATGAAGAATGGATTGGACAAGAGACCAGGAGCATGGAGATCAATTTTGGCCTGAAAGATATTAGAACAGTCCAGACGAGAGGCCACAGGGACCTGAACTAGGGCAGCAGATGTGACAGGAAAGGCAATGGATGTGAGAGGGGTGGAGGCCTAATTAACATGACCTGACCACTGGTCAGCTCTGAGGACTAGGATGGAGGAAGAGAAAGGAAGACTGAAGTTGTGGACCTGGGCAGGACAGCAGGGCCTCCAGAGAAACAGGGAAGTTTGAAGGGCTGGCTGAGAGGATGCAGGACAATGCATCGTATCTGTGGCCAGTGAAGTACTACGTTCACAAGGTCCTGTTCTCTGGCTGTTTCTTGAGTTCACATCCTGCCTTCACTGGAATGAAGCTCCTCATGGACAGGAGCCACTCTTACCCTCCTCTTTTCATCCTACCAGATAAACAGGAAGTTAGAGGATGACAGGGTGGGCTCAGGTGCTTTGTGACTGGCGGGGAATGCTGGATCTGAAGCTCAGCTTTACTACTTGACAGCTCTGTGGACTGAGGGTGCTTCCCCTTGGGGGGGGGGGGTCCTCAGTTCTCCTATCTATAAACTAAGGGGTTTGGAGGAAATCCAGGGTTCTTAACCTTTTTTATGTCTTGGCAGACAAAGCAAGCCTCCTACTGTTTTTAGATGCATAAAACAAAATATACACAGTGATAATCACACCTACTCACAAAGCTATTGTAAAGACCAAGACAGAACTTCACAAGGGTCAGGTATTACTGCTACCTCTGCTATTTTATCCTCCCCCTCTTCACTACCCACCCCACAGGACTGCTGTGAAGAAACACAATCCCACATGCACGTAGCTGAAAGAGCCTGGCCCTGGCCTGGACAGTCATCAGAGGTTCCCCTACTAACTCACTCGGACCACCCCTGAGTGTGTCCAGGTCCCTAACATGGGCGGAGACCCTCCAGGTCCTCAAGGGCGGCCCTCTGCATCCGCACTTCGCAGAACAGACCCCTCAATAGAAGGATCTGTCCTGTAAAACTTGGCCTCTGCCAAAAGGCCGCACCCGAGGCCCTAGAAGGCCGCATGTGGTCTCCAGGCTGAAGGTTCGCCATCCCTGCCTCATAACAGGACGTGTCCGAGGCGGAAGGCACCTACAACACAGAACGTCAGAGCTGGAAAGGCCCTTGGAACGCAGGCCATCGGCGGGACCAGGGGCCTCGGGCACCCCAGGACGGTCCCGAGGGGACACCGAGGCAGGTGGCCCGGGGGGGCGTGGGAGGCTCGGGCGGGAGCCGCCCTCAGCCGAGGCGCCAGGGGAGACATGGCCGCCGCCGCTTCCCGGCCTCTGCCCCTAGCTGGCGGAGGCCCAGGACAGACCTCCCGGCCGGGGTGGGGCCCTACCCCCAGGCCCGACCCCTCCCGGGCCGGCCCCGGACCGGTTCAGCGCCCCCTTAGTCACCTACCTGCCCGTACGGGTAGCTAGACATGGCGTCTGTGACGTTGCGGCGCGAGGAGGGACTTCCTCTCTACAGGCACGGCCTGCACGTTCTCACGAGAGGAAGGCGGAGGGCGAGCTCGGCCGCTGATTGG
Organism: Bettongia penicillata ogilbyi; assembly: GCA_023548195.1. Lineage (NCBI taxonomy): Eukaryota > Metazoa > Chordata > Mammalia > Diprotodontia > Potoroidae > Bettongia > Bettongia penicillata. The sequence goes on from JAJHZJ010000128.1 coordinate 8,418,636, forward strand.
AGGGGATCAGCTGCCAGTCGGGGGCGGATGTGACGTAAGGGGGCGAGGCTTATTTACCGCCACCCCGGCTAGCTGCAGGTGGAAGGGCCCCCCTTTCGCCTACGTTCGGCTGTTATGGCGGCAGCGTCGGCCTGCAGGCCCTAGGGCTCCTTTCGCCTCCACTTCAAAGAGGCACCTCGGGCTCCCCGGATAGGCCTTGCTTCACCAGCGAAGCGGAGGCCGCGGCAGCCATATTGGATCAGATTGAGGGCGTAGCGGGGCCTGGCTCGCCGTCCTCCTTTAACGTCACATCCTGACGAGGCGTTCTCGGGCGGCGGACCTCGGCTTGTCTAGGTGGCAGCGCCCCCTGCAGGCCGGGGGGTGGGGCGCCAGGGAGCCCTGGCCAGCGAGGCTGGGGAGGACGTTGTGAGGCATATAGCACGTGCTCACTCATTCATTCACTCGCTCGTTCACATGCAAAATAAATACCCATAATTCCCTCACTTCACGCTTCCCGATTCGCGCTGTTTCTTCCTTATTTGTCTCCTTTCTGCTGCCACGGCCACTCCTCGTTCAGACCCTCCTCCTCTTTCACCTTCCGTCGTTCAGTTGTATCCAACTGGGCCATTTCCATCTCCCGCTCATTTTACAGATAATGAAACTGAGGCAGAGTTAGTCACTTGCTCAGGGCCCCGCGGCTAAGAAGTGCCTGAGACTGGATTTAACTCATGAAGATGAGCCCTCCGCCCCACCTCGCCCGGCCTGCTGCAGCGGCCCCTAGTTCACCTTCCTGCCTCCAGTCCCGGCAGTCTAACCCCCGGCTGCTAACGTGCTTCACTCCCTGCAGTAAATGCCGGTGGTTTCCCATGGACTGTAGGGTCAGATATTCACTTCTTTGCTTGGCATTTGAAGCCCTGGAGAAACTGGCCCTGACCTGCCTGTCCAGCCTTATTATGAGTTATTTACTCATTTCCCTGCCCTCAGGGTCCCAGCCACTTTGCTCTTCCTCATACAAAACACTAGTTTCCCACCTCCATACTATTGCCCAGGCCATCCTTCATGCATGGGATATACTTACTTCCTCTTCACCTCTGCTCCTTAGAATCCCTTGTTTCTCAGCTCAAGCACCACCTTCTCCATGAAACCCTTCTCTTATGCCCCTACTCTCATTAACTTGCATTTACCTTATGTGTACTCATAAGAATGAATGGAAAAAAAATATTTTCCGAAGATTTCCACTCCAGGGCAGTTGGAAAGGAGACTTTCCTTAGGGTGCAGCAATGGTGCATGGTAATGCCCAAGGGTCTTGAGGAGTGGTAGCAGTAGAGTAGGTGCTAAATTTCAGTGGTCTACTATCTTACCCAAAGGATTGCAGTTGGTGATTCCACATAAGGAAACTGAGGCCCATGGGGTCCAAGTAGCATAAGTCACTGCCTATTTAGGCAGTGGGAATGGGAAGGAGACAATCATTTATTAAACACTACTATGTGCCAGGAGGATCAGCTGGATGGTTCAGTGGATAGAGCACCAGGCCTGGAGTCAGGAAGATCCAAGTTCAAATCCAGCCTCAGACACTTGCTAGTTATATAACCCTGCATAAACCCTATTTGCCTCAGTTGTCATCTATAAAATGGGGACACATTGAAGAAGGACATGGCAAACCATTCCAGCATCTACTCAATAAAGTTGGACACGCTATGACAACAATAACAAAAATGTGCCAGGAACTGATCTAGGTTCTTTACAAATATCTCATTTGATCCTCACATTAACCCTGGGAGGTAGGTGTTATTATAATCCTTATTTTACAAGTGAGGAAACTGAGGCAGAGATTAAGTGACTTGCTCAGGATCATGCAGCAGTAAGCCACAGATCCAGGAATCTGATCTTGGTCCTCTGATTGCAAGTCCAGGGCTGAATCTCCAACTCAGGTCAATTTACCTAGCTAGATTCTCTTTGCCTGGACTTAGATTTGTGAACTGTTAGTTGGAAAGATTCAAGTTTGGTCCCCTCACTTTACAGATGTGGACACCCGATGCAAAGAGGGGAAGCTCGCAAGGCTGCTGAGAGGCCAGTCACTTTCCATTCTCCTCCTGTTCTTTTCCTTCCCAGGCTCTGGCTCTCGAGCAGTGGGAGGGCTTGTCTAGGACTTCTACGTCAATTGTCCCTTTGGGACCTCAGTTTCCTCTTCTGGAAACTTGAGTGGGTTAGAGGAGATGATCTTCCAGCACTATCTCACATGATTCCCCTCGGGGCCTTGCACACTCCAGCCAGACTGGACTGCTCTCTTGGCCTCCTGAACTCCATCCTGGGCTAAGGCAGCTCACACCTCTCCCCAGCTCCACCAGCTCTGGTACTCATGTTATTTATAGGAAACAATAGACATTCCCCGAATTCCTTCCATTTCTTCTGTTGAATTCCTACCCATCCTTTAAAGCCCAACGCAGATGCTGCCGCTCCTTCATAGTGTCTCAGTCCCCTTTTTGAACACTGTATAATAGGGTTATTTGCCATATCTCACTGCTAGTCTGATCTTCAGGGGCACAGGGACCCTGTCTCAGCCCTCAAAAAGCTTTGCAGGGTGCCAAATGAGCGTCCGTTGAATGGAATGGAATGATCTGTGAGGACCCTTCCAATTTAACTTATCAAAGAGTCCCGAATCCTGAATTGTGGCCCTGCTCTTGTTCCTAAATAACTCCCCTTTCTGGGTCTATTTCTTCCACTGGACAATTCTGGGGGGTCGGGGTAGGCACCCGCGGAGATGAGGTTACAGCTTTAACCTCAGGTTCTAGGCCTCACTCTTAAAATTTACTTGCTATATGGTCCTGGGGCAAGTTTCTTCCTTTCTTAACACATAGGAAATAAACCTATTAATCGCTGGGATACTCTCGCAAAATGGAGAACTAAGTGGTGGGTTACACCCAGCTGACAAGTTCCACCTCTATAAGATGTAAGACGTTGGAGCAGATATTTCTCTCTGATCCCTTCCAGTTTATGGTCCTGTGGGCTCCCTGTTGGAGGATTATCTTGACTCAGACTTAGATGGAGGGAGGGGGAGGTGAGTAGGGAGGGACCTGAACCATCTTTCAGGCAGAAGGTCAGAGCCCAGGCCCCCACACAGCTGTTCAATGATTGTTGGAGCATGAGGACTCTTTGTTCTGCTACGGTTGTTTATTTTTGAGAGGGCTGAAGAAGGAAGACCAAAGAATTTCTTACAGAAGGAGAAACTATCTAATCCTTTGTGAAGACTCAACCAGGGAGGGGTGGTGAGATGTGGGTGGTAGCTAAAGAGGAGGGCTTGAGCAGAGGGCTCTTTGGAATGCTTTACTGGCCTAATAAAAGTTCCAGAGTTGACCCCTCTAACTCTAAAGTTAAAGCATAACTTAGTAATGGGAGGTTCACCCTCTGGAAAATATTACTACCCTTGGAGACAGACTGGTCCCACCGCCTCCCTCTCTTCATAAAACTCTCTGGCTCAGCTTCTGGTTCCAGGATTACTTACCAAGAAGGAATCCTATTACCCACTAAGATATCAGGGAATTGATTCATTCTGACTTGAACCAGATCAAGGCTTTTAACGCGACTTGGAGGCTGTGGAAAGGAGGGTGGAACAAAGAACCAACAGACAAAAGAATACCACACCTTGGCAGTTTTGCAACATTTCCCTTCCATTATGGCAGGGCATGGAAAGTAAATTTATAAACTATTTTTTCCTCCCCAGAAACCATTAATGAACAACAACCAAAACAATTGAATCTCACAGACATGGAAGGAGTCAACAGACAATAAACGAAAGCCCAGTTTTAAGGCTAGTTTTCAATGACAGAGGAAATTATTAGTAAAGGGACTTGAATTTTACAGGACTCCAGATTTAGTCCCTTTCTCTTTATGCAGTTGGCTGCCATTTCCCCATTTTACAGAACAGGGGGTTCATGTTCCAATTTCCTTACTTAATGATCCTACCACCTCTGGAGACCTTACAACATGGACAAAACACGTGTGGCTTCCTTGCCATTTTGGATGAGATGAAAAACCCCTCACAGTAGATACAAAACAGAAGAGAATGCCCCAGGAGGAAAGTGAGGCTTCCAGAGAGACAATCTCCTTTCTTGGGGTTACCCAACTCCTATGCCATCTGCCCAAGACCAGAATAACTGATGAGCAATTTTGAGAATGGTTTTAAACTGATTTTCCACTGACCACATTAACAAAAGAGGGTAAACCCCAATTTTTCCCATGGTCCTATGTGACCCAAGATGATGCAGCACTTTCAAATGCCAGTGAGATGGACTGTCAAAAAAATTTCAAATTAAGACTATAGGATAATTATCTCAGACTCATGATAACTTGACTCATTCAAGTGAGGAACCATCCTGCTATGAGAGGGTTTCTCTATTAATCCTCAAAGAAAATGGATTACAAGCTTTCTAGTAGAGTTTCTCCAGCCCAACCTTCTATGCATCCAATAAAACAGCTGGTACCCAGCTTTTTCCCCCCTTTCCTTTGAATATATCCCTCATAGGGGAATGTCTTCAGCTAACATACCCTAGCCTATGCAGGCAAATGGAAATAAGGTTTCCAATAGTTCTGACATTTGTCTTTTCTCTTTTCCTACATCCAAGGACATGGCCAATGCTTTGATGCAAAGACTGTGTTTGTTTTTTAATAGAGCATGCTGCAATTCATGTAAACGAAGCGTCCCAGGAGGATGAACCAAGAGCCATCTGTGTCTCTCCTCAGAGCTCCAGTGGAAGCACTACGGACTTGGGAGGGACTGCGATGGGTCTCGTTCCTTTCCTTATCAGCACACCTTTGCTCCTTACTACCAGGTGGTCAATTCTCACAGTTATTTCAGGCCTATCTAGAAAAGTGGAGTTTCAGAAATCTCATGGGAACAATTTATCAGTCTGTTTGTGAGCCCCAAGGGATGGAGATAAGTATCTGCTTCTACGGTCCCTTTGAAGCTGCTCCATCACTAATAAACCTTTCAGAAAGCCAAGGCTGGATCCAACTGAGGGGCTTTCTTTGGAAACCCTTTCGGATACCAGTTATTTTTGCACAGGACAACCAGCCCACTGGGCCAGAAGGAACAAGCATTTGGAAAAATGAATGAGGGTAAAGCTGAGGCAGGAATGTTTCTACACTGTCTTTTTTTGACCTGGTCATGGTACAAAGGCAGAGAAAAGGCATATCACCAAAACCCATCGGATTTAGCACATGAGAGATTTAGAAATAAAACAAGTAGTTCCCACATGGACAGGGACCTCAGTATGCCCACTGCAAGCTGATTTCCAAACCAGACACTCAGATTACCTTGTAAGGCAGTGAGTTAGAATCCCAGCTGATACAATTTGTAGTTTGGAGAAGGGGCTGTCAGAAGACAAGGCTAGAGATTATTGCAGGCAGGAGGTTCTGCCTCATCCCCCCCCCCCCCCAGTGTTCCCTAGTTGTCTCTGCCAGGGACATACACTTATCTTTCTTCCTTTTGCATAGTCCCTCAACCATCAGTGAGTTACTGAAGCGATGAGGAGGGATAACATGCCTGAAGGCCCTGCCGGGCAGCTGAGTGTAAACTCAGGCATTCTCCAAGGGGCAGGGAAAGCTACACCAGGCAGGATTCTGCTCATAGTCTACACATGGAGATGAACATCAGGGCAAGACTGTTTTCAGGCAAGGCAATGAGGAGGGCCCTCTAGAAGTCAGAGTGGCATTTGTGAATCTCCCTTCCATTCTCTTGCCATCCAGAGGCTGAGCTAAGTTGATTCTCCAGGCCTTGTGAGAAACATTCGGAGGAGGAAAAGAGTGTGAAAGGCTCAGATGTGTTGTCTTGATGGAATAAGACACAGGAAAAAAACTAGAAGAGAAACTACTGAAAAAAAGGAAATCTGGAGTCAGGGACTGTCTAGAGTAGCCTCATTACAGATCATTTCTGGCTTGAGCATGTGTGACAAGGGGTAATATCTTTTCTGAACCTGGAACAGGCCAATAGAGACAGACAGAGAACAAGGACAGACATGGGATTTGGAAAGATAAGATCCAACAGGGATTGGGGTATGTGCATGTGTGTGTGTGTGTGTGTGTGTGTGTGTTTTGGAGGTGGTGTTTTCTTTAAAAAAATATGAACAGCAATTTTAAAAATCATTCACAACCAGTCAGAAGGACCACAGAGCTTTGGCTGTCCCAACAGAGTCCTTAATGCCAACAGTCAGTGCAGTGTTTCAACCAAATGGCCCCTTCATGCTTTTCACTGGTGGATATTGCTGTTCCATGGGCATGGCACTGAAGCAGTCAGAAGGGTTACAGTGGCCGGCCTTTCCAGGCTGTCCTGTCGGGCCAGGGGGACCAGGGATGCCAGGAATCCCTTGTTGACCCATGGGCCCAGTGGGGCCCAGCTTTCCATAGCCTGGGGGTCCTTGGGGACCTAGAATGGGAAGATAAAGAGAAGATTAGGAGACTCATTGCTTCTCACTCAGTACAAGTGCCTCCCCTACCTGATTCCCTGGAGAAAATCTGAACTCAAGGGCAAAGAACTGTGGACTTGATATCAGAAGATGTGGTTCAAACTCTGGCCCTGATGCCTCCCATGTAGAAGGATGGGTAAGTCCCTTCTCCCTGAGCCTCTGTTTCCCCATCTGTAAGATCAGGGTGAGGTCACTTGCATTCCCTACTCCCCTGGGCTGTGGAGAGGAGAGCATCTGTAAGCTTATTCCTATAGAAAGGGAAGCTGCTTCTGTTAGTGTCACCGTCCTCCTCCCCTGCCTCTGCATGGCTGTGGTACTTTCTATCCTCACCCTCATCTTTATATATTTATTCATTTCTTCCATTAAGGGCAGAAATTGGCCATTTTTTTAATCTTCCTTAGTGTATGTCTTACCCTTAGTAGATATTAAATTGAATCAACTCAACTAGTAACTGAATAAACATGAGGGTAAAACATAGTTTCATTATCCACATGAGTCAGGTAAACGGCTAGAGGACAGGAGCACTGTGGGTGCTTGATGATTGCAGGTCGATGGATTGAGGCATGATTGTGGAAGCCATGTGGCAGGAGAGGAGATAGGCTCTCAGTTCTCCCAGGGTCATTGCCCATCTCCCAGTTCCTCTGTCAGCTGCCATGACTCTTTTTACCTGGAGGGCCAGGGAGCCCACTTTCTCCAGCAATGCCAATGCCAATGTCTCCTTTTTCACCTTTGGTACCAGGCAAACCTGAAATAAGAGAAGTGAAGGTAAACAGACATATTTGGTCAGGAAAGTGTTGCAACAGGCTGGCTGTGCTGGAACAGTCACATATACAAATACACACATGTATGCATGCACACACATGCACTCACACACACATACACATATGCACATACACCTGACTCATATTTGCTCCTCAGACCTACCCACACTCTCCATCACACACTTACTCATATGCTCTCATACATGTGCTCACAGAGTCATGGACAAATATAAAGAATGCACCCAAGGGGGCTCTTCGTAGCAACACTGCAGTCAGTGCACTGCAAAGATAGAGGTGTCTAGAGAGATCTAGAAGAGAGGAGGAGGGGAAAGCGTGACCAAATAAAATCTGCCAAGTGCTGCCAAGTTTTGCCAAAAGGGTTCAGGAATTGGGGACCAGCCATGAGCATCTCAGATAGCCTGCTCAGTGTTGCAGGCAAAGCTACCTCTCATCCCTGGCAAGCCCTGGCGGCCTTCTCTGCCGATCTGTCCTGGGAGCCCAGGGGAGCCTGGAGAGCCTGGACGGCCCGGAGAGCCATCCTTTCCTGGGGGCCCTGGCCTCCCTGGGGCTGCTGCCATCTCCACAGGGAACTGCATCCTGGATGTGTAGTAAGCCATCCTCTCTGCAAGAAAAGGCAAAGGCTCAGTACTGGCAGTCACCACCCAAGCTGCCCTGGGGGGCCCTTTGTCATCTGTGGTCGTGAACCTGGCAGGCGCACTGCAGACAGCTGGGAACTGGGGATCAAGGAAAACATCTTTAAAGAGGGAGGGAGAAGGAGAGGGAATCAAACATGGGAACTGGTTTAGCATTATTCACTTTCCTCTTCTGAAAACCAGATGCTCACTAGGGTCCCTCCCAGCTGGGGCACTGTGTTCTAGAGATCTCTTGGAGAAGACTTTAGCCTCACTCCTCCTCTGACTCCCCAGACAACAGAATAAGGAAAGTAAAGGCAGACTTCTGTTTAGATGCTAAGAGCACAAGGGAAGTCATCTCAACATTAACAGAGGTTGTGATGCTTCTCCTCCCTTCCCTGGTGAGGGTCAAGGACAGGAGAGGAGAAGTCAGGGCCTGCTCGCCACACTGGTCATCCTGCTGACACATCCTTGCACTCCTTAAGGCTTCAAGAAACTTTTAGGTGAAGAAGCCAGGGGAAACAGAGGCTTAAGAGTCAGAAGGACCTGGCTTCTAGTCCCTGTTTGAGGCTTCCTGACCGTCACCCTGAACAGTTCTCTTGATCTTTCTGAGCCCCTTTGCCCAATAGCAAAATGGGAATAATGCTTAGGCTGTGTGCCTTGTGGAATTATGGGGAGGAGAGCCCTTTGGGGACCCTTGGGGACCCCAGAAATGGGGTTATTAACAACAAAGGAGCGGGCTCCTCATTTGCAAATATATGGTGGTAAGACATAGAGCACAACAGGGCCTGAAGACCTGGGAGTGTCAGTGGCACCAAGGACAACAGAGAAGCAGAGTGTGCATGGTGGGTGGGAACCGGCTGTAACATAGAGTGGGGAACTCTGAAGGAGAGCTGGAGGGGAAAGAGACTGAGTGAACAAAGAGGTTAGTCTGGTTGCCTGATGAGGGCAAGAGACAGATAATGCGAGGGGATATCAAGGAAGGCTCCCAGCACATTGGGTGGAGTCCCACAGGACAAACAGGCATGAGCTGGCGGGGATCTATGGTGGGATCACCCCTCCCAGGGAGGTCAAACCAGGCCTCCCTCCTCCTCGGATGGGGTAGGACTACTGCTCTAAGCCACAGTAGGTTGGCCTGGGGAAAGGTGAAAGACAGAAGGAGCCGCAACCACACCATAAATGACCACTTACCATCAAACATTTTGATGATCTCCTGTCTGATGAATCTCTTGATTTCATCATAATTCACTGAGTCTGCCTGTGAGAGAGAGACACACACACACACAGAGAGAGAGAGACAGAGACAGAGAGAGAGAGAGAGAGACAGAGAGAGAGAGAGAGACAGAGTGAGTTCACTTCAGGCCTCTTTCTAAATAGAATGTTTTTCATCTGAGTAGCTGCCTTCCAGAGAAAAACTGAATTTCTTTGGGGACCCTGGTTCCCCTCCTTGCTGAGAGCTTCTGGATTTTCTTTCCCTTAACAAAGTCCAGAAGAGCTTACAAGGTGCTTCCATGCCATACTCCCCATTTTTCTGAGTGACCCCATCCTCCATGTGCCAGCCGCTTCCTTCCTTCTTACCATTGTTCCAGGCAGTCCTGGCATCCCTGGGGACCCAGCAGGCCCTGGAGAACCCGGGTGGCCTCTCTCACCAGAAGGCCCTGGTGGCCCAATAGGACCCATGGAGCCACTCTTGCCAGGTCCTCCCGGCATGCCAGCTCTCCCCTTCTCTCCAGGCTCACCCTTCTGTCCTGCAGATCCAGGGTCACCCTAAGAGGAGAGGAAGGAATTAGTTAATACTAAAGTTGAGGAATTCCTGTTCCCCTTCCAAGCCCAGGCCAGTATGTATCCTCCAAGTGGAACTCAGTTGAACAGGACCTGGTCTGTGGTTTTTCTCAGGCCTTTCTCTCTTGTTTCTTGGTCTTCCTCTGGCTGCTTTATGACTGCCAGTAATGGCAATGAACTGTGCTCAGGTCTGTCTGCAAGGGCTCTGACACCTTAACTCTCCTAGTCCTAATATGTTGCCCAGACTATGGGTGCCTGGGATTGCTCCTCCCTTCAGAACAGAGTCCAGAAGGGATTTGATCTTACCTTTGGACCAACAAGGCCATAAGGTCCTGGTTTTCCAGGAGGTCCCTAGAAGAAAGCAAAAGTCAGGAACTGATATCACAGGAGACAAAATTGACCATCATGGGGAGAGGCATTGCAGGGATGCAGAAAGTTCTAAAAAACTTATGGTTTGAGGCCATTGCAGACCACATTCTAGGTCTGTGGAGAAAAGAGAACTCTTTTTTCTCAGCTCAGAGTTTGAAGGCCTTTATGAGAAAATGAAAGCCGAGTTTGGACTCCAAGAAATGGCCACAGAGCAGGAGTTTGAGTATATTGGCAGGGTGCTGGTAGTACACGGCGCAGAAGGGGGAGGTTGAGCAAAAGACAAGAGGAAGAGACAGAGGGCAAGCAAGAAGCACAGATGTCGGCCAAGGGAAACTTCGAGGAGGAACCTTCATTATACGCTACCTCTTTGCCAGTTGCTCCATCGGTGCCAGGCTCACCCTGAGCATGACAAGAGGAAACAGAGTCAGGAGCCATGTCATGAGTCGGCCTGGCTCTGAGGCAGCCTTAGCCGCTCCTTGCCCTTTCACCTGCCCACAACCCTGAGGAAGAACTCAGGGCTCCTCATGCTTTGTAAACCTGGGAGAAAGACCCTATCAACAGGATCTCTGGCTTTTGGCCACCCAGGATGGCTCAATTAAGTCAAAACCCTGAGTTCTGCTGAGGAGGGGCTGAGGTCCACTCTGCACCCTCAGAGGAAAGAATGGACACCTGACTTTGATTCTCCTCTTCTGAGTTTGTTGTCAATGATTAAAGGCAAATCACATTAATCATTATATTAAAATAAACAATCTCTCATCATTTTTTTTCCCAGAGAGACAGCATGGCACTGTGGTATTTGAGTCAGGAAAACTTGGGTCCAAATCCCATCTCTGACACCAAATAGACATATGACTCTAGGAAAGTCATTTAACTTCTCAGCATCCTGGGCAATTCTCCAAGACTATGAGCTATAGCAATGACTGCCTTGCAGCAGTCAAAGGCATTTCCTCCCTGGGAATGTAATAGTGGGTCCCGACAAATAATAACCACTACCACAATTCAGAGTTCTATGGTTTTTCTTAGGGATAGGGATGAAGACTGGATCTGAGATTTCCTTGGTACAGGGCATTCCTTTTTGGATGAGGAAATGCCTGCTACCTATGTGGGCTAACACCTTCTATGAAGTGTACAGGTTTAGAGAGTTGCCTAGTTTGTTAAGTGGTTAAGTGACTTGCCCAGGGTCACTGGTCAGTATGTGTCAGGGGTTCACCTGAACCCAGGTAACTTTCCTTCCTGTCTGCCTTACAGACCAGCTCTCTATCCCATCTGCTCTTTCCCCTTTCCTATCTGTCCAGTCTTCTCCCATATTCCTGTCTCTCTGTTTCTCCTCTGATCCGGCTTTAGTGGCTCCCCCATCTCTGTTCCTTATGCTCCAAACCACGGTCTCTGCTGCCATCCTGTGCCTGGAGCCCTCTTTATCCTTCCCTCTGCCTCTGAGGCTCCCTGGCTTCCTTCAAACCTCAGCTCAAACATCCCCCTTCAACAGAAAGTCTTCCTGGCCCCTCTCAATGGAAAAGCCTTCCCCCTTCAGGTTTCTGTCCATCTCTGCATAGATCATGGGTATCCCTACTTGTCTATACCTCTCCCCAGAGAAGGTATAAGTTCCCCCATGGCAGAGACCCTATAACTTTTGTGTTGCATTCTCAACACCAACTATGATGATCAGCACATAGTACGCTCTTGTTAAACGTTTATTGATTGTCCCAAACAAGGGAGAATATCTTCCTGTGCTGTGGTTAGAACTCAGCTGAATAACTGTGTTTGGTTCTCGGCGCCGCATTTTAGAGAGGACAATGACAAATCTGTTCAGAGGAGGGTGTCAAAGGGCAGGGGCAAAGGGACTAGTGACTCTGCCACTGATCAGCTTGCAAATATCTCAAGAAAGCATTTGTGCTGTTTGGCTCCAGAAAGCCAAAATTAGAGTAAGGGGGAAAGGTTTCAGAGAGACATTTCAGCTTAATAGAAAATAAAACATTCCTAACCATTATAACTTTTCAGAAATATGTTAGCTGCCTTAGGAGACAGGATGTTACACCACAGGGGATGAATTGAAATAAAGTTTGGATGGTCACCTGCTTATGGAGGGGTTTACTGCTCAGTTTGTGAGTCTACGACTCATTTACCAAGGCAGGAATCCCAGCCCTCATGGTTACACCCAAAGCCATCATCCCGTCAGCCCCCTATACCCATTGCTGTGGTCCTAGAGGGATGTGGGATTGCAGGATGTGTGGGTCCATTCACTGACCGTGGTGACCGTTGGGTCTTCAGAGCAATGAGAGGGAGTAGGAGTCCTGTGCCCTGCCCAGCTCCTGCCCCTGTGGAAAGACCTACTTCATGCCTGGAATGGTCTCCTTTCTCCCCTCAGTCTCCTGGTCTCCTTCAAGACTCATCTCAAATTCTGCCTTCTGCAAGTGTCCTTTCCTGGTCCCTCCACCCCACCTCCAATTATGAGAGCCTTCCTTCTAAAATGATCTCCTATTTACAACATACATGTTTTATATGTACAGCCATTTACATGTCTCCTAACTTAGCACCTGAGCTCCTTGAGGGCAGGGACTGGGTTTTCTGCCTACCTCTGTATTCCCACCACTTAGTACAGCGCTGGGCACTGAGGAGACATTTAATAAATGCTTGTTGACAGAGTGTCTGATGGTTTGGTGGCTCCTTCACATACTGCCAGGCTGCCATCCAGAGCATCCAGCACAGACCCCATGACTTTCTGGGGCCCTAATTCCAAAGGTTCACGGACCCACTACTGTCTTTCTGAAGGCTAAGAGCACAGTTGAAAGCACTGAGAGAGCCCAGTGGCCTTGAGGCCAGGAAAAAATGATTATCACGTAGCCTATGGAGCTGTTGTGATACCCCCATGTGTAGTATTGAGTCATGGTTTACTGTGTCCTTAAAGGTTTTCCACAGTTAGAAACAGCTGGACACATTAAGTGAATGTTCTCTCCCTTAGGATGGGAGCTGTCCAGGAACAAAGGAAAAATGCCTTTCCTGTCCTAAGGGACCAGCCCTCCAGACACACCAGTGAGGAACATAGGTTCCTTTAGGTCCCAGTGGCAGCTCTAGTTACTTCCAGGTTTTAGTTTGTCAAGGCCTTTCCTAACAACAACCCTAGAAAGAAGGAGCAAAAACTTGGAAACTGAGGCTCAGAGGAATGACTTGTTACTCTCACATGGTTAGGATATGGTGGCCCTGGAGTCTGCATCTGAGTGTAACAGTTTTACTGCCCCTCTTCACCTCCATTCTTCCTCTAACTTTGTATTTTCGCTGACAGCAAAGGCCCTGTCCAGCTTCCTTCATTCTTGTAATAGCTGTTGGCAGGACTCCATGCAAAACATTCTAGGGGTTGAATGAGAAATGGACCAGACCCTTTCTTCCAAGCAGTCACATGGCCCTTTCCCAGCCAGGTACTTACTGTGGGTCCAGGGTGCCCAGGTGCACCAGGTTCACCTGGAAGACCTGCAAGACCCCTTTCTCCTGGGGCTCCCCGATCTCCTTTTAGTCCCTGGAGAACAGAAGGGGAAGAGGCAGAAGAGAGTGACAAGGAGAAAAAGGGAGAGAGAAGGCCCATCATTCGTTTAGTTTGGCTACAAGACCTACCTCCACTCCTCCCATTGCTATCTTCTCACTACAGTGAGATGGTGCAGGGCTCCACATCACTCTTCTGCATTTTTCTCTCAGGTAGTTTATGTATGTACATATGAGGGAGAGAGAGAGAGAGACAGACAGACAGACAGACAGAGAGACAGAGAGACAGAGACAGAGACAGAAAATGTGTGTGTGTGTGTGTGTGTGCATGCATATGCACATGTGCATGCGTGAATGTGACTGAGTGTGTGTGTGTTGGGGAGCAGAGGTGCAGTAGGGGCTGACACCAGATAGTGTGGAATGGGGACAAAAGATTTCTCCTTTTCATTCACAGCTGAGCTAGGTAGGCCTACTGGGAAGGGAAATGAGCAAGAGTAATTGGCACTTACAATTCCACTGATCCCAGCAGGCCCAGGCTGGCCGGGAGATCCAGGGGGACCCTAGGGTGAGAAAGAGAAAGAAAGAGCAGCTGGGAAGGCTCATGGGAACTCTGCATGACGCAGCAATGGAGAGGAGGGTACGGGCAATAATGAAAATGATACCTAATATACCTAAAGCTTAACAAAAAAGTCTTCCTTCCCAATCCTTGTCATCTGGGACTTCATCCTCACCATCTCCCTGGGAAGCATACTAGGTCAGAATTGGGCTCAGGCACTCTTCTAGGCCTCTCTGCTGCCGTCTCACTCCAGTGTTGAACGACTTCCCACACTGGAAGCATCTTCAGCCCCCTTTGCCTCTCCCTCTGATCAGCTGGTTCCTCCCAAAAGCTCCAATTTAAAGAGCCGCTGGCCCCAGGATAACCACACACACTTTACCCACTTCCAGGTTGCACCACTGCAGACTCCCATCCACAAGACATTCACACGCTTACTTTTCTCTCTTTCCTGCTTTTACGTGTTGTCTCTCTCTATCAGTAGAAAGTTTCTTAATGGCACAGACTGTCTGTTTTTCTGTGCCTGGCACATAGTAAATGCTCAATAAATGCCCTCTGACTTGACTGAACAGAAAATCTGTCAAGATTGGTCAAGGGTCTTGGTCATGACCTATGGGGCCTTGACCACTTGAGTTTGAATTATGAGGTTCGAGTGAGAGAGTCAAACCCCTGAGAAGGAGTTCTGGGGGGGACAAGAGGGGCCTCAGTCTCCTGCAGTCCTTCCCATCCATTGTCTTGAGGATTTGGACCTTTTGGAATGTTTGTTGGTGTCCAACTGCATATCTTTGCTTCATCTCTCATACTTAACTGTAAGCTTCTGGAGAGTAGGAACTAAATATTATTCATTCGGGTATTGCCCACCTGTTCCACGCAGAATAGTAGCAGAAGTCAATAAATGCCTTTGCATTGAACTTGGAGCACTGTGCCCTCCTCCGCACTAACACAAACTTCCTGAGTGCCTATCTTGTGGGTACCATTGCAAAGGGTCCCTTCCCTTCTCTGCTGCTGCGCCTAGAGGAAAACCAGGCACTTGTCTAGCTCTGGGGAGGATGAGGAAGAGATGAAGCTCTTTTAATGACCAGTGACTTCCTTGGACCCATCAGACCTGGGGGCCCTGAAACAACCATCCATTTGGCCCCCATCTTACTCTGTCTCTGCTCTAGGGTACTGACTCTCTCTCCCCTTCTTTGAATGGGCTTCTCTCTGATAGAAGCAGCAATCAAATTTCAACTTACCACATGGCCAGGTGGGCCAGGTCTTCCCTGGGGTCCCATGGGGCCAGGATCACCCTATGGGACATGGGAAATGGAAGAAACAGAAAAGCTGATTTGTACCCACAGCCATTTATTTCTTCTACTAGACTGTTCAACAGGGTGA
Organism: Bettongia penicillata ogilbyi; assembly: GCA_023548195.1. Classification (NCBI taxonomy): domain Eukaryota; kingdom Metazoa; phylum Chordata; class Mammalia; order Diprotodontia; family Potoroidae; genus Bettongia; species Bettongia penicillata. The sequence continues at coordinate 8,434,024 of JAJHZJ010000128.1, forward strand.
TGGGTGCAGGAGACCAAACAAATGATGAGTCCAACTTCTAAACCAGGGATGGGCCAGATGAAACCACAAAAGAAGACACATCAGACAAGATGGAATAGTGCTTTAAAGCAGCTTGGCCATCTCTGGGCAGCTAGATTAGCATACGTGGCCATACCACGGCAGGCTATTGTCTTCCCCCATGGAAAAAAGTCATGGTGGAGGGTTAATACTGTAGAATTGGTGTACATGTTCCAATGGCCCCATGGAGTCTCCTCCCAGTGAGATAGGGAAGGAATTGAGGATGTTCTAGAGCACCACAGATCACAAGCTGTTCCTTGTGATCTGTGAGGGGATTTCAAATGATAGAATTTTAGAAGTAGAAGCTCCTCACTTTACAGATAAGAAACTAAGACCCAGAGAGGGATTTTGCCAAGGTCTGAGAGAGAATTGGTGGTGGAGGCAGAACAGGAACCCATGTCCTCTGGCCCTTCCCATGCAACATTCTTTCCCCTGCCTTGTGCTAATATATAGAGGGGGAGCAGAGAGAAAGAGAGCTTTGCCCCTGATGCCTGTGGAGGAGACTCAGAAAGCTGCTGAGCCTGACAGCAGCAGAGCCCCAAGGCCACTGGAGCCTGGAAACAAAGATCTCCAGGTCTGGGTAGCTGCCTCTTTGGAGGGTCCAACAAGTAACCACAAGGGAGTCAGGTCTTACCTCAGCTCCTGGTCGTCCACTGCTGCCAGGAGGCCCTGGTTTACCACAGTCACCCTGCAAGAGGAAAGAGTAGCTGAGGTCCCAGGCCTGTTTGTCATGGACTCCCCTCAGAAGCCCATGTCGCTGGCAATGGTCAGCCCCCACTGGAGCCAGATGACCACCTGTGATGCTCCAGAAGAGGCCTCCTGTTGACTCAGGCCAGTGAGGGGAGCAGCTGGAAGTAGACCAAATCTTAAAGCTGCACTTGGTGAGGAAAAGGGGGACAAAGAGATCTTCTAGAATGCTTAGAGTGTGACAATGGGCAGGCATCCTTGGGGTGGCTGGCACCTCTGCTATCCAGGGTCAGGTCATCATCCCTGGACAGTGCTGGGTTTCCAGGAAGAACAAAAAAAACCCTGACAGGAAGAGACCCTGCTACTCACCTTGGGCCCAGGGAGGCCAGGATGTCCTGTTTTTCCCTTGAAGCCCTGGCAGAAAGACATAGAAGTCATTTTCAAATAAGATGTCTTATGTCTGCTCTTTCATTCTAGAATCACGTGTTGTGGCTCTGGATGTAAAATGGCATAGAAAACTCCGAGCCCTAAGAACAGGCCCCATCCTTACAAAGTCTTTGGTAGAGGTCTTCAGCCCTATCCATGAGCCTCCTTCTGCAGGATTGACTCGTTCTATCTAAGAGGCCTGATTTGAGCTTGAAGTTCAACTTACTGGGAGTCCCATGAGTCCTGGGGGTCCAGGAGGGCCAGGGTCCCCCTAATGAAAGAGGAAAAGAGCATTAGGACAGAGGACCCAGTCCAGTTATTTCTTGACTATGTTCACTGGGGCCGAGGTCACCCCTCCTCAACAATACTCCTGGATAAGGGGAACATGAATGGTTGGATAAGAGATTCATGGAGAGTGGCTTGAGCCTAGACTAAGAACCAAAGGACTGGTTTCACCACCCCCACACTCTGGCCCAATCTCTTCTGGCAGGGCCCCAGTTTCCCCATCTGTAAAGGAGGCAGCTGGACTAGATGAACGTTGAGGTCCCTCAAAGTTTAATGGTTTAGGATTCCATCCCACTTCCTGCTTCTCTGATGGGAGCCCAGTAAAATGAGACACAAGGAGATGGGGCTTGTTCCAGGCCTTTGAAGCCCCCAGTCTGAGCTCATCCAACCTCATGCCCAGTTTCTTTGGGAACTTGAGCAGTCGTTCATTTTGCTTCTTGTCCTGGTTTCTGTGATTACCAACAAGCCTCAGAGGAACAGAACGTTCCAGGTGCCTAAGAACATCCAAATCTCTCACCTGGGAGAAGATTGACCAAGAGATAGGGGCTCTAAAGTCTATGGCTTTGACAAAGGTGAGGGATTCTCAACTTGATCAAACCCCAAGATTGGCGGCAGACGGGTGTTCTAAGGCTTTCTTTGTGGGAGTTTGGGTGGGGGAAGAGGTCTAACCCGAAAACCTCCCTGGCTACCTTGATCCCACCATCTTACCCTCACACCAGGCTTCCCATCCTTCCCGTCTAGACCCTCGAGGCCGGCAGGACCCTAAAAGGTAGAGAGAAATGAACAGTATTCTATATGCCTAGGACAGTGACTGGATCAGAGCCATGGGAAATGAAGTTTATCTGGCCCTTCTTTTCCCTTCTCCCATGTATCCTGGAGCAAGCGAGACACTTACCTGTATGCCAGGGGGTCCGGGAGGTCCTGGAGGGCCTGGCATGCCTGATGGTCCTCGAACTCCTTCACTTCCCTGCAAAACCCCCCCAGAGTCAATAGAGCCTACTTCCCCTTGGGGGATGAGAGTAGGGAGGGGCTGGCCCAGAAGCATTGTGTGTGGTCTCTGACTATTGGAAACTAGGATTCTCTATTCCTGTTCTAGATAATGGGTAATAACTACTCATGTTTTTATAGTATTTTATAGTTAACAGTCTTATCTTTTCTCAACACCCTGTGAGAAGGTATTATAAATATTATTATCCCTATTTTACAGACAAGGAAACAGGACCAGAGATTTACCCAAGTTCATGCAGCTAGTGATGTGAGACAGCTGGGACTCCAGAGTTGGGACCGATTGCAGATTCAATTGTCCTTCCACTACTCTACCCTGTCTGTTATACGAGCATTTGCTATGACTTGGACCCTTTCCACTATCCCTTGCCTTCCCCTAGGACATCCCTTCCTCCTCACCATGCAAGCAAACAGAGCATGTACAAACAGCTCCCAAGGCCTTCTGTGACCTTGGACAAGTCATTTTCTTTCTCTGAACCTCAATTCATCATCTGTAAAATTAGGAGTGTGGATTAATGGTAACATTCTTCCAAAGGTCAAGGGAGTAATGAATAGAACTGTTCTGAACCTGATTCTGACCAACTGTGGGGAACTAACTGGTTGTTGAAGTAGGGATGGGGGCAATCATTTGGGAATTGGTGATAGAAGAAAATAGAGCATGGTCTGGACTCATACCCTAGATTTAGGAAAAGCAGATTTTAATGGTTCAAAGAAAGAATCAGTAGTGTCTGGAGGCCTAAAAAAATCAACAGAAGTTGACTCAAGAGGCATAGAAAGTTCCCAAGAATGAAATTCTGAAGTACAAATGGAAATGATGTGTATGCAAAGGGAATTCATTAACCAACTCAGTTATTTTAAAGATAATAGAAAATGGAAACAAGGCCAGGTTAATGGATAATAACATCAAATGTTATAGTCTTGTTGAACTGGTATCCAGAATACCAAAATCTGGAATGAGTTGGTTAGTGATGAATCCTAAGGACAACAGAATGAACTCTCTCTCATGTTTTTAAAGCTGTTGGGGGAAGGAGAAAACTCCCAGAGAGGATAGCCTCATTTCTAGGCATGGATGGGAAAATAATAATGGCAGAGAGAGGGAAGAAATACTCAACTCTTATTTTGCTTCTATTTTCTCTGTTGACAAAAATGATCATTGTAATGAGAATAGACAAAACATAGTTAAAAGAGAGCTGAGACCCAAGACAGATGAGGAAATGATGACAGTTAGCTTCTATAAGTTGGAGTCATTAGGCCCAGAAAAAACATTCCCTACAGCATCTAGTTGGCAGATAGAATTGCTTAATCATTGTTAGCAATCTCTGAAAGAAAGACGACTGATAATAGGAGATGTGCTACAAGTCTGGAGAAGGGCAAATGCTATTTTGATTTTCAAAAAAGGGAAGAGGGCTAGAGTATAAGAAGTACATGTTAGCTTGACTTGGATTTCTGTTAAAATTCTAGAACTTATTATTAAAGGGATGGTTCATGAGCATCAGCAAAGGACAGTGGTGACCACCACAGGCCAGCATGGCTTCATGGAGGACAGGAAGACATCGTGCCAGATGAACCTTGTTTCTTTTTCTGATGAGATTTCTAGATTTGAAGATAAGAGGAATGCTATATACACATTATACACCAACATTTCAGCAAGGCATTTGACAGTCTTTCATGATAGCCTTGTGTGTTTGTCTTTTGTTGCTGAAGAAGACCGTGCCATTAGAGAAATGATGACATGACTTGCACTTGACTTTGTTTTGAGTGAGGGAGGGCTGTGCAGGTCAGCAGCCTCACTTCTCCTCCAGAGCCATCTGATTCCAGTGACCTGATACTCCTCAGGATGACTGGAGATGACCCAGGATGAGGCAATTGGGGTTGTGACTTGCCCAAGGCCACACAGCTAGTGAGTATCAAGTGTCTTAGGTGAGATTTGAACTCAGGTCCTCCTGACTGCTGCTCTGGTGCTCTATCCACTGCATCACTGATTGCCTTGTAGATAAGGAAAAGGGATATGGACTGTAGGTGAGTTGAAACCAGTTGAATGACTGTGACTAGACACAAAGAGTATCAGTTAACAAGCCAAAGTCAAATCAAGGGGAGACTTCAAACATAGCACTCCAGGGATCTGTCCTTGGCCCTATGCTATTAAACATAATAAGATGAGAGTAGGTGGGAAGCTTATCAACTTGGCCAATGACACAGAGCTAATGTACTGGATAGAAAGAGTCAAGATCTAAAAAAAAAATCTCATCAGGCTAGAATAACACTGGGCTAAGTCTAACAAGATAAAATTTGATAAAGGTTAATGAAAGTCTTATACTTGGATTAAAAAACAATTACCTGCAGAAGTGCAGGATAAAGGGAGGTGTGGCTAGACAGTTCATCTAAAAAAGATCTGAGGGTGTTTATGAATTGTCAATAGACTCACATGGCAGCTGGAACAACTAATGCAATCCCAGGCCTTACTAAGAGGCCTAGTGCCTAGAAACAGAGGTGGCAATTGTTCTGCTAGACTCTGGCATGTTAAGACCCCACCCTAAAATACTAGATTCAGTTCTGTGTGCCACGATCCAAGAAGAACACCAAGTCACTGATGTGAGGCCAGAGGAGGGCAGTCAAGAAGTAAAGGGGGCTGACGTACATGGCACCCAAGGGTCAGCTCAAGGAATGAGGGATGTGGAGCCTGAAGAGAAGGCCTGTGGGACATGGCTGGTTTCAAGTATTGGAGGAACAGTCAGGTTGGGCAGGGATGAGCCCTCTTCTTAGGCCCAGAGAACAGGAGTGGGCATAGTAGATACAAGGTCTAGGTTTGGTCTCAAGGTTGGGACCACTTTCCTAATATTCAGAGAGGTCTTTGAGTGGAATTGGCAGTGTTGGCACAAAAGGGCTGCCTCTCCCTGGACTGGAAGTGGTAAATGATAGAGAGGAGGCTCTTTGTCAGGTGAGGGCTAGATTAATTGGCCTCTGAGCTCACTTTCAAATCTGGATGCTCTCCAAGGTCCTTTCCAGCTCTGACAATGTTCTCTATTTTAAGGTGCTTTCCAGCTCTGAAATTCTGTTCTACATTCCAAGGTCCCTTAAGTGTTCATCCAGTGCTCTCCCTTTGTGCCTGTACTGGCAGGCATGGCAATGCTTACACTAGCTGAGAGGGGGCAGTAGAACTTTACAAATAACAGTGCTCGCTCCCCCAAACCCAAGCCTACCCAGGGGCAGACAGCAGCAGCTTGGGTTTCTCAGCGAAACTACCCTGATTACAGTAGGGACCCAGGGATGCAAAAGGAGCCACCAGCTCAGGCTTATTCCCTATTACAGACAGGCTCTGCTCTACATGTCTGAACATGTGTCTCCTTCTCCTAGGCCAGGGCAAGGTCTAGAAGGGGGAGAAGGGAGGAGGAGGGACCCCCAGGGCAGAATGTGCTGCTGGAGGAGGAGAAGATGGAAATGCTCTTCTTTGCTAGGAAGGGGGAGCTCATGAGAGAAAGACCAGGCAGCCAGCCGCTTGGCTGCTTCTAAAGCTTTATTTATGCTCTGGGTGGGTCAGGGTTCTGTGCTGACAGACTGGGAGGGACAATTGGGAGAGAAGAGAGAAAAGCATCCCTTCCCTGCACTCATCATCAGTTTTAGCCAGTCTCGTTTCTTATTCTCACTCTCTCTCTCTCTCTCTCCTCCTCTCTCTCTCTCTCTCTCTCTCTCTCTCTCTCTCTCTCTCTCTCTCTCTCTCTCTCTCTCTCTCTCTCTCTCTCTCTCTCTCATCTCTCTTCTTAGTCTATCTCTGTCTGTCTCTCTTCTCTCCCTCCCTTTCTCCCTTCCCCTTTCCCCTGAGTCTTTTTCTCTTTGCCTCTCCCTAGATCTGTCTCTCTCCCTCCCTCTCTCTCTTTTCCTCTCTCTCTCTCCCCCTTTCTCCCTTTCCCCCCTCTCTCTCTCCGTCTCTTTGTCTCTCTGTCTCTCTGTCTCTCCCTTTCTCTGTCTCTCTCCCTCCTCTCTCTCTCTTTCTCCCCACTCTGAACGCCACCCAGCTCTGCCTCTTTCCCAGCTGGCTCAGAGCCCTGACTCAGGAGCTTGCCCTGGTCACCGTCCTTCTTCCCTTAGCTCCGTGGTAGGGATACAGCACTAGCTCCATCAGAGAGCCCCCAACTCTGCAGCCCTATGACCTCTTCCATGCAGGTCCTTATTACTACCAGCAGGACTCCAGCCCTCACTAGCTCCCTGTCTTCCTAGGTCCATTCTCCCCCCATCTAGGCTACCCTTGCTGGAAGAGTCTTCCTTGTGCTCAGGTCTGATCAGGCCAATCTTTTGCTCAAAACCATTAGGTAGCTCCCTCCCCTCTCCCAAGTAAAGGCGCCTTTGCTTGGCATTGAAGGCCCTCTGCAACCGACATCATCCTTCCTTCTAGCTGTATCTTGTGTCCCTTCCCAGACCTTCTACTTTCTGGCTAAACTTGACCCCCTCCTCTACCACCACCCCCAGTGGCATGGTGCTTTCTAGTTTGTTTTGGTCACACTGTTTCTCATGCCTAGAGTGCCCTGTTTCCCACCCATCACATAAAACTCAACAGAGATGCCATTTCCCTCAGTAAGTCCTTCCTGACCTCAGAGTTGGTGATGACTTTCTGCCTTGAACCTCATCTAGCCCTAAATTCCTGTTTTGCTCCTCTTGAAGGCACTGGTGAAATTCTACATGCCAGAAGTCAGCATGGTATTTTGGCAGGACACTGGGAGTTGGGAAAGAATCATATTCTTATCCTGACTCAGGCACTTATTATGTGACCTGGAGCAAACCACTTCACCTTTCTAAGCCTCCATTTGCCTTCTTTCTCAAATGGGGATGGGACTACTCATGACCTGCCCTTCTCACAGAAGCACTTTATAAACCCTGAAGCCCCATATAAATGTGAGTTGGTCCTGTGTCACCTCTCCCTCCTAGGCTGTAAGTGCTGGGAGGACAGGTCCTATCTAAACTTCCTATCTCCCCTAGAACCCTGTGTGGGATTCTGTACACAGGAGGTGTCTAATCAGTGTTGAATTGAGCCTTCCACCCCCAAAAAGGCCAGACCAGAGGACAGAAGGTCTAGAGGTTTGCACCCCTGCTGTCCCCTGCCTCACCGAGCAAGCCCCATTGCCCTCTGGGATGTAAAGGAAAAGAGCAGGGCTCCGCCTAGTCCCCTTCCTCCCCCTCTCCCCTCCCCTCTCTATTTTTCTCTTTCAGGGCAGAAAGGCAGACCCTGTGAGAAGCCAGCTGTAGGGGGCACAGCAGCCAACTGAGAGGAGGGACCGAGGCTCAAGCCAAAGGACCTCCAGGGGACTGGCTTCACTTTTCCATCCCACTTGCTTCCCTACGTAGCAGGAATTTTCACTCAGAATGTCTGTCCTTCCACTCTTCAACCTGGAAGCCAAACAGAGGTGAGGCCCCTAACGGGCTCCCTCCCCATCATCTCTCCTTCTCCACCCACCCCAGAATCTGTTTCTTCCATCCGTCAGGGCCCTTCTTAGCTCATCCTTCCCTCATCTTCCCTTGCATACCACGGGTAAGTGTCTTGGTATCTGTTTGTGCAACTTGAGCTGGCTGATAGAGGAAACAAGCCAGACTCCTGGGGGCGCTGAAGAGAGGCTTAGCTCCTCACTCGCCCCCCCTCTTCCAGTTCTCCCTGCTCACCTTCTCAGCTGGGGGGCCAGGGGGGCCAGCTGGTCCTGCCTTGCCTGGGAATCCTGGGGGCCCCTATGAGAAAAGAAGGGACTGACTTCAGAGTATGATCTCTCCCTGTGGCTTAGCTGTGGATGGCACAGCTGCTGCTCACGTCTTAGACAATCTGCTTCCATCTTCTGGAAGCAGGAACCCTCTGCCCCAGCCACGAAGCACTTGCCTCCAGTCCTCCCAGGGTCTTCCCCACCCCCCTCCCTCGCCTCTGCACCTCCTCTCTTCCTGTTCATTCTTTCTATCAGGACAAATGCCCTTCTGTAACATCGAGCATCTCTTCGCGAGTCTCTTCTGGTAGATCCTTTACTTACCGGTGGACCTGGGAATCCAGGCTGTCCCTGAAATCCCTGCAGGATAAAACAAGCAATGGTGAGCTCTGGAAGGACAGGGATCTTTAGCTATGTGGAAGACGGATTCACTTTGTTCTGTACCTCCCCAGTGGAAAGGACCAGAACAATGGAGGGCAGGAACCCCTCAGCTCAGTGGAAATGAAAACTTGCTGATAATTAGACATGTTCCTAAGTGGAACAGATTGCTTCTGGGGGCAGTGAGTACCCCATAACCAAAGCTCTTCAAGTAGAGGCTAATGTCCTCTTGTCAGGGATGCTCTGGGTGGGAGGGAGAGGATTAGTGAGATATGGGGCCCCTGTAGTCATGTCCTCCATGGTCATCCATTTTGTATTTCTCTAACATTGTCTTCTGGAAGCAGATAATCCTCTGCCCCAGACACTAACTATTTCCCCAGTGTGCTTCCAACATGGGGTAGGTGCCAAAGGAAGCCAGTGGGACCAAAGGGGACACCCATCCAGAAAAGGGAACCAAGGCTCCTGTCACTCATGGGCACCAAACTCAGTGCCATCTCCCTGATCTATCAGAGATAGTCAGACTCAAGCCGCCTTTATTTGTGTTATCCCCACCTACAGGCACATCCTTCACATGATAAAACAGAAGGTTCCTGAGGGCAGGGCCTTTGTCTTTTTGTTCTATAGCCCAGTACTTAGTACAGTGCCTGGCACAAAGAAGTTTAACAAATGTTGATTGATCTCCCTTCTTCCCCTGCCCCTCTTATAATCACAGATCTGCCCAAGTGCATTCACACCCCCATCCCCACCCCACCCCCACACACTTTCTTACTTTCCTTCCCTTCCTACTCACCTGGTCTCCTTTCTCACCAGCACCACCTTGGGCTCCTCTTTCTCCTCGGGGACCCTGTTACCCACAGAAAACAAAGAAAACTGGCACCTTGACCTCACCCTCTTCTCTCAGTCCCTCCAGCCCTGAGAGGACTCTGTTGACAAGTCAGCAGTGTCCCACCAGCTCACGAGACCGCTCCCACACTCACTGCAGGGCCCATGGGACCTGGAAGACCCTCAGCTCCTGGTGGACCCTAGAAAGATAGAGAAAAACCCATGAGCAGGTATGGAGAAGTGTTTCTGCAGGATTGAGTTGTGACTGTGCAGAACCTGAAGGACCGGGGGAGGCAGGCAGGACACAGTGACCCTGCCTGACCTGGCTGAGGTGAATGGTGACCAGGGACCATAACCCTCTCAGGTAGAAAGAGAACTCATATGCATTCTACTTGAATGAGAAGGGAAAACATGACTAGAGGCCCTGCGTGCCTAAAGGGAGCAACTCAAAACCCAAGCAGGGCGGCAGGGCAGGGCGGAGGGGCTGAGGTTGTCCAGGTAGGCCCAGAAAAGCAGAGTGGGACAAATCCTAACTGATTGGTGTGAGGCTTGGGGAAACAGCGTAGTCTCCCAGATTTAGAGCCTTAAGGAGGCCCAGCAAAAATGATCTGCACTGCAGCAGCATGGTTGAATTCTGTGCGAGCCAGTGGAGGAAGAGGGTGCACAATCTGGAAAAAGCCCAGAGGGAAGAAGAGACTTCCCTGGGAGGTGGGATTATAGGATCAATCACTGAGCGTCAGAGCTGGACTGATCCAAGGCCCTGTTGACAGGCAGGGAACTTGAGGCCCGACAAGGCTCAACTAGGCTCCTGATTCCAAAGGCTGGCTCCCCACACCTCTTTTACATATGGGGACACAGAGGCTGAAAACAGTCAGGGCCAGAAGCAGCACCTCCCAGCCTGGGCTTCTTCATGCCAGCTCTTCGTTCTAGCCAACTCCGCTCTTGGAGGCAGGGGAGAGGAAGAGGAAAGGGGAAGGGGCACCTCTGCATGGGGAGGCTGAAGACCCGAACTTTCATCCTGGCTCTGAGCTGTGTGGCTTCATTTCCCTGGGGAGGGAGCTGACAGATCTCTAAGGTCAGCCCCTGATGTACAGGTGAGGATCAGACACTTGGCAGGCAGCTGGACAGACGGTGACAGTCAGGATGCAGACTGAGGGCCCCTGAGCCCCAGGCCAGAAGGCTTTGTCTACCCTCCCCTGCTGCTTGTGTCTCAGTTCTAGAACCCGGCTCCTCCACAGGCTGATCCCTCTGTGACACAGTTGGGGAGGCTGAGAGGGTGGCAGAAAGTGGGTGGGGGGCAGCATGATTTCCTCATCTCAAACTGCCATAATCTTCTTCCAGTGTATTGGGTGGGGGGGATCAACAAACGCCCTCCAAGGCTGAAACTTACCGACTCTCCCTTCTCTCCGGCAGGACCCGTGTAGCCACGTTCTCCCTTGATGCCCTTGACAAATAGGTGGAAAGCCCAAGATTAGCCCCATAGCCCATCCTAGCTGTCATAGGAGGGGTGGGAAAAGCAGCTGGTACTGAAGCAGATGGTGCTGAGGAAGGCTGCTGGTGGGGGTGAGGAAGTGGGGGGCCACGCCTGTATAAGCACTGGCTCCCCTTTTACAAAGCTATCCTGAAATGGCAGGCACTGCCAGGAGGTGACTTTTGCTGCTTTCTCCTTCCTCCCAGTCAATCAATTACCAGGTCACTGTTAACCCCATCTCTGTGATTTCTCCTCTCAGTTCTTATGGCCCACAGGGATCCCTGTTGCCTGGCATTCAAGGCTCTTCACAATGCATCTCCCTCAACATGCCCTGAACTTTCCAGCTACGCTGTTGCTAACACTGGGGATGTCATTTCCCCCCTAATGAACTGCTACTCATCCTCTTAAAACCTAATTCAAATACCCACCACTCTGCTCTACAAACTGTCAGTAATGATCTTTCCCCTTGGGCCTCAAAGAACATTATGAATGCATTCTATCTAACACCCTTATTACTGTTGATTAGCTCCAGGAGGGCAGGGATTGTGTCTTATCTAAACTTTGCAATTCTCCCAGCACAGAAGCATCCCTGTACTGCGTATGATAAGTCTATGTTTGCTGAATGAACACACACACACATATATATATATATATATGTATATATTTTTATATATATATATATATGTTGAATGCTTGCCCAGACTGACAATCCAGTCAGATCACGGTAGTGAGAAGATGAGATGGTTCCAGCAATGCTACCTTCAGAAGGGCCCTCTGGGATGTCATGGAAGTGGGGCCCAACAGCTGGACAGAAAGCTCCTCTAAATCACAGCTGCCCCGGCATCAATTAAACCGTGAAATCTAGCCTGCAGATGGATAGTTGCAGGCAGAAGGGCAAGGGAGAAACCAGTTGGAGGCCAGGGTAGGGAGGAAGGAGGGAGGATTTGCGGCAATCAGCTGATTCAGGACAGGGACCTCTAAAGCCTCTCTGATGCCCAACCTGTCCATGGCATTTGGCCTAGTGAGAGCCTATTCTCATTTACCGTCCCCCCTGCCAGTCTTGCAGACATCCTATGCCCATGTGACTTTGAAGAGACTACCCTCTCCAGCTCTTACTCACAGGTAGTCCTGGAGGTCCCATGGCACCTGGGTAGCCTGGTTGTCCTGGTGGGCCCTGCAAAGGAAAGTAGAGATGATGCAGCAACTTCTTCCCAAATCCAGGCTCAGCTCTGAATTCCTGGCTGCCAAAGGCAGTGCCAAAACCTAAGGCTTTTGAAGCCTGTTGGCACTATAACACCAAAACATTGGCCCAGCTCCCCCACCCCCAGGCCTTGGGCTTGGTATTTCTACCTCCTTCCTTGTCCTCTTGGACATACCACTCTTCTGTCTCTGCCTATGCCCACCCCGCCAGGCTGCCTGGCAGCAGGACTTAATTAACATGACTCTAGCAAGTTCCAGATTGGCTCTATCCTTGGGAACTAGGCTGGAGACAGCTCTGAGTGAGTGGAGGGGGAGGTGGAAAGGAGAATTCTAAGGTGGAACACCAGGGCATGAGGAGGGAGAGCCCCTAAGGAATGTGGAGGGAAGGTTGGGAGACCAAGGAATCTACCCTTTCAATCTAGAAGCAATGTGGAAAGCCACCCCTGAAGGTGCTAGGATGGAGGGATGTGGCTGGAAGCCCCAACCCCATGACTGTCCGTTTGCCTCTGCTCCTGCCAAGACCTACTGGCTCCTGTCAGGAGCCATCTCACAGGCAGTTAGTCAGTCACTCACACCATGCCTGAGTCTATCCTCCATCGGATCCCTTCTTCCCTTGTTGGGCTGATCTGTTCTCACTACCTCCCAGTCCCTTCAAATCCTCCCTGCTCCCAGTCCTCCTCTCCACTCACCCTAGTTCACTGACCCTAATGATGACTCCCTTGTGTGTCTTTATGTGCTACAGGGCAGTCTGTCCCACTGCCCTTATACACTCACATGGTGGGAAGTGGAAAGGGAGGCTGCCAAGGTTTGGTTCCAGTGGGGACTTTGTTTCTTGGAATTGGGGGCCTTGTCCCTAGGCCTATAATGGTGGGCAGCTGTACCCTTTGAAGTTGGGGGCCCAGAATCTGAGTTGGAGGGGACCCCAATCTAACTGAAGGAAATCCCCTCTGCATCCCTGACAAATGGATCATCCAGCCTGTGATGAAAGGGGAAAGCAGCAGTCCGTTTCACTTCGAAGGAGCTCATTGGGAGGGAGTCTTTCCTGGCATCAAGCTAAAATTTGCCATGTTGCAACTTTCACCAGTTGCTTTAGTTCTGCCCTTTGGGGCCAAGCAAAACAAGTCTGATAAGTCTGCCACATGGCAGCCCTTTAATCATCTGAAAGCAGTGATTATGTTCCCCTCCCTCCTTTCCTCTCCAGGCTAAACACACCTGGTTTAAACTGAGGCTCCTAAGACCTGGCTCCCAGATCACCCTGGCTCCTAAAGTGATATACCTCCAGCCAGACATTCTCTCCTCTAGATGTGCTCTGACCAAGGCTCTGGACATTATTGGTTTATTACTGCAGCCTGAGGCAACACAGGCCACTTTTTTTGGCTGCCGCCTCAGGAATATCTTATACTGACTTTGTGTGCCTGCTTTGCCCCATCTCCCCTCCATGCTGGCCTGCCATGGCTGTGGCCTCCATACCAGACTCCTCTACACTGGACCCCCAGAGACTGTGCCCTGGAGAAGGAGTCAGACAGCCATGGGGAGGGAGGATGCACTGTCCTGACAGGCCAGGGAGTGAGCACAAACTCTATAGGCCCTTGCCTTTAGCCAGTAACCAGGCTTTAACCCTTCACATTCCCTTACTCTTTCTTTTCCTCCCACTTCTTTGAATCAGCCCTGCCACTGGGTCAAGAAAGAGTGCGTCAGCCACCTCCCCTATAGCTCCACTAACCCTCAATGGGGCTTCACTGAGCACATCACACACCCGCCATGGGTCAGCTGTCCATTAGAATGGAAGCTCTCTTTTGTATTTACCGCCCTAGCTCCTAGTGTGGTGCCTGACACACAGGAAGAAGTTAATAAATGCTCTCACTCATTTATTCATTTGCTAAGACTTCCAAGTCCTTTCCCCACAAACTGATACCTTGCCACACTTCCCCGGCCAGCCTGAGCTTATAAAGCTGCTTTTGTGACCCCAGGGACAGAACTAGCCTCTTCCTCCTATTAAATTCTGTCTTCTCCGACTTAGCCCATCCTTTCAGTCTGCCAGGACCATTCTGATCCCCACTAATGTCATCCAATGTGCTAGTTTCCCCTCTCAGCTTGGAGTCATCCCCCAAGTTGATACACATGCCATCTTAGTTCTATTTTACTGAGTCACACTGATGAGCCATCATGGCCAAACGCTCCCTTCTCCATTTTGGCCACCTGCCTGGTGTTCCCAGTACCATGCAGGACACTGAGTCCCTCTTAACTTACCGGTTCCCCTTTGTCTCCTGTCAGTCCTGTGAGACCACGTTCTCCCTGGAGACCCTTAGAAAAGAACAGAAACTACTGGGGAGGGTCTCTCTCTCCCTCCCGTCCCCTACAACATCACCTTCTGTCCCCCATTCCTATGCCCATAGCTGATGCTGGTGTGTGCCTGAGCCTAACTCACCCACACCCATATATTGTCTGTGGATACCCTCTGAGATCTGAGCCTGTCTTCCCATTACCATGCCCAGGGGCTGAATCTGGTGAGCTAGGTTCTGTTCAGTGTTTTCTGGTCAGGAAGGGGTGACTTAGTTTTTCATCCACCTAATGGAAACTGTTAAGGACTGCAAGGCCAAACATCTGTTGGTACCTGATATATCTGTCTCCTACAATTATATTCCACAGGCTGTCAACCCTGTCTGTGCTCAATATGGGTGGCTCAGGTCCAGACCCGGGGAGATCTGTGATAATGGGAGAGGTGGGAGAGTCCAGTGCACAAAGAGCACTGGGCTTAGACTCAGGAGGGCAGAGGCCAGGGCCAAGCTTTGCCATTGATTGACTATGTGATTCTGGGCATGTCATTTCAACTCAACAGGTCTCTATCTTCACAGCTATAAAGTAGGGAGAATCACACACTTCCTCCCTCACAGGGTTGTTTATAAACTATGAATTATTATAGAAACAGAAGCTGTCATCAATGGTGGGATCAGACGAACTGAAGCAATTGAAACACATGGAAGGTCAGTCCAAAGTCCCCTTTAACTTGTTCAATTCAATCTTAAGGTTGTTGCACCTATGTAAGTTTGCCCTCC
Source organism: Bettongia penicillata ogilbyi (assembly GCA_023548195.1). NCBI lineage: Eukaryota > Metazoa > Chordata > Mammalia > Diprotodontia > Potoroidae > Bettongia > Bettongia penicillata. The sequence continues at coordinate 8,449,089 of JAJHZJ010000128.1, forward strand.
TCTTCCTAATGCCTTTGGGGATGGGAGGAAGGAGATAATGAAAAGCTGAAATGTGAGGAGCAGAGATGAGGGGCTGAAGACTTACTCTAGGTTGAAGCATTAGCCTTGATTTGTCTAGAGGTATACTCAACAGGTACCTCCTTCCCATTCCCCAACACCTGGTTCCTCCCCCAAAAGAGATACACCCAAGAGAAGTCATCATTAGGGGGAATACTTTTCTCTCTAAGAGATTGACTTTCACATGTTCGGTCGAAAGGGGTGACAGTCTGTTGGGAGCCATGAACCTCAACAATATATGCCCAGAGAAATGGAATATAATGGCATAGCCCCCTTGATTGTCTTCAGTGCTCTACTTTAAGAGGTTTAAATAATTGGAGAAATACTAATTGTTCATGGGTAGACAGGGCGAATAAAATAAAAATGACTCAAGCAAGATACCCTCTCCACAAAGAAGGGACTGTTAGAAGTGTTCTCCTCTAGAGGGCTGGTTCTCATCAAGGGCCTCCCCTTAAGGAAGTGACCATTAGTTGTTATACCCCCTCCCTCCAGATGACTTATGACCTGAAGAACATTCCTCCTCCAGCTAAATGGGTACAAGCGACTCACCTCCCCGACCCAGATCCCAGATGAGTGACTGTCTGCAGCACACTCCCAAAGCCCAGTACTTACCAGTCCTATCACACAATACCCTGGGCACCTCCATTTTCAGGGTGGAGGAAAGGGAGACAGGAGTGCTCCTTCAGGAGCAGCACCTGACACTTTTCAAGGGGAAGTAGATAACGAAAGTCTGGGTCTCTTCCCAAGCCCAGCTCTGCCAGTGTGGCATGGTCTCAGATCACCGAAGGCAAAGAGCTCCAACACTGCTTCTTCTCCCACTCTGCCCTTTCCCTGTGCCCTCCCATCTCCCACCTGCATCCCAAGGTGCCCACACAGGACGACGACACAACACGGACGGATGGATGGATGGGCGGACAAATAGATGAACCTTCACCCAAGCAAGCAGAAAGACACAAGGTGGAAGCAAGGGGACTTCTCACCAGGGACGAAGACACAAGGGCAGATGGAACCATGACAAGGGGGAGGCGCCCCACTCCGGGACTCCCCATCCCAGCTCCCTGGGGGATAGGGTCAAGAAAGAGGAAAGAGGTGGCTGCCACCCAGTAATGCAATGGAGCTATGTGGAGTCAGACAAGCGCAAGTTGGGTTAGCGTCTGTGACTGACAGGCAGGGAGGGGCTCAAACACACCAGGGCTGATGGAGGCAGAGTAATTAACGACACCTGGCAGGTATGCCAGGTGGGGGAAGGCACGTCCTGGCAATTTTCCAGAAATCCAAGCCTGATTCCATGCCAGGATAAGGGCTGAGGAAGAAGGTGGGGAGGAGTACCAGGTGCAGAGAAGACAGGGAGGCTACCCATCATATCTACTCAGGATCACAGGGAAAGTTGGTGTTGCTGGGGGCCACTGGGCAGCCCAATCATCCAGCACGGCACTGAGTCAATGCCAACTTACAACAAGAAACCTGAGGGCTTTGGCATCTCTGTCAGAGTCCTGGAAGCCCCTAAGAACCACCTGGAACAAAGATATCCAGGCCAAAGGAAGAAGAAAAAAAGACGAAGCAGGGAGAGAGAGCGGGTAGAGAAATGCTACTTTCATGGAGTGGGTCGATGGATGGGTCAGAAGGTGAGAATTCTGGGGACTGGATGGGGGAAGGAGGTGAGGTGAGATGAAGAGAAGGGTGAAAAAGAGATAGGGAACCCATGTCAAGAAGAGACCATGGAGCTGGGAACATTCCTGCAAGGCCAGAGAGCCTCCCCATCAGAGGCCAGCACCCACTGTCGTTAGCTACTATGCCTGGAGTGGAACAAGAAACACAGGGTAGGAGGTAAGCTGAGGAGTGGCAGGGGGGAGGCCAACAAGAACCACAGAGACCTGGTGTGGGGAGGGGAACGCGTGCAGCTCTAGGTTCTTACAGGCAATCCGGGGGAACCAACAGCTCCAGGAAAACCTGGGGGGCCCTGAGGGGAGAAACAGGAGTGTCACATGTCACAGAGCACAGTAACCTGAGGAGCGAGAGGGGAGACAAGGCCCAAGCCTGGGAGAGCCACGTTCTGGGACACCTGGACAACAGACACCCTGCGGATTCTGGGACTAAGCAGGAACTTCAGAGGTCACTGTGTTCATCCCCTCGTCTTCAGCCAAGACGAGAGAGAATCACCACGGCCCACATGTCCTTCCTAAAGTGACCACGCTGCTTCTCCTTGCAGCTTGAGCCTGTTCCCTGTGCCTTGTTCATGGTGGACACCAGGATTAGCTGTCTGCCCCTTCGGTCTTCTTAAAAGCTGTTTGACTGCCCACCAGTCATCTCATCCAAGCTAAGGGCCCTCCCTTGGCTTGTCAGGCCTCTTGTCCAGCCTTCCTATCAGGACCTTGGAGAATGGAAACGGCCTTGAATTTGGAGGCAGATGACCTGGGTTTGGACTCCAGGTTTGCTGCTCATTATAGATGGGACTCTGGGCCAGGGGTTTCACCTCTCTAGTCCTCAGTCCTCTGATGGACTTGATGATCTCCAAGGACCCTGCCAGCTCTAGCCCCTATGATCCAGAGGAGGAAGGAGATGCTCTGAATCACTCTGATGCCTGTCACCAAGACAGCCAGCCAAAGAGCCCACACTCTCATTCATTCCTGCAGGGATGGCTCACACTATGCGGAAGTGGCGGGGGGGCGGGGGCACAATTTCAAAAGTCTCAATGCTAAGAGGGCCCAGGACCCCAGGAAGTCAAGCTGACACACAAACCCAAGAAGATGAATGTGTCTTCCTGGGGCCACTTTGAGGAAGCCAAAGACAGTGAGTGGGACATGAATTTGGGCTGTCCATTCCCCCATTCTCAGAAGCACCCTTAGTATCCAATGTTAGGCGCCCCCCACGCAGATGACTGGAGAAACTTACAATGGGCCCTGGGAGCCCAGGGGAGCCTCTCATACCAGGTGGACCCTGCAAAAAGAAGGAAAACATTTTTAGAAGGCAGAGTCAGAAAACTGAGCTCCCACACTATCTGACTCCCAGGGAAAGTAAACAGAGATAGTACCGATGTCAACACAAGATTTTGCTAAGCCCAGTGGACTCTAATGTCATTAAGGACTTGAAAGGAAGATTGGCCAAGGATAATCTGCCTGCCTATAATTGAAGAGCTGATTCTAAGTGGCTTTGATGGTAACAGAAGAAGGATCTGCCTCCCCCTCTCGTTGGAGAACTGAAGTTGGATGTGACAGCAGATGGGAAGTCTCTAATCCCTGATCTATGATGGGGGAAGAATGCTGGACTTGGAGACAGGAAGCCTAGGTTTGAATCCAGACTCTTGAGAGTTTCTAGTTGTGTGACCCTGGGCAAGTTATTTCTTTGGGTGTCAATTTCCTCTTCTAAGAAACCGAAGTGGCTGAGCCTGAATTCTCTTGGAGGCTCCTACCAATATTAACACTGCATGATCTCAAGGCCAAGAAAAGCAGCAGCCCCAGGTGGACAGAAGAATTAGGGCTCAAGTCCTGGGTTTGAATTCCGGTGCTGTGTGGCAGGGGGCAGGTCACTACCCTCTCTGAGCCTTATCTCCTTTTCCTATAAAACAGGGATGAGAATGCTTGCCTCACCTATTCAGAATGTCGTTATGAGGAATGGGCTTTGTAAGCTGCCATATGCTACAGAAATTACAGTGACCATCCTAGACTGTATCCTTCTCATCATTATCCCTGTGGTTACCTCTTCTCCTCTTTGTCCTGGCAGTCCCGGAGGGCCAGGCTGGCCTGGGCTCCCAGCACATTCTGGGTCCCCCTCTCCGTTTCCCTGGGGAGAGAAAAGAGATATAGAGACTGGAAAAGTCCTATGGTCACCAGAGAGCACCCAGGAAGGATGAGGAGGAGTTGCAGCCAGGGGGCTTCCCAGGGAAGGGGGAAATGAAGGTCTACTCACTGGAGCCTCCTCGGCTCGGGGGCGATCCCTCTCTAGGAAGCACTGGGGAGGGAAATCTGAGGCATTAGTTCAGGGAGCAGGGGGCAGATGGATTTCTAGCTAGAGCATCAGTCCAATGCACAGTCTCTTACCCGGGCACAGTTGTCAAGGCCTGGAACACCGGGGGTGCCCTGGTCACCTTTCTCTCCTTTCAGGAGGCTTGGGGTTGGAAGGCCAGTCTGAGCCTGTGCACAGTCCCCACAGATGTTCTAGGCCAGGGAGAGGAGAGGAAGGCCATCAGCAGCTGACATCACAGGGATACCTTCCCCCAAGTCAACGTCCAAGGTTTCCTCTGCCTGGCACAGCCTCCAGCCCCTGCCCCAAGGATGTGCAAGGACAGACAGAAAGCCATACACACGCACACCCACCATGCCCAGATTCTGCTATGGCATGGATCCTCTCAGCCCACAGAGCTTTGGCAGGGGTGGGGGTTGGAGATGTGGGAGTGGGGAGGAAAGGAAGCTCTAGCCACCTAGAACCCCAACTCCTTTGCCAGGAAGGCAAGTGGTCAGTAAGGCAAGGCCTAGGGCTAGGGCCAGATCCCAGGTACCACCAATCACTTCCTTGCTCCTGCGGAGGTAGACATGCTAAGTTTGAAAGGATCCCTCCACAGCCCAGCACCATAAGGCTGATGGAAGCTGGGAGGAAAGCCCTTTGACTACCACCCACAGGGCAATGTCCTAGAAACATCAGATCTCATTGGGGGCTCTCCTGTGGGGCTGCTCATTCAGCTTCTCCAAGAGTGCCAGCCATACGATGACCATCCCAGGTCGTGCTACTGGTGGTGGTGGTGGGCCACCGTTGGGACATTCCTTCATGTGTCTGACCTCAGCTGGCATTGTTGATCCCTAAGCACTATCCTTTGCTGGCACCTGAGGACCGTTGATCTGCAGCCTCTGTTAAGAATAACCATATCGCTTCTTTTCCCTAGAGAGGCATCTGTTCATTTAACCTTGTTCATCTGAACCTGCTCAGAAGTGTCCATTAAGAAGTCAATAAGATGAACGTAAACTTTGCATTTAGTTTAAAAAAAAAAAAAACACCTCATTGCATAAATACAGGAAGGGGAGGGGGGGGGCGAGGATAGAGCAATTCATTGGGAGGTAAGTTGACCATAAACTTAATATGAGTCAAAAGAGTGAGGACAGCTCCAAGGCCTAATGAAGCCTCATAAATCACAGAACGTCTGAGGTGGAAGGACTCCAAGGACACAGGCTGGAGAAGGCTGGAGCCACCACGGAAGGACCCTCAATTCACTGGAAGACGTCTCTCCCTTCCAACCTCCTGGCCAAGGGGTCATTCAGCCCCTGTCACCCGGGCTGCCCAGGCCACTCTGGGATGACTCTGATGGTTCCCAACATGGAACCTAGGAGACCTTTGCAATTGCCATTCATTGGAAATCAGGTTGTGTCCTCTGGAGCCAAGCAGGACTAGTCTAGACCCCCTCTTCCAAATGACAGCTCCTGGGTCTTCTATCCCAGTTAAACATCCCTAGTTCCTTCAGTGGATATGCCCACAGCATGATGTTGAAGCCCCTCCCCCTCCCCCTTCTTCACCTGAGAACCCAGAACAAGGAATTTCAGAATGGGAAGGGACCTTAGCACATGAGCAGGAACTGTCAGAGATGAGAAGCTATTAGAACAGAGAGTGCAGAATTCAGGAGCTGGGAGGAGGCTGAGAGCTCATCTGATACCATCCCCTCAGCTTAAACCTTGGGCTGCATTAACAGTTATCCAATAAATCTTCAGTTTAGAAATGTTTCAAGCTGGAAGAGGCCTCAGGGGCTCATCTAGTACTGTACTTGCAGCATGAAGCCCCTCAGTGTGATTCTGCCCACGATGCCAACACGTATGTGACATCTGGACAGAACTGTATCTACTGTGCTATCTCTGTGTCTTGCACACAAGCCCTCGTGGTTTTTTTTAGGGGGTCTTAGGTCACAATTTCCCCCCAGGCTCTCTATCTGCATGCTGTCACACCGTTAGGTATCCACTAAAGAGCTGATCTCAGGGAAGGTGGAGAGCACCCCGGGACCAACCTTGCCCTCACAGCCCCATCCCTTCCTTCCACCCCATCCAAGCTCTTACCTTCAGAATATGTCTTTCAGCCTCTGCCGATAAGGGTCCCTGAGGGAAGACACAGACAGGGGCTCGGGGCCAGGCCAGTGGGAGGGAGGGGGTGAGGAGCAGGAGGGAGGGACTGAGAGGAGAAATACTGGAAGCAGAAAGTGGTACTCAGCTCTCAGAGCCTTCTTCCTGGGCATTTGATCCAGATGGGATTGGGGGGAATTAAAAATCAGACACAGCCCCACATGGAGAGACAAAGAAAAAGAAACAAGCGAAGACAGAACAGATCCCACAGCGCAGCTCTGGGGTGGGAAGAGAGAGGGATCTGGAGCAAAGAGCGTTAGTCTGATACCTACCAAGTCGCCTGCTGGCCCAGGCAGTCCCGGCAAGCCATTATGTCCAGGTATTCCCTAGAGTCAAGAATAAACGGGGGACATTGAGTCCTAGAGTTGAAGTTAGAGGACCTGGGTTTTATCAATTATTAGTTGCGTGACCTTGGACAAGTCAATTCCCCTCTTTGAGCTTCAGTTTCCCCATCTGTAAAATGGGGATAATCACCTCCTTTGCAGGTCTTTTGTGCTGAACACATTTTGTAAATCTTTAAGTGCAATAGAACTGGGAATTGGATGTCATTTAAATAGTACATGCTTCTTTTCCAGTGCCCTGGTTACTTTTCAGCTCCCTCCCTCTTTCTTTCTTCTTTTTCCCTTCCCTCCTTCCTTTTTCCCTTCCTTCCTTCCCTCCTTCTTTCCCTCTCCTCCTTGCTTACCTTTCTTTTCTCCCTCTTTCCCTCTTCTCTTCCTCTTCCTCCTTGCTTACCTTTCTTTTCTCCCTCTTTCCCTCTTCTCTTCCTCTTTCTCCTTTCTCTCCCCTCCCTCACTGCCCAGCTTTCTCTCTGTCTCTGTTTCCTCTTCTCTTCCCCTCATTGTTTTTATTCCTAGGCAAAGCCCAGGGGAATTTTCATTTTCTTTATAACAGCCCAGTCCAACCCTGGGGACCATGGGAAGGGCTGCTACTGCCCACATGATCTTGGCATGGGCCTAGTTCCTGAAAATCTCCAAATACTTGGCAGGTGGACATGTGGTGGCCAAGACAGACACAGGCAGAACTGAGCTTGGAGTTTTTCCAGGCAAGACCACTTCATTCACTCTCTTACTTATTCATCCATCCGTTCATTCATTCAACAAACATTTGTTAAGTTCTGATTATATGTGGACTCTGTGAGGCCCTGGAGGAAATATGCCTGTTTTGAAAAGACAGAGTCTTTTTGCCCTTGAGAAATTCACAATCTAGTAGGAAAAAAATTAATTCCAAATTTAAATGCTTTCTTGATAGCACAGCCCTGCGGGTGTAAGTATTCTCCTCATTTAACAGGTGAGGGAACTGAGGCTCCAAGAGCTGAAATGGCTCACTTATGATTGTTCAGTCCATGAGAGGCAGAAGGGCAGAGATCTTGACCTCCCCAGTTCTGGGGCTACATGTCATACTATTGCCTCTCTGACCTCAGAGAAATTTAGATCTGTCAGAGATTCTTGACTTTTTACAAAGGAGGAAACTGAGGTCTGGAGAGGTGAGAAATGGCCAAAGGTCACACTGGAAGGGATGTCAAAACTAGGATCCATACTCCTAGGTCTTGGGACCATCCAGTGCCTCCACCCACATTCCTGCAGGGTCCAGAAGCCCAGCAAGGACCGGAGAAGGACGGACAGGCCGCCTTCTGTGCACTGGAACATTCAGTGACATACAAAGGAAGCATTCAGGCCTCATTTTCCTTGGCTTCTCACAGTGTTTGACATTCTTGGTCGTCTGATCCCCCACTTCCTTTCAACAACTCTTCCCTTGGCTTCCTGAGGCTGTGCTGGCCTGCTTTTCCCCTTTCTACCTCTCAGACCAGCCCTTGGAGGGCTACCCCTCCTCCAGTCCACATTCCCCAGGCTTCGGTCTTTGACCCTTTCATCTTATCTCTCTACCCTCTCTCCCTTGGAGACACTGGTCCTTCCAACCTCTCTGACAATAAGAATAGTTCACATTTATATAGCTTTTCAAGGCTTACAAAGCATCCTATGCACACTATTACATTTGCTTCTCACAAATCTGTGAGATAAGTGCTATTATTATGGCCCAATTGACAGCTGAGAAAACTGAGGTTCTGGGAGGTTAGGTGACTTGAATGCATACACCTTCGATCCCAAATCTACCATCTTTTCTAGTCAATTGTCCCCATAATCATCTTCTCTGTCCTTATTTTTATTGTCTCCCCATCTGCTGGTTCCTTCTCTACTGCTTACAAGTACACCCATGTCTCCTCCATCCTTAAAAAAAAAAAAAAAAAAAAACATTACTAGACCCAACCATCCCCTCGAGTTCTCATCCTCTCTTTCTTTCCTCCCTTTTTTAGTCAAATGCCTCAAAATGCCGTCTCCCCCTTTCCCCCACTGGCTCCACATTCTTTCCTTTCAATTTCTTCTCGGCACTGCAGTCTGGCATCAGACAAGATCTCCAAGCTGAAGCAGCTTTCTCCAAAGTTACCGATGGCCAGACCCAGCAGCCTTTTCTCAGTCCTTCCCCTTCACTTCTCCATCCCATGGACATTGTTGATAAACCTTCTCCTGCTGGGTCCTTTTTCCTTCATGCTGTTACTCTCCCTCATTCTCCTCCTATCTGTCCATGCCTTTTCAGCCTTGTTGAATGGCTCATCCTTTCTATCACGGTCCCTTGTAGGCATACCTCCAGGCTCTGGGCCCTCTCCTCTCTGCACACATTTTCTCCTGGGGACTCCTCATCATTTCCCATTGGTTTTGTGATCACATCTATGCTAGATAACTCTTGACTTTAAATGTCCAGTCCCACTCTCTGTCCCATTATCCTTTCTCTCCAAACCCACTGATCTCAAATGTCCTTATCCCTGTCATTGGCACCACCATTTTCCCAGCTGCCCAGGCTCAACCTTGATGTCACCCTCAATCTCTCTCTTTCTCCACCACACATAACCAACCACATGCCAGATCAACATTTCTGTGCTCACACCTGGACTATTTTGAGAGTCTGCTGGTTGGTCTTCCTATCATAACTCCCTCCCTGTTCCATTTTATCCTCCATTAAGCTGTTAAAGTGATTATCCCAAAGCACAAGTCTCACCATGTCACCCCTTCACCAACTCAATAAACTCCAATGGCTCCCTATTACCTCCAGGATCAAATGAAAAATCCCCTGCTTGATGTCCAAAGCCCTTCATGACCCCCTCTTACCTTTCTACCCCCCTCTCCCTGTCATACTTGGCAGTTCAGTGACATCAGTCTCCTGGCTGTTCTTCAGACAGGACACTCCATCTTCAGATTCTGGTTATTTCTCCCCATATCTGCAATACTTCCCCTCCTCATCTCTGCCTCTAGGTTTTCCTGGCTTCTGTCAAGTTCTAGCTAAAATCCTGGGCCATCGCCAGTCATCATGTTCTCTGTCTGGCCACTGGACCCAGATGGCTCTGCAGGAGGAAGTGAGGCTGGTGACCCTGCACAGCCCTCCCTCACTTAAACCCAATTCACTTGCATGTCATGGCATCATCTCCCTGATGTCATGGACTTCTTTAAGAACAAAGGACACACCACAACAACAAAATCCCACAAGCCTTTCCCAATCCCCCTTCATTCTCTGTGGAAGATCCTATTTTCCTTTGTCTGTACCAGGTTGTTTGCATGTTGCTTCCCTCATTAGACTGAGCTCCTTGAGAGCAGGGACTGTCTTTTGCATGCCCAGTACTTAGTACAATGCCTGGAAAATATAAGGTACTCAGTAAATGTTCACTGACTGACCGTCCAGTTCTCTCTGCTCAGATGAATGCCCATCTCACCTCTCATCCAGATCATTCCAGCAGCCTGCTGTATGGTCTCCCTGCCTCATCTTTCCCTTCTCCAATCCACTCTCCGTATAACCCCCAAAGTTTTTTTTTTCTTAGGGCAGCTTTCCTATTCAATAAACTCCAGTGGCTCCCTATTTATCTGCAGCAACAAATGATGACTCCTCTGGCATTAATGCCCTTTACGACCTGGCCAGTCCTTCCCTTTTTGGCCTCATCCCACACCACGTCCCCTTTGTGGCCAATATAGTTCAGTCAAATGGGCCATCTTACTCGTCCTCCTCACACATGCTGTACCATCTTTCAGCTCTCCTCAGTCCAAGGGCCTTGGTTCTTCCACTGACTATCTGTGTGACCATGGGTAAGTCATTCAACCCCTCTGGTCCTCAGTTTCCTTGTCTGTAAAATGGTGGCTTTTGTACCTCACGATTATTCTGTAAACTTTGCAATACTATAGAGAGAGGAGTTTTAATACCACTGCCATCCAAACTTGTGTGGACTCCCTCCTGGCTGATAATTACTCCTGTACTGTCTTAAGCATGTCATTGTGTGTCTCATTTCCCCCACTGGATCAAGTGAAGGAAAGGGCCTCAAGCATCAAGGTTTGCATACAGTGCAAAGAGCACTAACGGGGCATGACATCAGGAGACCTTGGGGGCAGAGTCACAGGGTCAACATTTTTTCAACATTTTCTAGCTGTGTGACCCTGGGCAATATGTCATTCAGCTCCTCAGACTCAGTTTCCTTATGTGTAAAATGAGGCTAATGCTAGATCCACCATGTATCTCCCAAGATTACCGGGAGGAGCACTTAGTTAAAGCACTATCTAAGTTTGCTGAATGGACAGAGGGTCCTACCTGTGGCCCCAGCAGAAGCAGAGCTAAAGCAGGGTCTAGACTAGAGTTTCCAGAGTGGGGTTCTCACCTGTGACTGAGCATGTGGGGCTTGAGGAAGAAATCCGAAGGGGAGGAGCAGACCCTGAGTAGTCTGAGTCACCGGATAGGCCTGAGGCCAGAAGCCAGAGGGCCAGGCTGCTGATGGCATTTACAGGGGATGGAAGGGCTAGGGATTATGGGGCCACTGAATTCAGAGCCAGACGAACCCTTTGAGATCAAGGCCAACTTCTTTAATTCAGATAAAGGAAACTGAAGCCTCCTGCTTGCCCACTGCGGGAGGAGGAGGAGCTGGACTCCTTGCTTGTTCAGTGGGACTCAGGACAGGACCCCTGGCACTTTCAGGGTCAGCAGGCTGTGTGGTGAAGGAAAAGGAATGTCTGGTTCTCAGGCAGACTGTGTAACCTTTGTGAACCTCATCTATAAAATGATATGCAAGTAATATTTGTATAGTCTTCCTCACAGAGATACTGAGAGGAAAATACCACTGCCAGCTGAGTTCTAATCCTCACATATCTGATGCTCTGAAAAGCAGTCTGAGCCAGGTGTAGACTTTCTTACATCTGACCAGCACAATTTGTGGGGCACCTCAGAGGGCACCATTTTTAATCTCTTCTCTTGCCCAGAGGGCATGTCCTTGGAAGTAATAGTCACAGGGAGTTATTTTGTCCCTAGAGATGCCCTAAGCCCTGCAGGTAACAGAGAAGCTTGGACCCAGATGCGTTTGGTCAAGGGGCGAGAAGGAGGCAGTGGGGCCCAGAAAACAGGAGTCTTGTGGGCCAGCCTTCCTGTGTAACCCCTGCCCCTGTCACCCTTATTTTCTGTCCTTACCTGCCGTCCAGGCATTCCAGGGGGTCCTGGAGGTCCAGGGACTCCTGGGGGACCCTAAAAGAAAGGAGAAAGACTCAGACACTGGGCAAGGTCCCAGACTGTCTTGGTAGGGACTGAACAGGGGCAGGAAGCTAAGGGCATGGCGGGACAAGAGGCAGAGAAGCGGCACACACCTGAGGGCCCGGCTGCCAAGAGCTGCCGATCCAAAGTCCTGGAGCACCCTGGTTGGGGGAGGGGATTGCAAAAGAAGGGGAGAGGTTATAGGAGACATCTACACACCAAGCAGGAGATTGGGGGAAGGGAGTGCAAAGGGAGGCCGCTGGCTTGAGCGCAAAGCCCCACTGACCCCTTGGCTCAGCGGGCACAGCAGGGGTGAGGTGGGCAGCCGGGCTGCTCCCCCGGGCTAGGGGGGCAGCACTTACCGGCATGCCAGAGAAGATGGGTTCTCGGGAACCGGGGGGGCAAGAGCACTCCCCTGGATCTCCCTGAAAAGAGAAGAAAAGTTACAGGAAGTAGGGGAAAAGGAAGAGGGGCATCCTCTGGAACTTTAGGGAGGCTTTGGACTAGATGATCTCTAAGGTCCTGTGAGCCTCTGGACCCAACAGCTGCTGGTCTCAAGCCCCCTTCCTTTGTCGTTTCCGCTCAGCTGGGCCCCACCAGTCTTTCTTCCTCTTTTCCAGTATCTCCTCCACTTTCCCAGAATCTCCCCTCCCTGTGATCCTGGATCACTTAGCTCCCCTGCCCTCACTCATCCCAATAAAGCAGGTAGGCACTCCATTTCAGTATCATGAGCTGTCTATACTCCGGGCTGCAGGATGAGCATGAAGCTGTGTCTCCACTGTGAGGGGTTCCCCTACCTGTTATCAAACTGGCTGGGTCAGGCCTGCCCACCTCCATGTGGTGGAAGGAACCCAGGCGAGGGATCCAACCAAACAGAGGACAGGAAAACCTTGGGGTATCCCATCCATTATCACGCTCACTGCTGCCATTGTTAATTGTAATAACAGCTTGAATGTATCAGGTCTTTTAAGGTTTATAAGGTGAGGCTGGCAGTTACAAGTATTATTATTCCCATTTTACGGATGAGGAAACTGAGGCTCTGAGTGGGGAAGAGATTTGTCCTCCAAAACAAGATCAGGAACTCTCTGCGCTTCTGCAGAGCCCATGAACACTCACCTTTTCACCACGGGCTCCCTTTTCCCCCTGGGGAAACAAATAGAGTATGGTAAGAGCCCAGTTGGAGGAGGCAGCCAAATCCCAGCTCTGACCCTGGGCAAGCTACTCACCGACATTCCACTGGCTCCCGGAAGCCCTGGCTGCCCTGGAGGCCCATCTCGGCCCTGGATGAGGAGGAGAGGAAAAGGTGGGTGAGACCGGTCCAGGCACCTCTCTCCTCATGTGAGGAAATGAGAAAGAAACGGCATGGAATCATCAGCGATTGGGCATCTTTGATAACCGAAGAGAGAGACCCAGGGTTCAAGGGGGCCGTCCAGAGGACTTCTAGAACTGGAACATGTTGGAGGTGGAAGGGATGTGTCCCTGTCATCTTACAGATGAGAAAACTGAGGCTCCAATGTGCCTGTGCTGAGGGCCCCAGCTAGGCAGGGCCAGGGCAAGACTCTGAACCTAAATCTCCACGCCAGCCCTGTCTCCTCCTTAGCTCCTTCCAGGAAGCTTTCCCTCCAACCTCTTCTGGCCCTTCTGACCCAAGGCATTTCATTCAACTGAATAATCTCACAGGATTCAATCAAACACAATTCAGTGTAGTGGGTACGACCCTAGACAAGTCACATAGCTGTCTCATTTTTCCTCTTTTGTAAAATGAGAGGGTTAGACCGAATGGCCTCCAAGGTCCCTTCCAACTCTGAATCTGTGATCCTACAAATACTTATTAAGCACCTACTACATGCCAAACTCTGGGGACACATGGACCAAAGATAAACAGTGCCTGCCCTCATGGTACTTCCATTCTACAACCTGCACACAAACAAGTCTATATAAAAGACAAGGTGACAGTAGGGGACAGCGGGAGGCACCAGCAGCTGGGAGACCAGGAATTCTATGAGGTGCCTAGCCTGAGCAGAGGCATGGAGGCAGCAGGGGGAGGGTCGTAGGACCACAGAAGCATCCTTCATAGAGAGGACCAGTGACATCACCAGGACCAGAAGAGATCTCAGAGGCCATCTAAACCAACTCCTTCATTTTTTTACAGATGAGGAAACCAAGGCCCAGGGAGATCACATGACTTACTGCCAAATCTCGTCAGTGCCCCCCCCCACTTTGCTCTCCCATCTGTCTCTGTTCCTGCTCACACAGACACCACTCTGAGGGTCCAAGTCCTCTTCACATCCCACCTGGACTATCGTCACGACCTTCTCCTTCCTGAGCCATCCTCCACTTAGCTGCCAAGGTGGTTTGCTAAAGCACGGTATCTCCATTCTACAAATTCCTGCACCTCTCTATGACCTTTCCAGACTTCTTGGCCCTTGCTGACATCTATGATCTCTCTGAGCAGCCCCTGGTCTTTTTGCTATTCCTTGAACACAGTCTTCCATCTCCCACCCCTGTACCTTTGCCCTGACTATCCCTCATCCCTGGGATGCTGGCTAGCTTCCTTTAGGATTCAATTCCATTTCCTGCTTTCTTGCAGGAAGCCTAGCCAGGCCCTCCAGCCACCAATGCAGTCTTCACTGAGAATCCCTTCTGTGTCCTCTGGATAAAGACTGCTTGAACCCAGTTATATACATGTCTCTCTCATCATTATGGGAGTTTATTGAGGGCAGGGACTGTTTTTTTTTTTTTGCCTTTCTTTGTAACCCCAGAGCTTAGCACAGTACCTGGGATAAAGTAAGCATTTAATAAATCCTTGATGACTATGTGACTGTTGTCTGACTCACTGACTTGCCCAAGGCCACTCAGGTTAGGAGTCAAAGGCAGGATTTGAACTTATGTCTCCTGACTCCACTATCGGTAGTCTTTGCCAAGCCAGTTTGGCTAGACTCTAAAGTATGTGAAAGGGAATAATGTACAGTGAGGCTGGCTGGAATCAGGTTGGGAAGGACTTTGTACCCCAGAAGTAATAGGGAGCCTCTGGAGCTTAGGATCATATTTGTGTTTAAAGAAAATCACTTTGACAGCTGTGTGGAAAAGGGATGGAGAGGTGGGGGATCTGAGGTGCAAGTGGCGGGGCACTGGGCTGCTACATGTGTGTCAGGCACTGGCCCCTTTCCCAAGTCCACCAGACAGGCCTTGGCCAGTCCCATAAGCATCCTGCTCCTGGCCCAGTCTTGTCCCTCTTCTCCCTAGCAGCAGGATAGCCCAGCGTCTGCTCAGGGAACAAGAGCTGTGCCCTTACCCGGGGTCCAGTGACACTGAGGCCGGAGGGTCCTGGGGGTCCAACAGTGCCTTTCACTCCAGCAGAGCCCTAGAGGAAAGGAAAAAAAAAGGTTAAAGTTCAGGTCTCAAGAATGAGACCAATAGCCCTGCAGTTTCCAAGTGCGGCCACTTAAGTCCTCCTCTGATGCCTCCTGATAACAACTTCTGTGACCACAGCAGAGGCAGCACGGGAGAGAGAGCAGTCCAGGAGATCTGGGTTCAGATCCTACCCCTGACACACCCTGGTTGCAGGAATCTGAACAAATGAGCCTCTCAGCACTCTGGGGAAACTAGGAGCCCAAACTGCAGAGGAGGGGGCCAGGCCTCTGGTACTCAAAGGGCAGCCTGGGAGAAGGAAAGGGAGACTTGCAGAGACCAAGAGACTTATTTAAGGTGAGGTACCAGACCATCAGCTGCCTGAGGCAGGATTCAAACTGGGAGCCTAAGCCATGGACCATGGGTGTAGCCCTTCCATCAGTCAGGCTATGCCAGCAGTGCTTCCTCGGATTGGGGGGCTGTGAGTCTGAATCTGAGACTGCAACTTCAATCCAGATACGGAATGGCTCATTACTTCCTTTGAAGGCCCAGCCTGGAATGAGCTAGCTTCCTTCCTTCCTTCCTTCCTTTCCTCCCTCCCTCCCTCCCTCCCTCCCTCCCTCCCTCCTTCCTTCCTTCCTTCCTTCCTTCCTTCCTTCCTTCCTTCCTTCCTTCCTTCCTTCCTTCCTTCCTTCCTTCCTTCCTTCCTTCCTTCCTTCCTTCCTTCCTTCCATCCTGCCTTCCTTCTTTCTTTCCTTCCTTCAATCTTCTTTCTTTTTTTCCTTCCTTCCATCTTTCCTTCCTCCCTCTCTCCATTCCTCTCTCCATTCCTTCCCTTCTTTGGCGGGGAGAGCCAAGCCGCAATCTGTTCCCACACCATTGAAGCGACATAAGTAACATCCAATCAGGCATGTAATCCTGGATGCTATCCCCCCAGGCATCTGCCCCTCTCCTGGGAGCCAGTGTGCTCCCATGCCATCTGGCCTGGTTGCCATTGTCAGAGCCTGTGAACCAGTGACTGCCCCCAGGAGAATTTTCTACCAGGGACAAAGCTCACAGACTGTCTTGACTTCAATCAGTTGAGGATCTATGGATTTGTTCTGACAGACACCCCGCTCCACCCGCACCAGCTCCACCATCTCTGCTCAGTCCCCTGAACCTAAGCTGGTGAGGAGTCTCTCTGGTCCTTGGGCTACAGACATGGAAAACCTGTCATGGAACCGTGGAGTGAAGGCAGCTTTCTGGCGGGGGAGGCTTGGCCAGAGAGCCTGTGCTCTACTGATGTGATCAATCCTCCAGATTCAAGGTTACATCCGTAGAGGGAATTGTTAGTTATTAACAATTAATCATTAATAACAATAACCTTTAATTATGGTTTTTAGCAGGTATAACTATTGTTAGTCCAAATCTCCTGTGATCACATCCCTGCAGGGTATTTCTAGGGTGGAAACCAGAGCACCAATTCATCTGTAGTTCAGCATCTCAGAGAGCTGCCTGGGGCACCGAGAGGTTAAGCAATTGGCCTGGGGACATGTGGCAAATGAGTGCCAACAGGGAGGCTTGAACCCCTGTCTTCTTGAATCCAAGGACAGCCCATAGTCCACTGTGCCATGCTGTCTCTTCAACTACCAATAATGTTAAAAACATATTTAGATGTCCTCCTCAAACAATATTGTGAGTTAGCAAGTTCAAGCATTATTATCCCAATTAAGTGACTTGCCCAAAATCACATCCAACAAGGGGCTCTCAGAGCACAGGTCCTATTAGAACAGGAGGGATCTTAATGATAACTTAGTCCCTCTTCATTTTATAGATGAAGAAACTGAGGCAGGCAAAGGGAAATGCCTGGTCCAGGGCATCCCAGCCAGTAATTCTCAGAGCATGGGTCATTGGCTCACCTTGGCACCTTTCTCACCAGCAAAGCCGGGTGGTCCCCGAGGTCCTGGAGGTCCCTGGAGAAAGAAAGAGTGTCACACAATACTTCTAAAAGGGGTACCTCCTCTCCCAATCACTCTACGGCGCAGGGGACAGACGTACCATGGTGCCAGGCAAACCCTGATTGCCGGTCTCTCCCTGTGAACCAAAGACCATGGATTACTACACGAGAATGCCCCAGCCCTACGCAGCATGTGAGTAGTTGGCTGGCCAACATCTCAGCCAGGATCAAATAATAGAGCTGGGAGGGACCTTCATTTTACAGATGAAGAAAGATTTAGTGACTTGCCCAATTCACACAGGTACTAAGTGGTACAAATGGGATTTGAACCCAGCTCTTTGGATCCTAAATCCAGGCAACTTTTCTATAGCACTAACGCTGACATTTGAGGTTATCACCCCCCATTTCCAGAGGCCCAAACAGGGATGAGGACTTAGGCAAAGACACCCAGTAATGCAGAGTCAAGACTGGAACTCAGGGCTCCAGCTCCAACCATCCCAGGGCTTTATCTCTGAGAAGCCATGGTGGTCAGGCCTTTGTCTGGGACTCTGGCAGGGGACCAAGGGCCAGGGGTTGGCAGGAAGTGGGCTGGGTGCGGGGGAGAAGGAACTCACCGGAGGACCTTGGACTGACAGCCCTGGAGGCCCTGGCTCACCCTAAAGAGGAGGACAAGAAATTCTGCTCTCTGATGCTCCCTCCTCCCCTCCCTTCCACACTTCTCCCTCTCTTTTCTTCCTCCTTCTCGAACTCTCTCATCCCTCCATGTTCCTTCTTGTCATTTTCCCTGGATCTTTTCCCCTGGCCTCTTCCCTTGCTGCTCTCCTTGGCCCCCCTCACTTCATCCTGGGCCTTTTTTCCTCCTTGCTCATTTTCCCCCTCTCTTTGCCCCATCTGTCCCCCTCCCCTCCCTATTACCTGTAAACCTTTTAGCCCAGGGGGGCCTTGCACACCAGGCAGGCCTGGCTGGCCCTGAAAAACACACATGGAGGGAGGAATCATCACAGAGCTGGCAGGGATGCTAGGAGCCAGCTAGCATAGACCATACAAGAACAGGCCTCCTCCCCCTCCCCCCCAATACAACACACCCAATAAGTAACCTCCCAGTCCTGGATGGAAGACCTCAGGAGTGAGTGATTTCCCCAGGGCCACACAGCTCAGTGTGCCAGGAGCAGAGTCCAAGGTCAGGCCTCTATCTACCAGGCCATGGGGCCTCACTCATTATTATTCATAATTAATAATGAATAATGAAACACATGCACAAAATACTCTCTTCTGAACCCAGGAGATAGAGCAAGTGATGCCATCCTGATTTAGGAAGGAGCCCAATGCTAAGTGTCTGCCCCACCCACCCACACTCTTGGTTCTGCCTTCTGAAGACTCGCTCTGCTCCAACAATCCTTCCTGCCTCTGACCACAGCCAAAAGGCTCCCTCCAATCTCTCCCCTCCCAGCTAAATACGCTTAGTTCCATCAACCAGTCATCTTCTCGGGTCTCCTCCTGATGTAGGTTCATGTGCTGGACAGACACCCACCAGATTGTCAATATCCTCCCTAAATGGGGGCCGGGAACAGAAATCGATGCTCCGCGTAGGTGGCACCATCACCTCCCCAGTTCTGGACATAGGCTTTGATTAATGCAACTTGCCTTGTCATGTGAGTTCAGGCTGCATTTGTGGTCCACTAAAACTCCCAGATCTTTCTCAGAAGAACTGCTGTCTAGCCATGCCTTCCCCATTTGGTATTTGTGAAACTGATTTTTTGAACCCAAGGTTTGACATTTAGCCCTATCATATTTCATCCTATTAGTCACAGATCATAATCCCCGCTGATACAGATCTTTCTAAATCTGGCTTTCATTATCATCTATTGTGTTAGCTTTTCCTCCCAGATCTGTAGCGTATCCAGGTTGATAGATGTACTACATGTTTTCAAATGAGCAACTGATAAAAGTGGTAACTGGATCAGGACCAGAGACAGAAGCCACACCAGGTGACCATACCACAGGGAAGGGGGCAAACGGAAGATGACGACTCACCGGTTTGCCAGGCCGGCCCACACCTTCGGGTCCCTGGTCTCCCTTGGCACCAGGTTTCCCAGGAATTCCAACAACATCTGCAAACTCTCCCTGCAGCGTGGGGCAGGCATCACAAGCATCTCCCTGGGCAGCGAAGGGACAGGTGGGCAGACAGACAGAGGTGGCTGGGCATCCCAGAAGGGGCACTGTCCAGACTCAGAGGGCCTCGTCTGCCCCTCTACCCCACACCCATGTGATAGTAATACCAACAGATCTGGGAGAGTAATGATGATCCTCCCCACATTCAAGAGGACGGTAGCATTTAAAGTGCCCAGCACCTTTGTGATCTAGCTCTGTGGTTTTGTAGATAAGGAAACCCAGGTCCAGGAATGTTGGGTGATGATCCAAGGTCACCACCCAGGTGTGGGCCAAGATCCTCTCACCCCAAAGTCAGTGAGTGCTCCCCCTCCTGTATTAATCATTCTCCTTCTCACCAGTGCCCAATACTGTCACTCCTAGGCATGATCCACAGGGCTCCAGTGCTTGGTGGCTTCCCAGGCTTCTCCCCACACCCTCCCTGAGAAGCAGGCTAAGCATCACCCTTGATTTGCAGAGAAGGAAGCTGAAGCTGGGGGCCAGCCACATACTGGCCTAGCGGGGAGCCATCAGAGACTCCTACCTACCCAGGCCTCCTGACTCTGTGGTGCCTATCTCCCACTCCTGTTTCTGGCAGCTCTCTTGAGAGCAAAACCCAAGGCCCAGAAGCCTTTCTATTTTGACCCTTTGTCTCATTTCATTTACTTCCTGATTTTGCTTAGACTCTGAACTCTCTTAGGGCCCCTGGTTATAGAATAATTGGCATTACTGAGGGAGATTGGCACTTGGACCCAAAGCATGCACTCCAGGAAGGCAGCTGGCACACCACAGAGGCCCCGGGTGATAGGGCCAGGCTTCCCCATCTGTTGGGCCACTGGGAGGTGAAAGTATTGATGTCCAGCACTTACTTTTTCTCCTTTGGGCCCTGGGCGACCCCTGATCCCGGGTTGTCCTGATAGCCCTGGCTGTCCCTCGATGCCTGGCTTCCCAGGGTCTCCTGGGCTCCCTGCATCACCCTGTATAAGATTGGGGTGGAGAGGAGTAGGGAGGGGAAGGCAGTCATGTGGGGCTTGAGAGCATTCCCTGGAGGGGTAGCAGGTCTCCTCCAGGGGTGAGAGTAGGGCTGAACTTTGCACCTTCAAGGGCCAGAAATAGGGAGACAGGGGAGGGCAGAGAAGGTGAAAGACAGGTGGATCCCTGTGCCAAGCTGTGTGTGTGTGTGTATGTATGTGTGTGTGTGTAGGAACCCAACTTCCTAGGATCATTGGATTTCGAGCTAGAAGTGACCTTAGAATGAATGAATGCATGTATGAATGAATAAATGAATGAGTGAATGAATGAAAGAGCATTCCTCATTTTACAGATAAGGAAACTAAAGCCCAGATTGGGGCAGGGGCTTCCCCCCAAGCGTGGTGGTAATAAGCATCAGAACCAGGATTTGAACCCATGTCCTCTGACTCCCAATCCAGTGCCATTTCTTCCACCAACTCTCTCCCACTAGAAACTCTCCCCTGCCCCTCCCTGCAACCAATGCTCCCTCAAAGCCCTCCTTCTCACCTTCTGCCCCTTCAGTCCAGGTTCCCCTACTTTACCCTAAAGAAGAAAAGGAGCGATCCTGACATTAGCCCTCCCTGCCAGTCTCCCAGTGGCACAGAGAGTCCTGCTGGGTCACTATTCCCTGGCACCTCTAAGCTCCAAAGTCCTCTGGAACACTGATGGGGTGGTTGCCATCTGTGGCCCAGCTCCCTCCCTCCCAGGGACAGAGGGGGCAGACTTACCGGCTTCCCAGGTTGGCCATTGCCAGGTTGTCCTGGCTCCCCTTTCTCACCGCGGGGGCCGGGAAGGGCCCCATTATAGGTCTCTGACACAGAAAGGCATTGCTCACATGGCTCCCCCTGGCAGCACAGGCACAGAGTTAAGTCCCCACCAAAGCCCACTCCAGCCCAGTCCCACTTCCCAGAGGTCACTCTTCATCCCAAGCTTGGCATGGGCTGGACAGATGATTTAGATAAGCCAGGACAAACTCTTTACCTTAGGGTTTGGAATCTGGAACTTGGGAAGGCTATAATAATAATATGTAATGTATATAAAACTTTAAAATATGCAAAGTCATATATGTATATATATACATACATATATATATATATATAATGTATCATATATTTAACACCCCATCTGAGCCTCACAGCAAGCCTGTGTGTGAAGTAGGGCCTACAGTTATTATCTCCATTTTACAGGGAGAAAAGGGAGTCAAGAGAGGGTAGGTAAATTGTCCAAGGTCACATGGCTACCAAGTACTCGAATCAGGGTCAGGACCTGGGTCTTTCTGACTCCAAGGCAGCATGGCAGGCCCTACACCAGACTGTGTCACATTAACTGATTACTGAGAAAGATCCTGGGGGGAGGGGGGTCATAGGACATAGAACTGTAAAGGATTTTAGAGACCAACCCCCTAATTTTACAGATGAGGAAAATGAGGCCCAGAAAAGCTAAGGGGCTTGCCCAAAGTTACAGAGATAACCATTTGTCCCACACACAGATGCTCCTGTGTGAACTGTCCTGGGCTCCCTCCCCCTCATCAGTAACTTCCAGTCTCACCTTCTCTCCTTTAAGGCCAGCTGGTCCCATGGTCCCAGGAGTCCCCTATGAGAGTTAAGACTGTGAGAGACCAACAGAGGTACCAACAGGTATCCCAGACCCCAAACACCAGGCCTTCTAGTGTACCATTGGGTTGTCAAGGCCCTCCTGCTCTCTTTCCCTCCTTCTGTCTCTCCCTCCTCCATCTTCCCTCTCTTCCACCCCAGGAGAAGGCAGCTGATTTTGGACTCCAGAACACTGCCTATCCCTCCCCGGCCTGTTGAGACTCACTCACCGGCTGGCCAGCTGGCCCCATCTCACCAAAATTACCCTGAGAAGGAAAGCAGAGTTAAAATGGGACTGAGGCAAGGGTTCTGAGTTCCCTAGTGAAATCACATATGACCTGCCATCTTCAGCTCTCCCTCCATACCAAATTATTCTTTCAGCCTCTCCCCAAACTCTCCTGAGCACTTACCTTCTCTCCCTTAATTCCTGTTGGGCCTGGTGCCCCAACTTTCCCCTGAAAATATGTCAAAGAAAGAAATTAGGAAGCTCCTCACCCTGATTAGAAACATCCCAGGCCTTGGAGTGAGGAATGGCAGTCACCCCAACTCCTTGAAGGGAATATATATTCATGTGCCAGATGAGAAAACTGGGGCCCAAGATGGGGGTGACTCAGCCGGAGTCATATATTAAGTCAGATGTACTGCTGGGATGAAGACCAAAAAGTCTCATAGTGGGGGCCTGAGGGAAGGAGTCTAAGATCATGGGATTCCAGGGTTGTCCAGGTACAAAGCCCAAGACTTTGGGATTAATGGGAAATTCCAGGCTCTGAGGTGGTAGGGTCACTCACTGGGGGGCCAGGCAGTCCTGGGAAGATCATGTCTCCCTTGATCCCCAGCATCTGACCATCTACTCCTGGGCTGCAGGATAGACACGGCTCCCCCTGGGAAAAAAAACCCAAGAGAAACAGAGTCACCCCACCCTCCCCAGGGTCCTTCCCTTGACCCTGCCTCTTCCTTAAACTATCATCCTTGTGAAGAATTTCAGAATCTCAGAGCTGATGGGGACACCAGGGTGAACCCAGTCCAACAGGTGCCTGAGCAGGAATCCATACTACAATGTCTCCACTAAAAGGTCCTCCAACCTCCCTTTAGAGACCCCAATGATGGACATCTCTTGGCCTCAGGGGGCAGCTTGCTCCTCTTTTTGGAGTGCTCTGATCGGTAGGAAGATCTTTCTTACATCAAACCTAATCTGCCTTTGTCATTTCTACCCCCAGCTCCCAGTTCTGTCCTCTGGAACTAAGTTTAATAAATCTATTCCCTCCTCTTTACAGTAGTCTTCAGATACCAGAAGACAGCTCTAAGGTCCTTCTCTAGACTAAACACGCTCAGCTTCTCCAGTTGATTAGTGTAGAGCATGGGATGCATTGCCCACTTCCTGCCCCAAGCCTGGCTGCCAGTCAGAGGGGGAGCTGCAGCTCGACAGCGTCCTTCCCACCAGCCTCTCATTTAACCTAAGATTGTGTTAACATTGCTTTGGCTGCTTTGTCTCATTCCCGACTTGCCTGGTGTTTGTTCAGGACAGCCCAGACCTTCTGCATATGAACCGTTGTCGAGCCAGGCCTTCCCTATCTAGTATCAGCGAATTGTTTTTTAACCCATTTATCCTGATAGAATTTCATATTACTAGATTTGGTTTATTGTCCTGGCTCATCTAGATCCTTCTAGACTCTAAATTGCCATCCACTATCTTAGTTGATCCTACCAGTATTTGGTCACCTATGAATATGATCTGTGGGGCATCTATACCCTGATCTATGTCACTGAAAAATGTTAAACAAAACAGGACTAAAAGGAAGGAGGAGGAGAGGGGATGGGAATGAGCATTTATTAAGCCCTTACTGCGTGCTAAGCGCTTTACAGTTATTATCTCCACGGGGTACTCCAATAGAGACCATTCCTCCTTCATTTCTAGACTTTCCAAATATTATCTAGGTTCATGGCTTCTGCTTCTTCGTCCTCCTGTGCCCCCACTAATCCTTTCTAAGCTCATTGGTGACCTACTAACCCAATCTATTAACCTTTTTCTCAATCTTGGTTCTCTCTGACCTTTCTGAAGCAGCTGATATTATAAATTATTCCTTCCTTTTTGATACTCTTTTCCTCTTTGACTTCCACGACATTGATCACGCTCTCCTGCATTGTCTATCCTCAAGGCTCTGATCTTTCTCCCTGCTGCCCCCGCCAGTCTTCTCCACTCCCATTGCTTCAATGAGTTCTATGCGGAATGCCTCCTGATTTCTCTCTCTCTGGCTCCAGCTCTAATTTCCCATCTCTAAATGCCTATAGGATAGCTCCTCTTTGAAGTCATACCAGCATCCTAAACTCAACAAATCTATAACAGAGCATGTCACCTTTCCTACTATCCCCAGCTTCCTTATTTATGCACTTGGTTATTATTCAGTTCTGTTTCAGTCATTTCGGACTCTCTGTGACCCCAGTTGGGGTTTTCTTGGCAGAGGTTCTGGAGTGGTTTGCCATTTCCTTCCCCTCCAGCTCATTTTACAGATAAGGAAACTGAGGCAAACAGATAAGTGACTTGCCCAGGGTCACACAGCCAGTAAGTGTCTGAGGCCAGATTTGAACTAAGAAAGATGAGTCTTTCTGACTGCCGGCTCTATCAATTGTACCACCTAGCTGTCCTGTTTGTGCACATGGTACCACTATCCTTCCAACAAGCCAGACTTAGGACCTTGTCAATCATCTCTGATTCTTCCTTCTTTCTCACTCCACCACTGTCCCCCAGTCAATCAGTTGCCAAGGCCTCTTGATTCTGCCACGACATTTCTCCCAGCTATCGTGTCTTCTTGCCATTTACAAGGCCTCTGGTGTCCATTATTCCCTCCCACCTGGATAGCTGTGGTTGCCTCCCAGCTGGCCTTTCTGCCAACATCTCTAATGCGTTCTGCACTAGTGACTTGGGTGAACTTCCTAATGCCCTGCCCACAACACTCCCATCCAGAGTTCTCAGTATCACATCCATACTCTCTGGTCCAGCCTTACCAAACCACTCTCATACATGTCCCATCTCTCCTGGCTCTGTGACTTTGTGGCTAAAATGAACTCTCTCCATCTCAGTCTGCCGATGCTCCCTCCATTCTTCATAGTCCAATTCAGATGCCAACTCTTCCATAGAGTCTCGCCCAACTTTCTCTTTTGACCCCACCCCACAAGAAAAAGTGATTTCTCCCTCCAGAAAGTTCCCAGAGTCCTTTGCTCTTACCAGAGTTCCTCTGCCTCTACCTCTTGCTCCCTGGTATCTTAGTTATTTGTAACATTTTATTATAAGCATCTTGGATGCAGAAACTATATCATATCTATCTTTCTAATGGCAAGTGCTCCTATCTGTGATTTCATTAATCTCAATGTGCAAATCCTCCCCCATCTCAATGATATAACCTAAGCCCTCATAGAGAAGCCCTTGCAATTCGTTGTCAGAGGCTCAGAATCATTTAATGACTTACTCAAGGTCACCTGCACACAGGCAGAATTTGAACTCAGGTTTTCCTGACTAAGTCTAGAACTCTGTATCCACAGTACTAGCTGCCTTGGTCTGGCATCCAACAAGCACTTTAGTAAAGCACCTACTAGATGTCGGTCACAGTGCCAAGGATAGAGGCTGGCCTTGTGATTCTACTGGTGTAAGGAATTCAGTCCCTTTTCTGCAATTAAGAGTCTGAGAAAGTTGTTGGAAGTACAGAGTGGCCAGGCAATTTGCCCAGCGTCATACAGTTGGTCAGTATCAGAGGCCAAACTTGAACACAGATCTTCCTGACTTTGAGGCCAGCTTCCTACCCAGTCTAAGATATGATAGGGATATGAAAGGGGAGGACAATGTGTATATAGTCAATAAAACATACAAGGAAAGAAATGCAGAGAAACTGGGGGTGGGGTGGGGCAGAGTACCAACAAGGAGGGGAAGATGGGGGTCAAGAAGTCTCCTGGAGAACGGGGCACCTGAGCTGAACCTTCAGAGGAGTTAGGGATTCTTTAAGGCAGATGGGATGGCAGGTATGGGCATGGAGGTGGACTGGGCACAGCAGGGAGGCAAGGGTGGCTGTTGTAGTGGGGGGAGTGAGGATTGTAGAAGTTAGAGCCAGATGGGGACTGGTTTTATAGAGAGCACTTTCAAATCTGCAGATACTTAGGTGGGAGGTGCTGAGATCACTTGTTTCACTGTGTTGAAGGTCCCACTTACCTTTTCACCTTTCATTCCACTGATGCCGGGTTCTCCCTGCCCAGAGACAAGAGGGGGCTTTGGTTGGGGAATGGGGCAAAGTTCAGAACCCCCAGAACCTAGCCAAGGTGGGAGAAAGGGGGAGGTCTCTGTCAACACCTCCCTCTTGGCACTACGGTGGGAGGGAGAGACCTGGTTCCCCTCCATTTGGGGCTATTCAAAGGATAGACTGGGTCTTTGAGGTCAGTTGGTTCGACGCCCTAATAAGAGGAAACTGACACCCTAGTTGAGGGGGGCGAGGAGTGATCTTCCCTGAATCCCTCAGTGACAGTGGCAAGGTAGGATCTGAACCCAGATCTAGGCTCCCACACGGACAGAAACCTGGGTCCTGCCTTGCCTGCCCTGGGCCCCCCAATACCTACCCGTTCGCCTTTCCGCCCCATAGCGTTGCCCAGGTAGTCCTGAAAGAGAGGCAGGGCTAGGGTGAGAGGGGGCGGCTTCACGGCCTCCCATCACCCCAGCCTCCTTTCCTCCCTCCCTCCCTCCCTCTTTGCCAGCCTCGCCCTGCCCGTCCGCCCGGCTCACGATGAGAGCTGGCTCCACCCCGGCACCCCCGAAAGGCATCTTGCCCTCACGGCTGCAGCCCCCGCCTCCCTGGTACAGGGGCCGTTGCCACGGAGACGCTGGAGGGAGGGGTCGTTGCTATGGAGACTCCAGGAGGATGGGGGCCAACTCTATGGTCCCGCCCCTGGGGAATGATAGGAACACCTGGCCCCTCTAGCCTGCTCCGTAATCTATGGTTCTGTCCCTGGAGGGGGAGAGGAGGTGGTTGGAGCTCCTAGGAAGCCTACCGTTGGTCTTGCCCGACTCCATAATCTGTGGTTGTGCCCATCGGGAATGAAGAGAGGCGGCCTTTCAACCCCCTCCTCCACAGCAGTGATCTTGCCCATTTGAAATAAAGGTGCCCACTAGCCCACAGCCTGGTCTATAGCTCTGCCATTGCAGAGGGGAGTACAAGGACCCTCTGGACCCACCTCTGCCACGTAGGAAGTCTTGAAGAGTCAGAGAAGATGACCTTTCTAGACCACATCCTAAAACACCGGTCAGTGGGGGTGCCCATAGGGAATGACCAGTGCGTATGGCTCCGTGATATTTTATGATTTTTCCCTTGGACAGTGAGAGATCATCCTTCACAGATCATCCCTCATAGAGGTGCTACCCATCAGGAATAAAGAGACATCTGGTCTGTACTGCCCACATTACGGTTTTGTTCAGGGAGTGGTTGTGGCTCCCCCAGATCACTGGTCTTGGAGAATGAGAGAATATAGCCTTTCTAGACCCTAATACACACATCAGTAGGGGTACCCATATGGAATAAATAGGAGTACATGGTCCCACCAGCCCACTTTAATCTATGGTTATAACCATAGAAAGTGAGAGGGCATGGAGATCAGTGGACATATCCATGAGGAATAATATGGGAACAGAGCTTCCACTTGTTTGTACCATAATGTATTGTCATAGACTTGGGGACTAATGGAGGTGTGTGACGGTTCTAAGCCACCCAGAGTTGTAACCAGGAAAAGCCATCAAGAGTTTTGTCCCAGGGTGCAAAATTTAGACTGTGCTGTTTTACTCTTCTGGGGTACCCTTCTTCCTCTGCCCATCTCCATAGCAGCAACGACCATGTCCTGGTCGGGGACAAGGTAGGGGTTGGGGCTGGGGAGGGGCTGTTTCCTCACCATTCAGCAAATTCAATCCCTCGTGGTATCCTGAGGGTCATCTCCTCCCCCTAGTGGCCATACCTAGATAAACCTTACTCCAAATCCATTCTGACCCAAACACAAAACTGCTAGTTTTCGAAGGCCACTCTGTAAATAGTCACACCAAAAGAGTATCTGTGTGCTCTCCCCTCTGCCTCCAAACTGCCAACCCACCTGGGGCAGGCCAGGTTCTCCTGGCTCCCCCTTGGAGCCTGGTTTTCCTGGAAGTCCCACGAAGTTCTGGAGTCCCTCGGGGAGGGTGGGACATACTTCACAGGGTTCACCCTGGGGGAGAAGAAACTGTGAAGGGAATCTGGACCCAGGCCAGCCCTAGACTTGCCCTATTTAATTCCTATAGTCACCAGCCCTGCTCAACCTTCTTCTCCGTCAAGCCTAGGCTTGCCAATTCCTCCAAGGGACATGTAAGAACCTAGGAGTCCTGGCCCCTGGGTGGACAGACAGCACTCAAGGAGATCCTCAGCCCTGAGACCTTCCATCTGGACCTCACCTTTTCTCCTTTCAGGCCTGGTATCCCTGGTTTCCCCTGTTGGAAGAAGAAACATCAATGAGCATCAGACCCATGGGGAGGGAGGTGGATATGGTTGGAAGAGGAGCCCACAAAAGTAGATCTACACCCACAGGTAGAGCTGACTTACCTTCACCCTCCAAGCCCTTCTAGGTAATACTTACAGGCTTTCCTCCTGGACCTTCCTTCCCTGGAGATCCAGAGCTTCCCTGCAGAGAAGGACAGCCAGAGGTGAAGGGTTAATGGTGCAAGAAGGATATGACAGGAAAGCCACTGATCATCATGTCCAAGACTCCCCAGTATATAGACGGGAAAACTGAGGTCCAGAGAGGCTGAATGGTTTACCAAAAGATACGTGGCCGGGGAAGGGCAGAGTCGGTCCCCAAATCCAGGCCTCCTGATTCCTAGTCCAAGGTTCTTTCCACTGTACCATATACTTGCCAGGGACCTGAGCCTCCTGTTCCAGGAAGTCCTCCTGGATGCAATGGCACCAAGGGGAGTTCACTTCCTCAGCCCTTTCCTCCCTGCTGCCTTACCAAACAGCCCTCCCTTATGGCAAGCTCTCCCCTCAGTCCCTGCTGCAGCCTGAGGGATATTATATAATATTTATGGCAAGGGACATTATGTATACATACATGCATGCACACACATACATGTATATATGCACACATATATGTATATATAAATATGTGTATGTATATGCATACATATATATGCACATACACACATATCTTCTTATGAACAAGGACAGTTAGAGTTCATATTCAGCCTCAGACACTAACTGTGTGACCCTGGGTAACTCACTTAACCCTGCTTGCCTCAGTTTCCTCATCTGTAAAATGAACTGGAAAAGGAAACGGCAAACCTCTCCAGAGTCTTTGCTAAGAAAACCCCAAATGGGACTGTGGAGAGTCAGACACAACTGAAACCACTGACCACCAATAAATAGGAACAACAGGTCTCATTTCTCTACTCCTTTAAAATGAACCCAACTCTTTTCTCACAACAACCCAGGGGGGTTCAGAGTGTAATTCAGCACTGTACCTGTTTTACAGATAAGGAAAGTAAGACTTGGTGAAGAAAAGTCTTAGGACCACATAGTTCAGAGGATCATAGATGTAGAGCTAGAGTGGATCTC
Organism: Bettongia penicillata ogilbyi; assembly: GCA_023548195.1. NCBI lineage: Eukaryota > Metazoa > Chordata > Mammalia > Diprotodontia > Potoroidae > Bettongia > Bettongia penicillata. The sequence goes on from JAJHZJ010000128.1 coordinate 8,478,436, forward strand.
AGTGGCCATCAAGTTCAATTTCCTCATTTTACAGAAGAGGAAACAAACACAGAGGAGAGGTGACTTGCCCAGGGTCACATGGCTAACTGAGGCAAGATGTGAAGTCAGGTCTTCCTGCCTCTGAAGTGGGGCACTCTCGTCCCCTGCTCCGGTCAGTCAGGACTCGATTTCAGGGCCCCTGACTCGGCTACCTCCTTCCCAGGGTCAGCCTTTCCCAGCTACTAGCTTCACCCCCTCTGAGTCACCTTCTATCTACTGTATGTTCCCATTTACACATTCAAATGTCAGATCTTTTGCTTTTGTGGCCCCAGGGATTAGCTCTGGGTCTGGAATTTGGTAAATTCATGCTGATGGCTGATTGATTGACTGATGTGACTCGTGGTCTCCCCAGCCCTGTGTCAGAGTTGAAAGAGTAATGGGTCTGAAATCTCTGACACATATGAGATGTGTGTGGGAAGGTCACTTCCATTCCCTGGACCTCAGTTTCCACATCCGTAAAATGGGGAAAATAATTTCGGCCCCACCGTCAGACTGTGTGATGTTTTACGTGAGACAATGTTGGTAAAGCAGTCTGTCTGAAAGGCAGTTCTTATTAATCCTAACAACACCTCTCATCACCTCTCTAACTCAAATTCTTCCCTTCTTGTCCTTGCTTACTGGAGCAGGATCAGAGGCTCTGGGGGAGCTGCATAGGTAGCCACTTGTCACAGGGTCATACACCCTCTCGATATGGATGGAAAGACCTAGAAGGGAGAGCCTTCATTCTCGCAAGAAGCAACTTGGGGCCAGGGCCCAGAATGAGCTGGTTGGGGCTAAATTGACCCATCTCGGGCCCTGGGCCATGCCCCTCCTCCCAGTGCCATGTGTACTGGACAAAGCTTTGTGACTGTGAAGGCAGCCAGGGGCTTGGGGTAGCTGAAAGACGCCGGGAGCTGGGAGGAGAAGAAAAGGGGAAAAATCAATTTTCTCCAGCTTATTACAGATTAATCTTCAGACTCCTGAGTCGGAGTCTGGCTGAGGTTTGGCCTCTTTCCTGAGAGGGAGACAGGGGCTGGGGGCAGTGGCTGAGAGCCTTTCTGGGGTTCCCATAAAACCTCTTCCACCCTTTCCCTCCTGTGTCCAACTGTGGCCGGCTTAGTCTGAAGCTCCGCGAGTTTACCTTGTCTCCTTTTGGACCAGCTGGGCCACCAGGGTCCCCCTGCAAGTAGAGGCAGAAATCAAGCTCAGCAACCTCTCTTCAAAAGCTCCTTCTCCCTTCACCTTTGATCCTTTCCTCCTGCAGGGGCTGCAGTATCTCCCCCAGGCAGGAGGCCTCCTAAGTGCAGACCTGTGTCTCCCCCTCAGAAATGGAGCCTCTGAGGTCGTGTCCACTCCTCAGACTGGGAGGCCCTGAGGGTAGAGCTGTGTCTCCCCCTTAGAATGGGAGTCCCTGAGAACAGGGGCAAATCTATATGTAGACAGAGTCCCTGAGAGAAGAATTGTGTCTCCTCAGAATTGGGGTTCTCTGAGGGCAGAGTCATGTCTACCCTTCAGACTGGGGGTCTCCCTGGGGTAAAGCTGTGTCTCCTCAAATTGAAGACTCTGAGATCAGGGTTATGTCTACCCCTCAGACTGGGGGTTCCCTAAGGTTATGTCTTCTCTTCCCTGTCTGGCCCAGTCCTTTACTCTTGGGGTCTCTCTGGGTAGAGTCATGGGAACAGACCACATTTATGGGGTGCAATGAGGGACTCCTGCTATGGACTGCCCCATGTGTGGAGGGAAGGGCTTGAGGGCACTCACGGGTGTTCCTGGCAATCCGATCCCAGGGGGGCCTGGGAGGCCTGGGGGCCCTGGCTCTCCAGCCAGTCCCTCTGGTCCAATGAAGCCGGGGTCACCCTGGGACAAACAAAATCAATCAATAAGCATTTATTAGACGCCTACATTATGCCAGGCCCTGCATTGGGTGTTGGGGACAAAAGTAAGGCACATAAATGAGATGTGTCCTGCCCTCAAGTTGCCTCTGTCCTACTAGACACGGGTTACAGGAGGACTATTCCCATCATGCCCCTAGCCCACAGACCCCTTACCTTCTGGCCTTTGGGCCCAATGACACAGATCTCCCCAGGCCGGCCCTATAGAACATGGGAGACAGGTACGGGAGGCTGGCTCCAGCCTGAGTCGTGGGCCCTGATGCCAGAGGCAGCCCCAGCAGCAGAGGACCCCTCCCACACCCCACTTCCTGTGTGCCTTACATCTCGGCCAGGCTTCCCTACTGAGCCCTTGAAGCCTGTGTCTCCTCTCTCTCCTTTCTGGCCCTAGGAAGGAAGACATAACATCATCATAGGACAAAGACCTAGAACTCAGAGCTTGTATCACAAAGATTAAAAGAATGTCATCATGGACAGAGAACCAGCCTCAGAGTCAGGAAGGCCTGGGTTCCAGTTCTACCTGTGGCACAAACTGACTCAAGTGACCTTGGGTAAGTCACTTAACCTTTAAGAACTCTAGGCAATTCTCTGAGACTAAAAAGCATTGGTAGTGGAACCTTCCTCATCTGGGAATTCTATATGTTGATTAAATTGCAAGTCCAGTCCTTGCCTTGAAGATAATAGATGTAAAAAAATGAGAATATTGCTTTAAAAAAAGACTTTGCAGACCTCCAAATGGTACATTAATGGAAGTTTTTACTATAACAGAAGGATCAGGGGTAAGGACTACCAGGGAAGTAGGGATATAGGTGACCAAACCTCCTGGGGGCCCTGACAGCTTGGGATTTCTGGGACTCAGGTCCCCTTGCAACTGGCTATCATTGCTAGGATCAGAGAGATTATTAAGTCCAGTCCCCTCATTTTACAGATAGGGAAACTGAGGCCCAGAGAAGGGATGGAATTTGTTCAAGGTTACAGAGTGTCAGAACCAGGACCAGACTGGAAGTCTCTTGACCCCCCAAGGCCAGGGCTCCTCTGACTTCATTTCGAGTCTTCTATTCCATAGAGAAGATAAAGAAAGCTTACCTTCTGCCCAGTTGATCCTGTAATTCCAGTGGGACCCTGGAAGAAGAAGAGGAGAAAAGAAGGTGAGGTCCCAGAGGTGAGCCCCTATGCCTGCGATGCCAGTTCCAGCTATTACACACTGACTCCTTCTCCTCCTTTCCTCCCTGACTGTGCCCAAGGGGCTGCCCCACTTACCGAGTCTCCTCGATCTCCCTTTTCACCTTTGGGACCTTCAGCACACTGGTAGGTAGAGGGAGAGAGAGAATGGGTGAGGAGGGGGCATGGGAACACATACCTTCCTTAGGCCAGCTTGGATGGCCTCCTCTGTATGGCTGAAGACTCTCCCCTATGCCTTCCAGTTCCACTGAGCCTTACCTTGAGAGGGGCATCCGGGGAGGTACGGACACAGTCAGAACCCTGTGGGCAAGAGGGAGGTCAGGAGAAGATGGCAGGAGCCAGAATCGTGGCAGAGGGGGACAGAGACTAAGATCTGGGAGAAAAGGAACCCCAGGTGGGAATGGACTTTGTAGGAACTTAGACATCTTTCTGGTCCTGTTATTCATTCATTTTCAGTCGTGTCTGACTCTTGGTGACCCCATTTGGGGTTTTCTTGGCAAAGACACTGGCAGGGTTGGCCATTTCCTTTTCTAGCTCATTTTACAGATGAGGAAACTGAGGTGAAGTGACTTGCCCAGGGTCACACAGCTAAGTAAGATTGAGGCCAGATTTGAACTCAGGAAGATGAGTTTTCCTAACTCCAGACCTGGCATTCTAGCAATGATACCACCTACCTGCTCCATACTACTTAATGGGAATTGCTGGGGGGAAAAGACTATTTCCTGGAAGATGGGGGGATGTTCTATGTATTCTGGGAATCTAGAGGACACCCTTTCTCAGAGCAGGGAGCCTCGGACTGGCAACTCCAGGCTTCTATGTGCCCATGTCTGCTTCTGGAGTGACAGCTGCCTTGGACATAGGAGGAGGCCCCCCCTCACCACTGCCTTGGGAAGCACTCACATATCCAACTGCGGGCACAGCCTTGGGGTATCAGCCCCTCCCCTAGAAGTAGGCATGGATCAAAGGAACAAACAGTAGGCACAAGATGGTTACTTACCCGAGCTCCTTTCTCTCCCTTAGGTCCTTCAGAGCCAGGTAGACCTCGCTCACCTTTCCTGCCCTGTGGGTAAGGAACAGAGTGGAACTCAGTTTCTTAGTCCAAAACTAACCAGGAGAGGTGACTAACCCTTCTCACCTGGGTGCAAAGGGGCCCACAGGCATAGCCTTTCCTACCTTTATTCCCATGGTACTCATAGGCACTTATGCCTAGGAATTCTAGGAAGCCATATTCAACCTCAGGGAAATTGTTTCCTGCCCTGGTCCCTCCCCATACCTCTAAGCACACAGACATGAGGGGGACAGATGGGCATAAAGAGACATATATGGGACAAATATGACAAGATCACAAGTAGACTGTCTCCCTGCAATCCCACACACGTACATGCTTAGGCATCATGCAAATACATGTATATGAGCATGCACAAAACCGCACAGTGCACACATATAGACACAGTGGGCATGTCATGGTCACATTCCCCTATGGGAACATGCCTTGGATGCACACACATGCCATCGTGCACATCATCAGAGAACATGCACATATTTCCATGGATCCATAGTTGCATGGTTACACAAAGGGTCAAACATAACCATCATCGGGCAGGACTGAGGACAGCAGCTTGGAGGGTGGGGAAGGCAGGAGGAAAAAGACTGGAAGACTCTGTCCATTGAGGCTTAGGACTCACCTTGAACCCGGGAGGACCCAGTGTAACCTAAGGAGACACAGAGTTGGATCATCAGGGAGACAAAGGAGGGAAGGAAACATTCAGAGGGCAATTCTGAGGCTCAGAGAGGGCAAGCAACTTTGCCAAGGCAACCCGGTAAGACAAGGAAACAAACTGACCCCTGACATCCTCCCCCTTCCATTGGTCTTCCTACTAACCTGGTTCTGGATGCCCTCTTCCCCCTTCCGAACGCTATTTCACCAGAGAGAGAATGGGGCTAGTCTTTGTCCCTCCAGTTTATCTCCTCCTTCCTTCCCAAGCTGCTCATTTGCCACGGTAATACTGCTGTTTCCATAGCAACTTTACATACATCTGGAAGCCATAGGCCTGCCAGATGTTACAGGCTGGTTTGGCTGGGAAATGTATTGAGAATCCAGTGGGGAAAGATGATCGAACAGGGGAGGGATAGAGCAATGCAGTCATGGGGGCCGGAGAGTCATGGAAAGTTGGAAATGGGTGGGGGGGAAGCTGGGACATTCCTCATGTCTCCCAACCCTAAACCCTAGCCTACACTGTTCCCAATGTTCTTCCCCGCCTCTGACATCCTGCTAGAAGCCACACCAAGTCTCTGAGCTCCAGAAGGAGTCTGGGGGTAAATAGGAACCCAGGCAACTCTACCAGCCAACTCCCTCTACAACTGTGGGGAAAGGGAGTATTCAGAGCAGAAGAATGGCCTGGATTTTGACTGAGGAGGCCTAGAAGGCAACACTCACTGAGAGGTTAGCTGGGGTGGGGATGGGGATGGTCTCTGCAGCCCTCCCGCCTGTGGGCTCCTTTAGCCAAGGCAGAGCAGAGAGACATTCTGGGCAGACCAACTGAGTGCATCAGAACCGTGGGAGAAGGATGAGTCAGGCTGGTGGCATGGGGGGTAGCCAACCACATGTAGGCGTGGTAGGGTCACAGTTGGACACCAGCTGTATACCCCTACTGGGGCCCTTTTCTTCCCCTCAAACCCCAAGGGACTAAGATCCCTGACCTTCACATTGGGTCCTGTCCCTCCAAGGTGAGAACAGGCCCTTAAGAGCAAGAGGGACCTGCCACTGCCCAGGCTGGAATTAGAGCTGTGATTTGGAAAGAGGCCTAATCTTTAGGCAAGGTCCAGAATATGTAGAGCTAGAATAGACTTCAAGGATTGAAGCCCCTTGTTTTCCATATGAGGATGAAGACCAGATTGGGGAAGAAATTCTCCAGGTTTCCTGGTTACCCAGCAAGCCAGACACAGAAGCAAGATTCAAGCCCCCATCATTGATTTCTGGCCCTGTTCTCAAGGAAGAATGTTAAGGGTACCAAAGAAGTCATCCCAGGTGCTCCTCTCCCTAAAATATCCCCAGACATGACATCTAACAAAAGAGGATCCATCTGGCTGTGGCTGGGGTGAAGCAAAGTTTGGGGCATTTAAGCCCCAGGGAGGGGAAGAGGAAAAGCGAGCTATGGACAGCCCCATTCTCAGCCAAGAAATAGGAGTCCCAATAGTGACCAAGAACTAGAAAGGGAGCTCAGAGGCCCATCTAATCCCCCCTCATTCTACAGGTGAAGGGAATGAAGCCTAGGGAGGATGCCCTGCCCAAATAGGAGCCTATCAGCTGACCCACATCCAGAAAGAGCCCATAGAGGTGGCCCTGGGTTCCTCCCATCCTTCTATCCTCTCCCCTACATACTTTTGGGACGCTTCCCTCCCACTCAGTACCCTGGCCTCTGTGGGATCACTCACATTGTTCTCCATGGCATGGCTGGCACAGGGTGGGCACTAGAGGAAGAAAGCCTAATCAGCAATCAAGTCAGTCTTGGGGATCCTACATGACTACCCTCCCCCAGCCCCACAACTCTCAATGTCCTGAGCATTCAACAGCTTCTTGGGAGCAGCTGTCTTGGCAGTTCTAAGCTGGGCTGAGAAGCTGGCCTCTCCCACCTATGTGAATTCCTTTTTTATAGAAAATCATAAGCTAATGGAGCATGTTGTGGGGGCAAGAGTTCCCTAGAAGCCCTAAGCACACACACACATGCATTGCTCAGTGTCAACGATGTGCTTTGCTCCAGGGTAGGGCATTGGACATAGAGATAGATGGATCTCAGAAATCATCTAGTCCAACCTCCTTATTTTCTAGATGAGGAAACTGAGGCCCAGGTAGGAGAAAAGATTTGCCCGAGATTATAGGATCATAGAATTTATAGCTAAAAGAATCTCTGCATATCATATGCCAATTCACTCATTTTACATAGGGGAAACTGAGGGATAGAGCAATTACATGATTTTCCCAAGGTCACTTAGCCAGTACATAGTGGTGTCAGGATTTGAGCCCAGATCTCCAGACTCCTAACTTAGTACTCTCTCTACCATGGCACTGCCAAGGAAGGGAACCTATGACCTATCCTCCTTGGCCCTAATGCCCTAAATTGGGATTTCTCCTCTTGGTGTGGGCATTGCACATGCAGGCTCACCAAGGTCTGTCAGACCAACTTACAAAAGCTGAACTCTGTGCTATTCATACAGTGACCACCTCAGAGTTAAGGTGGTAACTTCTCCACAGGCCCCAGGATAAGCCAGTAATCCCTGTGCAATAGGGCAGAGTGCCCAGGGTCTCTCCAGGAATGCAGGGAGACGGGCAGGCATCCGGCTGCCCCCACTCTCCTTTCACTTCCCTCAGGCATCCTTAAAGACTTATTTCAGGGGCTGGTTCAGTTTGCTTTCACAATAGACCTCTCTCTGTCCTCCCCAGGCAGCCTTACCTCATCCCCTGGCATGGTCTTCTCTAACCAGGAGGAGTCCTAGAGGGAAGGAGAGGAAAAGGGAAGTGAAGATGGAGGGGAAAAGGAGGTGGAGGAACAGAAAATAGGAGATCTCCAGCTCCAGGGCAATCTAGCTTAACTAAAACTTGGGGTTCAGGGGACCCCAACATCACAGATTAGGCCAGTATGATCATCACAGTTTTAGTTCCCTGGTGAAGACAAGGACCTCAGTGGGCATCCCTGTGTTGCCTTTGTAGACCTGACGCCTCCTCCCATGAAACCTGGAGCCTTTTTAGGAGACAAACTGGATGAGACATCAGAGCCAAGCTAGTCCAATCTCCTTATCTTACAAATAAGGAAACTGAGGCCTGTAGAGAGGAAGGCCTTGCTAAAAGTCATATGGCTAGTAAATGGTAACAGATCTCAACTCCACATCTCACCCTTGCCGCTATACTATTCCCACACTCCATAAGAAGATGGGTTACCTCTGCAGGGTTGTGGGGATTGAGACAGGGAGAAGGCAAGGAAACGGTGTCCTAGGTACAGAGGAAAGGCCTGGGGGTGGGTTGGGGGGCCCTACCTCATCTGCTCAGCTCCTACCTTGTCTCCTTTCTCTTTCTTTGCTCCAGCATTTCCCGAGAACTGAGCATTCACCTAGATAGAGAGACAAGTGGGCTCAGGGAAAAGCCTAGAGGATCATAGGAGGAGAAGGCCTAATCCAGGGGTGGGGGACCTGAGGCCTCAAGGCCTCCAGATTTGTTCTGTAAAACTTGGAGTCAGTCAAAAGGCCACACCTGAAGACCTAAGGGCCACAAGTGGCTTTGAGGCTGCAGGTTCCCCACCCCTGGAGTAGTTCGGTCTTGTTATTTGACAGATTGGGAAACTGAGGTTTGGAGAGGGGAAGGGTCTTTTCCAAAGTCACACAGGTAATCATGGACAGAGCCATTCCTCTGGTTCCCATCTCAGGGAGGGCTCTTCTCCATGATGACACATGGTTGGGCTCTAGAGGCTCATGTCCCTCTGAGACTTGATCAGATCCACTAGGGCTGTCTTAGCCTTCTCCTAGAAGTGGGAGACTTTGACCCTGAAGTGAGCCCCTCAGAGAGGTGCCAGGTATGTGAGAGTGGGCAGTTTATCAGGAGGCAGAATCATGACTGCTGCTGGGTGTTCCTGCTCCCACTCAGAGCCTCTACCCCTAAAGAAAGGCTCTTTCTCCTTTCCTTATCCCCCACTCTCAGGCCATATGAATAACCTGGCCCTCTCCCCCTCTTTCCTCTCCTTCCCAATTTCACTTTCTGTGGCCCCTCTCCCGTTTTTGCATTCCTAATTCACCTTCCTCTATTCCCCCCACTCTTTCCTCTCCCTCCCCAAATCCCTCCCTTTGCCCCTAGGATGCTGGAAAAACTGAGCCAGCTAATGAATAGAGCCATGTGTTCTCCAGAGCCAGAGCCTGGGCTGACTGCCCGAGGTGGGTGAGGGGGGCATGGACCTTCCCCCAACCCCTTTGGTCCCTGGATCAATGATGTTGGGGTGGAGGAGCCTTGGAGTTTGATGAGGCCCAGGATGGAGCATAAGGGAAGGCACTTCCTGCTTTAATTCCCAAGTACCACTCCCCCCCAGGTCCCATCCATGGGATGGGGATACACATGTCCTGGCATTACTTGGGCAGGAAATCAGAGGATCATAGACTGTCAGAGCAGGGTAAGGACTTAAGCACATCAAATGTCAGGGCTGAGGAAGAGCTTAGAACAGTCTCAGAACAAGAGAACACAACATGAGACCTGGAGGGGAGCATAGAACATAGAATGTCATAGATGGAATATACCAGGAAAATCAAACCCAAACTTCTAGGGGCTTGGTGGGGGGCGCACATGAAATGGGGAAGGGACTTGCCAGTGGTTCTACAGGCTGTAACTTCTGGATCTGGGATTCAACACGAATTCTGCAGACCCCAAATCAGTGACCATGTGGTGGAGGTCAACCTGATGTTTTTCCTAATATAAGCAAGTCCACAAGGGCTCATAATCGGGGGCTTTGGGAAGAAATGGGTCCTCCTGATACTTAATGAATGAGTGTTTGTTAGAGATAGGACCCCACCACCTTACACACACACACACACACACACACACCTGGGTTCTGGGAGGTATCAGCAGGGTATTTGTGAAGCCACCAAGACAGATGGGCATTCCCTTTCTTTGTCTACAGGCAAGGACTCATGGGGTTCAAGCAGCTTGGCAAACCCAGGGGGTACAGCTTACCACCACCCTGCTCCCCATGGGGCTGCAAGAACTGACAAGATCCTAAGTTATTGGAGGCATAGGAAAAGGCTGGCTGGGGAAAGGGAGAGGAAAAGAAGGGTACAGAGGCAAATCAGGTGAGTGTAGTCCTTAGCTGTCTGCCTTCCTGGGGGAGGGGGTGCATAGATCAACTTGCTGCAGTCTCCCCTTCTTCCTATTTTGGAGGCAAGCCCCATCCATCCCCCAGCCCATGCCATGAATCACTCACATCGAGGAGGGGGTTGGAGTTGGGGATGTTATGGCCACAGAGACCCTGAGGATTGGAACCAAGCAGAACACATCTTTGCTTTCAGAACTCACTCTAGCAGTGTCCCACCTCTATTCCTTGGTTCACCTTGTTCGCAGTGCCTGAAATGTCCTCATTCCTTTTTGCCTGGCAAATTCTTACTTATTTTTAAAGCTCTTCTCAAATGCTTCCTCCTCTAAGAAGTCTCCCCAAAAAGCTGGTAAAGGACTGCTCTCCCCACCTTGTAATTAGGTTAGGTGTCCCTCCCCTCCCTCCTCCCTCCAGCACTTTGCATGTTTCTAATGTACTGATTGTATGATATTACATATACTCTCTGTTAGTGTCTTATCTGTACTAGAGCATGAGTTCCATGACAGAAGGCATTGTGTCTTAGGTGAATTTTGCATCTTGCTAAGATATCAAGAATCCAAAGATAGAAAGTCTAATGCTGAGAATAGGGTTTCTTAGACAGGAGATGCTTATGGAACATTAGAATGGATGGATGGATGGATGGATGGATGGATGGATGGATAGATGAATGGATAGATGTCTGGCTGGCTAGATGAAGGATGAACACAGCTCCTGATAACCCACTCTCAGAGGAGAAAGCAACTCTCGTGCCCATGGGGTCCCCTACCCCACTGGCCCTATGACTTCACTTCTCCCTCCTGTTTGGGGTCCCTCATCTCAGATTTACAACTCAAGCATACCTACCAGCTCAATCCTACTCATTTTGGGGGGTTGCCTCTGGCAGAAATGGAGCATAAAGTCAAGGTGGGGCTAGAACTTCACCTTGCTGCCCTGCGGCTCCTCCAGACAGAAGCATCGAGTGTAGACCTTGCCCTCAGCCTGTGGACTGATCTCGATGAGCTCGTTGTTCTGGGTGTCCCGTCGGGTCTTGGAGGCCTCTTGAGGGCACTGCTTGGCAAGTTAAGAGGAAGAAACAGGCACTCAAGATACCTGATCTCTTCTCTTTCCCTGTCTCTCCTTCCACCTATCTGGGACTAGCTTCCCTACCCTGTCGATGCTATGGCTGCCCCAAATGCCGAAGGGGACTGGCACTCATTTCAGTGAACCACCCTGTGCCCCCCAGGTTCCCACACTCACCCCAACTGGAGAGACCTCACAACACCCTTCCTCCATCACCAGGGCAGGATCACAGTAGAGGTGGGCCTGCTGTAAATCAAACTGGGGAGGGGAAGATAAAGATAAGGGCATAGGAAACAAAGTGGAACCACCCCAGGGGGAATTTCCAGGAATAAGAAGCCATGCTGCTGGGCAGTGCCAGCTACTACTCCAGGCCCCCCCGCCCCAGGACACTTACAAAGACCGGCTTGGCTTGCTCAGCATCCACACCCAGGAGGATGTGGCCCTCAGGAAGCACGGCATGCCGGGGACCCAAGGGTTGGGAGGAGACAGAGACACAGTCCACGTGGACTGAGACCACACGCCCAGTCACACTCAGCACCAACTTGTGCCAGTGCAGGTCAAAGATCTGGGCCACAGGGAAGATGCAGGACACAAAATCGCCATCTAAGCCACGGGCCCGGAACTCGAGGCTCTTGTCATGAGCGTTGACCTCCAAGGAGATCTGAGGAGGCAAGATGGTAGGATCAAGAGACTGGGAGCTAGAGGGGACCCCACAGATCCTAATGCTCCACCAGGAAAGTGAGGCTCTGAGAAGGAATGGAAATTCATAGCATCGCAGACTCTCAGAGTGAAGAGGGATCTTACAAGGGACCTAGCCCAACTAAGACGGACATAACCAACGAATGCTTAAGATCTCAAGTGATGGGGAGCTCATTACCTCCCTGAGCAGCCCCTTCTACTTTAGGACAGCGCTCATTATTAGGAAGTCTTTCCAGACATCCAATCTAAACCTGTTTCTCTGTGATTTCTCCCCATTTTCTCCAGTTTTGGGGAAGTTTATTCCATCTTTCACATGGCAGCCCTTCGCATAATTGAAGGCTGTTAGCACATTTCCAGCCTCCTTCCTCCCTTGCCCCCAGTCTTTTCTTCCCTTGGCCTCACATTCTTAATCCTTTGAGAAGAGTGTTTATAAGGAAGGAAGGGTCTCCAGTCTCCCTCCCATCTTTGAGGATGACCTGACCTGCATGTGAATGCAAGTCAAATACTGTGTTTTTCCAAGTGATGAAAAGCCTGTGTACAATTATTCTTTCTCCTCCCTGCCTCTTAGGGATAAAAATTCCCATTTCTACAGAAAAAAAGGAAACAAGCTTTACTAAACTCTTACTGTGTGCCAGGCACTGTGCTAAGAGCTTTACAAATATCTCATTTGAGCTTCACAACAACAGAGGGAAGTAGGTGCTGCCATCATCCCTATTTTACAGTTAGTTGAAAAAACTGAGGCAAAAAAGAAGTTGGAGTGACTTGACTAAGGTCACACAGCTATGAAGTATCAAGCCTCAAATTTAGTTCTATTGAACCGTTTTTCGTGTGGGGTGGGGAGGTAGAGATGGGTGTGGGGCTGGGGGCTGGATTTGGGATTTCATAAATTACTGATGCAGCTCGGCAACCACCCTACAATTATAATTTTAGAAAATTGTCTGGGGCATTGCTCCTAGGGTCACCCAGCAGGTAAATGTCAGAGGCAGGATCTGAGCCCAGGTCTTCCTGAATCCACTCTCTCAATCTTTATGCCATGCTGCCTCCCATCTCTTGACTTCTAGGAGGTGGTTTGTTATACCAAAAAAAAAAGCATTAGATTTGTAGCCACATTCTGATTGGAACCCTGCTACTTAGTAACGCTGTGTAACCTTTCCAAGTCAAGTCCTTTCTCCTCTCTAGGCCTGGGTTCTGCCGTAAAGTGGGGTTCTCTCAGATGGAGATTCTCTGCTCCGTTCGTCCTATTTCCTTCCCCCTTTTCACTACCCACCGCCAGACAGTGATTACACATCACTCATATTCCTACCCAACTATAAAGAAGTTTCCTGGTTGGCCCAGCCCTGTAGACTCAACCAACAAGCATGGACTGGTGGGACCTGGCAGCCAATCAGAGGCTGTTTTGAGTGGAGGACGCTGTCCTCTCTGGGGACTGTGAGAGAAGGGAGGGCTCTGGGTTGATTAGGGAGTTAAGTGCCATCATTACCAGCCTGGGACTGGGGAGTTTTCTGTTATTCATACCACGAATGGCCTTCCTTCCCCTGGTGCCCCATTTCTGCATTTGTATGTTCTCTCTGTCCTTGCAAATAAACCTCATAAAGGAAGGCACACAGAAGGCCGAGAATGGGTGAGGAGATCAGCTGCCTCCTCTGTCACAGGAGGGCTGCGCTAACAGTTCAGTGGCAGGAAATCTGCCACTAAACCTCTGTGTGACCTTGGCCAAGTGCTTTCCCTTCCCCTCTGTCAATGAGAGGATTAGACCTGGTGGTCCCTAAGGTTTCCACCTAGCTTTAACAATTTCGATCCTTATGGGGAGGAGGGTTATAGGGGAAGCAGAGATCCAACTGGGGCTGTTTGTTACAGTGACTTGTAGAATCAGGGAGATGATTAGTGACCAAAATCCTACTGGTCTCTGAGCCCTAGAAGCCAAGAAGATTTAAAGGATGGGAAGGTCAGATGGCTCAGGGCCTGGGTTGGGCGGAAAGTATAAAAAGGAATGAAAGATGAAAGTCAAAGGGGTGAATGCCCCTTGGATCTTCTCAGAGGAGTGGGTATCACTGGGTGTCAGAAATCAGCCTAGGGGAAGGATTTTTCTGCACATCGCACCTCCTTCCCTCCAGGCTCTGCATTCCAGTAGCGGGGTCCATGATGGGTGGTAAGAAGGGAACTGGTGGCCCTGTTGGTCAGGGATATTCTGAGGTTTCCCTCCCAGGGCTCTGAGTGGCCAGGACAGAGTAATGAGAAAGGATGAGGGTTGGAAAACTCCTGAGAGGAGGGGAAAAGAGGCAAGGAGGAGAAGGTAGTTAAATAGTGAGGTGAGGAGCAGGGTAGACAGGTGGACAGGGCAAGGGATGGCAAAGTCTTGGGTTGTGTATGGACATAAACTGAAAATGATGCCCCAGGACAGAGCAGGGATGACAAAGAGAGGGAGAAGGAGATGGAAAGTCTATCTAAAATCACAGTTTTAGCGATGGAGGGACCTCAGAAACCATGATTCAAGAAGGGCTCTTAACCTGGGGGTTGCAAACTTGAATTTTTAATGTTTTGGTAATGATTTTGATAAAATTGGTTTCTCTTGTAATCTTATGCATTTAAAAGCATTATTCTGAGAATGTATCCATACACTTCCCCAGATTACCAAAGGGTTTTCATGACACAAAGAAAATTGGGAGCCCTCCTTCTAGTAGTCTAGTCATGGGGAAACTGAGGTCCCCAGAAGAGCAGTGACTTGTCTTAAGCTGCCCATAGAGTAAGTAGCAGCTCTGGGATTAAAAATTGAGTTCTCAGACTTTGCATTCCAAGGATCTTCCCAGGGCTGTGTGGAGAGGAGACTGAGGGGTGAAGGTAGGTGTATCAAAGGATGATCCATCAGGGCTGGGGTAGCAGGTAGGAAGACTAGTGGGGGTGAGGAGGACCCAGGGTGGGGAGAGGAGCAGAAGACAAAATGAGGATGGGGGCAGGGGAGTGGAAGGATGTAGGAAAGGGTGGGGAGAAGATGGATTAGGGCAGAATCATCTTAGTGGGAGAGAAAGAGGCTGGAGGGAAAGTTAAGTAGGTAGAAGGACCAAGGAGGCAGGGAGAAAAGGGGAGGAGGTCAGGGGAAGTGGAGGCAGGCTTAGGAGCAAAGCAGGAAGCCGAGGCTCACCTGTGGGTACCCATCCTTATCAGTCACTTGCAGTAAATACCAGGTGTCTTTGCTTGTCTGTTTCTTCAGCAGAATGGTCAGTACTATTGCAAACTGGTCAGGGAGACCCCTGGGGAACACCTGGCTGGAAGGAGGAGGAAGAAAGAACAGCTGAGTCCCACCATCTTCAGAAACCCAGTCTGCTGGTCTCAGCTTCCTCCCAGAGTCCACACAACACCATCTCTTACCCCTACTATTTTCACTTACTCCATTGCTATCCAGATAGCTACTCTTTCCCTTGGTATCAGGATAATGCCAACTCATCAAAGTGCCAGGAGGATGCCCACATTCCTTAATGTCAACCTAGGGCTGATTCCTCCACTCCAGTCAAGCATGAGCTCCTTCCTGTTGCTAGTATAGTATCCAGGCTCCTCCTTTCCCCCTAATTCTACCCCAATTCCTGCCTTCCCAGGCCCTGGCTCATGTTCTGGGGATAAATATATAGGATTGCCCTTATTGGGCAGCATGTGGATCTGCTCTCATAAAACTCATCCTGCTCCTGGGCACTGAAGTATACGCCGATCAGCATGGAGCTGGGACAGTAGCAAACTAGACTCGCAGGTAGGGGAGCGGTGAAAAGACCTCCAGAAGTACCCTCCCCAGGCACCCAGGGGCACTCACGCCGTGGGGAGAGCCAGCTGGGTATTCCCCAGACGCAGAATGAAGGGCCCTTTAGGGTTCCGGATCCTCTTGATGGTTGAGGCCTTCATGAGGGCAAACCTCTTAATGAGATTGAAACCTGTGGAGGGAAGAGGTGTTCAGGTAGCTCAGCTGAGGAGAGGGGGAGAGGGTGCCTTGGAAACACAGGGATGGAGTAGAGGGGGAGCTGGAGAAGAGCTGGGACTCACCTGTCATGTTGTTTGGGGAATCACCACTGGCCTCTAGCCTCAGTCCCTCTTGTTGCAGGGTGGGGCATTGTTCCCCTGCAAGAAAGAGGGCATGAACTCTGCGTATGCTCAGGCTTAGGGCACTGGGACACTTGTTCCCAGAAGACACAGGTTTGATAGTGTTGGCCCTATCCACTGTAGGCACATACAGGTCCAGCTGTGGCACTGCCCCACTTTCTCCTGCCCTGATAACCCCAGGAGAACCAGACAGGACCTTCCTCAGTCAGGCACAGAGACGAGAGGAGGCAGAACAAGAGGGAAAGAAGAAATTGTAAGCAGTTTGAGCGTTACTATCCCCATTTGACAGATAAGAACATTGAGGCCACATGAAGTTGGTAGAAGGAGAGATATGGGACAAAGTGGCACAGGGAGCAGTTTCATCATAATGAGTGCGTGAAGGGATTGGGTTGGGGAACTACCACACGTGATGACCCCACAGGGCAGAAGGATTGATGTTGGATACCAGAAAGGACATGTGGCCTCTTTGGGTATAGGCTGGTCTGGGCTTCCAGATGGTCTGAGTGCATCCTGAATGCAGGATGGACTCAGTGGGAATTTCAGCTAATAAGAGCAAACTCCTAGGTTTGGGGTCCAGAAGCCCTGGCATTCTCCTCCCCGCACATACACATGCAGCCGGAGGGGCCATCTCCATCAGCGGCAGCCTGTGTGACTCATTGCCTGGCGTGGTGCCTGGATTCCTCAGAGATGTTGAAATCTGCTGCCCCCGCCCCCAAGGAGACTCATGGAGAGGGGAGTGGGTGAAACATACATCTACACGTGTGCACATGTAGCCACATGAATCCAGGAGTCACAGGGACAGTGAAGCTTGACATCAGATCACAATCACATGGACCCAACCCAGTCCCCGACCTGTCTGCTGTTGGCCCCAGGGGGCTCCTTGGGCCCAGAGGAAAGGAAGCACAGAGACCCCAGAAAGGGCTCTGGGGCCTTTGGCAAACTCAGGGATCCCCTAGCTGAACAGCTTCTCTTGCAGCCCTTGGGCGGGCACCCAAAAGGAATGATGCCAGAGCTATTTCCTCTGGCACTGACCCTGGGAATGGTCCAGCCTTCTGTCTGGTCCTGGGTCTGGGCCCCTTTGTACCCACCTCCCCCAACTCCAGCCATGCTGAGGCAAGAGGCCCTCCCCAGGAGGCCCCCACATGATATTCCTCAGTGAGCCAAAGGGGGAGTGGGAGGGCTTGGATCCCCTCTGCAGTGAGGCTTCTCTTGCAGCTCAATGGACCACTGAAACTAGAGGCATCTGTGGCTGCAAGGAGGCTGGGCTGGGGCTGGAGGAAGTCCACTGCCCCACAGAGACACTCACATGCAGCCCATGGCATGCTCTGGGGAAAGGAGGGTTGGCTTACTCCCTCCCTCCCCTCCATGCAGGAGACCTAGACACACATAAACATACACAACACACATAATACATCCACAGATTTACACATACAGACACACACAGATACAACACACACAGACACAACACACACAGACACACAACATACACAGACACACAGACAGAAACACAATACACACAGATGCACACAACACAGACATACACACACAGACGAACACATACACAACACACAGACATACACAATACACACAACACATAGACACACACACAGACACACACCACACACAGACACACACACACTCTACGTCCCTCATATAGGGACCTAGAGCTACTCAGATCCTAGTAAGAGCTGATCCACATTGTGCCTTCAAGTTCGCAGAGCACCTCACACACAGGAGCTCATGTAAGGCCTCATAAGAAATCTAGGAGGGAAGTATTATTGTTTTTCTATATATAAGGTGGCTAAGGCTCAGAGACAGTAGTTACCCAACTAGTGAGTGTCAGAATTCAGCGTAGATTCAAACTCAGTTCTTTTCAAATGCATGGTCAGCCTTCTTGGCTGCTTTGCCAGGCTGCCTCTCCAGCACAGATATAGTCCCACAATCACAGATATAGGCACTTACTTATACACACACACACACACACACACACACACACTATAGAGATATACAATGTGGATACTCTCATAGAATCAAATACAAAGGTCAAGGATGCAGGACCCATTAGTCACCCTTAGAGATAATAAGTCCAATGTGGGCCTCTCCCCTTTTAGTCACCTCCTGGGACTCTGCCCCTGATGTTGGAGTGGGGGAGTGGAGGATTAGGGATGGGTACACCTCAGTCCTTACCAGTCTCTGATCCTTGACTGCCACAGGTGACCCAGAGGCTGATCAGCCACAGTCCTGGAGCCCAAGCCGCCAACATGCTAGACTCCAGATGTCACCTGGGAGGGAGACAAGCCTACGTGAGAGAGAGGAGAAGGGAGATGAGAGCTGACCTCTCACATTCACAAAAGGAAACCACTGGGGTCTGAGTGGCCCCAAAAACCCTAACAAGAGATGTGCCTCCTGCTCCTGTGACAACGCTTTGTACTGAGCCAGATATAGCAGCTGGTACTGGGCTCCCATGCCTGCTTCCATTCACCTGGACGTGGACAGCCCTCAGTGACCACCCAAGTGGAAAGAGCCCATCAGGCTGGGATCAGCACTAAATGGAAGTGCCAGCTGTTGGCAAGGTGAGAGACGTGGGAGAGGCAGGCCGGGCCACAGAGGCCGCCAGGGGGCGCAATGTGGGTCACCTGTCAATGTCCCATAATAGATTAGTCCCTTTTAATTTGATTAAACCAAGTCTGATGTGAGGAAATACATCAGCCTGAGCTCACCCTTTAAACAGGACAGACCCATAAAACAACCCAGTATCTCAATCCCTTTCCCTCCTTTACCTGCATGGGTCCAGCAAGGGTCATTAAGTCCAGCCCCCTGTCTCTTGGCCAGCGCAGGAAGAAGGGGTTAGTTGGAGAAAAAGAGATATCCCAACCCTTCTAATGCTGGGGTAGCCCTCTCCTTGGGCTCAATGTCTGACCTCACTCACGACTGCTGTCATCACTTCAGAACCATAGAATGATCACAAAGCTGGAGGAGACCTTGGATAGCATCTGCTCCAAATGTTCCCTCCCCCTCTATTTTTACAGGTAGGGAAACTGAGGCTCAGAGAGGGAAAGAAACTTGTCCAGGGTTGTACATTTAGTGTCAGGATTTGAATCCAGATCTCCAGACTCCAAGGACCGGTGTGCTTTCTATGGCACCATGTTAACTCTGCTGGTTCAGCTCTGGAGGAGACAGAGAGCAGTGGAACATCCTGTCCTCCATGGAATTGGAGACCATTATTCTCCATCCTCTTCCTCTTCCCCTCAGCTTTTCCTTCCTAAGGTAATCTGGATCAATGGGTTTCTCTCTGTCTCTGGTTCTCACCACCAGGCCCCCTCTTGCTGCTTTCTGGGAATTAGCCTACAACTAGCCAATGGAAAGATGCCATGACACTGGAAGGCATGTGGAGTCGGGCAGCCATACGGACATGTATGTACCTGTGTGACCCTCCAACCCTGTTTCCTCTCTTCTAATCCCTTCTCTCCAAGCTCCTTCCTCTTTTCTGTTCCATGGCCTTCCTCAAATTCCTTCAGCCTTTCCCTGGACCTAAACCTAGCTTGGTGGTAGAGGGGGGATGGATGCTGATGCCACATAAGGGGAAGGTCCCCAAAGAGTTTTGGGAGAATGGCCGTGGGGAGCCAGGGAAGAAAGGACCTTCCCCCTTTACTCACTGACTCATTCCTGCCTGGACACCCAGCCCAAGAGTAAGCCTGGAAAGAAAGCTGAGAAAGAGCTGAGAATCTGGCTGCCTGGAGCTGGGAGGGAGAGGGGCTTGGGGACCAGGGGTCCCCCACTTACCTGCCTGAGGCCTGACGGATGCCTGGGCACCCGCCCCCAGAGCCGGTGTGGGGAGAAGGCTGGGATTGGGGCCAAAAGTCTGGCTGCCTGGGCCTTGGGGACCAGGAGGGAGTGGGCAGGGGGTCCCCCCCACAAGCTCTTCTGGCACCTGGGGTTCTCGACCTGCTTGTGCTGCTCTTGCTGTGTCCCCTTCTAGAGCGAGCCTAAGACTGGCGGGCTTGCCGGGCCTGCGGCTGAGAGGGGGAGACTAGGCGGGTGGAGGCTGGCCCCTCGCCAGGCCTTCAGCTAATGGAAGCCAGCTGTGGCGGGGCCGCCCGCCGAGGAAAGGGGCTCCGAGGCCAGCTAAGCTAAACGGGGGTTTGAAGGGGCTGGACAAAGCTGCCTTTCCTCCTGCCCACCCCACCCCTCAATCTTCCCCTTTCCCTGCCAGGTGAATCCCCAGTCCTCAGTTCTAGGCGTGTCTCACATTGCACGGAGACAGCGTCACAGGAAGGGCCCCCCTGCAAGGGAGGCAGGAGTGCTGGTTTTTTAAGAACTTGGGAAGAAAACTTGGAAAGTCATCCCCAGTCCCCCTCTTTTCTTTCTCCACCTCCTTCCCGTTGGCTCCTAGGATTGCCCCCTTGCTCTGGCCAGGGTCTGAGAAGACAGTTTCCAGAGGAGACCCCCCCCCCCAATCCCCGCCCCCATTCCAAGCTCTATGGTTCCCCCCCACCCCCACCATGACGTGGCCATTGGCCTCCATGGTCTGCGTTTTTCCAACCTCAGCATCCCAACCACAAACTCTTTCCCCGAAGGCTCCCAAGTCAGTTCCCAGTCTATCTGTCTGCTACACCCCCAAGTGCATTTAGAAGGGAAGTCACAGGATCATAGCTGAGAGGAACCTTCAAGACCCCCTAGTCCAAATACCTTCTTTTTCAGATGAAGAAAACTGAGCCCCAGAAAGAGAGGAGATCTTGTCCAAAGCACCGAAGAAATCAATATGTGTTTGAATTCAAAATGAAGCAGTTTCTATTCTCCCAGACTATACATAGGATCCACAGATACCGAATAAATACAAATAAAGACAAGATAGTCAGGAAGGGAGCCCACCAGAAGTTCGGGTGAGACATTCGTGGAGAAAGTCTAAGGATTCTACATGACAAGAGCTGAGTCTGAAAGGAAGTGGGGGATTCTATGAGGCAGAGATAAGGCAGGAGTGCATTCCATGCCTGGAGGAAGCCAGAACAAAGGCATGGACATGGGGAATGGAATGTAGGGGCCCATTTGGCTGGACTGAAGAGTTCAAGAAAGGAAGCAATGAATGACAAAGTTGTAATGGTTGTCCCCAGGGCAGCTAACGGTGCAGTGGGCAGAGCACCAGACCTGAGTCAGGGAGAGTCATCTTTCTGAATTCAAATCCTCCCTCAGATACTTACTAGCTGTGGGACCCTGACCAAGTCACTTCACCCTGTTTGCCTCAGTTTCGTCTTCTGTAAGATGATCTGGAGAAGGAAATGGCAAACCACTCCAATATCTTTGCCAAGAACATCTCAAATGGGGACATGAAGAGTTGGACACACCTGAAACAACTGAATAACAAAGGTTGTCTGGGGCTAGATTCTTTAGTGCTTTCCAATCCAACAAAGGAATTTATATATGATTGTAGAGGCAATAGAGAAGCACTGGAATTTTCTGAGCAGGAGAATGACATGGTCAGGTCTGTATTTAAGGAGAATCATTTCAGCAACTCTGTGGAAGATGGAGTAGAATGACGAGAAACCAATCAGGAGACCATGGCAATAGTTTGCGTTACAGGTAACAAGGGCCTGAAGTAGGGAGTTAGCCATGTGAATGCTGGGAAGGGGATGGTTGTAATAACGGTAAAGTGCTTTTGTTTCTGTATTACTCTGAGGTGTACAAAGCCCTGTCTCCATAATAACCCCCTAGGGTAGGGAGCTGTGTTATTATCCCCATTTTGCAGGTGAGAAACTTGAAACTCAGAAAAATAAAGAAAATTGCCTATAGCTAAGATGTGACTAAAGCTAGGACTCCAACCTAAATCTGAATTCAGGAGCCCTACCTCCTGGGAGGGTTCATACTGTGGAATCTCAGGTCCACCATTGAGGAACCACCACTGAACAGTTCTCAACACACCACTCCATCTTAAGTTGCACGCAAGAGGAAGGGAACACCTCCTGACCATCTCCCACCCTCACCGATTCTAACAAGGGAGATGTAACCTAGAACCCTGAGGCTATACAGTGTGGTTGAGGCTCTGGCTGAGCCTGTAGGGGAAGAAGAAAGAAGTAGCTTTGGGTGATGAAGAGCCTGAAACAGTGGCTTAAAGGAAGCTGAGTCAGTGGAAACCCAACCACGGTGTTCCTCAGGGCAGCCCTCAGGAACTAGTTCCCAGCCACAGTTATAGGGAAAGTGCTGAGCTCATCAGAGACATCCAGTCAGGAAGGGGGAGGGAAGAAGGAGGGGTGATACTATTCGAGGAAGAGCAGTGAGTGCTGGAACCCAGATGTCTATTTCCCCAATTCCATAGCCTCAGGTACTCGGGGGGAGGACAGAATGATGGAGTAAAACAAGACGGAGACTCTCGTGGTCAGGAAACTGATTGCTGGAGGACTGTGAAATGGGCCTATTCAGTTTTGACCTACCCTTGGCATGAAGCTATGGGCAGAATAAGAAATGGAGTGGACTAGTCCCTGGAAGTCCAGATTGGAAGTCATAAATTAATAGATTGTTAGAGCTTGGATGGTCCTTAGAGACTCTCTAATCCACCCCTTTTATTTTGTATATAGGAAAACCAAGATCCAGGGCCCCAGAGTAAAGAACTAACTTGAAGATCACACAGCAAGTTAGTGGAAGAGCTAAGACTTGGAACTAGGGCTGCTGACTCCTAGTACCCTTCAGGAGATCTGGATTGAGGTCTTAACTCTTTCTAGTCAATTAAATCTTTCTAGATCTCAGTTCCTTTATAAACTTAGAATTTTCCAGAGTCCCTGAGATCAATATCTTTTTTTGGCTCATTTGTCCCCACTAAGAATTTATAAATTTGGCTCATCAAGAGTTTAGTTTAGAATTGTTTCCCCAGATGTGGACAATGTGTCTCTAGTTTGTAAACAAGCACTCAAGATAACAAATGCATATCAGGCAAAGGACAGCTTCACAGAAAGAGGAGAGGACATAAATGAATCATAGAAGCTCACAAATAATCAAGAGAGTTTTTTCTCCCTTTCTTTTGGGTCAAACTTTTTCACCAGAGTCCTAAAATCCTTCTGACCCAGTACTACTCTATGGTTTGCACACCCCTGTGAAGCAAATACATTATATTGGAGAGGCAACCCCCTTGCTATATTCCCTACATAATCTGATTAGGTCTGGTTATACACCGGACTTCTGTGTCCCCATCTTGTGTCTATAGTCCCTTACTGTCCTCCACCCCTCTCCCCGCACATATACCCCTTATTATGCTCCAAAATGAAGTAAAATAAAGCCCAAAAGGGCTGAGAAGGTCTGCCATCTTATACGTTAGGCCCAAGGGTGGCTCCTTCTGACAGAATCTTTTCTCCCAAGAGTCATAGAATCATAAGGCTAGACTTAGAAGGCCTCAGAGGCCCTCTGGTCCAAACCCCTCATTTTACATACGAGAAAGCTGAGGCCTGGGAAGGATAAGTGACTAGCCCAAGGTCACATGGGTATACTCTTTAAATGTCAGGAGTGGAATTTGAACCCAGGTTCTCTTGACTCTAGACCCAATGCTCCACTGCATTACGAGGCCTCCAAATCACCTTGATGGCCACCCAGTCACTGAAACCCACCTCTTGGGAATGCTAAGAGCCAGCTCTTATCTGACCAATTCCTCTTGGGACAGTCCCAGTCATTGAAACTTGACTGGGCATTATTTTTTGTCTCCTTAAGGAACCAGTGAACATGTCTACGCGCTCCATAGGGAGAGATATAGACAAAGTTTATAAAGGTTCACCAAACTGATCTAAGAATAACCCTATACAATCTCATCTGTTAATCAGGGATGGTCATTCTTGCCTCCTCTCCTCCTATGGTTTTTGTAATGATAGGTGCCAACATGACCTCCCTGGATTTAGAATCAAAGCACCTCTTTGAAGTTTCTGTTCTACTACTTAGTTCCTATGTGATATGGGGCCTATGGAATCATAAATTGGGACCTTAGCTTCATCTACAAAAGGAGGAGGTTAAACCACATGACTCCAAATCTTTCTTCCCCAGGCTGGTAGTGCCAAACTCAAATAGAAATGGGGGCCACTAATCCATATACAAAGATCCCTGCAGGCTGCATATTGACTTAGTTTTAAAATGTAAAATTATCTATGTTTTATTGTATTTTTATTTATTTTGTTCTTAGTTTTAAAATATAAAATTATCTATGTTTTGTTGTATTTTTATTTATTTTGTTCAATATGTCTCAATTTCATTTTAATGTGGTTTGGGCTTCACTGGGGAATTTTGACAGATGAGGATAGATAGTGTTATTCCCTGATCAGTTTTACGAGC
The DNA here is from genome assembly GCA_023548195.1 of Bettongia penicillata ogilbyi. NCBI lineage: Eukaryota > Metazoa > Chordata > Mammalia > Diprotodontia > Potoroidae > Bettongia > Bettongia penicillata. Next base: position 8,502,512 of record JAJHZJ010000128.1, read on the forward strand.
CTTTGTAACCTTTGCTTGTCTATACCTCTCCCTACAGAGGATGTGGATATACCCACTGGCACCTTAAGAGGACAGAATATCATGAAGAAGGCCCAGGACAGTACTCTAACAGTTCCAGTTAGAGAACATGATCTGGAGGAGGATTCAGCAAAGAAGACAGAGAAGGAGCAATCAGATAGATAGAAAGAAAACCAGGAGAGAGTTATGTCCTGAAAACTTAGAGAGATGATAATATCAAGGAGGAAAGAGTGATCAGCAGTGTACAAAGCTGCAGAAAGGACAAGGTGAATAAAGATTTGGCAGCTAAGAGATCATTAGTAGCTTTGGAGAAAGCAGTGTTGGGGAATGATAAGCTCAGAAACTGGATTGAAAAGGGTTAAGAAGAGAGTGGGAAGAGAGAAAGTAGAGGTACCTATTGTAGCCTGACTTTTTGAGTTTAACTACAAAGGGCAGATGAGAATAGGATAATAGTTTATGGGGATGAAAGGACTAAGTGAAGGTTTTTTTTGAGGATGGGGAGACATGGACATTTTGTAGATAGGAAAAAATGAGCCAGGAGAGAGAGAGAGAGAGAGAGAGAGAGAGAGAGAGAGAGAGAGAGAGAGAGAGAGAGAGAGAGAGAGAGAGAGAGAGAGAGAGAGACTGAAAATAAGGGAAAGAGTGAAGATGACAGCGAGAACATCTGTTGGAAGAGACAGGATAGAATGGGATTACCTGAACAAGTAGAGTTTAGCCTTGGTAAGGAGTAAGGCCACTTCATCATGAGAGACAAGGGTGAAGGAGGAGAGAGTGGAAGAAGGCACCTGTGTGATAGGGGATGAGAAAGAGAGAAGAAGGAGTTCATGGTGAGTGGCCCAGTTTTTTTTCTGTAAAATATAAGGCAAGTTTCTTGGCTAAGAGAATGAGAACAGAAGCATCCATGGAGAGGTTGAGGAGGGATGAAAAGTTTTGGAAGAGCCACTGTTTTGAAGTGAGCTGATAGGAAAGGTATGGTAGAATTGCCTAGCAGCAGTGAGGGCCCATTTGAATTTGAATTAGACGCAGTCAGAACGATTGCATGATTTTTCTCCACCTTCATACAGCAGCACAGATGTAGGAGTGAAGATGAAAAATGATGGGAGTGATCCAAGGTTGAAGCTAGGCTGGATGTAATTGGTGACCTGAGAAGAGGGCTAGGGATTCAAGAGAGGAGAACAGGGTAGGGTTTAATTGGTCCCCAAGGGGTAAAGATGGAGAGAAGAACAGAGAATGGATAGTGCAGGGATTGCCTGGGAGAGAATTGAAAAGTCAAGGGAGTGGAGGTGATTTCAGGGAGGTTTCATGAATTTCAGATTTCAGAATTCTTGAACATGGAAGTGGTACATTTGTGGGTGACAGGAAGATCAAAGGTATGACCATCTTTGTGTGCAGTTGAAGTGGGGTCTCTGGAGGAGCAGCTCATGGGACGTGAGTAGGTTAAGGAACTGAGTGGTTAGAGTATTTGAGGGAGAATCAATGTATATATTGAAGTCCCCTAATATGAGGGCAGGGGTTGGGGAGGAGAGAAAAATTTCAAGCCAGGCATGGAACTCATTGAGGAATGAAGGGGAATGATGTGAGGGTCTACAGAAAACAGTTACTAGAATCTTGACTGAGCAATAGATTTGAATTGCATGAACCTCAAAGGAAGAGAGGTTATTGAGTGATGGAGGAATGCGGAGAAACTGGAAGTGGCAAAGGAGTATGACAACTCCTCTACCTCATCTAATGAACCAAAGAGAGTAAGTAAAAGTGCAGCCAGTACAGGAAAGGGAGACCAGGGAGGCTCTGTCATCAGAGGAAAGCCAGATTTCAGTAATATCTAGTAGACACAAGGGGTAGGAGAGGAATAGATTTAGGATGAGGAAAAATTGTTGCTAATGGAATAAGCATTCCAGAGGGCACAATGGAAGGGCTGAATGGAATTAGGATTAGATGAAACTTTGGGGTGGGAGGGCTGAGAGGGATAGGAATGAGGAATTAGGTGGTAGGGGATATGGACAGGGGTTCAGATGATGATTTTCTGGAGTTCAGGGTCACAGAGATGACTGAGTGTGAAAATGTTTATCATAGAATGGAGGAAGTTACTCCTATATCCTCAAAGGACAGGAGCAGCAGGAGACAGGAACCTTTTAGTCAAAGGGAGGGTTACTTTTTGCATCCCACTTGGGAGATAGGGCTAGCAGCAGGAGGTAGAAAATGCCTTGTGCAGGTACAGATGGAAGTGGTTGATTTGGGGAAGATGGGAGAACCCTGGCCCAGCTTCTGGCAGTCTTTCCTCAGGGGACTTGAGATGGAAAGCTCAGGGAGCTAGCTCATCTATAATCTGAGGTCTTCTCACATAAGGAGGCTGACCACAAGGCAGCAGATTCCCTGTGCAGATGGAAGACAGCTGGCCAGTCCACAGCAAGGCATCTAGATCCAGGATTCAAGGGCTGCCTGAACTAAAGGGATGGAAGCCAAGCATCTTTAATGGCCATGCTAATCATTTTATTATCCTCTGCCCTGATTGCACCAAATCCAGTTCTGCCCCATTTTAGGAAATGAACCTGGGAGCCAGGTCATGCAGAGACAGGTTGAAAGATCTACACATTTGGCCTGGGATAGAAAGCCTTAACCTGGAAGAGAGGCAATTTGGTGGTAAAATGGATAAAGTGCTGGCCCTGGAGTCATAAAGATCAGAGTTCAAATCTTACCTGAGATGTGTATTAGTTGTCTGGGTGAGTCATTTAACCTTCATCTACCTCATTTTTCCAATCTGTAAAATAGGGGTAATAATCCAGTAAGGATAACATTTGGAAGCACCTTCTAAATGCACTATCGTTTTTGGGGACATGACAGCTGTCTTCAAGTATGAAAATATACCATGGACAAGGTGGTTTCCTGAGGACAGGAACTCTTCTCTTTTTTTCTGGTTTTGTATCCCCAGTGTCTAACATATTACTTGGCACATAGCAGGCACTTAATAAATGCTTACAATTTAGCTGAAGGTGTAGAGAGGGAAATTTGCTTTAAAATCAGGAATTAATCCTAACAAATTAGAGCCACCCAGAAGTAGATTAAGCTGTCTTGGGGCCAGACCAGAAGTCTTTGGTAGAGTCTGCATGAGCACTTTCTGGGGATGTGGTAGAAGGAATTCTTGGTTAAGTAGGAGTTGGATAGGATGTCCTGTGAGAGACACTGATCCTCTGGAGACAAATCGTATTTATGCCTGTGTTCCTTGACTCGGGGTGGGGCTTTGCTTTAGATTTTAGTTTTAGAATTTTTTTCATATTCTTTCCCTTCAGGAGAGGTTGTTCTAGAGTCAGAATCGCTGGATCCTTTGGGAGTCTGAATTCAGGACATTTTGGGGAGAATCTTTTCCTTTATCAGAGTCCTTGGGGTTTGGTCCAGTGCACGGATGGGTCAAAAGAACAGGGACCTCTAGAACCTTGGCTGGGCCCTACATGGCCTGGGAAGAGTGTATCTGCTATTATCTATCAACACATAATCTTCCATTACTCTCATTGACTTATGGATGCACAAACACCCTCCCCCTTTCCACACAAACACATACACACATAGACCCCCCCACGTCCTACCCCAATCCAGTCTCAACCCCACCCTCTTGTCCCTTGTTTCTAGGGATCCCTGGGGAATCCCTGGGAGGATCAATCAAGATGGGGGCCAGCTGCAGACTTAACTTTTCCTGGCACTGGGCTCCTTGCCCTTACCCCAGATGGCATCTCCACGAGGTGATCAGAGCTGTTAATCACCACCAGCTGCCCCAAGAATGCCCACAGCTGGGGCTTCCAAGGTCCCCTGGGGCTGGGGGAAGAATGATGCCAAAATGTCAGGCCTCCTAGGCCAGTACATCCCCGAGGTTCCCCCTCTTCCCCATATCTTATGCCCGGAGGACACTGGGGAAAGGAGGGAGAGGCAGAGAGACCTTTAGGCAGGCAAAAAGAGAACAGAGTACCTGGGTCATCTGCACCCAGGCTGTGTTAGGGCCCCTTGGAGAGTGAGGGGTGGAAGAGTGGGGTGGCTGTAAATAGAACTCTGGATTCTGGAGGACACACATACACACACACACACATACACACACTCACATACACACACATATGCATTTATGTATAGTTACCCCTTCTATATCGCAGCTGGAAAATCAGTGTAAAATTTTTTGGTCCTTCTTTCATACCAGAGAAAAAGTCTGAATTATTCTGGTATTAAAGGATAAAAAGGTTGATATTTTACAATAATATAAATATATCTTATGCATTTCTGAGTTTCTTAACTTTTTCTGTATCGTCTACTAACCTTTGACTGATATCTGAAGTGTCTGCAAAACTCCCCCCAAATTCTCATTTTATTTCTCATGCTGACCCATGATATATTGAAACCACGATGTGGAAGGGATAATTGTATATACATATATACATATGTGTGCATATACACACGTATAATGTGTGTATGTGTACACACATGTGTGCTTTGACACAAGGGCACTGTGACATGGAGATACAGAGTCAAAGTGACACTGACAAAAATGATTCAGAATCATGTTGTACTTTAAGGTTTTACAAAGCACTTTCCTCCAAATAAACCCTGTATGGGGAGTAAGCAAATATCATTAGTCTCATTTTATAGTTGAGGAACTGAGGTCTAGAGAGGTCAAGTCATTTGCCCAGGATCACAATGTCAGAGAATGGAGGCAGTGTGTGTGTGTGTGTGTATACACACATATATATATGTATATACATGTATATATGTACAGGCGTATATATGTGTATATACATACATATATGTATAGCCACATGCCCTAAATTCTTCAAGACTCAGACCCAGTCATGGGAAAGTGCCAACACTGCCCACTGGGGGCTTCTTCCCCTAGGCAGACCCTTGGGCATCAGGATCAGAAATCAAGGTTGTTGGGGTAAGAGTTTATTGGGGGGGGGCGGTGTTCCAGGACAAGTAGATGAATAGAATTGAGAGGTCTGGAGGAAGAAGTTTGGGACTAGAAGCGACCTTGGAGATGAACTGGTCCAAGCCTGCCATTTTACAGAGAAGACAGTGAACAAGGATCAAAGTCAATATTTGATTCCAGGTTCCCTGACTCCCAATCAAGCCCTCAGTGGTATGCCACATAGTTTTTTCCACCTTTCCTTGGGGGCATCTGGAACTAGGGTTAGTAAATTCTGGAAGCTCCCCCAAATCTAACCGTTCCCCCCAGTCTGTTCTCACCTCTGTTGGAGAAGGGAAGGTAGTGCAGGTATTCTTATGCCCACTTTACAGATGAGGAAAGAAAGGTTCTCAGAGACCAGGTGATTTGCTGACCCATGATCATTAACGGTCACTCTGTAAGTGACTAAAACCTCCTCTCTTGAGTCATTTTCCCAGTAAAACATAAATTCATGAAGTTCAGAAATTGTCTTTGTATCCCCAGCATCTCTCTTAGGTCCTAGCACGTAGTAGACCCTTAATAAAGGCTTGTTGAATGGATTATCAAATTGAATGAGGCAGTTAGATGGCATGATGGACAGAGTTGTGGACCTAGAGTCAAGTAAAACCGGAGTTCAAATCCAGCCTCAAATCCAGTGGGCTTCTAACCCTCATCTCTTGACTCCAAGGCTAGCACTCTTTGTTGAACCTTAGGATCTGGGAACTTGAGACACTTAATAGCTTTGTGACCTTGAGCAAGTCACTTAACCTCAGTTTCCTCATCTGTCCAATGGGGATAATAATAATGATATAATAATATATTAATAAAAAAAAATAGCCCCTACCTTCCAGGATTGTTGTGAGGAGCAAATGAGATAATATTTATTAAGTTCTTGGCACAGCGCTTGGGCACTATATAAATATATTTACATTTATGTATATGGTAGGCAATATATAAATGCTATCTATGATTATGAGTTGAATTGAATTTATATCTCCTAACCTGGAAAATCCCTTTGACGGGTCAACTCACTTTCTGACGATCTTTCAGGAGGAACTCAAATCTAGTTTCCCCTTGTGTTGTGTCATTTGGCCAGCAGCTTGACCCCTCTGAGACTTGGTTTCCTGTTCAGTTGATCAACAAGTACTCCATGGGTTCCTGCTGTGTTAATGGAGCCCTCTTACTTCTTGCCCCTTATTTAAAATGTTTGGTTGTTCGGTGCTTGAGTGTTCCTGGATAGACTTATCTATCTCTCCTTCCCCCGACCTTAAGAAATGAAACAGGAAAAAAGACTTTCCATTCCAGCGCCTGGGAAGACCGATCCCTGTGACCCAGAGAGGTCTAGGTCTGGGATCTGCTCCAGAGGTGATTTGTAGAGCTGCAGTGGTTTGGGAGAGCCTGGATGACTCAGAGATGCTTATCAGGACTAAGGACTTTCTTTTGTTCCTTCTTAGAATTACAGAAACTTAGAATCTCAGAACCTAGTTATTTAAAATATTAGAACATTTCTTAGAATACTGAGAACTCACATTCATAGAATTCTTTAAAGAGTGCAAAGTTCCTTGTAAAAATCCTGTAGGGAAGGTATGCAGGTACTTTTTTATATGCCTGCTTTACAGATGAGAAAAGAGGCTCTTGGAGGCTATGGGACTTGTCACTCAGTCCATAGTCACTCAGTAAGTAAAAAGTCTGCAGCGAAATACTGAAGCTCATTTCTTGCATACAAGTCCAGAAGTCTTTACTGAACCTTAGATCCTAGGAAGCTGAGAACATTTCCGAACTTGGAAGCTTCGACCATCCAGAACGTTAGAGCTTTGGAACCTTTAGAATCTAGAAAACTAGGATCATAAGATCCTCAGAGTTGAAAAGGACCCTGGAGGCCATGTGGTCCAGCTTCTGACCCTGTTCCGGAATCTCTTGAAAAGACATCTTTGTTGAAAGTCCTCTAATTTCTGCTTTAACCCTCCCTTGACCCTATCTTGGAATGCTTTAAATCACGATTCACACCCTTGGTCCCACCTCCTTCCATCTTCTCCCGAGATTGTCCCCATAATCATCCCCCCCCAAACTTCAGTCTTTCCCTCTCTATTACCTCTTTCCTCCACTTTCTATACACACACACACACACACACACACACACACACACACACACACACACGCACACACAGAGCACAACCTTTAAAACATCCTTAAAAACCCTTCCTCAACCCTAGTCCCTCCAGTTGTTGTCATGGGTCTCTCCTCTCTTCCCCAGCCAAACCCTCAGAAGATGCATTGACACTTATTTCTAATTCTTCTTCCCTCAACTCCTTGCAATCTGGCTTCTTTCCAACTCCATCACTCAACAGAAAGGTCTCTCTTCACTTACCAATGATCTCTTCATCTGCTCGATCTGACAGCCTTTTCTTTTCACTCCTGAGCCTTCTTGACCTCCTTGAAGCCACCTTCTTCTGGATTTTCTCTCCCTCTGGATCTCTTGGTTCCCCTCCATTTATCTGATCTCTCCTCAATCCCTTTGCTGGGTTATTATCCATATCATGGCTTACTAACTGTGGGTGTACTCCCAAGGCTTTGTCCTCTTTCCTTTCTCTCTCTCTCTCTCTCTCTCTCTCTCTCTCTCTCTCTCTCTCTCTCTCTCTCTCTCTCTCTCTCTCTCTTTCCTCTCTCTCTCTCTCTCTCTCTCTCTCTCTCTCTCTCTCTCTCTCTCTCTCTCTCTCTCCTCTCTCTTTCTCTCTCTCTCCCCTCTCTCCCCCCCCCCTTACTTGGTAATCTCATCCTTTCAATGAGCATCTCTACACTGATGATTCCCATATCTAGTCTGTCTCCTGAGTTCTATTCCCATCTCCATGCCTCTTTGCATGGACGGTCCCCATATGCCCTTTCTCCTCCCCTTTGCCTCTTACAATTCCTTATTTCCTGTAAAGCTCGGCTCAGGCACTCCAGTCCACTTGATGCCTTTCCTAGAGCTCTCCATATAACTAGCGGCCCTCTTCAGCTATTTCATATTGACTTCACATGCGGGCATATGGATGAAAATAGCTGGCTTTTAAGGTGTTCTAAAAGGCTTTGTAAGTATTTAATTCAATACTTACAACAACTCTGGGAGGTAGGTGCTACTTTTATCCCCATTTTACAGAAGAGGAAACTGAGGCAGACAAAGGTAAGTGACTTGTCTCAGGTCACACAGCTAGTAAGTGTCTGTCTCAGTTTTCCGTCTCTAATTGTCCCCTATGCCTAGAACACTGCCACCCCCCTCATCTTGTTTCCTTCAAGACTTAGCTCTAAATGCTATCTACCTCCTGCACATACCTTCTGCACAAAACCTGTCCTGATTCCCCCCAGGCGGTAATGCTTTCCTCTCTGATAATTTGTATCTGTTTTGTTTATATACATATACATATAGTTCTATAATAACAAACACATATATACATATAGTTCTATGATAGCTAGCATTTACATAGTATGTTAAGGTTTGCAAAGCACTTTACAATTACCTCATTTTATCCTCCTAACAACCCTGGGAGGTGCCATTATTAGCCCCATTTTATGGATGAGGAAAGTGAGTCAGAGAGAGAGAGAGAGAACAAGTGACTTATCCAGGCTCATACAACTAGTAAGTGTCTGGGGTAGGATTTGAACTCAGACTTCCTGACTCTTAAGTTTTAGCACTCTATGTACTGTGCCACCTAGAGGCTTATATATACACATATGGAGGGATACATGTTCACCACCACCACCCACTCATCCCCAAAGAATGTAAGTTTCTTGATGGTAGGGATTATTTCCCTTTTGTCTTTGTATCTCCAGTGTCTAACACAGTGTCTGGCAAATAGGAGGTAATAGTAATTTGTTGTTCAGTTGTATTCAATTCTTCATAATCAAAGATACTGGAGTGGCTTGTAATTTTCTTCTCCTACGGATTAAAACAAGTAGAGAGTAAGTGACTTGCCCAGGATCACACAGCTAGGGAGTATCTGTGGTCAGATTTGAACTTTGATCTTCCTGACTTGGGTTTGGTGCCCTATCCGCTGAGTCATCTAGCTGCCAGTACAACAACACCAATAATAAACATTTATACAATACCTACTGTGCGCCATGCATTGTGCTAAGAGTTTTACAATTATCATAAAAATTCTGTTGGGTAGGTCATATTATTATCTCCATTTTACAGATGAGAAAATTGAGGTTAAGTGACTTGCCCAGGGTCACGTAGCTAGTGAGTGTCTAAGGCTGGATTTGAACTCAGGCCTTTCTGGCTAGAGACCTGGTACTATAGCTACTGTACCACCTAGCTACCTAGGCCATGGAAGGTACTCAGTAAATGCTTGCTGATTGAGGGATGGATTGATTGGATGTCAGGAAAAGGAGGGGTCAGATTTGTTCTTAGTCTAAAGGGCAGAACTGAGCCCGTAGTCACAGGGAAACAGTTCAGTGTAAAGAAAAACTTCCTAATAAAGACAGTTGAATAATAATGGGATGGGCCCCATTGGTAAGAGTGAATTCCTCCTCTGTGGAGGTGTTCATGAGATCACAGCTTTAGAACTGGAAAGGATCTTGTTGTTCAGTTGTACCGACTCCTCGCGACCCATTTAGGGGGTTTTCTTGGCAATGATACTGCAGCGGTTTGCAATTTACTTCTCCAGATCATTTCACAGTTGAAGAACCCGAGACAAACAGTTAAGTGACTTGCCCAGGGTCACACAGTTAATAAGTGTCTGAGGACCGATTTGAACTCAGATCTTCCTGACTCCAGGCTTGGTACTCCACCCACTGTGCCACCTCGCTGCCTGGAAAGGATCTTAGAGAACATCTAGTCCGACCCTTTCTTTTTATAGATGCCGGGGTCACTCAGCTGGCATCAGGCAGTATCAGGCAGAGGCTGGATGGATCCACACTGGAGATTCCTCTTTATGTATAGGTTGGATTCTGTGTCCTCTGAAGTCTTCCTTCCCACTCTGAGAGTGAGTCTGTGGAAAGCTAGCCTCCCACTGCTGGAAGGAGGGGAGCCAGCTTGGCCAGATCAGGCCAGGGTGGAGTCTGGGGCTACTTACTGGGCACAGACATGAGAGGCTAGGCCAGAGTCTAACAAGGGATCAATTGTGCCTGAACCCAGGCTCAGCCGCCCGCCTAGAGGGATGGGGAGAGACTGTTGGGGTAGGGGAGTGAGAGGGGGTGGCGAGATTATTGGGGCAGGTGCTGGTGTTTTTGTCCCACAGGCCTCCCTGCTCCTGTCAGACGCACAAAAACAACCAAATAAATCTGGGGATGGAAACTCCTCATTCTCTCCGGCGGCTACCCCTGTCTGTGTCTGCCCCCCCTGCACACACACACTGGCAGCTCCAGGCCAAGGGAGGGGAACGTTTTCACTTTTTCAGGCTAGGATTACAAAGGACTAAAACCCTCATCTCTCAGTGGGGAGAGAAGGTCTGCCCCAGGGCAGGGGGTGCTCCATTTTCCCATCCCCCTCCTTACCCCCCGAGTTCTGGCCTGTAGGCATCTCCCTAATTCATAAAACAGCTCACATCTATTTTTAGCCTTGCTTCTGGCCTGGAGGAGATTAGAGGGAGAAGGCCTGATTCTTCCTGGTTGGGGAAAAGGTCAGGGACTGCCAGATCTGGCCCCCACCTTCCTTTAGGGTTCCTCTATGAGTCCTCCCTACCAAACACACACACTTTTATTCCCTGGATGTTTCTTCAGCCCTACCCCCCACCCCAGGGTTGATGCCCTGGTGATGAAGATGGTGAAAGAAATTGGGATGTGGAAGGGGGGGAACCATTAGGGTGGGGTTGGGGAAGAACTAAGAAGTAGAGTGGACTTTAGAGACCATGCAGGATAATCTCTTCCCTACAGAAGAGGTAATAGGCCCAGAGATAGAAAGCAGGGTGAGTGCCCGTGGGAAGTGTCAGGCTTTGGATTTGATCCTAGTTCTTCAATCCCAAGTCCAGTGCTTAGGGGGCTGGGAGCCCAACCTATGGGGAATAGGGAATTGGGGTTTCAGGGATAGAGGAATGAGGGAAGGGGCTTAGGGGAATGAGGTTTGGTAGAATGAGAAGATGGGAATGAAGGGTGAGAGACATGGAAAGAATTATGGATAAGAGAATAGAGGAGCTGGTACCTCCCCCCATCCCCATGGCTCTGGGCAGACACCTCTACTGTTCCAAGGGACAGAGGTCCATAGCCAGGGCAGGGAGGGATTTGCCCCAAGCATTCCCTGGGGAGAAGAGTACTCTGTGAAGCAGAGCCAGGAGACGGACAGCTAACACATAACAACAGCTCTACTGATGGAGTGTCCCACTGGGCTGGGGCCAGTGCTGCCCATCTGGCCCCCATGTGGCTGGGAATAGGAAAAGGCAGATGGGTGGGGGTGCCTTTGGGAGCCAGTGAGATGAGGGGAGCCTGGGAGGAAAAATGGGCTGGGATCAGGAAAGGGTTTGGAATACCCTTCTCATGCTACAGTGGCCAGAGCACTCAGGGTGTGAATTCCTCATCGGACAGTAAGTACTACTCACTTATGGACCTGGTTCCCTTTCATTGCCCCCTTCATCACAACTTGGGCCCAAGGGGAAGGGTGGGGTGGGCATATCATGTATCTTCTACTCTACCCCCACCCCCTTACAGGACCCATCCCATGACTAGAACAGGAGGAAGGTGGCTAATCACAGTCATGATGGAGAAATCACAAGGCTCTGGGACAGGGCTTACCCATCTGGGGCCCTGATTAAGAATGCTAATGATCCATTTTCAGAGCACAAGGAGGTTTACAAGGCTTTTCCTCATAACAGCCCTGCTTACAGAAGAGGAAACTGAGACTCAGAGGGAGAGAGAAAGGACTTGTCCAAAGTTGTATTCTTGTGTCCAACGCCAGCAGGACAGTGTTATTTCCAATGCACTCTTTCCCCTCCCATACTCTAGGATCCAGCCAGATCAGCCTTCTCGCTGCTCCTCATAGACTGTACTCCATTTCTCTTTGCACATGTGCCTACAGTGCTTTCCTTCCTTACTGCTACCTATTTCACCTTTGCAACATCTCTCATATGCCCCTATCTCTCAAATATGCCCCCTTCTGGCCTCTGGCGTTGCCAGCATTCTAGTATAGATCCTCATCCTCTCACATTTGTATTATTGCAATAACCTGCTGGTGGGTCAGCTTGCCTCAAGTCTCTCCCCACTCCAATCCATCCACCATTCAGCCACCAAAGGGCTTTTCCTAAAGAGAAGGTCCATCATGTTAACCTCCTCCTTTCCTCACCTCAATTAACTCCAGTGGTTTCCTTTTGCCTCCAGAATTAAACACAAAATGACTTGTTTGGTGTTCACAGCCATTCTTAACTTAGCCCTCTCTTACCGTTCCAGTCTTCTTAAACCTTACCCTCTGACACATACGCTGTGATCCAGTGATGCTGGCCCCCCGACTGTTCCTGGAACAAGTCTCGGCTCAGGAAATAGCCTCTGATTGTTGTCCCCCATGCCCAGAATATTCTGCTGCCTCCTCTGGCTGCCACTAAGTCCCAGCTAAAATCCCACTTTCTATAAGAAGCCCTCCTGGAATTTCCTTAATGCTCATATCTTCCTTCTGAGATTATCTCCAAATAATCCTGTCTGTAACTTGTTCAACATTTGCAGAAGGTATAGTGTTTACTCTTTCTTTGTATTCCTTTTTCCTGGCACAATGGCTGGCATACAGGAGATGCTTAATAAAGGTCTATTGATTGATTGATTTCAGCCTAGGGACCACTCAAGGGGTAAGACTGAGATTCACAGAAGCCCAAACTCAGGCAGTCACTCTGAATGTCTCCTCCAGCTCTGGAGTACCCCTACTCACTTGGCACTGGAGTTGGCTTATAGATATAAAGGAGGCATCTGATGCTTTTCCTCCCTCCCCTACAACCTGCCAGGACCCCACTACTTACTTAGTTGTGTCATGGTGCAGTCCTGCTCCCTATACACCCCCATTTAAGCCCAACACACAGAGAGATACCCAGAACGTAGCATCTGTCTCACCATTCCCTGATATATCTGTCTGTGTCCTGTGATCTCATGATTGGGGTGCAAGGAGGGACAAAGTGACCTTGGGAGACGTTGGGAAAAGAGCAGTGACCAGCTCCAGTCAGGGAAAGGTAAGAGCCTTCTGGAAGGGGGAAGTGATGTCAAGGTGATGAATCAAACGTACTTCTACTCTCTTGGGTGCCAATGACTAGGCTTCTCTCAGCTATCCTGGGGCTAACCCTGCTTGGCTTCCCCACAATCTGATGTCGGGGCTAACCATGTGCTAGGAGTGGAAGATGCAGAGGTGGAGGCATATTCTTGGTCACATCTCTATCAACCCAATGGAACAGACTCCACCTATGTATCCATGACACAGGGTCTTGCCTCAGGGATCTCACTACTTCCCTGCTCCAGGAATGTCTAGAGATCTTTCTAGAGACCCTTCCTTGACAGGAGGAGGGGCCTCCTGTCAATGAGTGTGCCTCAAGGAATGGAAGGACCAAATGATTTGTGTGACTGATTCAGTAGATGAAAGAGTGATTGATTGTAAAAGTGAGTCTGTCAGTGAGCAAATGGACAAGTATGTGAATAACTGAATTACTGAGTGAGCAGGTGAGTGTGAGTGTATGTGAATAGTATGTGTGTATATGGATGAATGTATGGATGAGTTATGAGTAGGAATGACTATGTTTGGTTTTATCAGAGTATGTGAATGAGTGTGAGTTCATGTATAGATGGGAGTGAGGGAATATATAGATGATTCTTGGTGAGTGTGTGAGGATGTGTGTTTGTGTGTGAAGGAGTCTATGTGAGGGTGTGTGAATGAGTTCATGTAGGTGTGTGAGTGTGATCAAGTGAGTAAATGAGTGAGGTAGTATGTGAGTGACTGAATGTGTGGGGAAAGGAGTGCTAATGACTGAGCTGATCAAGTGTGTGAGACTGAGTCTATGTGACGAGTCCAAGAGAAAGTGTGTATTTGTCAGTGAGACTGTGAGTGTGCTGATGAGTGTATGAATGATTGTGGGAACGAGAATGGACAGATGGATGGATGGATGGATGGATTGAAGGGTGGATGGAGGGATGGACAGATGGATGAATGGATGGATGAGGTATGAGGTACCAAAGTAGAGACTTGGAGTCAGTAAGACTTGAGTTCAAATCCTTCCTCAGACACTTAACTCTGTGACCTTGGGCAAGTCATTCAATGTCTCTGAGCTTCAATTTCCTCATTTGTAAAATGAAGGAGGTGGATTCAATGGGCCTTAAGATCCATTCCAGCTATAAGTCTATGATCCTGTTAATGAAAGAAATAAATGAGTGATCCCCTGACCTCTCTGCAGAGACTCTTGGTCCCGTCCACTCCCCTCATCCCTGCCAAATCTGTGTAGACTGGCCCCAAGCAGTAGCCGGGGCCCTCAAATTGGGAACTGAACAACCTGAAAATATCATTATACTGATCATTTACATCTTCATGAGCTGACTCTAAGCACAGCTCTTTTCTGTTCGGTGTTTCCAGGCCTCAGGATAAGCACAGGTGGCATGGCCCAGGGAACACTGGCACAAAGGAGCTCACTTAGCATGAAGAGGGCATGGAGACATGGCATGCTGGTACAGGGAGGGTAGTCTGGCATACAGAAGCAAGATGCTTCTGAGAGAAGGGCCACACTCAAATTCTCTTTCAGGGTGGCAGTGACCCCATCCCACCCTCAAGCCATTCCAAGTTCTGTAAGATAAGATTTCAAAGGTTCCAAGTCAAAGTTGACACACTCATTCCTTCATTCACAGGTCGGTGACTGGATGAATGAGAGAGCCACAGAGAGAGTTTGTTCCAAAGGGCAGGTTTGGGCTGGGAGGGAGGAGCTATAAAGACCTCTTACCCCCCTCTCCCCAAAATTCCCAGGGGCAGGGCCAGGAGGGGATCCAAGCATTCCACTTCCCCGGTCACTTTTCCAATCTTCTATCCCCTTTTCTACAGGAACAGGGAAGCTGCAGAGTTGGGGTGGGCCCCGGGAGGGTGGGCTGGGGGCTCCCAAGATTGCATCTCCATCTAGTGGAAAATTTTGGAATTGCCTTCATGGAGAGGGGATGAGGAGAACAAAGAACCCTTCCTGTCCTTTCATTCTGCCTGCTCACTGTGGAGTCTGGAGAGGCATCATAGCTGGGTTCTAGAGATGGCCTGGGGCCAGCTCAGGATTGCCCTCCCAGGCCTTGATCCTTCTTATGGGAGAGGAGAGGGGAAGTTATCCTCCAACCCAGAGGCACGTACCCACCCAGTACAGGTGCAGGAGCTCAAGGACCATTAGTGGCCATCTAGGCCAACCCCCTTGTTTTACAGAACAGGAAAATGAGACCCAGAGGGAAGGAGATGAGGGTCACACAGTAAATCAATGGCATCCCTGGGACTCCCCTAGCCCCCAATCTACAGCTTTTTATCCTGGAAGATCATTTCAGCTCTGCAACTCACACACTTAAGCCAGAAACACCCCTGCCCTGCCCTCCCACTAGAGGACCTCCATTGAAAGAGGGTCCTTAGACAGTATAGTATGCAGGACTTCATCTACATGACTGAGGTCATATTTCTCACTTCTCAATGGGTGGGGGAGGAGCTAGAGGAAGGGAAAGAACTTAGAATTTAAAATTTGTTTAAACCAATGTTAAATAAATAAGGTATATTGAAAGTGGGGGAAAACAATAAAGAAATATATAAAGAGGGCACTAGACCAGCCATCTCTTCATTTGCCAATAGGCTGTACTCCTCTGGATTTCTCCATCATGTCCGCCTTTCCAAACTTCCTTTTTATGTATTGTCTTCATTAGAAGGCAGGGACTGTCTTTTTTTTTTTTTTTTTTTTGCTTATATCTGTATTCCCATAGTGTGTGGCACACAGTAAGCACTTAATAAATGCTTGTTGATGGCGCCCCCTCCCTTCTATGAGCACATGTGCACACATAGGCTCCCACATGTGCATGGATCTACACAAACTTGCAAAGTTACACCCTCACAGCATTCCTCATTCTTATATATGTGGGCAGCTGCCACTAGCTGGACCTGGGCTGGGTCAGTAATTCATTTGTTTCCTGCCTTCATCATCAGTCAAGAAAAGATGCCAAGCTGTGTTCAGTGGTCCTTCAATGTATGACTTTTCTTTTCTTTTCTTTTCTTTTCTTTTCTTTTCTTTTCTTTTCTTTTCTTTTCTTTTCTTTTCTTTTCTTTTCTTTTCTTTTCTTTTCTTTTCTTTTCTTTTCTTTTCTTTTCTCTTCAGCCTATCAGGGTGTGGGAGGGAGAAGGGACTTCTCTCCAGGGGTACGCTGGTAAATGTTTAACAAGTAGCTCTCTGGGGAGAAGAATGTAGACTACACACACTTAAATTTAATCTGCATCATTACCGTTTTCTCCCTCAGTTTCTTAAGTCCAGACAATTAACGAAACAATAAATCAAACCCTGATTTGTAACGTTTGCTGATTTCCAAAGTATAAATGCTCAGACTGAAATTTTAATAATCAGCTTTCTGGTATGAGCAGGTTCTAGTACACCCCATCAAATTCTCTCCTGTCTCCCTCACCCCTTGCAAATTCAACACATTTGTACCCTTAGTTTTTGAGAGTCAGAGAGTCGGGGCTATCGAGCTATGAGGGCAAGAAAGCAGCAGCTGCCTCCAATACCCCTGAGAACATATCGTTTCTCTTCCATATTGAGGCTGCTTACAGGGAGAAAATAAAAGCGATTGGATCAGTCAGTGTTCTCTAAGCTAGTTTTTAGACAGTGGGAGCAAAGTTAACTGTATAGATGGGAGAGAGCATAGTCTCAACAAGCATTTATTAAGTACTTATTAATTAACTAAACATTTATTAAGTTCCTTCCTGGTACTGAACACTGAGCTCAGTGCTGGGAAAGTTACAGACTTTAGATGAAATAATCTCTGTGGAATCTCCCAGAGCTCACAGACCAATGGGGAGGTAACTATTGTAATGGTCTGGGCAAGAAGTGATAATAGACTGAGCCACAGTGGTATCTGTGGGAGTGGAGAGATGGGAAGACAGAGGAAGAAGCTGGGGAACTGGATACATGAAATGTATGAAAACAGGTGACACCAAGATTGGGAATCTGGGTGACTGGAAGAATAGTGGTGCCCTTCAACAGAAAGAGGGAAATTTAGAAAAGAGAAGGTTTGAAGGAAAAGTTGATGTAGTCACAGCCCATTCCTGCCTGTTCATCCTTGGCTAGCTACAATTTCCCATTGAAAAATGAAATGTGTGTGTGTGGTTGAGGGAATAGTTTACTCATCAGCCATTGCCCAGACTGCAGAGCCCACCACTGAGGCGTGCCTACTATAGGCACAAGGTGATAGAGGACAGGCATGGGGACATGGGATTGAGGGGGACCACCAGGACTCTTGCCTGTGAATGCCTGGGAGGAGGTAGCCCACACCTCATGCTACTCCAGAGGGTTAGAGGTAGAAAGAATGTAGGACAGGAGTGTTAAAGGAGGTGATGTACTTGTATTAAATGGGAGTTGGTTGATCTCATGCCCTTTGGTGATCACATCACAACTCGTAGGGGCAATGGGGCCCACTTTGTAGACTACCCATCTAGACCACCCTTCTCCATCTTTTCCCACAAAATTGCATAAGAGAGTCTGCCAAATGCTTTGTTAAAATTGAGGTAGCTATACCAACAGCATTCATCTAATCTACCAAGCTAATAAAGTAAGACTCTGAACTCACTTTTCCAGAACCAGGGCAACCATCCATTCCCCTCCGAAGGCTTTGAATGTCTCTTCTCCAATGTCCCCATTCTGGTGTGTTTCTTCTACTGTTAATAACCAGCAATTAGTGCTCCAGTTTCAATTAACAGCAATTCACTTTTATAAAAGAATCATTACCATGAAGATTTAGCAAGAACAGAAGTTACAAACATTTCCCCCAATACCTAGGCGTGCACTCTTTCCTGTGCCACCTCAGGCCCTAGGAAAGTGAACTCAAACTTAATACATTTCCACCCCATTCACCCCACCAAATTCACTTCCAAATGTGTCATGGATGAATGAATCCCCATCTCTGCTACTGCTGGACTGGGCCAGGAAGGTTACCTGGCACTTTGCTCTTTACTGACTGACTTCTAGCATAGCATGGACTCTGTCTCTGGACTACTGGCAGTTTGCTCACATGACCTTTGCAATTTCCCAAGGTCATGGGCACCTCCAATCTACCTCAGAGCAAGAATAGTCAAAATAAAGGGGCTCCTGGTCTATAATGACTCTCTCCTACCAAGGGCTTTGTCTTCTAACTTCAACATACCCAGGAATGAGGCCTCTCCCACCCCCTGCTTTGCTTTTGAATGTGCTTCAGTTCAAGCTACAGAGCTAAGCAACAGTTCATTTTTTCATCACATGGTTAGCCAGAACCAGTTTCAGAATGTCTGTGCATGCTTCAAATTGGGCAGCAGGGCACTTCTGTGATGTGTCATCATACTTTTGGGGAAGCAGGCCCTGTCATATTGTTCCATGTGGAGATTGCCTCCTATTACTCTAGCAATTCTGTCAAAAAGGTAAATGACCTCAGTCTAGCATGACCCATTCTCAACAAAGTCAAGCTGTCTCTTGGAGATTCCTGCTTCCTTTTCTTTTCTTTTCCTTTACTTATTTTTAATTTTCAACATTCGCTTTTATAAGGATTTGAGTTCCAAATTTTTATCCCTCCCTTCCCTCCCCTTCCACAAGACAGCATGCAATCTAATATAAACTATACACGTACAATCATATTAAACATATTTCCGCATTAGTCATGCTGTGAAAGAAGAGTCAGAACAAAAGGGGAAAACCACAAGAAAGAAAGAAAAAAAGAGAAAATAATTTGCTTTGATCTATAGTCATACTCCACAGTTCTTTCTCTGGATGTGGATATAGTTTTCCATCATGAGTCTTTTGCAATTGTCTTAGAATCAAATGTGAGGAACCTGCAGGCTCAAGGTCGCATGTGGCCTTCTAGGTCCTTAGGTACTGCCTTTTGACTGAGTCCAAGTTTTATAGAACAAATTCTGCTATTAAAGGGATTTGTTCCGTGCAGTCTGAATTCAAAGGGTCACACCTGAGGACCCAGAGGACCACATATGGTCTCAAGGCTGCAGGTTCCCTACTCCTGTGCTACTTTGCTGAGAAAATCTAAATCTATCAAAACTGATTGCACAATGTTGCTGTTACTGTCTGCAATGTTCTCCCGGTTCTGCTCACTTCACTTAGCATCAGTTCATGTAAGTGTTTCCAAGTTTTTCTGAAATTTGCCTGCTTATATTTCTCATAGCACAATAGCATTCCATTACATTGATATACTACAACTTGTTCATCCATTCCCCAATGGATGGGCATTCCCCTCAATTTCCAATTCTTTGCCACTGCAAAAAGAGCTCCTGTTTCCTTTTCTATCTATCCATTAACCTTCTATGTACACAATAGATTTGCAGTTTCATGTGCACTCATCTTTTTTTTGTACTATGTTATGGAAATGCTTTTCTTCCATAAATTAAAAAAATAAAATAAATTTTAAAAAATACATTCTAGAAT
Source organism: Bettongia penicillata ogilbyi (assembly GCA_023548195.1). Classification (NCBI taxonomy): domain Eukaryota; kingdom Metazoa; phylum Chordata; class Mammalia; order Diprotodontia; family Potoroidae; genus Bettongia; species Bettongia penicillata. Next base: position 8,521,994 of record JAJHZJ010000128.1, read on the forward strand.
TTGGCAAGGAATTAAAGTCAAACTTGCTGGCCTATAGTTTACAGAATCTTCCCCTCTCCCCACTTCAAAAACTTGAGACATTTGTCCTTCTCCAGTCTTTTACTACCCCATCCATCTCTCAGAGAGTTTAGACAATGGTTCACCAATCATGTCTGCCAGCTTTTGTCACTGCCGTAAGGATGCAGTCCGTCTGGGAGAGCCGACTTGAATTCATCAAGGGGTCTAGCAGGAGCCTTCTTGTCTGCTCTTGGGTATCAGCTTCCCATTAGCTATATCTGTTCTGTCCTTTCTAATCCAGAGATCCTTCTCCTTGGCAGAGGAAAGAGAAGCAAAATAAGAGTTGAGTAATTCTTCCTTCCCCTTGTCATCCATTTTCATTCTCCCATCCATCCTGAGCATCTATCTGGCCCTTCTAGGATTCTCTTTCTCCCAATATAGTTTTAAAAATATTTTGTTTCTTTTTCTTAGCTTTTCTCACTAGCCTTAATGCACACTGAAATTTATCACTCCTGACACAATTATTAACAGACCAAGCCACACTTTTGCATTCTTTCTCTATTATCTTCCCTTTTTTCCATCTTCAATACTGTACATGCCTCTTAAAAATCCAAGTTGGATGATGAGTCCCCTGTGAATACACATCAGTCTCTTTAGACAACTCTCCACCTTTCCTTCTCCCCTGGGATTGTTTCTCTGTCTTCCAAATTTCATTCTTGAAAACTGTCCTCCTCCTATAGAATTTTTAGCCCATGGGATCTTACCCCTCCCTTTTCTGAATCTTTTAAAATTGGTTCTCTCAGAACCTAAGCTGCCTGTCAGATTAGGTTCCATTTTCCTCTCCTTCCCTACCACACATTCAAATATGGAGTGGTCACTTCCTTCGCATCATTTCTCCTTCAGTTCCTTATGCTGAGAATCTGGTCTAGCATAGCCTTCCCCCTCATCAGTTCTTCCACCTTTTGAAGAATGCAATTATCATCAAGGCAAGCCAAGAAATTATTAGCTGCCCTACTTTTGGCAGAGAAAGAGAACGAGAGCAGATGTCTGGATAATTGAAGTCCCCCATCACTATGATATAGAGCCAAGAAAACTAATTCAATATTCAACTGCATAAGAGAGGAACAGTCCCCAGGAATGAAGGGTTTACTCCATCCTAGTCAGACCACTCCTGGAATATCACATCCAGCCCTAGGAGAAAAATGTTAGTGAAGTACCTGGGGCTCCCTTACACATGGACCCTACCCTGGCCCCAAAGCTATGCCACGTTGAAGATACTTGGTGAGTCAGCATCCACCCAAATCATAGCTCATAAAGTCCCAAACAATGGGTTTGTTTTTTACTAAGCCAACCAAAAAGAACATATTAGTCCAAAGCAAAAGACATTGAATCAAACTGCATGACAAATTAATTGACAAGAAAAGATTTCCTATCCCTTCCCTCCCCTACAAATGGAATGTATTTTCTTGCAGATGATATGTTGATATATTCATCTTGCAGGTGAATATACACATAGAGAATATGTATCACAGTCAGGCATTTGTTAAGAGCCCATTACGTGCACAGGCACTGCGCCAAATAATGGGCACTCAAAGAAAGGCATAAAGACAGTCCCTACCCTCAAGGAGCTCATAGTCTAATGGGGAAGAAAACACGCAGAAGGGGAGGGGAAGGGAGGAAATGTTCCCTGGTACAGGGGACAAGATGAAGTTCTCCTCCCCAGGGAGACATCTGAGGAGGTGGGAATTTCAGAACTGATTTCATCTTCAGAATGATGAGTTTCTGAAAATCGTGAAGTCTAGAAAAGGTGAGTGAGAAGTAGTGATGTTTACTCCTAGAGAGTCTTCCTTTTACGGGGGAGGAACAGAGAAGAGCTTTCCAATGTCTGTCATCTGCCTTCTCCAATCACAGGCAGGGAGGAGCCCCAGGACTGGGAGATGCTGAGAAGGAGGGAGTTTCAGAGGTGATTTCCTCTTGCAGAATGATGAGTTTCTAGAGATTGTGAAATTCAGGAGCGCAGCTAGGTGGGAAATGATATTGCTAAGAAACATGTATGAGAGGGCACCTTTAAGGAATACATGTGTAGTACACACTCAGGGACCACTTATGGGGTGGACATGCACATGTGGAGCACACACTTGTGGCCAAGGGAATCAAAATATTGCAAAGCTGCTGCTGATCATTGCTGGGTACCATATCTCCATGTCCTGCTGGGCATTGCATTATCCCTGCTGGAATTCTCTGCCGGTCTTTAGTTTCGGTCTTCTTTGAGCTGTCTTCTACTATCAGCCTGTGGTCTTCAGTGGTTTGACCTCTGAAGGGAGCCATTGCTTCTCCCTGTTACCATTTGCTGGAGTTTTAGTAGCTAATGAGCTCCCTCCCTTGCAAAGTAGAGCAAAAGCTTTTTCATGTTATAGATCCAAAGGCCATGACTGCTTCTACCCAGATAGCTAGGAAAGTTAATTAGGTTAGATACATCTATTCTTTTGACCCTCTGCTGTTCTTATTTTCCTCCAGTCATAGGAACTATGGTCCTATGAAGTTCTTGGCTCCAGCCAACTGTTCGACTTAAGGTTAGAAAATTACTTTTAATGCTTGTCAAATTCCTGACTATCAGACTAGATTCCCTCAAACCATTTTAGAGTCTCCACCCAACAAAGCTAAATAGCAGCTGGGGGCAACTGGGGGTGTTAAGGCATTGCAGCTTCCCCCAACTCCCATAATGCTCTCCCATCGTGCAAATTAACCTGGGAACAAGAACAAAAGGGCCAGGTGAAGTCCTCAAGGCTATCAGCCCTGCTGGATCTTTTGTTCCATATTTCTTTCTTTATTATACTTACCTCCCAGCAACAAAATCACAGATTTTTATTTAACATTCTTGCTACTGACACAGCTTTACTGCTTTAGGAAAGACATGAGATTACTGATAAACCAAGGGAGATTAACCAGGATGGCTAGTTGTAGAATGATTTTAAGTTCTTCCAAATATGTGAATCATTTAAAGGAAACTGGGAAGCTTGACATGGAACATAGAAGACTTAAAGGAGAAAGGGGATGAAAGATCATGAAGGTTGCCATGTAAAAGAATGATCAGACCTATTTTGCTTAGAACTAGGAGGAATAGGTGAAGTTGAAAAGAGGCAAATTGTTGAATTTGATGTCTATTTAAAACTGTCCCAAAGTAGAGTTGTCTCATGAGGAAGTAGGTTCACTCTCACTGGAGGTGTGGGGCAAAAGCCGTATAATCTTCTAAGTATGTTGTACAGAGAATCCTTTTTGAAGAAAGGACAATGTCCTAGATGGACATTGAGGTCCTTTCTAGAATTAAAATTCTGAGTCTATGATACTAACAATATCATGGCTCTCAGAGGCTGGCATTAAATTGATCTGTTTCCTGAACTCATCATCTCTTGTCTCTCTCTGTCCAGGCGGTCTGCTGTGTACTCTAGCAATAACAATGCACCTTTCTCTACCACTGTGGATTGTCACCCCAATGCTCTTCCATCTCTGGTTCCTGCATTTCCTCATGTGAACATATCTTTTTAATATATTGTGCTATTCCCCTTCTCTTTCTTTTAAAATTTATCATGCTTCTTTTTAACAAGGTATTCTCATCCAGGTCCAAATTCCAGGTGTGGGTTCCTGCTCAACAAGTCTTAGTGAAACCCACAAGATCAAATTTTCTGCCTTTATTTAAGCTGTCATGTTCACCTTGCTTGTTACCTATGTTTGGCATATTTGAGACCATAGATTTTTATTATTGGCTCCTTTCTTGGATTTTGTCACATATGAATTTCTACTATGTTTCCTGTATTTTAACAACTCTATTTTCAAGACTTTGGAAAGGTCTTTACAAGGGACTCAGCCAGAATCGCTCAGTTGGTTAGTTGGTCTCTGTACCTGTCTAATTGTCTCTGATTCTTTCTCCCATGTTCTTCTCTCACTTTAGCTCTATCCTCTCCATCCTGCTCCTCTGAGAAGTAGCTTTATATAATAGATTAAATTAGATTTAGGGACTTGGCTTTGGAAAACCCAAATTCAAATCCTGACCAATATCATTCACAAGATAGGAAACCACAGATGAGTCATTTTTGCCTCTGTGAGTCTCAGTGTTCCCTTCTATAAAATGGAGATAATAAAACCCTCTGTGCCATATAGGGCCTTTATAGGAAAGGCATTTTATGAACCATGAATCATTATGGGATATGTGAGCTCTGATTATTATGACTTTGTTTCAGTTTCTTAGTTTTTGCCTCTCTCTCTGACTCTTGGTATGCTCTGTTTTTCTGTATCTCCGCCTGAGGGTGGAGGATGATGATGGGACTTGGTCTCGGTGGGTGTTACTCAGAAAGGCAAGTTAGAGTCTGTCCACTTGCTTCAGTTGGTGTTATAAGGAGGGGATAGGGGGCTGGTAACCAAACCATTCTTTCTTTCGGGCCCTGGCTCCTCCTGGGGTGAAGGGCCCTCTATGAACCCAACCTCCTCAGCTGGGCAGGGGGAAATCGATGTGCTTTCCAGCTGTCCAAATGAAATATTGACTTATTTTTTGTATCTGGGGACTGCCTGTGATGGATGATGGATGTCTGTGTGACTGGGCAAGGGGGAACTGGAAGGGAGGGGGAATAAGGGGGGATGTGGCTTGCCCATTCAGACTGACAGACCTTCAAGGGAGGTGATGTGGTATCTGCAGGAATGTTCCCTGACCTAGAAGGCAAGAGACCTGGACTGGAGCCCAGGCCTCGACATTAACCTACTGTGGGACCCTAGGCAAATTGTTTTGCCTCTCTGGATCCTGTTTCCTGATCTGTAAAATGTCAGGGAAGAGAAAACTAGTTGCTTCCTAAGATTCTTTCAACTGTGATGTTCAATGATTCTCTCAAGGAGCAGCTGTCTCCTGGTCCACTGAAGGGAAGAGTTGAGACTTGGGCTGGGGTGAGAATCAGGGCCTGACTTCCAAAGACATCTTTGCCTAGGCTCTAAACCTTAGACCTTTAGGCTCTAAACATCAGACTAAACCTCGTCGCCTATCTAAGGGCTGTCCCTTCCTCGTTCCTAGAGCAGGACTAGGACCCTTGACCTGAGTAAGGAGTACAGAGGCCAGAAGAGGGCGTGAGTCTCCCTCAGCACTGCTGGTCTCTGGAACTGCTCCTTCCTGTCTCCTCTTCCTTATCACTCTAGGCTTATGGAATCAGTGTCTCAGAACTGGAGGCAACTTAGTGTAACAGACAGAGTGCTAGGCTTGGAGTCAGAAAGACCTGAGTTCAAATCTAGATTCAAATACTGTGTGACACTGTATTTAACATCTCTCAGCTTCAGTTCCTCCATCCATAAAATGGAGATGACAATAGTGCCTCTCTCCATAGGGTTGTTAGGAGGAACCAAAGAGATGAGATATGTTACATGCTTTGTAAACTTCAGACTGGTTCTATAAATGACGGAAACCTCCTTCTCAGCCTTCCTGCCAGGGTCATATTTCTCTTTCTCATCCTGACAGGTAACTAAGGGGCCCTTAGACCCACTCCCTACTTCTAATGGTGGTAGCCAATCCCTTTCAGGTTTCTGGTAAGGCAGATGCTCTAATGTACTCTGAGGAATCCAAGGCCCTGCCAGCTTCCTTGCAACTGAAACTAATTAGAGTATGATCTCCTTTAGAGCAAAGATTGTCTTTTATTTCAATTTGTAACTCTAGCACTTGGCATATAGTAAGAGCTTAATAAATGCTTTTTCATGCATTTATTCATCTTCATTTGGACATCCTTTAACTGAACACGACCAAAATGGGCCCTCTCATCTTCCCCCCCATGCTCTCTCCCCTAGTTTTCCTATTTCTATGGAGGATATCACCCCACCTCCTTGTCACCCAGGCTCAGAACTGTAGAACTCTCAAGCCTTCCCCTTCCTTTAGCCCTACCCTCTGTTGGTCACCAGTTCCTGTTCATTCAACTTCCATAGCATCTTCTCCACTCCAGTTCCTTCTTTCGTGGGCCAGGCCTTCGTCATCCCTCACCTGGACTACTAGAAGAGTTGTCCAACTGAGCTCCTTGCCTCCAGTGTCTCCTCTTCTAATCCATTCTCCACACAGTTCAGTTCCACAAACATTTCGTTATTAAGTGCTTTCTATGTGCCAAACACAGTGCCAAGTGCTAGGATTTCAAAGACAAAGTATTCACAACAGCCACCGCTGACCTCAAGGAACTTAATTCTGTTGGGGAAATATGTGTGTTTGTCATTCGTTGCCGAAGAAGACCATAGCATCAAAGAAATAATGACATGGCTTGCACTTGACTTTGTTTTGAGTGAGGGAGGGCTGTGCAGGTCACCTGCCTCACTTCTCCTCCAGAGCCATCTGAATCCAGTGACCAGATATTCATCAGGATGACTAGAGATGACCCAGGATGAGGCAATTGGGGTTAAATGACTTGCCCAAGGTCACACAGCTAGCAAGTGTCAAGTGTCTGGGGTGAGATTTGAACTCAGGTCCTCCTGACTCCTGCACTGGTGCTCTATCCACTGCACCACCTAGCTGCCCGTTGGGGAAATACAATAGAGAAAGACCACTATCAACTCAGAAACTTGGAGGTATATGAGGTGCTTACCATCCACCTCTCAGGACTACTGGAAGAAAAGTACTTTTTAAGCTGCAAAGTAGATCTAAAAATTTGAGCAATTATTATAGTTGTTACTGTTATTTATCCTAAAGTCTGGATCCGACCAAGTCACTCCCCTTCTCAGAAACCTTCAATGACTTCCCACTGCCACCACAATCCATCTCCAACTCTCTCCCAAATCCTCAATTGAGCCCTATCTCTTCCTGGCTGCCTAAAAACACACCCATGCCTTTTCCATCCTTAAACCATTTTCATGGTCTGCTCAACCCTGCTAGTCATTGTCCTACATCTTATCTGTTTTTCCGCCAGACTCCTTAAAATGTCACCTACAATGGAGGCTCCCATTGCAACGTGTCCTTCTGCTTTCTCTTCCCTCACTCTCTTCTAAACTTTGCAGTCTGCCTTCTTGTCATTCATCATGACCTCATCATTCAGCTGAAACTGCCCTCTTCAAAATTGCCAGTGATCTCCTCATCATCAGATCTAATGGCCCCTTCTCAATCTTCATCTTCCTGACCTTTCTGCAGCATCTGTTACTGCCAACCACCCAACGCTTTCTAGATGCTAAACTCTCCGCTTTCGTGCTCTGCTTGCTCTTGCGTCTCCTTTCACTCCTTGATCTCTCTTGGGGGATGGTCCTCCATGTCATGCTCACTAACGATGGGTATTCCCCAACTTTCTGTCCGGGTTCTTCTTCTTTTATTTCTCTACACTTATTTGGTCATTTGTTTGGCGCCCATGGACTTGAATGAGGAGGTAGGTGGCACAGTGGATAGAGTGCTGAAGACCAGAGTTCAAATGCGACCTCAGACGCTTACTAGGCTGTGTGACTCTGGGCAAGTCACCTAACTCTATCTGCTTCAGTTTCCTCATCCGTAAAATCTGTAAAATAAGCCAGAGAAGGCAATGGAAAACCACTCCAGAATCTTCACTAAAAAAACCCCATGGGGTCATGGAAAGTCAAACAGTACTGAAAAAACAACTAAACAGCATCAATAGCAACATTGCTCAATTATCTCTACACAGATAATTCTCAGATCTGTTTGTCCAGGCCTGGTACCTTTCCTGAATTCCAGTCTCATGTCACCCAACTGCTGGTTGGATTTTTTAACTGGATGTCTTATAGGAATCTCAAATTCAACATATCCAAAATAAAACTAATTGTCTTTTCCACTCCCAAATCCTCCCCTTCTGTGAACTTCCCTGTTTCATTTGAGCCAGGCACCCAGCTTCTCAAGCTCACTGTTCTCCTTGACTCTTTCTCTCTTGCTCCCCCACATTTCTGATCTATTACTACATTTTGTCATTTCTTTTTCTACAACATGTCTACCATATTTAGATTCTCTTTTTTCCCATAGCCATTGCCTAATTCAGGTCTTCATTACCTCTTACCTGGACTATTGCATTAACCTTCTCACCAGGCTCCCTGCCTCAACTCTCTCCAGTCCAACCCAACCTTCACTCACCTGACAAAATGATTTTCCTTAAGTGTAAGTCTGACCACATCATCTTTCTGCTTGTCACCGATAGGTCTCTTCCTACCTTTCCAGTCTTCTTACATTCTACTCCCCTCCATGCACCTTAAGAGCTAGCCATACTGACATATTTACTGCTACTTGCCCACACACTCCATCTCCTGCCTCCATGCTTTTGCATTGGATGTACCCCATTTCTGGTATCATCTTCCTCCCAATCTCTATGTCCTTTAGGAATCAGCTCAGTGAACTCCTATGGGATCTCAGGAGCCATCTCCTTGTTCTGCTCTCCACTTACCCCCAGCACTGATGTCATCCCCTTTAAGGTCACTCACCCCTGCTCTGTATTCCTCTTGTGTGTTTCGATCTTTATATGTCATCTCCCCTCTTAGAATGTAAACTCTTTATGGTCAAGGGTTACCTGGGCTTTCGCTCTGCATCCCCAACACTTGTGGTACAGAGTATGCTTTTAGTAAATACTTATTGATTATCCTTCAGGATATAGTCCCAGCACTTTCACCTGGAATTAGAATCTTTGAAAGTGTATGAATTCCTGGGGCCTGGAAGCAGCCCTCTTCAGGTCTTGGAAATCTCGGTATAGGTTGTACTGTGGGGGGACGGTGTCCATATCATTAGTAATTCATGAGAAGTTCTGAATTAATGAGGGAGGGAAAGAGGAAGGATCAGGGCCAGGATGGAGTGGGAGGCAGGTCTTCAGGAAAGGAAGTGTGTGTGTGTGTGTGTGTGTGTGTGTGTGTGTGTGTGTGTGTGAAGGTGGGAAGTTGGGGGTCAGGAGGGGACACTGGGAGATGGAACCTGAGGAAGATCTTGGGGAACTATAGGGAAATGTAAGGAGAATAAGAAAAGGAGGACCTGGGGCAATATAGGGGGAATCATGGGGCATCTAGATGGCATGGTGGATAGAGCACTGGGCTTGAAATCAGGAAGACTCATGAGAGAGTTGAGAATCAAAGGACCTGAGTTCAAATTTTGACCTTGGATGAATAACTTTATTTTTCTGGGAGTGTTTTCTCAACTGTAAAACGAGTTGTTGTTCATCTGTTTCAGTCATATCTGATGATTCTTCATGACTCTATTTAGGGTTTCTTGGCAGAGATATTGGAGTGGTTTGCCATTTCATTCTCCAGCTCATTTTACAGATGAGGAAACTGAGGCAAACAGGGTGAAATGACTTGCCCAGGGTCACACAGCTAGTAAGTGTCTGAGTCAGATTTGCACTCAGGAAGAGAAGTCTTTCTGATTCCAAGTCGGGTGCTCTATCCACTTCACCAGCTGCCCATCAAACAGGGAGGTTGGAACATGTGACCTCAGGGGCTTTCTGTCTCTAAATATAATTCGGGGTCAGATATGGGGATCATGAGGTGACCATGAGGGGACTGGGGGATTCGTGAATGGGAATTGGGGTAGGGGCAGAAGATGGAGATTGAACCTGGGGGAAGGAGACCTCCTGAACTCAGCAGGCATTTGCTATGATCCCAATGAGACAGGAGGGAGAAGGTTGCAGAGAGGAATGGGGGGGCGGATTGGAGGGGAGGATAGAGAACACTCAGGAACTGAGGGAAGGGGGGGTAGAGAATAGGGAATTGCCTGGCCCTCTATGCCCATACAACAACACTTAATTTTCTTTTAATCAGCATCTAATAGATGCGAATTAAGCCCCAATTGAGTTTTAATGTGTCTGCCAGAGACACAGCAGCCTTGACCCAGCTTCTCCCTAGGGGCGGTACGGCTGGCAGAGGAAGAGGGGGGAGAGTCAGGGGAGGAAATGGGGATGCCTCCTTATGAATCCCTGGCCTTTCTCCATCCCCGCCCCAGAATCTCTAGAGCCTGAGCCCACCAACAAGGCTTTGCTGAGCCTGGGGTTTTTCACTTGATGGAGTTTGATGGAGTTTCTTTCCAAATGAGGGCCTATCAGCCCCACAAGCAAGAGGGCCTACATACCTACTACAGACCCTTGTTATAGAGCTGCCTGCTCCCACCCACACCTGAACTAGCATCCCCTTGATGACATACCTGGGTAGTGACCAACCAACCAATGTCTGAGGAGCTCCAGAGGATACCCATTTACTATTAGCCACATTTTCTAGTCCAGAGATTATCCCCCTTGGCAGAGAAAACTAAGCCAAAATGCAACTGGGTTTCCATCCATACCCCTATCTGGGGAATGGCTCCCCCGTACCTCTGGGGTAGCCCATCCCACCTGCCTTGTGGTTGTCTTCCAGTCACTGCAGCCATGTCTAACTCTTTGTGACCCCATATGGGGGTTTTCTTGGCAGAGATACTGGAGTGGTTTGCCATTTCCTTCTCCGGCTCATTTTACAGATGAAGAAACTGAGGCAAACAAGGTTAAATGACTTGCCCAGCATCACACAGCAAGTAAATGTCTGAGGCTGGATTTGAACTCAGGAGTATGTCTCCCTGATTCCGAGCCCAAGCTCTCCACTACCCTAACTCCTTTTACAACTCACCTCTTAGGTGTTATCTCCCCGCTTAAAATGTAAGCTCCTAGGGCACATACAGTGCTTAAATGAGTGCCTGGCATATATAATAGGTGCTAAATAAATGGGTGTTGACTGACTATTCTTCAGTACTGGAAGACAACTATCACATTCCCACTGAGTCTCCTAAGGTTTTCTTAGTCCCGTTCCCTCCCTTCGCTCACTGTTGATTTTACCTTCCATTTACAATGCTTAGAGGTCTTGCTGGATTTGAACTCACGAAGTTGAGTCTTCCTGACTCCAGGCCCAGAGCTCTATGCACTAGCTACCCTGAGAGCTGTGCCTAGCTATGCCTCTCTTAATGCAGCCGAAAATCACTTTAACTTGTTTTCAGCTGCTGTATTACACAGCTGACTTGAGTTTACAGTCCTATAATTCTCCAGGTCTTTTTTCAGGCAAACTGCAGTGTAGCCACACTACCCCATCTTCACTTCTCCTGTTGGTTTTTTGAACCCAAGAGTAAGACTATATTTATTGCCTTTAAATGTCCTCTTATTCAATTTGGCCCCCTGTCCAAACCTATCAAGAGCTTTTCCGATACTGACTCTTATCCATTCAGTGTGTTAGTGACACTTCCCAGTATTGTGTCAACTGTGAATTTACTAGGCAAGCCATCTCTGCCTCTATCAGAGTCATAATTAAAAATATTAAATGTCACAGGGCCAAGTGAAGATTCCTGAGACCTACTTCCAAGCTGATATTGAACCATGAATGCTAGTTTTTGGTTCAGATCCTTCGACCACTTCTGAATCTATCGTACTGTACGGTTATCTGGCCCAAATCTCTACATTTTGTCAAACAGAATGAGATTTTGTCAAATGCTTTGTTAAAGTTTAGGCAAACTGCTGTATATCCAGTGCTTTTGCATATCCTTTGAGCCAGATCTCTCACTACCAGACATATACTCCAAAGAAGTCAAAAACAGAAATGCCAAAATATTTATAACAGCACACTTTGTGGTAGCCACTAACTGAAAACTCGAAAATAGGTGCCCATTGCTTGAGGAACAGCTGAGCAAAACATAGTACTAGGAATGTAAAGGAGTAATCAATGAATGTAAAGAATTCAGAGAAATGTAGGAAGTCTTAAATCAATGGAGAAGAAAGCCAGAAAACCACTCTACATAATGACTGTAACAATATAAAAAAAACAAAACAAGAAAATGAAACAAAACTCTGCATAATTATGATGACCAAGCATCAATCCAGAGAGGAGTTGAAAAAATAAATCTCTCTCTCCTTCATTGCAGAAGTCGGGAGACAATGGATGGGGCCCATCGTGTATGCGCTCAGGCTTGATTGATATGTTTGTTGGTTTTGCTAAAATGCTTTTTTCTATTTCGTTTTTAATCACTACCAGGGAAAGCTTACTGAGTAAGAAAGGGAGACAATGAATGTATATTCATTCAGAAGTTAGTGTGTCTGGGCTTAGTGGCTGGCATACACCAGTGATTCTGGCTGCTGTGGGAGGCTGAAGCCAGTGGATGGTTTGAGCTCATGAGTTTTGAAGTGCAGTAGGGCTAAGGCTGATCACGTGTCCACACACTAAGTCTGACACCAATGTAGTGAGCCCCTGGGGAGGAGAGGGTCACCAGGCTGCCAAGGGAGGAGGGAACCAGACCAGGTCAGAAATAGACTGGGTCAAAGATCTTATGCACATGAGTATGGAGGTCAGGCCTGTGAGTGGCCCCTGCATTTCCAGTCTAGGCAAGATAAAGGAGGGAGAAGGCAACAAATATTTATTAAGCATCTATTATTAGGATTATATGCATATTATGTGCCAGGCACATCCTGTCTCAAAAAAAACCCCCAAAAACGTATGTTGCAAAAACAAAAGCCTTCCATTAAAAAAATCAGCCAAATGAGACAATGTAGAATTTTGCTAGGAATCAAAGTCAAGTTCACTGAGCTCGAATCTGTAGTATTCATTCTCTTTTTCTTGAAAAGCAAAAGTATGAGGCAGCAAGTTAGCCCAGTAGATAGAGCACCAGCCCTGGAGTCAGGACCTCAGTTCAAATCTCACCTTAGACCAGGCTTGCACAACAAATGGCTTGCTGGCTCACTGCTTGCAGTCCACCCAAGGATTTTGAGTTGCTTACAAAAAATGTAGAGGACATAAATATGGACTTGCACAGCATACAGACCCACTTTGGCAGACTGCAAGCAGCCCATAAGCCATATGTTGTGTAGGCCTGCTTTAGACACTTACAGCTGTGTGACCCTGGGCAAGTCACTTAACTCTGATTACCTCCTAAAAGGAAGAAAATGGAAGGAAGGAAGGAAGGAAGGAAGGAAGGAAGGAAGGAAGGAAGGAAGGAAGGAAGGAAGGAAGGAAGGAAGGAAGGAGGGAAGGAGGGAAGGAGGGAAGGAGGGAAGGAGGGAAGGAAGGAAGGAAGGAAGGAAGGAAGGAAGGAAGGAAGGAAGGAAGGAAGGAAGGAGGGAAGGAGGGAAGGAAGGAAGGAGGGAAGGAGGGAAGGAGGGAAGGAAGGAAGGAGGGAAGGAAGGAAGGAAGGAAGGAAGGAAGGAAGGAAGGAAGGAAGGAAGGGAGGGAGGGAGGGAGGGAGGAAAAAGAAAAAAAAAGAAAGTAAGAAAGAAAAGTAAAGATATATTTGTTTTTTTTCCACCTGGGATACATCTCCTGTTCTCTAATAGCTTTCAGCCATGACTGCCAATGGTTCAACAAACTCATTTGCTAATTCTTTTAGGACTTAAGGACATAGTTCATCTGGGTCTGGAGACTTGAACTCCTTAAAGGCAACTAGGTGCTCTCACTTATATCGGACATCCATTTCCTATTAGCCACGTTTTCCAGTCCAAAGGTTATTCCTCTTGGCAGAGAAAACTAAGCCAAAATGCAGCTGAGTTTCTATCCATGCCCCCATCTGGTGAACCACTGGCCCTGTGCTTATACTTGGCTCCATCTCTAAAGATGGAAAAAAGGAGATGAAAAGAGGAGAAGAGGTTGGATGGGAAACGGTGACAGGAGCAAGCTGGATAGGACCTTTGAAGAGTGGCATTTCAGTGCTGAAAGGATCTCTTAGCTATTGTGATTGTATTAATAACTTTTCATCTGATATAAACACCATAAACTAGCAGATAAAGGAACCATGTGGTCCTGGGGGTTTGCCCCCTAAGCTAAAAGCAAGCTAAGTTTTGTAGCTATGTATGACTGATAAAATCCAGAGAAGATGGAAGCAGGGAAAAGAGAAGGTCACTGAAGGTAAGATCACAAACTACCCCACATGGAGGTCCCTAGGCTCATAGGATCATAGATTCAGAGACAGACAGGACCTTAGAGGCTAAGGTTTGATCCTCTTGTTTCTATAGTTGAAGAAGCTGAGGTTTAGAGGGGGCAGGTGAATGAGTTGTCAAGAGGCAGCTAGGTGGTACAGTGGATAGAGTGAAGGGTCTACAGTCAGGAAAATTTCTGAGAAAAAATCTGAGTTCAAATCTAGCCTCAGACACTTATTAGCAGTGTGATCCTGAGCCAGTCACTTAACCCTATTTACCTCAGCTTCCTCATCTGTAAAATGAGCTTGAGAAGGAAATGGCAAACCGCTCCAGTATCTTTGCCAAGAAACCCTCAAATGGGGTCACAGAGGTGGGTTAGAAATGACTAAACTACAAATAACAAAATATTATACTATTCAGCTTCAAGCACTCTGCTTTCCAGACAAACTAATCTCTTTATCCTATAGTAAAGAGTAGAGAATAATAAGCCCTATGTTCTTGATCACATGATGAGGTATCATGGAGTAGTAGTCTTTTTTTTTTCATTTTCACCTTAGTCATGTTGCATAGAAGAATTAAAATGAATGGGAGAAATCATAGAACAAAGCAAAACATAATACAAAAGAAAATGCTCTGCTTCATTCTGCTTTCCAATTCCATAGTTCTTTCTCTGGATGTGGAAGGCATTTTGCCTCAAGAGTCCATTGGGAATTCTTTAAGTCCTTGAATTGCAATAAAGTACTAAATCTACCAGAAAAATTCCTCACACACTGTGGTTGTTGCTGTGTACAACATTCTCCTGCTCCTTTCACTCAACATCAGTTCATATAAGTCTTTCCAGGCCTCTCTGAAGTCTTCCTGCTCATCATTTCTTATAGCACAATAGGATTCCATTACCTTTGTATGCCACAATTTATTCAGCCATTCCCCAATTAATGGGCATCCCCTTGATTTCCAGTTTTTGGCCACTACAAAGAGAGCTGCTATAAATATTTTTGTACATATGGGGCCTTTACCCATTTTTATGATCTCTTGGGGATACAGTCCTAGAAGCAATATCTCTGGGTCAAAGGGTATGCACATTTTTGTAGCACTTTGGTTATAGTTCCAAATTGCTCTCCAGAATGACTGGATCAGTTCATAGCTCCACCAACAATGAATTAGTGTTCCAATTCTCCTACATCTTCAACATTTATCATCATCTTGTTTTGTCATGTTAGCCAATCTAATAGGTATGATGTGGTATCTCAGAGTTGTTTTGATTTGCATCTCTCTAATCAATAGTGATTTAGAGCATTTTTTCATATGAGTACAGACAATTTTGATTTCTTCCTCTGAAAACTGTGTGTTCATATCCTTTGACCATTTATCAATTGGGAAATATCTTGTATTCTTCTACATTTGACTCAGTTCTCTATATATTTTAGAAATGAGGCCTTTATTACAGACACTAGTTGTAAAAATTCTTTCCCAGTTTTCTGCTTCCCTCCTAATCTTGGTTGCATGGGATTTATTCGTGCAAAAACTTTTCAATTTGATGTAACCAAAATTATCCATTTTGCACTTCATATCTCTTGTTTAGTCAAAAATTTCTCCATTCTCCATAAATCTGATAAACACACTATTCCTTTTTCCACTAATTTGTTTATAGTATCAATCTTTTTACCTAGATCATGTACCCATTTGGACTTTATTCTTGGGTTATTCTTGGGTAAGGTGTCAGGCATTGGTCTATGCCCAGTTTCCACCACACTGTTATGCAGTTTTCTCAGCAGTTTTTGTCAAACAGTGAGTTCTTATCCCAGAAGTTGGAGTTCTTGGATTTATCAAACAGTAGATTGCTATGTTCATTGGCTACTATGTCGTGAGTACCTAACCTATTCCACTGGTCTACCCCTCTGTTTCTTAGCCAGTACCAAGTGGTTGATAGACTCTTAAAGCTAAGAAGATCTGTGTTCAAATCTTGATTACAATACACACTGTCCATGGGACCTGGGAAAAGTTAATTTACCTCTTTTAATTGTTTTTCAAGTCTCGTCAAACTCAGCACTCTAGGCAATTCTTAACGACTCTAAGATACAGAGAAGTTACCAACCTACCAACCAATCTTCACCAGGGAGTACCCTATAATAGTGAAATCACTATATTAATCAGCAAATCTATTGCCTTTTCCTCCATCCTCATCCTTCTTGGACTCTCTGCAGCCTTTAATGCTGTCAATTACACAGTTCTCCTTGACAGTCTCTTACCTCTAGATTTACATGGCACTGGTCTCTCATGGTTCTCCTCCTACCTATCTGACCACTCCTTCTTTGTTTCCTTTATTGAAGCTTCATCCAGATCACACCCATTAACTTGAGATTTCTCCAAAGGTTCCAGGTCCCCTAGACTCACAGCCTAGGTGTTATCCTCACTGTTTCTCATTTCTCATATCAGTCCTGCCATTTCTACCTTGAGAATTTCTCTCATATACACCCCCTTCTCTCTGATAGTTCCACCACCTCATCCTCTTATACCTGGACTATCAAAATAACCTGCTGGTTGGGCCCCTTGCCTCAAGTCTCCCCCCACCCCAGTCCATCCTGCACTAAATTGTCAAATGGATCTTCCTAAAATATAAATCTGATCATACTTATTACAAGTCTTATCACTCTTATTCAATTCAATCCAAGGCAGTGATTTCCTATCACCTCCAGATTCAAATAGGAAATCCTCTGTTTGACTTTTAAAGACCTTCATAAACTGGCTTATTCCTACATTTCTAATCTTCTTGCATCTTATTACCTTCCTCCATGTACTCTGCAATCCGGGGATACTAGTTTCTTACTGCTCCTCAGAGACGATGCTCCATTTTCTGATTCTGAGCAGTTTCACTGGCTGTCCCCCATGCCAAGAATACTCTCCCTCCTCATCTCCTAATTTCTTCACTTTCCTTTAAGTCCCTGCTAAAGCCCTGTCTTCTGCAAGGGCTCTGTTGATTATCTGCTCTGCTGTGTTCATTATCTCTAACTAAGCAACCATGTATATAATGTATGTATGTATGTACACACATCATGTTGCCTACCATCTCCCATTAGACTGTAAGTCTCTTGAGAACAAGGTCTCTTATTTACCTTTCTTTGTCTTCCCAGTGCTTAGGAGTGTGCCTGACACTTAGTAGTTACTTAATAAACACTAGTTGATTGACTTTCACTCTCTATCACAAGCTTGGAATGTGCTGTCCCACTGAGTTCTGCCTGTTAAATAAATTCCAAGTTAATTTAAAATAAACTCACAATTTAAAAACACAGTTTTTGGAAGGGTTGGGAGAGGATTCATATGCCTGGTTTCTGCCTAACACAAGTTAGACATCCAGACAGAGGAGAACCACAATTGAGGGCAGGGCTCAGATACAATCCCCATGTCCACAGCTTGGAGCCAGAGGGGATAGGCAGGCAAACATATGCTAAGGAGCTGCTGGGGCTAAGGCCATGTGTCTGCTGGCTGGAGTATGGATCTAGGGCTCTTTCCACCATATCTTCATCAGATCCAAGTTCAGGAATTGGGTTCCACAACAATTGAAAAGATTGTTTTTAGTGTCAAACATTTGCTTCTGATTCTTGTGTAAAGATGGTCAAGGGTTCTGTTACCAGCTGATCCTGCCGGAGTTACAGACATAGAGGAGATACTGATTGGTACAAATTATGAATCTCCAGACTTCAGTCTCCCATGTGTATGTGTTCCCTTAGGGTACGGCAAAGGCTGAGTCTGATACTGCAACTTGTGTCAGCACCCTGGATAGCTGCCAGACCCAGCTTGGCTCAGTACCACTCAAAGAGTGAAGTGAGAAAGGAGCCAGGATGAGAATAAAGGGACAATCCAATCCAATAAACATTTATTAAGCACTGACTATATGCCAGAGTAAGTGTTGGGGATACAATGAATAAAAAGAAAGATAGCTCCTGTCTTCAAGGAGCTCACAATCTAGTGGGGAAGAGATAACATACAAAAGGATACAGGAAAGTGGAGAGTGAGGTGAGAGGTGGAGACCAGGGGGCACCTGCCCAGGGACACCTTGTTCTGTGGCTTTGGAACTAGGCAGACTAGCAGACATGGAGTGGAGTGAGCCCCAAAGCCCAGTTTCTGTCCTCTATGAAGGAAGAGTTCTGTAATCCGCCCTCCAGACCTCCAAACCGAGGGGCAAGGGAGCTGAGGGAGGTGGTGTCAGTCAAGGATTGAATTAGCAGCATAATTGATGAGAGTAGTCAGTCTGTCTGTCCCCATTCTACCTTCTTCAAGGACTCACATGATAAACAATAACACCCACTCCAAATTACCTAGTATTCCATAGAACTAGAAAACCTCAGAATTGGAAAAGACTTTAGATGAGACAGAATGAGAGAATGAATCAGAATTGAAAGGGATCACTCGGAAACCAGGGATCTGGGGCTGGGTTGCAGTTCCAAGGCAGAGAAGAGCACTAGCACTAGTGGCCACAGGAGACCGGGGACCTGGTCACACTTCCGGGGCCAAGACGAGTTTGAAGTTACAGGAGTGTAAGAGCCCTTCCTGGGTAAAGATCAGAGAGAAGACCAGGAGAGCAGTCACTACACCTCTTCTTAGTGCACCTTGGAAGCACTGAAAACTTACAGACTGCCCCCCCAAGTATCTCTGAAAACAACAACACAAAAAAACCTGTCAGTGCCCACCCCCACCCCTTGTGCAGAAGCAGAGCACAGTTTTCCCATAAAGTTAAAAGTCAAAAAATAGGCTGGAAAATTAGCAAACAAATCAAAAAGAACTTGACCATAATATGCTACTACAGTAGCAAGGAAGACCAAAACATACTCAGAAGACAACAATATGGAAACATCTATAAACAAAGCCTCAAAGAAAAATTCTAATTGAACAAAACCCCGACAAGAATTCCTGGAAGAGTTAAAGAAAGAGCTAGGAGTGGTAGAGGAATATTTGGGGAAAGAAATGAAAGTGATGCAAGAAAATTGTGAGAAGATAATTAGAAGCTTGGTAAAGAGAGGCACAAAAAGATACTGAAGAAAATGACACCCTAAAAACAGAATTGGTCTAATGGTAAAAGAGATACAGGGACAGTTAGATGGTGCAGTGGAAAGAGCAATCAGCTCTGGAGTCAAGAGGACCTGAGTTCAAATCTGACCTCAGATATTTACTAGCTCTGTGACCCTGAGCAAGTTACTTAACCTCAATTCCTCCCCCCCCCAAAAAAAAGAGGTACAAAAATTCACTGAAGAAAATAATTTCTTAACAATTACAATTGGGCAACTGAAAGCTAGTGATTCTATGAGACATCAAGGTACAATAAAACAAAGTCAAAAGAATGAAAAAAGAGGAGAAAATGTGAAATAGCTCATCAGAAAAACAACTAACCAAGATTATAGATCAAAGAGAAATAATTTAAGAATTATTGGACTACCTGAAAATCATGATTAAAAAAGAGCCTACATATCATATTTCAATAAAATAAAAAGGAAAACAGCCCTAATATTTTAGATCCAGAAGGTAAAACAGAAGTTGAAAGAATCCACTATCACCTTCTGAAAGAAATACCAAAATGAAAGTTCCTAGAAATATTAGAACCAAATAGCAGAGCTCCCAGGTCAAGGAGAAGATATTTCAAGCAGTCAGAAAGAAACAATTCAAATATCATGGAGTCACAGTCAAAATTACACAAGATTTAGCATTTTCCATGTAAAAAGGGGAAGAAGACTTGGAATATGATATTCCAGAAGGTAAGGAGACTAGAACTACAACCTACCCAGGAAAACTAAGTATAATCCTTCAGGGGAAAAAATAGACATTCAATGAAATAGAGAATTTTCAAGCATTCCTGACAAAAAGATCAAAGTAATAGAAAATTTGACATTCAAACATAAGACTCAAGAGAAGAATCAAAAGGTAATCATATGGAAGAGAAATGAAAAAGAAATCATAAGGAACTCAATAAAATTAAATTGTTTACATTCCTATATGGGAAGGTGATATACGTAACTCCTAAGAATGTTATCATTATTAGTCCAGTTAGAAGGAGTATATATAGAAAGAGGGTATGAATGCAAGTTGATTACCTTGGGATAGTCTCCAAAAAAAATGATTGAAAGGTTGAGAGAGAGGAAGGCACTGGGAAAAACAGGAAAAGAGAAGTAGAATGGGGGAAATTTTCTCACATAAAAGAGGTGTCTAAGGAAGAGCTTTTACAGTAGAAGGGAAAATGGGGGAAATGGCACACAGCATTTGAATCTCACTGTCATTGGAATTAGTTCAAAGAGGGAAGAACATATACATACATAAATATACATACATATGTATATATACTTACTTGGTTGAGTAGAGAAATCTGTCTTACCCAACAGGGAAATAGGACTCAAAAGGGATAAGAGAATGTGTGGGGAGGTGATAAAAGGGAGGACAGATTAAGAGAAACAATGGTCAGAAACAAAACAGATTTTGAGGAGGGACAGGGTAAACAGAGAAAGATAAACAGAAGAAAATGGGATGGAGGGAAATACATAGTTGGTAATCATAACTGTGAATGTAAATGGGATGAGCTCATCCATAAAATGGAAGCAGATAGCAGAACGGATTAGAAAACAGAATCCAAAAATATGTTGCTTACAAGAGATATACTTGAAACAGAAAGATACGTAAAAAGTTAAAATAAGGGGTTGGAGCAAAATCTATTAAGCTTTAGCTGAAGTAAAAAAAAGGCAGGGGTAGCAATTATGATCTCAGATAAAGCAAAAGGGAAAATAGATTAAATTAAAAGAGAAAATCAGGCAAACAACATTTTGCTAAAAGGTGACATAGACAATAAAGTAATATAAAAAATTATAGCAAGTTTCTCTGACAAAGACCTCATTTCTGAAATATATTGGGAACTGAGTCAAATTTACAAATAGAAGAGCCATTCCCCAATTAGATAAATGGCCAAAGGATATGTTCATGTAGTTTTCAGAAGAAATCAAAGCTATCTATTGCCATATGAAAAAAGTTCTAAATAACCATTGATTAGAGAAATTCAAATTCAAACAACTCTGAGGTACCAACGATTAGGTTGGCTAACTTGACAAAAAAGGAAAATGAGAAATGTTGGAAGGGATGTGGAAAAATTGGGACACTAATGTATTGTTAGTGGAGTTGTGAATTGGTCCAACCATTAAAAAGAAGAATTTGGAACAATGCCCAAAAGGCTATAAAACTTTGTATAGCCTTTAACTCAGCAACTCAAAGAGATCAGGGTAAATGTGAAAGGATGTATATCTACAAATATAAGTACAGATATCCCTAGAAAATCTGTTTAAAATTTTTTTGTTCCCCCACTTCATACTGGAGAAGTCTGATTTTTTTCTTTTGAGGGGGCATTATGGTACCTTATTGCAAAATTTGGGTTGATATTATGTAATACTATACACATATTTTGTGCATTTCTGAGTTTCTAAACTTTTTCTATATTGTCTGTTAACCTTTGCATGTCATCTGTGAGTTGGGCAAAACTCCCCCCCTTAAAAAAATTCCCATTTAGTTTCTTATGCCAACCCACAACATATTGAAACTGCAATGGGGAAAGGTGTGATGAGGAAGGAATAGCTGCATACCAGCTCTTTTTGTGATGGTAAAGAATTGGAAATTAGGAAGATCCTCAGAAATTGGGGAACGGCTGAACATGTTGTAGCATATGATTATGATGGAGTACTATTGAGCTATAACTAATGA
This sequence comes from Bettongia penicillata ogilbyi, assembly GCA_023548195.1. Lineage (NCBI taxonomy): Eukaryota > Metazoa > Chordata > Mammalia > Diprotodontia > Potoroidae > Bettongia > Bettongia penicillata. Next base: position 8,543,551 of record JAJHZJ010000128.1, read on the forward strand.
CAAGAGGGATGGTTTCAGAAAAACATAGCAAAAACTATGTGAACTGATACAAAGTGAAGTGAACAGAGCCAAGAGACAGCAACTGAACTGTCTTGGATCATTGTAATGATCCAAAAAAATGCTATCCACCTACAGAGAGAGAAGAGAAATGATGAACTCACAAATTGAAGTATATTCTCACTTTTTTATTTTTCTTGCTTTTTTATGATATGATTAATATGGAAATATGTTTTGCGTTATTTCACATGTATAATTAATATCATATTGCTTGCCTTCTCAGTTGATGCAAGAAGGGTGGGAGGTTGGGAAGGAGAGAGTTTGGGACTGAAAAAAAATTTTTTTAAGGATGTTAAAAATAAATAAATTATATTTTAAAAAAAGAATTGAAAGGGTTCCCAGAAGGCAAACTCCTTCCTGTGAAGTAATCCTTCCATAACATGTTGGATAAGAGTCATGTAGCCTCCATTTGAAGTCATCCAGTGATTAAGATCGTGGTGAATAGCTTTGGTGTTTGGTGGGGAGCACTGTGATGTTAATGTAAGGCTAATGGTGGGTGGGGGAAAGAATTAAAGACCTTCCTACCCATTAATAGGCCTCAGGTGAAGCCCCTTAAGAGAAGCTTGATTAGGGGAGACTTGTTTTGTAGGAAGCTCCCACCTTTTGTTTCTAATGAAGCACTGGGTCAGCTGAGTTGTGCCTTCCAGCTCTGAAAAGTATATAAGTACTCTGAGGTGAGGTTTTGCTTGGGCTCTTACTCATGTGCCTGATGAGACTCTGGGTAGTTATTAAGCAACCCTCTGGCTTTGAAAACCCAGATGTTGGTGCTTCTCTCTCTGGTAACTATGTATATATGTGATGGTCAGACAGTTGGATCTGTCTGTTGACCTTTATTTCTCTGCTTGTATTTTCTCTGTTGGTGAATGTGATTAAAAAAGATTGTTGACCTCTCAAAAGTTACTTTTCTTTTAGAAAAGCAGATCTAAGAACCTGTGCAGCAGGTCCTCCTGTCCATGATGGGATGCTTACTGCTACAAGCACATATCTCCTAATTCATACTCTATTTGATATTAATGGGAAGAATGGTTTAGCGGAAAGAGCCCCTCAGAGGACCTGAGACATTTAGTACTTGTGTGACTTTGGACAAGTCCTTGACTTTCCTGGACCTCAGTTTCCTCATCTCTAAAATGAGAGACCTGGCCTTTGAGATCCATTCTAGTTCTGGATCTGTAATCTCAGAATCATCACACAAAGTCATCTCTGTGGTTAAACTTCTTAAACAATATTTCATTATTTTAATACACATCTGGGAGTTACCTTGTTGGAGGAGAACTTTTAAGGCAAGATTTTGCTATAAATCAAATGCTTTTAAAAAAATTGTCAGCTTCCAATAGAGTTTAACCTTGTACTCTATACTGCCTTTTAGCCAATTGTGTGACTAAAAATGTACTCTGCTATAGAATATCATTTGCAAAAGCCTCTCTATCCTTTTCCCATATCTTTACCTAAGGATACCCTTGGTGTGTGTGCAGATTATTCTCATAAAAATTTTGTAGATGTGGGAAAATGAGCATATGGGTTGGTAATTATTGATATATTCTCAGTTGTCTTTGGGGAGGTAAAAATAAGGTCTGGAATCTTTTTCTAAGCCTTTAATGCCCTCCTCTCTTTGAGTTTCCTTGAAAATTGATTCCTTCAAAATTGTGTTTGTCACTGTCACAGTAACTCCCTTGTGCACAATCCAGATAGAAGAAGGATTCAGTATAGACGGTGAGATCCTCCAGGTAGGTACTCCTCCTGGCTGTGGGTGACATTGTAATGATTGCTTCAAATCTTGGATTATTGTAGAGTCTCCTAAATGAGAATCATAGTCACTAAAAAGAGCACAGCTCACCATGGCACTTACCGACTTTATCACTGCTTCTGTACCTATCATATACAGACAGAGTTTTTATGTTGCAGTCTTACCCTGTTCTTTTGTTCATGTTTTGTCCCACTTCTAATATGTTTGTCTTTTCTTTTGCGTTTGTCTTTTCATTCCGCCTAGACCGCAAGTATTCTGAGGAAGGAGATTATGTTTATTTTCTTCTTTTGTGTCTGCCTCTATATCAGTGACTTGCACATAATCAAGTCCCATTTATTGCTTAATTTTTTTAAGTTCAGTCTAATTATTCACAGAAGACAAGTCAAGTTGATGAAGAATGCCTGGTGTTTAGATTTTGATGGGCAATTGCATGGATGACCCATAGAGCTCTTCTATCAGTGCATATATTTTGGGCAGACACTATGCTTAGACTTCTAGCTGGGTTCAGAGTCATATAGAAAGAAAACAGGCTGAGAAATATAACCTCTGGGAAGTAGTGTGGTACTGTTAAGGAGTGATAGCTTCTCCATGGGCCAAAGAACAATATTCTTCCAGAGATACTGTCTGGATGCAAGTCATGGAATACTACAATTTCTGAAAAAAAAAATAAAATTTTAGGTCACCCACAGGGTATCAGAGAGGCAGTTAAAGGGTTTGAATAAGCTACAGCATGTCAGTGATGAAAAATTGCAGGGAAGAAGTGGCATGAAGGATGCCATGAGAGGAATATATAAGCCAAGGAGTGTGGGCTGATCATGTGAGAACAAAGTCTGTGCTCGGATGATGACATGACTTGCACTTGACTTTATTTTGAGTGAGGGAGGAATGTGCAAGATCACCAACCTCATTTTCTCCTCCTGAGCCATCTAGGTCCAGTGACCAGATATTCATCAGGATGACTGGAGATGGCCCAGGATACAATAGGAGACTTTGGCCTTTTTAGGCTGACCTTTTCTGGTACTCACTTAGAGGGAGGTAATGCCCATTGAGTCAATAGGCCTCTTTAAGAAGTAGTCAGGGAATAGCCCTATTAATGGATAAAAGAAAAAAATAACTAAATCAACAGAAATTGTTACCAGTGATAATCATTTTAAGCCAGCCATTAAGTGGAGCTTGGGCAGGGACATATTGTTGTCCAATCCATGGGCTTCAGAGTGCACTAGATTTAAGGTTTTGGAAATGGGAAGGAAGGAAGGAAGGAAGGAAGGAAGGAAGGAAGGAAGGAAGGAAGGAAGGAAGGAAGGAAGGAAGGAAGGAAGGAAGGAAGGAAGGAAGGAAGGAAGGAAGGAAGGAAGGAAAGAAGGATATCTAGCCAGTAAACCCCAAAGCCCCAAAGGGAGGGCAGAGAAAGACAGAAGAGAGAGGATGAGCTGGGTTACCCAGATAGCTGGGTCTCCACTCAGGCGGCTGGATCTATTCACAGTCTGTGTTCATCCTTTGTTTTTGAAGAAGACCATTACATCAGAGAAATGATGATATGACTTTAACTTGACTTTGTTTTGAGTAAGGGAGGGCTGTGCAAGGTCACCAACCTCACTTTCTCCTCCTGAGCCATCTGGGTCCAGTGACCAGATATTCATCAGGATGACTGGAGATGGCCCAGCCTCACGGTTCAGGGATGTTCCCAAGCAACCAATATCCTTTAATGGGCTCTTACTGGTCTGTCATCAGGAATTTAACTAAATCCTTCTAGAACTGGCTGATATTTCTTCATGAAACAGCTCACAAAACCACAGTACATAGAGTTGGGAAGGATTTCGAGATCAATTCATTTTATAGCCCTCGGAACCTCAGGGTCAGAGGGCCTCAGTGACATGACCAGGATTGTGGTAGAGAGTAGCAGGCCTGGAGTCAGGAAGATGTGAGTACAGAAACAGCCCTTCCTGACTGTGGCCCTGGGCAAGTCATTTGAGCTCTGTTTGCTCAATCCATTGAAGATTTTGCCTCAATTCTGCATCTGTAAAATGGGGATATGCTAGAGAAGGAAATGACAAATCACTCCAATATCTTTGCCAAGAAAATCCCATGGACAAAAAGTCCCCAGGGTCATGGAGAGTTGGAAGTGACTGAACAACTGAATAACACAGAAAGCAGATAGGAAATTGACCTTTCCTTCCTTCCCTCTTTCCCTCTCTTCTTTTTTCTTTATCTTTTTTTCTTTCTTCCTTTCTCTCTTCCTTTCTTTCGTAAGAATTGAAAAGAAGTTTTGTGAATCCAAAATCAGTGCTTTTTTTTACTACTATATCAAAAAAAAAAAAAGAAAGAAAAGAAAGCCCAAATTCTATCATTGAGGGGTTAATGTGTTAGTTCATATCTTCTCCTGGGGTGGGCCTGTGTGTGAAATGGGATGTTATGTTCTGTGAGAACAAAGAATGACTGATGGACAAGTCATGCACTTCAATGGTTTCTTGATAAGGTCAAGAAAAGTGGAAGGCCCCCAGAATGTTAGTTGAACTCCCCTTTGGAGGACTTCAAGGACATGGAGGAGAGCCATAGAGGATGAGAAAATATGAATGACTTGTGACCTGCACTGCTGATCTCTTAGGCCAAGTGAACTGTTACAGTGCTGCGGAGCTTGCACTCTCCCAAGGCAGCTTTGGTCAACTCCAAAGAAGTTCCTCCTTCCATCATATAAGTTCCTCTTAATTTTACAGATGTGGAAATAATGGTCACATTTCCATTTCTTTAACCCTTTACTATTTACAGAGTGATTTCCTCAGCACAAACATGTGAGATAGATAGTGCTATGTTTATTATCTTCTGTTTGATTCAGAGATCCTCCTACAAGCATAGGCTTCCAAAGAGATTAAATACAAAGAGGATGGTTCTATATAAAGCACAACATCCATAGCAGTACTTTTGGTAGTTGCAAAGAAATCAAAACAAAGTAGATGTCCATCAACTGGGGCATGGTTGATCAAGATGGGGTTCAGGAATGGAATATCAGTGTGGTATAAGAAATGGTCAGGAAGAATTCAGAGAAGCATGGGAAAATTACTATGCAGAATCAAGTAAACAGAACCGAGAAAACAGCATACAAAATGACTGCAATAAGGTAAATGGAAAGAACAAAGAAGTGAAATTGAATACAGCATAATTATGACCAAGAAGCTTAGCCCTGGAGAAAAGTTGAGAAAATATGCATCCTTCCCTTCTTCACTGAGGTTGGGGCTATGGGTGTTGAATATTGCATAAGTTCTCAGATTGGGTTGATGTATCCATTGGTCTTGCTATACTGCTCGCTCTCTCTCTCTCTCCCCCCATCTGTCTATCTCTCTCTTTCTCTCTCTCCCCCTTCTTTCTCTCCTCTCTCTCTCTCTCTCTTTCTCTCTTTCCCTTTCTCTCTCAGTGTCACCCTTACTTTTTATTACAAGGGATGGTTCACTCAGTAGGGAGGAATAGAAGGGATATATTCAGAAATAAAAGTGATGGGAAAACAGAAGATGACAATAACAAATGACAAATATCACCCTCATTTTCCAGATGGAAAAACTGGAACTTAGAGAGTGGAAAGAATGCTCTGAGCTTTGCTTTGGCCCCAGTGTCAGGGTGTGCACATCAGTATATTTGGTAGGGGGAGGTAGAAGACAGAGAGATCTATCCACCTCCACTTCTGGCTCTCTAGTGATGACAAGACTAGTGAAGGGAAAACTGTGAAAAGATTTCACAGGCAGAGCCTCTAAAGCCAAAGGATTCCCCAGTGCCTGTTGTGTGCCATGATTCTGCTCCTGGCCTCTTCTGTTCCTTGATGCTGGATCCATCATTTGAATCCACAGTTTTGTAATCCATTCTCTTTCTATGTCCTCTTCTACATCTACAGTCTAGAGCAACAGCCCTCCTTCAGTTCCTCCCTTAAATCATCCTTTGCCAGCTCTGTGAAGGGTGTGTGTGTGTGTGTGTGTGTGTGTGTGTGTGTGTGCTCACACAATGGGAAGGAGATGGACCTAAGGGTTGTTGGTCTAATTCTGGACCTCAATGACCACAAACACAGCCACTTGTCACTGGTAACCCCCAGAGCTTATATCAACAGCATACAAACCACTAGTGGAACACTCAGTAATGACACAGTGAGATGTGTGTATTACCTCTTCATGGCCATCCCTGGGTCCTCATCTTGATCTGGTTCTGAGAAATAAAGCCATACACATAATTGCAGCTTGGACAATCTGCTCTATCCAGATTATATCCGTTCATTAAGCCCTGAGACTCTTAGGAAATGTGTGGTTTTATACCAAGGGATTCAAAAGGAAGTTGGACCTCTTGGATGCACTAATCTTGGATGGGAGTACCTTTGTACATGCCAGTTTTGCATGGTTCAGATGAGACTAAATCCAGAGGTTTGGGTTATTTCCTTGAAGCTGCATTCATGGATTCATCAGTCATTCCAGATGTGTATATAATATTATATATACACAACAAACCCAATGCAACCAACATCAGGAGGGAAGCAGAAAACTGGGAAAGAATTTTTACAACTAGTGTCTGCGATAAAGGCCTCATTTCTAAAATATAAAGAGAACTGAGTCAAATGTAGAAGAATACAAGATATTCCCCAATTGATAAATGGTCAAAGGATATGAACACACAGTTTTCAGAGGAAGAAATCAAAATTGTCTGTACTCATCTGAAAAAATGCTCTAAATCACTATTGATTAGAGAGATGCAAATCAAAACAACTCTGAGATACTACATCATACCTATTAGATTGGCTAACATGACAAAACAAGATGATGATAAATGTTGAAGATGTAGGAGAGTTGGAACACTAATTCATTGTTGGTGGAGCTATGAACTGATCCAGCCATTCTGGAGAGCAATTTTAGAACTATGCCCAAAGGGCTACAAAAATGTGCATACCCTTTGACCCAGAGATATTGCTTCTAGGACTGTATCCCCAAGAGATCATAAAAATGGGAAAAGGTCCCATATGTACAAAAATATAGCAACACTTGATGGTGGCCAAAAACTGGAAATCAAGGGGATGCCCATCAACTGGGGAATGGGTGAATAAATTGTGGCATATGAAGGTAATGGAATCCTATTGTGCTATAAGAAATGATGAGCAGGAAGACTTCAGAGAGGCCTGGAAAGACTTATATGAACTGATGCTGAGTGAAAGGAGCAGAACCAGGAGAACTTTATACACAATAACAACCACAGTGTGTGAGGATTTTTTCTGGTAGACTTAGAACTTCATTGCAATGCAAGGACTTAAAATATTCCCAATAGTCTCTTAAGGCAAAATGCCTTCCACATCCAGAGAAAGAACTATGGAATTCGATCGCAGAATGTAGCAGATCATTTTCTTTTGTATTATGTTTTGGTTTGCTTTATAATTTCTCCCATTCATTTTAATTCTTCTATGCAACATAACTAAGATAAAAATGTATTTAATAGGAATGTATACGTAGAACCTATATAATAAAATTGTATGCTAACTTGAGGAGGGAGGGGGGAAGGAGAGGGGGAAAGAGGGAGAGAGGGGGAAAAAATCGAAATTATATGGAAGTGATTGTAGAACACTGAAAACAAATAAAATAATAATAAAAAATATTAAATATACATATTTACATAACATATACATATATACACACATATACATGAATAGGTGTGGGTAACATGTGTATATGGGCCTATGTTGATATGTGTACACATATTGGATAGAGTATGTATATATATGTCCATATACATGCATATATAGATAGATATAGATATGTATTCCTTTCTCTCTGGAGGATGAGGCCTGGTCCAAGTAGACTATTTCAAGGTATCTTTCTACCTATAGTGAATGTGCCATATACAAAAGCCTAAGATTAACCATGATCAGGGTAGTCCTTTAAAGAAACCAAGGTCCACTAGCAAAGACTTTAGTAGAGATCTTGCCAAGGTTGAGCATACCATCCTCACTCACCTAAGGCTTCATGGAAAAGATCTGACCCTGGTAGTACCTTAGGCCTCCCTGACCACAACTCCTTCTTAGAATAAATTCAATGGCCTTTGCCTGTTGCCCAGGACTTCTATAACCTTTCCAATATTTTCTAAAGCTTTCCTATGGGAGAAAGAGCATTGGACTTGAAGTCAGAAGACTTCAATTCAAATTCTGGCTCTGGTACTTATCACTGTTGTGATCATGGGTAACTTAACGTTTCCTCATCTGCAAAATGGAGATAACATTTTACTTCCTAGGGCTGCTGTGAGGAAAGAACTTTGCAAGCCTTAAATTACTGTAAAAATGGGAGTCTTCTATCAGCAGTCCCTAATTCAAGGCACTAAGTCTTCTGACGACCCTTGCCCATGAACCGCCTTGGTTTCCAGGGTTCCTTCAGTCTCCTGTGACTAATCTTCCTGCTGTTGCCACCACTGCAGTATAATGCAAGGGCTCTGGATCTGAAGCCAAAGCCAAAACCTTTGTGATCTTGGGCCTATCTCTTCCCTGGTCCTGTTTTCTCCCTTGTCAAATGAGAGGACTGGACTGGGTAAACTCCAGGGTCTAACCCTATGGTGCCCAAGTCTGGTATTTGTTCCTTCTCCCTATTTTCCTCCCTATCCCCACATGGTCCAGACCAAAAGAGCTCTTTTCCAGGGTTTATTTTTAAAAGAAAAGAGAAAGTACACGAATAGCAGGAAAGTTATTAGAAATACACATAAAAGAAAATCACCCCATTTGAAGCTAGCTGGTATATATCCTTATGTAGATAGCCTTTGTCCAGCAAACCCGAATTCCTTAGACCCAGCTTGGCCCAGCATCGTTTCTCAACCAGGAAATCTTATAACGTAACATTTGTCTCCTCAGAGTCCCCCATGAGACCCCAGAGGACCATAATTTGGAACTTGTCCACTGAACATGACCCAAACTCATTAGCTTTTTCCCCAATCCCATGCTCATCCTTAGCTATACAAGAAGCCTTGTTTTAAGGTATTCTCCTCATACTACTACCTAATAACTAGTAAACTTTTCCTGATGAAGGGGGAAAAAATTAAATGAAGTGTGGGCCAAGTGCACTGGTATAGTAGATGGAATGTAAAACTTCAAGTCAGAAAGGCCACTACTGTTCCTAGTAGTGTGCTCCTAGATAGGACTAATCTCCAAGGCCTCAGTTTCTTCATCTGGAAGGTAAGGAGGTTAGGCTAGATGGCCTCCAAGTTCCCTTCCAACTAAAAATCCTAAAGGTTCTGTGATCTCTAAGGTTCTTTACAGATCCTAGTGTCCTATGATACCCAGAAGGGAGAGACTGATAGGAATATCAACTCTAAAATCAAAGAGATCATCCCAAGTTCACCAATGACACCCCCCTCCCTTTGTTTTTATTTCCACCATACAGTTTAAAATCCTAGAACAGGGGTCCTTCACTTGGGGTCCAACCAACTCAATTTTAAAAATAATTTAATAACTGCATTTCACTAGCGTTGGTTTCCTTGACCATTCTATTTTATACATTTAAAGGCATTATTCTGAGAAGGGGTCCAAAGGTTTCATCAGATTGCCAGAGATGGCCATGACACAAGATGGGTTAAAAAGCCTCGCCCTCCTATATACATACATCATTATTAGAGAATATAGGAAGCAGAATTACAATAAAAAGTGATTGAAGGGTGGGAGTCAAGTACTAATCCTAAGTTTCAGGTCAGAGGTTTAAACCCCCTTTGTTTCTGCAGCCTCAGCTGCCCCATTCCTGGGCTCAGCTAGGCTTAGGGGATGACCGCAGCTCACTGCCGGCCCAAGGTCAGTGCAAATGGATCTAAGAGGCATGACAGAGCCTGAGCCAGGGAGAGAGGCAGCTGGATAACTAGGGTGCAGCGGATAAGTGCTGGCCTTGGACATGGGACCTGGGTAAGTGACTGCACTTTTGTCTGCCTCAGTCTTCTCATCTGTAAAAAATGGAGATAATAACAGTACCTCCCCCTCCCCCCACCCTGGGGTTGTCAAGAGGGTAAAATGAGCTAATACTTATACAAAGTGTTTTGCAAATCTTAAAACACTCCCCAAAATGCTACTTATTGTTGCTATTCTTAACTCTTTTTCTCTGGAGGCCCTGAAACCATTGCTACTGTGTGCAATCTCCCTTTAAACTTTTCAGGAGGAAATGCTCCCCAAGGACACTCTTGTTCTTCCCCTGGGAGAGCTGCCTCGTGTTCCCAGAGTCCCCAGGGGCCTCTGCTGGCAGCTGTGGTGGCTGTTTGTCAGTGAGGGAGAAGGGGAGCGTGGGTGGAGAAGCATGGGGCAAAGCTGGGCTCTTCATTTTCTTCTCTACAAGGGGGAGGGAGAAGCTGTTTGAGGAGAGAGAAATAATGTTGGGAGGGAGTATCGAGGGTGCCAGTAAGTCCTAGGAGGGCAAGTTAATGAAGCCTTGGGAAGAAGAGCCCCCAGACCTGGCTCCTCCCCATACTGGGGGTGTCCACACTCTCAGTTTGCCTCTTTTTTGGTCCCTGGGGCCAAAGTCCTGTAATCTGACAATTCCATCTGGAGACTTTCAGAGCTGCCATCATACCCCTAGGGAAAGGTGTGTGTTGTGTATGAATGTACATTTTCAGTTTGTGATTCTAGGTCCTTTAGGCCCAAAAGGAGGTGGGGGAGAACTAGGCCCCTTCAGTGCCCTCTCCAGGGGCAAGGTCCAAGTGAGGCCTACCACACAGCACACTGATGGTCACTGTGGGGCCCCTCTATCCCCCAGGACTTTTGTCTCCCAAAGCCTTTCCTAGGCTGTAGCTGGCATATGTGATCAAAGGCCAGGAGAGAAGAACTTTTCCACCGTCCTGCCACTGACCTCATGTTGAGCTCTGGGTTCATCTGCTGGAGCTCAGATACAGAGAAGTGAGTGGAGATAAGGGGCATCAGGGCACTTCTGCCAGTTATCACTGACCAGGGTCCCACTGCCTTATCTCGGGGCTGCCTGCCTGCCTGCTCCAGGCAAGTCACAGAAAACCTGGCCTGAGGCCAAGGCATCTCCTGGGGGGAGACGGTATTATTTTTATCCTCATTTATTTTAATTTGCCTGTGTTGTGTGCAAGTCTTGGCCAGTCTGCGGGTGAGCAGTTGGGATTTGAGTCAGACGAGGAAATGAGAGTTTGAGGGTTAGGTGGGGTAAGAGGAGGACAGGGTATTTTAAAGGTCAGAGGGAGACATTAACCAGAGGTCTAGACAGTGAGTGTGTATGTGTGTATACGTGTGTATGTGTTTGGACAGTGGATGTGCATGTGGGTATATCAGTGGATGTGTGTATGTATGTATGTATATATGAACAGTGGGTGTGTGTGTGTGCATTGTATGAGTGTGTGAGAGATAGGCTAAGCTCAGGCCAGAGGTAATCAGACACAATTAGTTCGGTTCAGAGCTGGCCAGTGTGGTCAAGCATGTCAGAGTTCAACCCCCTTCTCTGTCATTACTAACTTTCAGCAAACAACTTCCTTTCTTTGGGGCACAGTTTCTTCACCTACAAAATGAGAGGATGGATTGGATGACCTCCAAGGTCTCTGCCAGCTGACCTGCTGTGTAGTCAACATTAAATCCGGATGCGAGTTCTGATTCCCCTTCAATTCAGGTTGAAAGGGGCTCAGATTGGTTTCAGCCAGGGTGGATACCATATAGGATACCATATAGGTATCAGTTTGTGATTCTAGGTCCTTTAGGTCCATATAGGATAGGGTCAGAGAGGGTTAAATGATTATTCCACTTGCTTCCCTTGAAGTGACTTTCTCCCCCACCCAATTCCATGGCGATGTTTGCTTTGGCCCAATCAATCAAGTTTGAGGGCAGGAAAGGAAGAATGCTTCTATTATAGAAGCCAAGTCAGGAGAAGCCAGAGAGCCCAGAGAGTAGTTAAGGATCAGCTCAGACTAAGGGGATGAGGAAGCTTTCTCTCGAGGCTCCCCTCCCTACTTAGCAAGAGAAGGTCATATATATACTCACTGGCCATCTACAGATACATCCCTCAGCAGACAGCAGAGGAAGGCACACTGCTCTGAGAGCGACTCTGTGAACCAGAGAGGACCCATGGATCCACATCATCCTCCATAAACCCAGCTGCAGTAGGCAGAGACCTAGGTTCCAATCCTGCCTCAGATACTTTCTAGTGGTATGACTCTAGGCATATCCCTTAACTAGACCTGTCTTCTCATCTGTAAAATGAGGGGGATCAGAATTGTAGGTCTCTGAGATCCCTTCCAGCTGTGAATGTATGATGATGTCTATGACCTCCTTGTGCCCAGGGAAAAGGAAAGCCAATAGAACGTAGATGATGGCTGGAGAGGGACCCACTTGACTAAGCTCCGGAGGGCTATCTTCAGACTTACTTGATCTTAATTAAGGTCCTGATCTCAGGCTCTTCACCTCTCATTCTCACTCATTGACCTTGGGTCCCCATCTCTGGTCTCTGGAGGCCACCATTTTCTCCCTCTTAGGTTGGACAGAATTGTGTGCGTGTGTGTGTATGTGTGCACGCGCAATCATGCACTGTTAAATACCCTGAAAATGAACACATTGGTTCTGAGACAGAGTAGAAAGCCCAAGGAGGCCCTGGAGGGTGGAGAATGTGTAAAATTGGGCACCCAGAAAGCCCAAGGTCTGGCCTCAGTTACTCCTGCCTCTCTATCCCCAACTGGCCTATTTCATAGTCATAGCTGAGAAGAGTCCTCAAACACCTGAGATTGAATACTTCTCCTGGAAATAAGATTCTCCTAAGGGGGCTAGGACAGGAACAGGAGACAGGCTACCCCCACCCAAATCCCAGAGTAACAACCAGACAGGTGTAGCCCAGATTGCTGTACCAAGTGAACCTTGGTATGTTTCTCATGGTTAGTGAGGAGAGGCAAGAACCTGGACACCTAGGGGAAGGGGTGGGGTCTAGGAGCCCTAGTAAGTAGGACGGAGTCTTGGGACCCTGTATGAACAAAGCTTAACCTGAAATCTAGAAAGCTCCCTGTGTGATCAGGCTTTCCCTAGCACAGAAGTCCCAAGACTAGGGTCCCTTGGGGTCCAGACATGCTCTGGGACCAAAGCTTCTTTACAAGAGATCTGACTGGGCTGAGATGCAGCGGCAGGAAATGGAGAAGGGGCTCACTAGACCTTGATGAGATACAAACCCAAGAGCCCATCCTCTCACCACCCCCCACCCCAGCCTAGAAGATCACTTGGCAGGCAACTCCACAGAGCGAACTTTATTCCCAACAAAGATCCCCCCCAGCCCCAGATGGGACGGACAGACTCACGGACAGGCTTGGGGGCAGGAGACATGGTGGCCTGGGGCTACAGGTTCTGAAAAATGAGAAGGGGGCCCCTTATTCGGCCTCCTCTCTGGGCTGCAAGCAGGTCTCTGGAGTCCAGCCCACCCCTCTCATGTCCAGGCTCCCCACCTTGTCTGGAGCCAGAGTCCGGCTGTGTCTCCCTCCAAGGGCCAAGACTGCACACGAGAAGAGAAAGGGGGGTCCCTGGCTCCTTGTTTTTTTTCCAAATTGGAGTGTGAAAATAGAGATATATATATATTTATAGATGCCTGGGCCGCTGGCCAGGCTCACACCTCCGTCTGGAAGTCACCATCAGAAGCATCCAGACCCAGGCCTGCTGACTCCCAGCGAGGCGTCCGATGCAGACCCATCCGCTCACGGGGCTTGGGGGGCAGCGAGCCCAGCGTCATTGCCTTGAAGGTGCTCCAACTCTGATGTCGCTGCTGCTGCTGCTGCTGCTGTTGAGAGGGTGGCCTCTCTCCTGGGCTTATCTTCTCCTACATGGGGAAGAAGAGAAAGGAAAGAAACAAGCATTGATTAAGCACCTACTATGCGCCAGGAACTGGGTTAAGCACTTTACCCAAATATTATCTCATTTAAAGAGGTAGGTACTATTATTATTGCAATTTTACAGATGAGGAAACTGAGGCAGATAGTGGTTAAGTGACTTGCCCAGGGTCACATAGCTACTAAGTATCTGAGGCTGGATTTGAACTCAGGTCTTTCTGACTCCAGGCCCTTCCAGCTGCTGGTGGGGATACAGATGGGAACTCAGTGAGATGAGAATGACTGCACAAACCATACTCTGCCTCCTACCCTTCCTCCTTCCCTGCCTTCCCCTGAAAATATGTTAGGTTAAATAAAGTTTCTCCAACCAAACAGCTTTCACCCCTGTCTACTCCAATTCATAGAGTGCTCTCTGTCTCTGTCTCTCTCTCTCTCTCCCCCTCTGTCCCTCTTCTTAGATCTGTAGGACTCAAAATAGAGAACATCTGAGTTGGGAAAAACTTTAGAACATAGACCATCAAAGCTGGGAGAAACCTTAAAACCTAGAATGTCAGAAATACAAGGGGCCTTAGAACATGGAATGTCATAGCTGGAAGGGACCTTAAGAGTCTAGTCCAAATCTCTCATTTTACAGATGAAGAACAGAGGTCCAAAGAGGTCAGGGTCAGGTTGTGACTTGCCTGAGGTCACATAGCAAATATCAGAATCAGAAATTGAACTCAGACCCTGACTCCCAGTGCAGCCCCTTTCACATTGTACAGAGAATGTCAGAGCTGGGAGAGAGACTTTAGAATAGAGCTGAGAGTCCAGGGTTGGAGGGAACCTAAGACACTTGGGTTCAGATTCCAATTGTTTTTCTACTTAGTAACTCTCATCTTGGGCAGGTCTTGACCTGTTAGCTCTTTTCTCATATACAAAATGAACCTGAACCAGAAAGGACCCTACAGGTCACCAAGTCAGACCCCCTCCCTCCTCATTTTACAGAGGATGAAACTGAGGCACAGAGCATTTAAATGACCCACTCAAGGCCATGCAGATAGTACATGGCCCCAGATCCAGAACTCTGCTCATATGAGGGAGTTGAATTACATACATCTGGGTCCTGATTAGTGAGAATAATGAATCCTGTGAAGGGGTCACATTATTCAAATCTGTGTTGCATCCTTCCACCGGGCTAGAGCCAATGACCATATTTTACCCAGTGATAACCCTGAATAGTGCCAATCTGAATGTATGCGATCACCCCATAGGATTCCTTGTTTGCACTAACTGGGACCTGGCTTTCTATCTCCAAGGACACATCAAGATGGAAATCTGATGATATCACACCACAAGGAGTAAGAAGTCAGGGTTCCTCTCTCCCGGGGGCTGGGCTCTTTTCCCACACTGCTCTGATATTGCCAGAATCATTCCAGATATTGACAGTTTGTCACTCAAGCTGGATTGGGAGCACCCTGGGGTAAGGATAGGTAAAGGCTTCTCTCCCACATAGCACCTAAATTGAACAGTTGGTACGTGGGGGCACTCAGGCAAAGGAACCAGCTTTCCTTCCTCTCTTCCTAACCCATATCATACTAAGCGTCCCCCATGCCTCCTTGCCCCAGGAAATGTAATTCTCATGGATTCTGAGTAGGGACCTGACACACACAGACACTCACATAAATGCAGCCCATCAATCTACCCCCAAGATCTCGTCCCCTTTTGGTCTAAGAACCCCAACAGCCAAGGGCAGCAGGGTCCGGGATCATTCTGGGAGCTCCAGAAGGTAATATTGTAGTGTCTGACTGGGGAAGGGGAGCCCTGGACCCCATGCTAGATACCAGCCCAGATCAGAACTCCCCACCCTGGCCCCAGGACCATCACTTACAGTGGAAACGCTGCGTTCAGCCCCACCTGATGACACACTCCATCGTTTTTCTCTCTGCAGAGGGGAGGGAGGGAGTCCAGTCAGAGTCTCCACCTACTCATCCTCCTGTGCCCATGGAATGCCCCACTGTCACCCACTGTCACATCGTGGGGGACCAGGAAAGATGACCAGGATGAGCCAAAGCATCCTAATGCTTAGAAGCAGGAAGATCAGGGGAAACTGAGGCTGAAGAGATTTGTCCTGAGCTGTATTTCAACCCAGGTCCTCTAACTCCAGGGCCAGGGCTGCTGCATTGTACCTGCTTTAAGATTTATGTGTTTAATAAGAATATATGTGTAGAACCCATGTAAGATTGCATGCTGTCTTGGGAAAGGAGGGGAGAGGGAAGGGGAGAAAATTTAAAACTTATGGAAGTAATTATTGAAAACTGAAAACAAATTAATTAATTAAAATTATCTGGTTTCCTCTCACCTTGCCTGAGGTCGGGCCCCGGTAGCGATCGAAGGTGTGGAACTTCTGATTGAGCTCGTGGTAGAGCTCTGAATGTCGCTTCCGTGTGTGCATCACCTTCTGGGGGGAGAGGGAGGATCATGGGGGGATGTTCCTCCCCTTCCCCCTGCCCTTCCCCTTTGACTGCTCCCTTAGCCCTGTAGGCACCACCCCAGAAGCCACTGTCTTCCTCATTTCCCTGTAGGCCTTGTTCTGGACCCTGCTCAGCTTCTTATCTAGTGAGAAATAGGCCCATTGAGAGGTGGCTTTGAAGTCATCCCCTCTGGCAGTGGTTTATATGACTAGGGGCTAGGGATCCAGTCTGAGAGAAGGGGTCATCCCCTTGTCTACTGTTTCTGGAGGAGCCCTGACTTCTCCCTATTCCCTCTCACCAAAAAAAGGTCTTGAATGAAAATGGTAAGCTTGGATAAGCCCTACCAAAATGGCGTCCTTTGGTACCTGAGTCTAGGTTCTAAATCATGTCCTAATTCCTTTCTCCCCAAGGCTGGGTCTGGGAGTGTACAAGCTACAGAGCATAAGGGAGGCTCCTCCCAAGCACCCCATTACACATGGCCCCCTTCCCTCCACAGCTCTTACCTCAAAATCCAGGTCTGAATAGCGTAACTTTTTCCGCTGGAGTTGTTGGGGGGAAGGGATATTAGAAGGAGGTGAGGGAGAAAAAAACTGCGTTAGTACATGATTGGGAGTAAAGATGACAAAGACTTCCCAGGGGTGAGATCTGGGAGCCAAGGATTATGTCCACCTAGTTGCTCGGAGCCATAAGGATGGGATTCTTAGGGCCAGGGGGAAGCCTCAGGCAGAAAGAGCACACAGCTGGCCCTAGGCATCCCTCGGAGTGGCAGGGAGAACAGCTGACTGGTCTGAGCTTGTGGAAGACCCCAGTAGAGTAAAGGAGCCAAGTGGGTGACAGGAGCAGTGACCACAAGGGCATAGATCAGACCCAACTCTCCACAAGGCCTGCAGGCCAACCAATGCTCCCAAGCTCACCACAAACAAAACATACACATGCACACAAAAGGACACACACCAAGAGACGGATATACACACGTAGATGGAGAGGTGGTGAGAAGCACATGTGTTCCCTCAGAGGCCAGCCAGCAGGGGCTCCATGTCACCCTAGTTTTCTCTGTTCCTACATCCCCACCTCCCTCCTCTCCAAGTCTCCAAGGAAAACTTGTCCCTACTCTTGGCCAAGACCAGACCCAATGAGCATTCCACAACTCACATTTCTCTCTCCTATGTCTCCCTTCCTCTCCTTGGCCCAAAAACATAGTTGGGTACACCTCACTCATCTCTTGGAGACAAAGAGTTGATGTAAGCTGTCTGTAGGCAAAGACTCGCTATTGTGATCCTGGTGTCAAGCATACAGTAGGTGCCTAATAAATGCCTCTTAGAAGCCCTGGATTCCTTTTAGACTCAACTTGAGTCATCTCCTCTAGGAGGTCTTTCTCAACTCAAGAGTCATCTCCTCTAGGAGGTCTTTCCCTGTCTTCCCTGCTGCTGGTGCCATCCCCACTAAGGTTGCCTTCTAGCTACTCTGTGTTTAGCGTGCGTGTGTGTGTGTGTGTGTGTGTGTGTGTATCATGGAGATTCCTTCTGTAGGCTAGGGTCACCCCCCCACTTTCATGCCTGCTCCCTAAGGGAAGAGACTATTTTTGCATTTTCCTTCTATCTCCAGAATTTAGCATGGTCCCCAGTAAACAGTAAGCCCTTAGGAGATGCTTGTTGATTGAATGACTGATGGACTGGCTTGAATACTGTAAGTGAAAAGCACAAAAGATCTGAAATTAGAGGAGCTGGGTTCGAATGTTGCCTCTGCTCCTTCCTACATATGACAGCTTGGGCAAGTCCCTTCCCTGGGCCTGGCCCAGGTGAGGATCTGCCAACGGAAGGGGCTGGCTTAGAGTATCTCTGGGATTTCTGCTAAGAACACTGGGTGGCACAACAGATAGAGGACTCGGGTTGGCGTTGGGAAGATCTAAGCTCCAATCTAGCTTCAGACACTTCCTAGCTGGGAGACCCTGGGCAAGTCACATCACCCTGTCTGCCCCAGTTTCCTCATCTGTGAAATGAGCTGGAGAAGGAGATGGCCAACCATTGCCAAGAAAGTCCAAACAGGGTCACAAAGTGTTGGACATCTCATGATTGAACAATCACAAAGATTTCTTCTAGCTTTGAATCTTAAAATCCTAGGAAAAACTAGCTCCGACCTCATGATCCCAAACTTGTTTCCTCACTTGCACTATCTCTCCATCTCTCCCTTCCTCTCTCTGTCTCTCTTGCCCCCATCTCTCTTCCTCTATCTCTCTCTTCCCCCCTCCCTCTCTTTCTGTCTGTTTCTGTCTTTGTCCCTCTCTCCCTTAGCTTCAAAACTTTGAGAACCAATAGTTCATTGGGCTGGCTTGGGCTCAGTCTTCCCCATTCATTCTCACTGCACCAAGGTCCCAAAGTCATTGAATCTCAGAACTTGAAGCAACCTCAGCAATCAGTCCAACCTCTCATTTTTATGGAAGAGAAAACAGAACTGGAAAGAGGAAGAGATTTGCCCAAGACCACCCAGCAGGTCAGCGGATCGCTAGGCAGAGAGTTCAGGCTTCCAGGCTCCCAGTTCAGTATATCACATCTTGCCTCCCATCTCCCTCCTTGCTTTTCTATCTGGCTACGTTCTACCCCGTCCCAAATGACTGAAAATACTTCAAGGTCATCGGTGACCTCCTGGTTATCAGATCTAGGGACCCTTACTCATTCTTCATCCTCCCTCCCCCATCCTTGCACCATCCAACTACAAGACCCACCTCCTCCGTCTGGATACAATTCCCTTGCCTTCCATGATACTGTTCTTGTCATAAGAGACAGACCTATAGTTATTCAATGATTCATCTTCCTTCTCTACCCTCTTTCTCTTCATTCTCTCCCTTGGCAATTTCATCCACTTCCTTGCAAGTGACTACCAAACTTTCAGGCCCCAGAACATTCCAGTGGACATCCCAACCTGTTGACATCTAGACCAAAAGTTCCTTTCTTGGACCTGCTTCTCCTTCCAACTGGAACCATATTTGTTCATGGCACTATAAACTTGGGCAGCACCTCTGAACTTTCCTTCTTACTATGACCTTTTTACCCTTCAAAATGTCACTGTTCTCCAACTGGCCCCTCTTCACTCCCAAAGCCCCCCACCCAGTTCTAGGTCTTTATCACCTTTTGCCTAGACTCTTAAAATAGTTTCTTTTAATGTCTCCCTGGACACTTTCTCTGAATCCAGCCTTTCTTAGACCTAGCTTTCATCATCACTCCAAGACTTCGGCTCTCCTATGACACGCTTAAGAAGACTGGAAAAGGAAAGGAAAGAAAGGCCAAAGAATCATCCCAAAATTATCCAGGATATAGTCAGAACTAGAGAAGAACCATTAGTTAAATTCATGCCTTGTTGACATTTCTCAGGATTAGTCTCCTGAGTTTAAGCAGGAAACTCAGTTTTGATTGCAGAAAAGTTTCCACTTTAGGGGTGATCAGTAAACAGCTGATCTGGGATGCCATCATCTAAATTGGGGTGCTAAGTCAGGGCTGGCAGAGGGCTTTCCCTTAAACTTGTTTTTCTGTCTCTTAAATTTCTGTTATCATTTGTCCAGGCAAACCCTGATGTTATCTTTGATTCTCTCCTCTCTTTCACCTCGTATCCTGTCCTAGGGTTCCCACCTTTGCATTCTCTCCAGAACCCATCCCCTCATGCCTACTCCCACTCTAGTATAACAGAGGCCTTGATTTACCAGGCTCCAAGATGACTGTGACAGCCTCCCACCTCCATCCTCTTCCCTCCTCTAATCCATCTGTTGCACTTGGCCGGAATAATCTTTGTGAATAATTCTCCTGATTGCATCACTTTTCTGCTCAGAAATCATCAATGGTCCCCTACTATCTCGAGAGCAAAGTTCAGGCTCCTCTGCCTGGCATTCACAGTCTTCATTGGGTTACTGTCACTCTACCTCTCCAGCCTTGTCTCATGCTTTTCCCATGCACTCTACGTTGCTGACAAACTAAATTCTTTTCTTTTCCTTCAACATAACTCTATGCACTGGCTCACACTGGTCCCCATGCCTTGTTTTGCTTTTCAAATTCCTGCCTGTCTTCTTAAGACCAAGTTGAATGCTGCCTACTTCAGGAAGCCTTCCCTGATTTCCCTCATCCCTCCAACCCACTCAGTGACTGAACACCAACTTCCTCACCTTGGATTTTCCTTTGTTTGCCCCCTGCCCTTTTATCTGGGTGTGAATTACCATGAATTACTAGAAGCTGAGTTCCATGGGCAGGACCTGGACCTCTCCTAAACCTTGCATTCCCCCCAGTCCAGAACACAGTTCTCTGCAGGTGGGAGAGAGTTCCTAAGTTGAAGTGAAGGATCCAAGGGAGGCTGGAAAACTAGGGATAAACAGAAAGATCCTAGCCTAGAAGGCAAACAGAAGCCAGTTCCTGAGTTTACAGTTCTCCCCAATGACAGAGGCTGGCAGGGCCCAGAAGGACACACAGGACTGGGTATGCTCCTGCTCCTCCCTCCCCAACAGTCTCCTCACCTCCAGAGAGCCCAGCTTCATGGTGGAGCCAGGCACAGTTCGGGGCATGGTGCGGCTGCGTTCGCCGGGCTCAGGGGTAGGGCCCTGGCGAGCACCAGATGGAGCCGGGGGCGGGGGCTGGAAAGGCACCCCATAGGGGTTCTGCAGAGTTCCATAGGCTGGGCCCAGGCCCAGGCCTACATGGTCCACGGACAGGAAGCTGGGGTAGCCTTCTGTCTGAGACAACCCCTTTCCCCCACGACGGGGGGTACCCTCGGGCCTCGCCCGCTTGGCCTCCTCCCGGCCACCAGGTTGGAGGCTCAGAGTCCTCCGGGGCAGCACTGTGTACTCCCCCTCACTCCCGGGGTCCCCAGACCTCAGCCAGGTATAGTCCAGCTGCCTGAGGCTGCTCTCCCCACACATGTACACGGGGTTGGTATCATGTGGGTGGGGAGGCTCGCCTACTCCAGGAGAGGGCACTGGCATTGGCACCAAGATGTTGCCTGGCAGTGGGGAGAAGTTCAGCCCGCTCTCTGTGCCCATGAGGCAAGGCTTGGAGTCCTCGTCCTCATCCAGTGACAGGCGGGACAATGTGGCCGTGATGGTGGAGGGGTTGCACGTGTTGACTTCCTTGAACAGAACTGGTGGGGGGCAAACGTTGGGGAGGGGGGAAAGGATGTGGATTCAGGAATACAGAAGGGCACCAGCCCCTCCCCCAAAGCCCACTCCCAGGGCAGACTGGAGGCCGGGGCCAGGTACCCATAGTGTAAGAGTGAGTTCATCTCCTACACAATGGCCTCACAGACTAACTAGACTTAGGCCCATGCACTGTACCAGAGTCTCAGAACAGATGGAGGGACCCCAGAGTCACAGACTGTCACAGAGGCTAGGGGCCTTACAGACCATCCACTCGAAGGCCCAGGGAGGGGTCACAGAATATTCAGTGGCATGACAAGTCAGGGCCAGATCCCACATTAGGGCATCTTCTAATAAGACCACACTAATGCTACCAAATGCCCACTGACTCCCTTCCCTCATTCCCTCACACGCATGCACATTCCTCCTTCGCCTCCCCTCCCCCCATATCACATATATATCCCTCCTGCCCAGAACAGGTCCCCTCCCGTCTTCCTGGGCAGTGCTGGTACCTCGAAAGATTCCTGGGCAGAATAGCCAAGTTACAATGAGACCCTGCAGCCTCACAGCCCAGGAGGTCGTTAGCAAACTTTCCCTTTAGCCCCTTTCCCACCCTGCCTCCCTCCCTCCCCATCTGGGGTCTCACCACTCTCACCTGTCTGACACGCCAAGTCCACATCCTTTTCAAAATCTGTCTATAGACAGAGAAGGGGAGCGGGTTGGAAAGAAGGGAGGGAAAAACATAAAAGGGACAGTGGAAGGAAGAGGCCGACCTCCTCTGTCCCTAGACCTCACCTTCTTTCATTCCCCAAAGCTTGGCAGAAGGGAGCTAGATAGGACAGAGTGCCAGCGACAGAAGGTAACCCTGATCCAGGAGGCCCCTTAGAGGTCAAATCCAACCCCTTATTTTTACGGACAGAGAAACTGAGGCCAGACAGCAGGCCCACCTTCCCCAAAGTTACACAGTAATTTAGTAGCAAGGGCAAGATAAGAACCCACCTCTGCTGGCTCAGCCTCTGACACCATGAGGCCCAACCCCCTTCAGCCATCCTTTCCCCCCCACCTTAGAAGTCAAGGAGCTAGCTCCATCTACATAGCCCTCAGACCTCCCCAAGGTTAACCCTTGAGGTGACATGATGTGAGAAGTGGAGATGCTAGGGAGGGACATGAGGAGTGGGGATGGGCCGCAGTCACCCTCCCAGAGGTGCCCATGTGCCCTGCCCTGTCCAAATCACTCACCATGACCTGGATCTGCCCATTCTTACATGACCCGGGGGAGTTCTCATTCTCCTGGCTCTTGCAAACCCCAATCTGGCATTTCACCACATCTTGAACCTAGGGCAGGCAAGAGGCACTCATTGGGCATGGGCCCTCCTGGACCCAGCAGGAAAGCCACAGGGAGCCTGATGAGCTCCATGACTTGCCAATGGGCCCAGGTACTATACTAGGCACACTCCACCCACTGCAGTCCTCCCCCAGAATGTGCCTGGGCACTCTGGTCCGACTCAGCTCCTCTCTCCTCCCAGAGACAGATACTCCCCCTCCCCCAGATCCTTCCCACCTCAAAGCCTGACTCTCCCTCCTCATGCTCCCCTAGGCCTGTCCTGACCACACTCATGCAAAACAAAAGGCCAGAACCTCCAGTTCTACTCTGAAGAGACAGAGAAGAAACAAGGTAGGATAAGAACAGATGAAAGACTTGTGGATAGAGGGGGATAGCAGGGGAAAGATGAAGGGAGGTGTAAACTGAGGAGAGACAAGAATTGGAGAGACACAGGGACTGGATAGATGTCCATAAGCTAGAGGAGAATGAGAAAGGTGAGATGGGAGAGATGGAGAGAGGGAGAGAGAGAGAGGAGAGATGGAGAGAGAGGGAGAGAGGGAGAGAGAAAGAGAGAGGGAGGGAGGAAGGAAGAGGGAGAAAGGGAGAGAGAAAGGGGGAAGAGAGATGCCCCTAGAGAGGCACAGAAAGATTGGGGAGCACTGAAAGCCGGACAAGCATCAGGCGACCCTGATTCTGACTCTGTTGTTTTTGCTGTAGTATCTGACTCTTTGTGATCCCATCTGGGGTTTTCTTGGCAAAGATACTGGAGTGCTTTGCCATTTCCTTCTCCACCTCATTTTACAGATGAGGAAATTGAGGCAGAGTTAAGTAACTTGCCCAGGGTCATAGTCGGTAAGTGTCTGGGACTGGATTTGAACGCAGGTCTTCCTGATTCCAAGTCCAGTGTTCTAGCCACTGTGCCACTCAGCTGCCCTTCATCTACCACCAAACCAGGGACAGTGCTTCCAGCCCTACAGTGCCTCTCCCTTCTCTCCCATTTGCCGCCTGAGTCTCACAGAGCTCCAAGGACACGGGTGCAAACGGGAAAGACTGAGCATTGAACAGCAATGACTCTGCCCAGTGGAGGTGCCTAGCCTGGTAGGTGGGGGTCCTTGTGTTCAGCACCCATCTCCAATACTCTCTGTGACCTCAGGACCAGGTCCTCCTCATCTCTGGGCCTCACCCTTCCCTCTGTACAATGGGGTAAGTCATCAGAGAAAGTCTGCAGGCGACAGAGGCCCCTGGGGGGCAGGGTTGGCAGGACTGGTGTTCCCACCTCTCTTCGGAGAAAGCAGTGCACAGCGATGATGACGAAGCCCTGCACGGAGTTGAAGATGGCAAAGAGGACCTGGAAGATGACGGAGCGTCGGTCGGTCATGGCCAGGACGGCAGACATCCAGGTGAGGGCGAGCAGTGGCAGCACCACACAGGAGCTCCAGAGCGAGGCCCTGCAGCGGAGGACAGGGAGGTACAAGCCGGCCCATTGGCCCCTCCGCACACCCATGCTCCTGGGCCAGAGCAGGGGAGGTCAGGGCTCAAGCTGCGGGGACCACGAGACTACAGGGGAGAAGGTAGGCCCCTGAGAGTCAGGCCCAGAGCCAGAGAGACAAAGAAGAGACAGGCAGACAGAGAAAGGCCAGACTGAGAGAGATCCAGAGACAAACAGAGACTACGGATGGCAGAGCTGGGAGAGACTTGGAACGTGCAACGCTCTCCTTTTACAGAATAGGAAACTGGGTCACGGGTCCCTGCCCGAAGTCATAGACATTAAAGATCAGACGCAAGATTTGAACAAAGGTCTTGATTTCAGAGCTGTGCCTTTCTCATCACACTGTGGGGCCTCCCAGAGAGAGATGCCAAAGAGAAACATCGAGAAAAGCGAGTGGAGATGTGCCCACAGAGGGGCACCTGGAAGGGACAAAGGCAGGGAAGGGGGAGTTGTTGTGAATGAGACAGATACAGAAGTGTGTGTGTGTGTGTGTGTGTGTGTGTGTGTGTGTGTGTGTGACAGAAAGAGAGATGGAGAGAGAAAGAGACAGAGACAGAAACTGAGATCGAAAGACAGAGACAAGAAGAGAGGAACAGAGGGTGAATGATTCACTGAAAGAGCAGTGGGATGAGTCCATCTCAAGCACATGCTCCTCCCCCTCAACCACTCCTCCCCCCCAACTGTGAGTCCCTGGGGACCACGCCCCATGATGCCTCATCAGCCCCTGCTTTGTGCAGATGCCCTTGCCCCAACACCTGACTTACTTTCCCTTCCCTCTCCCTGCCCCAGCTCCAGGACTGAGGGAGAGAGAGGAAGGAGAAAAGCACTGAGGGGGCCATCAGGCCCAAGGGGAAGAAAGAGAATGGCTGGCAAGATCCCAGGACTGGGCTCAGGGAGGTTCTCTCTCACACTCCCTGCTTCTACCTGGTCACTTCCCCCGCCATTAGCATTAGTGATCAATGCCTCTGACAAGTGCCCATAAGGATGACCAGGGTCAGACCGGAGGTCTATCTGGGCTCACAACATCATAAATGAGACACTGACAAGCCGGAAGATGTTGAGGGGCCTGGAAACCCCGTCTCAAGAAGCGGAAAGAACTAGAGGTGTTTAGCTTAGATAAGAAAAATGGGAAGGTTACATTAGTCTTTAAGTGTGTAGAGGGTTAGGGCAGACTCTTGCTCCTCTCAGCCCCAGAAGGCACTGGAAGCCATGGGTAGAGGTACAGAGAGGACTTTGGTTCTGTATATTGAAATAGAATACCTTCTCAGAGGTAGTGAGCCCTCCATCACGAGAGGTCTTCAAGCAGAGATGGAATTGACTACTTACTTGCCAAAGGTGATGCAAGTAAAGTTTCTGCTTAAGTATAGGCTACCCTCTGAGGTCCCCTTCTATAGTTTTCAAAGGATTGAGGGTAGGAAGGGGCTTTAGAGATCTGCAAGGCCAACCTTCCAATCATTTTTTAAAGGAGAAGAAAACTGAGATGACAGATAAGGGAAGTGAATTGTCTAAGGACATGAAGAAGTAAGGGAGCCGGGATTCAAACCCAGGTCCTTGGACTCCAAACAACAGCCCCGGGAGTCTTTGGTTCCCAGGTTTTAGAGTAAGGAGATAGGACAGGGTGGAGGGAGAAGGAGGTACCTGTTCTCTGGGTCCCCTCCTTCAGGAAGGAGAACCTGGGAGCTCCCCTAGCTCCAGCCCCCACTCCCCCACCCTCTGCCCAATCCCCCCTCTCCCCACCCAACCCCGCCCGTGGGGCAGGACTAACATGGCGTTCCTGGCTGTGACCGAGCTGAGCAGGGGGCTGGGGACCATTCCACAGGCCGAGCAGGGGAAGAGGAGGAGGCTGGTACAGGGGAGCCGCTGCGGGCTTGGAGGGGGCACAGACACAGGGTAGGAGAGGGATGGACGGAGAACCAGGGAGAGACAGAGGCAGAGCCACCCCCGGAGCGGTGGGGAGGGGAAGGGCAGACGAGAGAAAGAGAGAGCCCGGTTAGTGTGGGCAAGGCCACAGCCCTGGTCACCAAAACTGCCTACACTCCTAGACAGCCTTACGGCCTTGAAGAAGCCCCATGAGGGAGGCAGTTCAGAGTGCCATTAGACCCACTTTATAGATGAGGAAACTGAGGCCAAAAGAAGGTCTCAAAGCTTTGGGTACTAGGATCTGAACCCAGATCTCCTGATCTCAAGTCTGGTGCTCTTTTCATTCCATTTGTTGGACAGTTGCTTCACTCCTGGCCCTCCTTCCCTCTTGAGCTCTGTGTGCGTGCTTATGTTAGCAGCCATAGCCCTTAGGTGTGGGGGAGACTCCTCACAGCTCAGGTCCCCTGGGGGCACCCCCTTGAAACCCCCTAATGCCAGGAGTAGGAGCCAGCAGTCCCCAGGGCTCAGTGGAGACAGGACCCAGAGTTCCTACAGTGGTGGGCAGGAGAGAGCAGGAGAGAGCAGGGCCCAGGACCCCGGGTGTAGCTTACGCAGCACGTTGCTTCTTAGACTTGTCTGAAATTCCATCCCGGGTCATCAGCTTGTTGAAGACTATGATTCCGATGAGCATGTTCACCTGAGAAACAGTGAGGAGGAAAGGGCGATAGAGGGCATCACAAAGTGACCTCCGTGCCCAGGTGATGATGGAGATCCGCTCCCTCCCAGTACTAACAGAGAGCCCTGCTGGGACAGGCTGAAGTTGTCTGGAGGCAGAGGGAGGGTCAAGCTGACCCCTTCAGGCCCCTCCACCTTCAGCGTACCCCCAAGTCCTGGGAAAGGATACTGGAGAGGACCGGAGCAAGGAACACCTACCAGGACGATGACTGCTGCGGGACCCACGAAGGCGTAGAGCAGACCCCCCTCTAGGGAGAGCCAGCAGCTGTGACACAGAATACAGACTGTCAGAGGTGGAAGGGCCCCTAGGACACAGTCTGTCACGTAAGGCCTTAAAGATCATCAAATCTAACCCTCCCCATTTTACATATAAGTAAATTGAGGTTCTGGGAGCTGGAGCTCCTCACACCTTCCCCCCCATATCCCATTCTGGTCCCCACTCAGCCAAACCACCCCAGGCATCCAACCCTGCCTATGACCCATCACGTTCCACTCGTTACTCGCTTGTTGTCCCAACTTTACTTCTGGATGGTATTTTATCTATCTCAAACCTTTAGACACTGTTATAGAACTGTTCGGCCAGGAAGGGTCTGAGAGACCAAGTTTACCCTCCACCCCTCCCTGTACACTGGGGGAAACTGAGGTATGGAGAGGGGGAGGGGCTTTCCCCATGTCACACAGTGAGCTCAAGGCAAACTTGTAACCAGAATCCAGGTCTGGCTGACTCCTGGACCAGGGCTCACCTCCCACTCTTGGAATTCCTAGTTGGAATCCCTAGACCTTGGGGCCAAGGACCCCCTCCATGAGTACTTTCCTGATCTCCCCTAAGTTGCTCTGACCCTCCCCCCAGAGTTAGCCTGTCTTCATTTTGTCCACATTTGGGTATATACATAGATGTACACACACACACACACACACACACACACACACACACACACACACACACACACACACACACAAATCACCTAGACTATAAGGTCCTGGAGGGCAGGAAACGTTTTATTCTTTGTATCCCCAGCACTTAATGGGGTGCCCAGCACTGAGTATGTTTAATATATGATCCTCCCCTCCCCAAAGAACCCAATGCCTCACACCTGTCCCCCTCTCTAGCCCCGGGTTCAAGCACACACCCCCCCTTTCTCTGAGAGTCTCACGTACTAGCTGGCCGTGCCATAACCTTTCGTCCGGGTGAAGCCAACGGACACAGCCACCACCAGGGCAGGCAAACCTGGGGAAAGAGGGAGGTCAGGAGACAGGAGAGAGGGTGAGAGAGAGGACACGACAGTCCAGGGAGGCCAGGAGCCTTCAGGCACAGAGACAAAATGTTAGAGAACATTTAGGCCTGACTCCCAGCGGGCAGTCCAATCCACCCCCCCCCCATTTTACACATGGGAAAACTGAAGCCCCAAAGGTTATAAAAATGAGTTAGTAGAAGAGCTAGAATGTGAACTGGAATCTCTGGACTCCCAGCCTGGTGGAGTGACTCCAGTGACCCCTTCTGCTCTTCTTGGTCCTGAGCCCAAGCCCCAACACGCATGGTCAGCAGCCAGGGTCAGCTGAACAAGCCAGGCCCCGGGCTGGGATGACAGTAGCAGTCATGAGGTCCTGGCCTTTTTTTCCCCTCACAATAGCCCTCTGGGAGGCAGAGGCCTGAAAGGGTCCCCCAAGGTCACAATAAGCCAATAGTGAGATTGGAACTCGAGCCTCCTGGCTCCCAACCCAGGCACCTATCTAGGGCTTCCCCAAAGCTTATTCTGACCCAATGACCCAGCCATGGATACCTTCAGGTCAACTCAGCACCCCCACCCACCTGCCCACTCAGCTTCCATTTCTCTGAAACCCCAGGATATCAGACCTAGAGCCAGAAGAGACTCTGGGAGGTCACCCAATCCAACCTTCTTGTATCATAGCCCTGGAGACAAGGCCCAGAAAAGGATTCACCCACAATCCCATGGGTGGAAGGGGTGAAGTGAAGATAGGACCCCAGGTTCCCTGGGCCCCAGCATGGAGTCCCCTCGGCTGGCCTCTCCCAGTCCCACTCACCCCATCCCAGGCACAGGAAGCGCTTGCGGACAAGGCGCGTGCGGATGCGGCCGATGACAGACAGGTAGGACTGCCAGGCCTCGGTGAGCACCCAGCAGAAGGAGGAGAGGAAGAAAAAATGAAGAAATGCCGCAGTCATAGTGCAGACACCCTGGAACAGGAGGGAGGCACCTGTTCCTCCAGCTGGTCCCTCTCTCCACTGAGGAGAACCTCTGCCTCAGCTGGCCTGTGGCCAGACCATCGTGGGGACCAGCACCAAAAGGGACCTGGGACCTTATCAAGCCAATTCTCCTTTGTTTAACATACAGGAAAACTGAGGCTTAGAGAGGTGAAACAACTGACCTGTGGCCCCAAAGCTAGTGAGTGCATGGGGTGGGGGATGGGCATGGTTAAGATTTGGAAACCAAGTCTCTCTTAATTCCAGAATGCTTGTCACTTGGAGGGAGCATGCAACAGTAATAAGGAGCAGTCAGAATTTGAACCCAGACCCCTTTATTCAAAATGTGATACCCCTTTACGTGTGTGCTGCCCATCCTTTCTTCAAATGTGCCTCTGCTGTGTTCTCACAGAG
This sequence comes from Bettongia penicillata ogilbyi, assembly GCA_023548195.1. Lineage (NCBI taxonomy): Eukaryota > Metazoa > Chordata > Mammalia > Diprotodontia > Potoroidae > Bettongia > Bettongia penicillata. Next base: position 8,572,721 of record JAJHZJ010000128.1, read on the forward strand.
TGGGCACGGGCACCTGGCACCTGCTCCAGGCTCTTGCGGAGCGTGAAGGGGTGGGGCCCCATCCCTCCCTCTCCCCAGCAGCTCCAGAGCCTCACAGAGCGCCCCCAGCTTCCAGCGCCTACACACAGCACGACACAGGCCTGGTGACACGCACAAGCAGCCAGAAGAGGCGGGGAGGCCACCCACGCTCAGACGTAGCTCCAGGGACAGACACAGGCTCAAAGCCTCCGCTGTCACAGGGAGAGGTAGGCATGCCTGGACTCAGCAGTGTGTGTACACACACACACACACACACACACACACACACACACACACAAACATCCCCCTACATGTGTTCAGAGACACCAGCAGACAAGAAGTCTGTCCCCCGACACCTGCCTTGCTCAGAATCTGGGATTGCCCCACCAGGATGAGCACGTTGGAAGCCAGGATAGAGACGCAGAAATTCAGGAGAATGATGGAGCGCTCAGACTTGATGAATCTGGGGGTGGGCAAAAGAGGTATGGGAAGAGGCACCTGCTCCAGAGGGGCTGGGGCACAGACAGGGTCACCAACTGGCTCCAGAGAGCACTTGGACCAGTTCCCCCTCCCTCCCAGGATCACATGTCTACAGTGCTTTGTCTTTTACATAGGGCCTTCTTTACAGCAACCCTGTAGATGCCCTGGCATTATTATGCCCATTTCACAGAGGAGGAAGCTGAGGCCCCGAGAGGGGAAGGGACTTACCTATTGTCACTCAGTTGTTCCTGACAGAACTAAGATCTAGAACCCAGGGCTCTAGACTCTACATTCCAGGGTTCTTTCACCTGAACAGCCTCTATGTTGGTCCCAAGCCACCTCCCTCCCTCACCCCTGAACCCATGTGCCCACTGTGCCCCGGCCCTCACGTGCATGCACCCACCTCCAAAAGGCAGCATAGATGGCAAGAAGGGTGAGCAGGGCCATGCAGGAGACAGCGCAGCCGATCATGAGGGGCACGGAGGGGGCGCCTGAGAGCTCCAGACTCTAGGCCAGAGAGAGGGGGTGTCAGGGAGCAGCAAGGGGAGGAGGGGGCCCTTGGAAAAGAGGCAGCGCTGGGTTCTAGGTCTATCCACACACTTCCCCCAGAGATCATCTAATGAGGATGGGGTTAGATAGGATTGTCCATGCTGGTGACTCCATCTGTGAATCACAGGAATGGTACAGAGCAGGGCAGAGCCGAGAGGGGCCTCGAAACACAGGGGGTCACAGCTGGGAGGGGCCTTAGGCCACAGGGTGTCAAAATTGGGAGGGCCCTTAGACCACAGGATGTCAGAGCTGGGAGGGAACTTAGAACACAGAACGTCAGAGCTAGGAAGAATCTTAGAATATGGAATGTTAAAGGTATAAAGAAACCTACAATATAGAGTGTAAAAAATGGGTGATGGGGGGATGGGACAAGCTTAGAACACAGTAGTTAGTGGAAAAGGGTCTTAAATACCACCTAGTCTGACCTCATTTTACAGATAGGGAAACTGAGCCTTAGAATGGGGAAGGGACTTGCCTGAGGTCATGGGGGAGTCTTTAGTAGAGGCACCTCCATGGGCAGTCTGGGGAGGGGCAGTCCAGGGGTAGAGGCGGGGGAGGCAGGGGAGAGGGAGACTTGTCCATATGGACACCTCCTGGCTATGTCCATGTACATCCATACATGGACATGGAACACTGGAATGGTTTTCTCATTCACACGTGCACACACCCCCTCACCAGGTCCTTGGGCAGCTGTGCGAGAACAGCAAAGGTAGACAGCTGTTGGCATTGGCAACGAGTATGGGCAGGCTGGGTCTCCAGGGTCTGGCAGCTCTCTGTGTCCCACTCCCCGGAGCTGGCATCCCTACAGATGAGGAGGCATCCTCATCACTGGGGGAGTGGGAACCAGAGGAGGCCGAGGGACAACTACCTGTCCCTCCCACCCCTGGTCAATAGCGCCAAGTAGACAAGGGTTGGTCTGAGTGCCTTGGATCTGGAAGGTCTTGGTGAGCACAGGGAGTTGGGGTGACCCCTCCAGATGACCAGTATATTCCCTGGATGCTCAGGGAGAGGTTGGTAGGGAGAGTAGAACAGTGAGGGTGAAAAAAGCTTACTTAGGCCTAGCTGGGCACTGCCCTCAGAGATGAAGGTACTGCCTGACCCACTGCCCCTGAATGACTGTGCCACACCTCAGACTGAATCTCTGTTGACCCCAACCCAGGTCCTTCCCAAGGCCAGGCAGGCTCCACCTCTGGTCATCAGAGTACTCACGCTCTAGAGTAATCCCATGTGGCACAGTGAGGATCTGAGGTACCCTGTGGAACAGAACACACAATGATGTGATGAGGAGAGAGGCCTAGTCCCCAGGCCGTCTTCCTGCCCCCCTGCCCAACGCTGAGGAAGTGTGAGAGCAGAGAACCAGAAAGAAAGAGGATATGGGATACTGATGCCGAGAAAGGGATTGCTCACTGAGAGAGATTGATTCCAGAGATGGGGCTGCAGCAGGGAAGACAGAGACAAGGACCTCCACCCTCCCACTGCCAGTGGAGGGAGGGCAGGAGTCTCCTGGGGCCTGGGTTCCCCTGGCCTCACTCACATTGATGACGTGAGACAACTCCACAGTAATGAGCGGCTCTGTCGGCTTGGTGGGCGGCCGCACCGTGACAGTCAGGACCCTGGAGCTGACTGCTAGAGGGGGCCTGGAGACAGAGGGAGAGGACTTGAAGGCTTGGCACAGCTGGTATCCTTCATCCTCAGCTCCTCTGGTGCAGTGGGAGTCTGGGGTCCATCTGATTTGGGATCCCCGGACTCGGCCCTTACCTGGGTGCTGGCAAGATGAGACCCAGAGTCCGGTACAGCACGGCCCCAATCACAAAATAAGATGATTCATCTGTTTCTGTGGGGAGAGGGACGATTAGATAAAGCAGATCAGGGGATAATGGGAAGATGCAGGGACACATAGGTCCAGTCCAGCTGCCCCATGGCCCAGAGCAGGGCAGGCCTTACCGGAAGGTGGGAGGCTCAGCACCTCCTTGGGCAAGAAGAGCCGGTCCTCAGAGTGCCTGGCCCAGTCCTTCATGCCCCTGCGGCCTCGCATGGGAAAGGTGATATCACTGGAGACGGCAGAAACTGGCTCCCTCTGAATGCTGATCACTGAGGCGGGCACAGGGATGGGACCCCAGACATGGGAGAGAAGTGTGCATCCAGAGACACACCAACAGAGACAGAGATATGAAGAAACACAGGGAGAGGCCAGAGACACAGAGACAATGAAAAAGACCAAGTGCAGAGATGAAGAGACACAGAAACCATCATACAAGGAGAGACCCAGAGAGATGAAAGGGGGCAAGGAAGGAAATGAATTAGCAGCATCTCCCTAAACCCAGGTCTGTTTTGCTCCCACCTTTGACTTCCCTGTCCCCCTGTCAAGGTAAGACTGGTCTGACCCATACCCAGGTTGTCGGTGACGATGAGAGAACTCTGGAAAGCTTTGAGTGCATCCCCCACCAGATGGATGAAATCCTCTACCACCCGCAGCAGGTGAACAGAGCCTGGGGACACCTGGAAGGCCATAGGAAGCATAAGGAGCCTGGGGGCCCAGAGTCTTGGGTGGGGCCCCTCCCCATTCCACCACCCACAGCCTCATGGCTAGGATTAGCCGCCTCTGCTCCACAGGCTGGGGTTACTTTCATCTTTGGGGGCAGCATCTGCTCCCTCCCTTCCTCTCTCTCCCCTCCCAACTGCCCTGGCTGCTTACCTGTTGGGCATCATCCCATTTCTCCTTGTTCTCTGCATCCACCATATAGCTGACAACCTGAAAGAAGCGCTGTGAGGGAAGGGAGAGGATCTTAGGGGGTGCTGAGGGCACCATTCTGCCAGCCCACAGGGCGCCAGGCTTCTCGCTGTGTCCTGGCATTTCCCCCGCTCCCCACCCCAGGCCAAGAGCTCCCAAGGGGCAGGAGTCATGCCTTGCCAGAGATGGAGGGCACATCCTCTACCTGCCATACCCCACCAAAAGGCAGGCCGCTGTCTAGGAGGGAGTTCTCAGAGGACAGTTGAAAGGATGGGATTCTAATCCTGCCTTCTCCAGTACTCTTTGTATGACTAGCTTATCCCCTCTCCTCTACCAGGCCTGGGTTCCCCCATCAAGGAAGGTCAGACCAGATGACCTTTCCCTACTCAGTGCTAAGCACCCCGCCCTGCCACCTGGACGTCATCCGCCGAGGGCACATAGGTGGCTCTCTTGAAGGTGTCAGTGACATTCCTCAGGATGTCCACAGAAAAGAGCAGGTCCCCACTGTAGTAGGTGCGCCGGGCTAGGAGCTCCAGCAGGCTTCGGACCACCTGAGACATGCCCTCACCAGCCAGCATCCGTTGACCCTTGGCGAGGTGTTCCCGCAGCTGTGGGGCAAGAGGAATGTGTCAGGGGTGGGGGGAGGTCAGCTCTAAGGGTCACATTGGGCCAATCCAGACCCCACCAACTCAGCCACCGTCCTAAATATGCTAAGTCTGCACTCAGGGGAGAGACAGAGGCCTAGAGACAGACTCAAAGATGCATAGAGAGATGCTATTAGGAGAAATAGAAATAAGAAAGAGGCAGATGTACTGAGGAAAGAAGGGTGAGAGATGCCAGAGATAGAAGAAAATGCAGAAATAGCTAAAGAAAGAGAGACAGGGAGAAAGCGAGACAGGGAGAGAGACAAGGAGAGAGAGAGAGAGAGAGAGAGAGAGAGAGAGAGAGAGAGAGAGAGAGAGAGAGAGAGAGAGAGAGAGAGAGAGAGAAGACAGAGACACTCAGAGAGGGGCAGGTGGAGACAAGAGCAGGACATACCCAGATATCCAGAGACAGACAAACCCGCACAACTACATACGGATATATGGGATGTGACACTTGGGTATGGGGTCCTGCCCACCCACATATTCCTCTGAATTGCAGCCTGAGTTGTAGAAGAGGAAGTCCTGGGCTGCACCTACCGACAGATGCAGGTATCGGTATTCATGTGAGATGCATCGGGCAAAGCTGGGCAGGCCCCAGTAGGCAACGCCCTGGGCACTGAGCAGACAGCGGCGGCTGGCAGACCCTAGAAGAGAGAAGAATGCCCAATGTAGAGAAGAAGGAGCACTGGCCAGTGGGCAAAGAGCCTGGGTGACAGAGACTTCCTACCTGTGGCATTGGGTGGGCATTTATTGTAGATGATTTCGCCCGCTGCTGTCTTCTTCCAGGTCATCAGCATGACGTACTCATCCCTGCACATCTCGTGGAGGGCTAAGGAGGGGGCAGCTTAGCCTGAGCCCCATGCCTGGCTGACCCCTGCCCACAATATCTTCTGCCAGCTGTCTTCACCCCCAGTCCCGCCAGGTGACCCCAAAATCATAAAGCCTTCCCTAAGAGTGGGAGGACCCTCAGAAGGCATCTCATCCCTGTCCAACAGGAGATCTGGGCTCTAAGGACATCATCACTGACAAACTCCACTCCTTCCAAGGCAGCCCAATCTCCCTTCAGACAGATGATCACTGGCAGGTTTTTCCTCCTCTCCAGGTGTCATCTTGCTCCTCGTTCTGGGATCCCATGAAGCCAGTCTAACGCCATTTTCCTTGCCCATGGCATTCCTCTGGCTGAATGACCCTGGGCATTCTCCATCAATCTCCCTTCCAACCCAGCCCCTGTTCCATAGCATGTCAGGGTCCTGGCCCAAGAAGATACCTGGACATTTCTTTTCATTGCATGTCTTCACCTCCTCACCGCTGCCCTCACAGGGGTATCCCTGGACCCCCGTGCCCTGGCACATGCGGAAGCGTCGCTGCCAGCCTGTGTCGCACGTCTTGGAACACAGGCTCCAGGGGTTCCACGGACCCCACTTGCCATCAGCTGATTGGAGGATAGTACCCATGAGGCATGGGGGGAGGGAAAGGAGGCCCAGTCGTGTGCTCATTCATGGCTTCCCATCTATGACCACTGCCCTCTGTGCCTGTGACCTCTCCTGACCTCTAGCTCTTGGTCCCCCTGCAAGGGGTTGGGGAGCCTGCCTGAAGATGAAAAGATTTAGAACTGGAAATGACCCCTCTTATTTTATGGGTAAGGAAACCAAACCCAGAGAGATCAGACTCATTCAAGGTCACACTAGAAGGAAGCAGCAGATTTGAACCTACGTTCCCAGACACCCAAACCCAGGGCATTTTCTATCCCACTGACTTTCATTGTAATGGTGAGCATGGGTCATGGTCCCCCCCAACACACCATATTGCCCATCCCTTCCCCTGGGCACAGCTGGCCCTCACCTGGGCATTCCGGATTGCTGCACTCTCGGGCATCAGCATGGGCACCCCGGCACTCGCCCCAACCATGGGCCGTCACACTACACCGGCGGCTGCGCTGCTGGGTCCCATTGGCACAGGACACGGAGCAGCGGCTCCAGGGGCCCCACTCCAGCCACTGGCCTTCCACTGCCCCAGGGAGACAGAAACAGGGGATGCCAGATGGTGAGCTAAGGAGAAGGAGCAGGGGGCAGCTGCAAAGGGCACAGGGTTAAGAGGGGAAAGGCACCTTAGGAACTGCCTAGTCTCTCTCCCTCACTGTACAGACAAGGAAATGGAGGCTCATCGTGTGGACTCAAAGGTGGTGATGCGACAGATATCCCATTCATGTCCTCCACTTCCAAATACACATTTGGGGCATTTCCATTACACCACACTAGCTGGGTTCACGCATAGGGGGCACCTGCTCGCCTTGAATATGGTGTCCTGGCCCATTCCAGCCCCCCAGGAGCAAGCCAGGGAATGCTGGTCACAAATAAGAGAGGGAAAACCTAGTAGGCAGTGCCTTGTCCTTGTTCTCAAGCCCCTACAGGTATAAGTCATGTCTGGGGAAGAGTCCAAGCCTGGGAGGATTCTACTAGAAGACAAAAGTTGCTGTCGGAGAGGCCAGGACGAGGCTCCAGGGGAAGGGTATCTATAACTCACCTGAGTACTCCAAGCCTCTTAACAGAGCAAACTCCTTGACCCAAAGTCAAGGTTCTGAGTATCCCCCAGGCCCCAGAACCCTCTGCAACAGGTACACTTCTTCCTTATAAACTCACTTTGTGGGGTACCAGGAAGAGGAAAAAGCAGGGTCCCCTCTCCAGGCTGCCACCCCTGGGGATGTGGGGCTCTTTGTAAGAGATCTAACTGAGCTGGTTAAGTCTCCCCCTAGGGCCTTCCCCACCACATTCATACATTTGTAATTAGGCCTTCACAGCCAGGGCTTATAAGTGGAAGGGATCACAAGAGTCTTCTTGTACAACTCCCTTGTATTACAAAGCAGAACCTGAGGTCCAGAGAGGTCAAGTCATCAGATTACATACTTTCCCAAGGCTACCAGGCTGTTGTCCAATGCCAGGCCTCCCTGTGGCCAAGGTCAAGTTCTGGGGCACTTGGGACTCCAAGAATAAGGGATTGCAGAGTTTTCTGCCATCAGACTATCACAAACCCATCCCCATAAATCCAACTGCCCTCAGACGTGGAGTCACATGGTCTTTCCCCTCAGTTTCCCTTGGAGACTCATGGTAAAGCAGACACTGGAAAGACCCCCTACTCAAGCCTCAGGGACGCCCCCTCCAACCCCAGAAGCCAGGACACAGTTTAAAATCCAAGATAGGTCTCCCCATGTGGCTCCTTTCCACTTCTATGTCCCTCCACAGCCCCAGCAAACCCCAATCCCAGCCCGGTCCACATCTCGGGTTCCTTCCTGCCCAAGAAACTCAGTAAATAACTCTAGCGCCCTGGCAAAGAGAAGATGAGGGGTCAACAGGATTGGGGGTGGGGTGAAAGTGGGGAAGGGGAGAAGGGAGCAAAAGTGGTGAGGGGTGGGCGCTACTGACCCGGACAGGCAGCCAGGTTGCAGAGTTTAGTCTGCAGCTCGGGACCTTCGCAGGTCTTCCCACCGTGCTGGGGGGGCACACAGGTCCGCGTCCGGCTCCGGGACCCCCTCCCGCAGGTGCGGGAACACAGGCTCCAGGGCCCCCACTCCTCCCACAGGCCAGGAACTGTAAGGAAGCACGCCACCCAAGTCACCTCTCCCCACCCTCCCCCACCACCTCCAGGCTTCACACATCCCAGGGAAGGCCAGGACCCCTGCCCCCAGTCAGGATCCCAGGACTACCTCCTCTCAGCAAGCACAAGTTCCCCCTACAATGACAGAGGACAAAAGCACTATAGGAGCGTCTGGTCCAACTCCCTCCTTTTACAGGAGAAATAGAGGTCCAGAGAGGGTGAAGGGATCAGCTAACAGTCACAAGACACAGAGCAGAATCAAGCCTTGAGCCCAAGGTTCCTAACTTCAGAACCGGGGCTCTTTCCACTACACCACAAAAGCCTTGAGTCCTTGTCCAGATTCTGACATTGGAGGAGAGCTGGAGACCAATGCCATCACCCAGTGCCCTTTGGGTAGGGTTGACAGCAACACCATCTCCCCTTCCCCAGATATCTACAAGACAGCCCCCTCCACTATCAGACAGGAGAAAGCACATGGATGGATGCAAACCAGAGGAAGAGAGGGGTGGGCCTGAGCATCACTGATGTACAGCTTAGAGCGCATCTACACTACTCTGCTCATTTTACAGATGAAGAAACCGAGGCCCAGAGAGGGGAAGTTACTTGCCCAAGGTCACACAGGCATTAAGCAGCATGGTTGGGATTTGAATTTAGGTCAAATGGAAAAGACCTGCCTCCCTCATGGTCATCACCCCCTGCACCATGGTGCCTGCTGCTGAGGACCCAAGATAACAGGATGAGAAGCTATCTCTCCAAGAGGAGAGATGGGACCGATCACTTCTATGTGGGTTGGGGGATTCAGAGTTGGGGAGCTGGCAGAGGAGCTACATGTGAGGGGGTGTAGCAGAGGTATAGGGAGGATGAGGGCCAAGCAGCCTCCCTCAACCCACCAGAGACAGACAAGAGGACAAGGACACGCAGACACACAGGGGCACACCTAGCGGCCCCATGGCCATAAGCAGGACTACCCTGTCCCCAGCCCTTTTCGGGGGCCAGTGCCCCCTCCTAGTTCTAGGCAGCCCACAGCTGACCAGCTGAAAGGGCACTTTTCTCTTTCCCCCTCAAACCCTCAAGACAAGAAAACAATGTGTCTCCCTGCACAGAGAGCCAGAAACTGACCTTCCAGGTCTCTAGTAACCTGCTAAGTAATGGAGCTGATGTATAGTAATTCCTTCCCGAAGGGAGGGGAAATTGACCCTAGAGTAGTGAGGATATCCCTGCTGCCGTGGGCCCTCCCCAGACTATTGTCAGATTCAGGGCTAGAGGAGATAACCCTTTCCTTTTACAGAAAAGAAATGGAGGCCCAGAGAAGATCTCTTGCCCAAAATTGCCACAACACACAGGTGAAAATTAACAGGCAGTGGGATCCAAAACCAGGTCCTGATTCCTAACCTGGTTCCCTTTCCACACTATCAAGATTCCTCTGGACCTGGAAAGAGATGAGAGTGCCTTTCCCCATCCTATCCAGGATATCCCCTCATATGAGCAGCAGGGGGTCTCCACTTAGGGACCCTGACCCCTTCCCAGAGAATATCTACTCTGGACTAAAGACCCTGGCAGCTGAGTGGGGACCCTGACCCCTTCCCAGAGAATATCTACTCTGGACTAAAGACCCTGGCAGCTGGGTGGGGGGCAGTGCCCCTCCCTTGGTGACCCAGGGTTCCGGTGTGTTTAGGAGATGGGCGGCCCCAAGGGCCGTACCTGGACAGGTGTCCGTGTTGTTGCAGGTCCGAGTCTCCCGCAGTGGCCCACTACACAACGTCCCATACGGGGAGGAGACACAGGAGCGAGTCCGAACCTGAAGGCCCTGCCCACACGTCAGAGAGCACACACTCCACTGAGACCACTCCTCAGCTGCAGGGTCTCCTAGGAGAAAGGGACATGGAGTGTCGGGGTGCAGTGGGACAAGAGATGCCACCCAGGGCTATTCTGTGCTAAGACTATCAGGACATCAAGCTGTTCTGAACAGTGACTAGAGGGTCACCAGGCTGTTCAATTCTGTGACTGTAGGGTTACTAGGCTGCTTTGAGAAGAGTCTAGGGTCACCAGGCAGCACTGAGTAGAGTCTAGGGTCACTAGGCAGCACTGAGCAGAGTCTAAGGTCACCAAGTAGTACTGAGTAGAGACTCTAGGATCACCAGGCAGTACTGAGCAGACTTTATGGCCACCAGGCAGTCCTGGGCAGAATCTAGGGTCACCAGGCAGTCATGAGCAGAGTCTAGGGTCACCAAGCAGTACTGAGCAGAGAAGCTAGGGTCATCAGGCAGTACTGAGCAGAGACTCTAGGGTCACCAGGCAGTCGTGAGCAGAGTCTAGGGTCACCAGGCAGTCATGAGCACAGTTTAGGGTCACCAGACAGTACTGAGCAGAGACACTAGGATCACCAGGCAGTACTGAGCAGAGACTCTAGGGTCACCAGGCAGTTCTGAGCAGAGTCTAGGGTCACTAGGCAGTGCTGAGCAGACTTTATGCCACCAGGCAGTCCTAGGCAGAATCTAGGGTCACTAGACTGTTCAAATAGCACCAAAACCATGGAGGGAATGATCTGGGAGATGATCTAGGCTTGGCTTCAGGGACCCCGAGCTGATCCCTCTGTTCTCAGAGGGTCATTTGTAATGTCTGGCAATGGCATGGCTCCAGGCACGAGGAATTCCCTAACTGCAGGCCTCAGGCTCCCCTCTCCCTTCCTGTGGGCAGACCCTCCTTCCCACCAGCAGCACAGCTACCATCCTAGAGTCCAAACACACTCTGACTATCCCCTTGCTGGTCTGCAGCCATAGCAGACTCAGCATGGAGGAAGGACCCCTCCCCAGTGAAAGTCCCCATTCCCAGAATGTCCCCAAAATCCTATTGCTCCAATCCCTTGATCTCCCCAAAGGGCTGGGGAGAAGGAAAGCCCTAGCACAGGCTGCAGACACACAGAAACAAGCACAACCCCCCAACATGCTAAGCACATGCCCTGATGCACTAAGCACATGGGCAGACACATCACAGGCCTGCAGACTCAGACAGACTCGGTTACCTGTCTGCGCCATGTACACTCCGGGCTCGTCGGCTGACCTGGGCCACTGGGTTTTCACCTTCGGCTCTTCTTCCGGTTCCTCACCTGCAACATGGAGATGCCCTCAGCTGGGGCAGGAGGTGAGGCTGGGGGAGAAAAGAGAATCCCCTCTCCTCCATCCCCCATCCTCTCAAATATGGAGTCATTCATAGGGTCTCCAGAGAACATGCAAAACCCATAGTAAGACAGTGCGGAAAAAGAAAGTTGAAGGAGATCTAAAGCCAAAGAATGGCAATGTTAAAGAGTACCTTAGAACACAAAATTTCAGAGATGGGAGGGCCCTTAGAACACAGAATGTCAGAGTTGGGAGAAGTCTGAGAATATAGGATGACAGAGCTGGGAGGGGTCTTGGAACGCAGAATATTAGAGATGAAAGGAAACCTAGAAATCATCTAATTCACTTCCTTGCTTTTACAGATGAGGAAACTGAAAAGGGAGTTCTCTCTAGTGCCACACTGAAAGACAGTGAAAGGCAGCGCTAGAACTTGAATCCAGAACTACTGGCTCCTAGTCTAGGAGTCCTTTCCTTGCAAGGCTCTGTCTCTATCATATGGCACCCTCTCCTGGAACAGTTCATTGATCTTAACTGACCTCTCAGCTCGGCCGCAGAAGCCTTGATGAGCCCAGCCGCTCTCCCCCATATACAATGGTCCATCCTGAAAGTGGCCTCAATCACCTAGGCCCAGTCCCCTGCACCTTCCTCAGAGATTTCAGGTTGGTAGAAAAAGACTATTTTCTGGGCACTCTTATTGTTGCAGAGAATGTCCATGTGTGGTGCCGGCTATGTGCCAAGGGGATAGGTGGCCACTGTTTGATATGTATATATAGATATACACATATATGCATTGAGGGAGAGGGGGAACTTTCCCAAAACCCCCAACCAAAATGGTATAGCTGAAAAGTATAGCGTTGGAAATGAAAATGTTGGTTCTCCTACTCTTCTATGTTGTCTTGGGCAAGTCACAAACTCCCTGAATCAGTTTCCTCATCTGAAAAATGGGGTGATCTGGTCTTGGTTTTGGCTAATGGCTTTTCCAGCTCTCTGACCCTCTGATCTCATATCAGACACTGACTGTGTGGTCCTGAGCACGACTCTTGTCCTCTCTGAGAGTCACAGGTTTGGTGGAAGGACACAGCTTAGAAACCTAAAGAATTCTATGGAAATGGTGGGTATTAAGAGGGCTGGATTTAGAATCAGAGGCCCAGGGTTCGAATCCTAGCTCTCCCACTTACTCTCTGAGGGATCCTGGGCAAGTATCTCTAAGCCTCAGTTTCTCTAATCTGTAAAATGAAGCGATTGATCTAGAGGACCAGTCTGAAGTTTGTGACCCCAACAAGCAGAGTCCATGTTTTGATGTATCTGAGGGCAAAAGCAGCCAATGTTAAAATTTTCAGGGTATTTACACCTCAAAAGTGGATTGTCTAGCTCTAAGAAAGTGATAGAGAAAATATTAATAACAAAGATTGAAAAGCGTGTTGAGCATACTTTTCCCCCCAAGAGAGGTAGCTGTTAAATCTTCACCAGCATACCACTGGCGGTAGGAATAAGAATACTATATCTAACACATACACCCCACACACACACACACACCCTTTGTGCCTTTGTGCCTAGCACATTTCTAATTTTTTCCTCTGGAGGCAATCAGGTGATTAAATGACTTGCCCAAGGTCACATGGCTAGTGTCTGAGGTAAGATTTGAACTCAAGTCTATCCTGACTGCAGGCCCAATGCTCCACCTAGCTGCCCTGTATCTATTTTTCAAAGCAAGTGCTACCTCCTACAGGAAGCCTTCCCAGATTTCTCATCACATTCTCCATCCCTATTTTTCTAGAATTACTCAGATGCAGAACCTCAGAATTAAGCAGAGCATCTCAGAATCCCAGTATCCCAGATCTGAAAGAGTCCTCAAAGGATGTAGAGTGCAAGTCATACATGAATTGGGCAGTTGGGTGGTGCAGTAGATAGAGCCTCAGTTCTAAAGTCAAGGAAGACTCATCTGCATGAGTTCAAACTCAGCCTCATTCACTTACTAGCTGTGTGACCCTGGACAGGTCACTTCACCCTGCTTGCCTCAGTTTCCTTATCTATAAAATGAGCTGGAGAAGGAAATAGCAAACCACTCTGCTTTCTCTGCCAAGAAAACTCCAAAGGGAGTCATGAAAAGTCAGACATGACTGAAAAAAAGCTGAACACACACACACACACACACACACACCTGAATTAAGTACTCTATATACAAGGCAATATGCAAAAGCAATCCCTGACCTCCCAGGGTTGGAGGAAGTCACACGAACACAGTAGTAGTAAACAGATACAAAACAAAAAACACTGAACCTGTGATTGGATTCCCAGGTAAGGAAAATGCCCTCACTGATAAAGGCACATCCACATTTTCTTTGTAGCTATGTATATAGAATAGCAGTTGTCAAACTTTTTGGTCTCAGAACCCCCTAAATACTCTTAAAAATGGGACCCCAGAGAGTTTTTGTTTTCATGAGTTATTATCTGTCAATATTCACTGTATTTAAAATTCAAACCAGTAAATTTTTAAAATACATGTAATATTTTGTAAAATGTACATAAATTACATGCATGTAAAGGTACATGTATTGCATATATGTCAAATACATGTGATATGTATAATTTAACCTACTATACATAAACATAAATAACACATTTTATGAAAAATATCTTTTCCAAAACAAAATTAGTGAGAAAAGTGGTATCATTTTACATGCTTTTACAAATCTCTTTAATGTCTTAGCTTTAGAAAAGACTGCTGCATTGTCTGTCTTATCCCCTTCTGCATTCTGAATGTTGAGATACATTGTTTTGGCTTTGAAATACATGAAGAAAATCCATATCATTATGTCTCATAATATCATTATGAAAATATATAATTATAACTATAATTATATAATTAATATATTGATAGAATTATTATATTATTATAATATTCTAGTGTATAATAATAAATAAATAATGGAGTATTAAGTTTCTACCTCATGGACCCCTGTCAAGGGTCTTGGGAATTTCCCAGGGGTCCATGGGACTACACTGTCTTAGAAGGTTTCCTAGAGCACTCCCTGATTTACCTAGGGTCACACAGCCAATATGTGTAAAAGGCTGGATTTTAATCTCCCTTCCTGGCTTTGAGGCCTGATGGTCTATCATCCCCTATACTATACTGGACTATACTGCCTCTCTGTTTATGGTTTGCAAACCATATATGCCAAGTAAATAAAAAATAATCTGAGGGCCAGGATCAGGAAGGCTTCTCCTAGAAGGTGGTACCTGAGGGACCTGGAAATCTCAGGAATTCTAGGAGAGAAGAGGGAAAGAGGGAGTTGGTACCAAACAACCAAGTGAAGAATAAATATTTATTTGTAGGAGCTTAATAAATGCTGATTGATTCAACAACTGGGGCACCTACTCTCTGCTGGGAACTGTGCTCGGCACTGACATACAAATACAATAAAAGGAAACATTCTTATGCCAAAGGAATTTACATTCTTTTAAGGAGAAAGCATTGCCCTATATAAACAGATACAAAATAGATACCAAATAACCATCAGGCAATTTGGAGGACTGTCCCACATGAGGCACAGCAAGACTAGTTTGTCTGGACTGTGTGGAAACCCAAGGCTGGAAAATTAGGCTGGAGCCAGGTTGTGAAAGGCTTTAAATATCAACCACGAGAGTTTACGCTGGGTCCTAGAGGTAACATGGAGTCATTGGGTTTATTTGAGAAAGGAGATCTGTGTAGGGGAGTGCTGGAGCCAGCTCTGACCTGCTTAGGAGGACCATTATTAAATTTCAGGGTGAAATGGAAGGTAGGTGATGCAGGTGATAGAGCACCAGTCCTGGAGTCAGGAGGACCTAAGTTCAAATGCAACCTCAGACACTTGACACTTAGCTGTGTGACCTTGGGCAAGTCACTTAACTGCTTCCAAAAAAAATTTCAGTTTATTTATTTTTACCTCAGGAACTGGCAAACTCTACAAATCAGGGCTCGATTCATTGTTTTGTTGATTGTCTAGACATTTTTTTTCTTTTCATATATTTAATTACTATTTTTAGTTTTCAACATTCACTTCCATAAGATTTTGAGTTTTAAGTTTTCTCCCTCTCCCTCTCCCCTTCCCTGAACGTCTAGGCTTAAGAGAGTGATGGAAAAAAGGTTAATGCAGACTAAACTTGAAAGTATGTCATGCTACACATGTATAACCAATAGTAAATTGCAGGGGGGCGGCGGCGGCTGTGTGGGGAAGGAGGATGGAAGAATTTGGAACTCAAGGTTTTAAAAAATAGTTAAAAATTGTCTTTATATACAACTGTGAAAAAATAAAATACTAAATGAAAGCTAAACAAATAAAAATTACTTTTTTTGATTTATTTATTTTATTGCTTATTTTATTTATTCATTCATTTATTTTTTTTAAAGTGTGTCATGCATACATTTCCCCCCTCTGCCTCCAAGAGCTGGTTGTAAAACATTTATCAGCACAACCTGTATCTGACGGAATTTTATCATTTCTCTTAGCACAGAAACATTCTACCACGTTCATATTCCATAATTTGTTAAGCTATTTTCCAATAGGACACTCTCTTAGTTTCCCTTTCTGGGCTACCACAGAAAGAGTTTTATAAATATTTTTGTATATTTAGATCCTTTTGCTCTTTCTTTGATTACTTTCACGTGACACAGGAAAATCATTTTGGCAACTATACAACTGCAAAGCCCAGGAGAAAATGGTGACATGGATCAACGGGAACGGTTGTGTGAATGGAAAGAAAGGGAGAGATAAAAGAGATGCGTGAAAGGATCAAATATGCCAACAGACTGGCTTCATGGGGTGAGTGACAGTGAGTAGCTGTAGCCAGAAAACTCAACCCACTGTCTTGTGCACCCTTCTACACAGCAGATATGGCAGAGGAATGTAGCCAAGTGTCTCTGAGCCATGAGAAATGGGGAACAGTCAATTTCAGAAGAAACTGGAAAGACTTCTATGAACTGATGCAAAGTGAAGTAAGCAGAGTTGTGAGAGCTCTTCTGGTAATAGTAACAGTATTGTAAAGAAAAACAACTTTAAAAGATGTTAGAATTTGATCAAAGCAACAATGAAACCAGACTCCAAAAGACCAAATATGATGCACGCCACTCACCTCCTGATAAACTTAACGTACAGAAAGTGACATACTTTTTCAAACACTGGTGGATTTGTTTTTCCATAATGTGTAAATAAGCATTGTTTTTTTAAGATGTTCAATGTCGGGAGGGGGGCAGGGGAAGTGAGAGGGACAGGCTAATAAAAAATAATTTTTATTTTAAAAATAAAGAGAGTGTGAGTATTTGAAGATAACACCAACGTGGGTAACTGAAAGGACACTGGTGTTCCAGGCAAGGAGGACACCTTCAAGAGGCATGGAAATGGGAGGTGTAATCTTATATAAAGAGAACAGCAAATAGGTCAGTTAGACTTGAATATGGGATGAGAGAGGGAGAGTCCAGAAAGATAGGATAGAGACAGATTATAAAGGTTTGCAATGCTAAAGAGAGGCACGAGTTTTGTTAACATAGAAGTAATAGGGAACCACTGAAACTTCTTGATAAGGGGATATGGTCAGATTCATGCTTTAGGAACATCCATTTGTCAGCTGTGCAGAGGATGGATTGGAATACAAGTCCTTCAACTGGGATCTGTTAATTTGTTTCTGTTTAAAATTGTGTTAACTATTTCCATATAACTGATTTCCTTTGCAGTTCTACGTGTTGTGTTTTTTTGCATTTAAAAACATGATTCTGGGAAGAGATCCCACAGACTTTTCAAGGGGACCCAGTACATTAAAAAGGTTAAGAGCACTCGGAGTGGAGAAAGAAAAGATTGAAAATACTTGCTTATTCTTCTTTGACAGCCTCCAACGATGGGAAAGTCATTACTCCCTGAAGCAGCACTGTTCCACTCCTGGCCAGTTCTAGCAATTATGAAGTTTTTTCTTATACTAAGCTGAAATCTAAACTTTGTTCCCTTTTATCCTCTGGGTGGGGAATAGGCAGAGCAAGACCTCTCTCTTTCACACACCATAGCCCTTTGAATATATGAAGGTTTTCCCGTCCTGCTTCCTCCAATCCCCCCAAAAGTCTTTCTTTTCTCCAGCCTTTTGAACTCAAGGATTGAGTCCTGTGGCACCTCATCAGGGACTCCTCCCCTCCAGATTGGCACTATCGCCACCAACCATCATATATGATTTCCATAAAGTTCCAGATGCTCAAGACACCCTCGCGAGCCATCCTAGCCTATCAGTTCCTTACTAACTCGTTTCCCATGACCTCCTCCTCCACTCCACCACAGCAACCTAAGGAGATGGTCATCCCTGTGTTCCTGCCATCATTATTCCCATCCGTGTTCATGAGCTCTGGCATTTCGCTGTCTGATCCCAATCTGTGGTCCTTCCACATCTCCTCTGCCAGGCAGCCTCTAATCCTGCTCCTCACCGTCCCCTCAGCCTCTCTGTTCTCTCCCAGGCCATCCCTGCACTGTGTTCCTTTCGCGTGTTGACCCCTTGGTGAGCCAGTTCAACTCTATCTACACCGTCCTACTGAGTCTGGTCCCTTCACCCTTCCAAACATCAGCCTTGACTCACTCTCACCATCCACTCCCTTTGTCCCTGCATCCACACTGCTGAATGGAGGAGGAGAAAGAAAATCATGAAATCAAGCTGATTGGGTCCACTACAAATTTCTGTTACATAACCTCAACTGGGCCCTCAGGCGATCTTTCTACACCTCCCTAATTAACTCGCTCTCCCACTCTCCGCAGTGGCTCTTCCAAACCTTTTCATCCCTCCCCAAACCTCCCATGGCTCCTCCTCCCCCTACCCTCTCAGCTAAGAATCTTGCCTCATATTTGACGGGAAAAAAAAAATTGAGGCCATTTGCCGAGAGCTCTGTCTTCTCCCCCCTGCCATTCTGCTATCACTCAGATGCTTTCTGCCACCGTTTCCTCCTTCATCTCTGCCTCACATGAAGAGGTGGCCCTTCTCCTTACCAAAGCAAATCCCTCTCCGTGTGATCCCACTCCAGCCCCTCTTCTCCAGCTGCCTGTGCCCCCTGTCATCCCGGCTCTCTCATCAATGTTCCCTGGCTCCTTCCATCCAGCCTGACGCATACCCACCTCTCTCTCATCCTAAAAAGCCCTCACTTGCTCTGTCCGTCCCTGTTAGCAACTGAATTACAGACTGTCTTTACCACAGTCCTTTTGAGGCTAACCTCCTCCAGAAAACTGTCTGCATTAAGTGCCTCTACTTCCCCTTCACCACCTTGCTCTTAACTCTTTGTGGTCTGGCTTCTGACCTCACCATTCCCCTGAAACTGCTCTCTGCAAAGTGACCAACGCTCCCTTAACTGCCCAATTGGATGGTCTTGTCTCAATCGTCCTCTTTCTTTCTCCACCCTTCTGCGGTCTCTGAAACTGTTCATCACCTTTTCTCCTTGAGACCCCCCTTCTCTTGTTCTCCTCCTGCCTGTCTGACTGCTCCTTCCTCGTTTCCTTTGCTGGATACTCTTCCAGGTCATTATGGCTAACGATGGATGTCCCTCACGGACCCATCCTGGGCCCTCTTCTCTTCTCTTCTCCATCTCTATGATTTCACTTGGTGATCTCACCAGCTCCCATGGGTTCAATTATCTTTATGTAGATGACTCTGGGCGTACAGATCCAGCCCTAACCTTTCTTCCAACCTCCATTCTCACATCTCCAGTTGTTTGTTGGACATCTGCATCTTAAGCTTAACATGTCCAAAAGTGAATGCATTCCCTTGCCCCCAAAGCCCTCCCCTCTTGCTAACTTTCCTATTACTGTATAGGGACTGTCATCCTTCCAGTCACCCAGGCTCCACTGAGGCGTCATCCTTGACTCCTGTCTCTCTCACCTCCTCCCCCATATCCAGTCAATTGTCAAGGTCTGTCATTTCTACCTTCGTAACATCTCTCATCTACACCCCCTTCTCTCTTCTGACACTGCTGCTACCCCAGAGCAGGCCCTCATCCCCCTCAGACCTGGACTATCTCACTAGCCTGCCAGAGGCTCTCTTTGCCTTGGTCCTCACTCCAATCCAACCATTCAGCTTTTGAATTGATCTTAAAAAGAACAGATCTGACCACATCGTCCCCATAGTCAATAAACTCCAGTGACTTCCTCTCACCTCCAGGATCAAATAGCAAATCTCCTGTTTGGCTTTCTTCTTACACCATATTGCTCTCAATGCCCTGGCTGGGGTGGAGGGGTGCAGTTACAGGGGCTTCCCTGCTTTTTCTTGCATACAATATCCTATCTCTCAACTCTGAGTGTTTTCATGGGTTCTCCCCCATGCCGGGAATGATATTCCTCCTCATCTCTACCTCTGGGCTTCCTTTAAGCCTCAGCTAAAGTCCCACCTGTCCCAAAACCTCTTAATTCCAGTGCTCTGAGATTATTTCCAGTTTATCCTGTCTGTGTGTAGTTTGTACATAGTTCTTTCCATATTGTCTCTCCCATTAGACTGTAAGGTTCTTAAGGGCAAGGCCTGTCATTTTCTGTTCTTTGTATCTTCAGCAATTAGCATGGTGCCTGACACAGAGGACGCATTTAATAAATGTTAGTTGACTGCCAACAACTTTGTAAGCTAGGCAGGGCAGGAGTTACCCTCATTTTACAGATGAAAAAAACAATGATGGGGACCTGGTTCTTTTGATTCCCAGAGTTTCAGAGCCCAAGGACCTCATACTAAGATTCTAATAGCTTCTTCAAAGCTATTGACTCCTACTCTTTGGGCACGATTATGCAGGCAGCTGAGAAGCCACCTGACAGTACCATCATCCACATGATGGGAGACTTTGTCAAATGCTTAATGCAGTCAAGATATATGTGCATTTCCCCAAAGGGCCAACCCATTATCCTCATCTCCCCAAATAAATCAGGTTGTCTTCTCATGATTTGTCCTTAGTGAATAAACATTAGTTTGTAAGGATCACTATGTCCTCTTCTCAATGTCCATAACTACCTGTTTGAGGATTGGAACTCTTATTTTTTCCAAGGATCAAGTTTGGCTCTATTTTCTGGAATGCCACCTTTCCTCCCTTTATTGAGGAGGAGGAGAACATTTACCCATCTCCAGTCTTCTATCACCCTTCCGTTCTCCACAGCTTCCCTGAGCTTACAGATAGTGGGTGTGAGATCACATCAGCGAATTCCTTCAGCACGTTGGGACATAATTTGTCTGGGTCTGGAGGCGCGAACTCATTTAGAAGAGTTAAATGCTCCCTTCCCATCTTAGGCTGCAATTCCCTCTGAATGATGTTTGTTCTCCCCTTTTCCGTCTGAAAGTTGTTCTCCTTGTTGGGAAAACAGAAACAAAACGTGAGTAAATAGTTCTGCTTTCTCTCATTAGTGGGCTCACATTACTCCACCCATGGGGTAACGGGAGTGCTGGACCTGGATTCAGGAAGACCTGAGTTCAAATGCAGCCTCAGACACTCACTAGGCAGTGTGCCCCTGGGCAAGTCACTTAACCCTGTCTGACTTAGTTTCTTCATTTGTACAATGAGCTGGAAAAGGAGATGGCAAATTATTCCAGCATCTCTGCCAAGAAAATCCCATAAAGGGTCATGAAGAGTTGGACATGACTAAACAACCCTACCCACCCCAAAACAATAGGCCAAGCTCTTCTCTGACCCGTGTCTGGTGGAAAAGGCCAAGGATCTCAGGTTAAGCTCATTCAATCATTCTATATACTGTAAAATTCCTACTATGTGCAAGATATCATGTTAAGACAGAGGTGCAGATAGTCATTGTGTATCTTGATATACTTATTAAGTGCCTACTATGGGCCAGGCACTGCTCTAAGAGCTGAGGGTATAAAGAAAAGCAAAGACAGCTCCTGTCCTCCAGAAGCTTAAATTTAAACAGAGGTGTACTTACAGCTGTCCAACAGCTTCTATTTGGAAGCTGGGGGTGGGGAAGAGACAATGCAAGTAGGGCAACAGTGGGAGGTACCCAAAGTCACTGGGGCTGTGCTGGTGGCTGTCACAATGAGGGGCAAGGTTCATGCCATCAGCCCATTGTTTGCCCAGCCCCTGGCAATGGTAAAGCAAAGCAAAAACTAGTTACAGGAGGAGAGGCCCTTGTCTGCTGGCAACCAGACTATCCCTTATCCTCTCCCTTTGAAGGCTGAAATCAATAGGATAGACACATTTGGGAGGAGATGAGAAAGACACAGTTTGACTTGACAATATCTCCCCCCAAAATCAGCTTAATCCTGTGTACATCCTGGGGACAAGCCTCCGTCCCTCTAACAGTCTAGTGTCTCTTCTAGGGTGTCCAGACCTCCCACAGATAGCCTCAGGGCCCTGCAACCCTGAGAGACAATCCCAGGGAAAGTCATGGGGCCCTACATTCTTCCTCTAGGGGCAACCCTATCCCTGCCAAGGCTATCTCTAAGAGGTGAATCTGATTTCCTGAACCTTCTGTGGGATGCCTGAGCCCTAATACCCTTTAAGGATGATCCACTAAGGATGGCTATGGGAGGACCTTGCTAGGAAATTCTAAAGTTTCTTAGCTCAGAAATCTATCACTACCATGCCCCAGGATCTCTGATCAGTCCTGGCTCTGGGTTCTATTCCTTCACCAAGGGAAATGGGCCACCCAAGGAACTCCCACTGGGCAGTCACCCCCTGCCCGGAACACTGGTTTTCACACATGCTCCTGGTCATTCAGCCTATTGATCCTCTGCGTATATGAAGTTAGGATACAGCACTATGATGACTCATTCTCTCTGGGCTTACAGAACCTGGCTGGACCAGCCTGCCCCAGGCCAAACTCTCTGAGCCATATGCCAACAAAACACCTCTCACCCTCTTGTCTCTAATGCTGAACCCCAAGCTGCATCTTCCCTTTCCAGACCCCTTTCTTCTTCCTCCTCCTTCTTTTCCTCCTCCCAGTCTAACAGAGTGCCTGCGTAGGAAGGACTTTTATTTACAAGAGAAGAATAAAGCTATAATTTACAGCTATAAGAGGGGACAAGCCCACTCAGAGTGTGATGAAATAATCTGCCCAGTACAATGGCAGGAGAGCTTCCCCTCTTACCAAACCTGCCTAGATACCCATTTCCCAGGCCCTCCTGTGAGGTCTTGCCACGTGGCAAACTCAAGGTGAGTCAACAGCATGAGGCAGCAGTCAGAGATGTAAGTGTAACCTTGAGCTATTCACACAGGCAGAGTGTCTACATCAAGGAAGGTGAGGCTCCCATTGTCAAGTAGAGTCAACTAGCCTTTATTAATGCCTGCTAAGTGATGGGGATACAAAGGAAGGCAAAAAAAAAAAAAAAAGAAAGAAACCCAGTCCCCACTCTTAAGGAACTCACAGCATAATGGTGAACACAACATGCAAACAACTATGTTGCTGTTTAGCTGTTTTTCCATTGTTTTTGACTGTTTGTGACCCCATCTGGAATTTCCTTAGCAAAGACACTAGAGTGGTTTGCCATTTCCCTCTCCAGCTCATTTTACAGACAAAGAAACTGAGGCAAACCAGGTGAAGTGACTTGTCCAGGGTCATACAGCTAGGATCAGAGGCTGTATTTGAATTCATAAAAATAAGTCTTCCCAGCTCTAAGCCCTATACTTTGTCCACCGTGCCACCTAGCTGCCCAACAATTATGTACAAATATGATATAAGCAGGATAAACTGGAGATTGTAAAGGCAGTAAGATTAAGGAGGCCTGGGAAAGACTTCTTACAGAAGGTGGGATTTTAGTTGGAACTTGGAGAAAGTTAAGGAAGCTAGGAGACAAGAGATGAAAACTTCAGGCACCGAGGAGAGAGTCAGTGTCTGGAGTTGGGGAGATTGGAGTGTAGGGTTCGAGGAACAGCAAGGAGGCTCATGTCCCTGGACCATTGAGTACAAAAGTGGGAGTAAGGTAGAAAAAGACTGGAAAGGCAGGAAGAGGGGCAGGTTATTATGAAGGGCTTTAAATGTCAAACAGAGGATCTGATATTTAAGCCTGGAGGTCATAGGAAGCCACTGGAATTGACTGAACAATAATAATTTATGATAGTTAATAAGTAATAAATAATAAATGATGGCTGATTGATTGAACAGGAGAGTGATGGGGTCAGCCCTGTGCTTTAGAAAGATCATTCTGACAGTTGAGTAGAGATGGATGGGAGTGGGGACAACCTGAGGCAAGGAGACCCATCAAAAGACCAATCTTGCTGTCCTCTGCCTTCATCGGGCCATACATCTGGAGTTCAGTTCAAGGAGCCACATTTTGGAAGGAAATTGACAAACTAGAGTATGAAAACAGGAAGGTGAACAGGAAAGAATCCATCAGTCAACACGCATTTATTAAGCTTGTGGATACAAAGAAAGGCAAAGACACTTGTAGTCCCTGCCCTCAAGGTGCTTGGATCATGCTCCATGAATGACCTAGGAACGTTGAGGCTTCGGAAGAGAAGACTCAGTGGAGATTTTAGGGTCTCAGAAATCATCTTATCGAATGATCTTGTTTTACAGATGAGGTAAGTAAGAGAGGAAAAAGTCACACAGGTGACTGACTAGCAGAGAGAGAATCTTCACCCGAGTTGTGTGACTCCAAAGCCATCATTCTTCCCATAATTGATGTCTTCCAGTCTCTACGGAAAAGGAACCAGTGCTTGCTTTTGGCCCTGGAGGGCAGCCCTTGTAACAATGGGAGGCAGTGCAGTGCAGTGGAAAGAGCCATGGGTCCACTTTCACAGGCTAATCTGACACTTCCTGAAAGGTGGAGGAAGGGGCACTGAAGGGCCTTTGAGATGCCTCCCATGTCTACATCTAGGAAAACTGAATTGAAGCCTCAGATCAGGCCACACCTTTTGCCAGTCTTCTGAACATACACATCTAGGTGTATGATAGAATGAGGCAGTCAGGTGATGCCATAGTACACAGAGTCTAGGTCCTAGAGTCAGGAAGACCTGGGTTCAAATCCCACCTCAGACTCTCACTAGCTATAAGGGTTTAATCCTGGGCAAGTCACTTCATCACTATCTGCCTCAGTTTCCTAAACTGTGAAATAGAAATCATAATAGCATCTACCTAGTAGGGTTGTTGTGAAGATTAAATGAGATATTTTTTAAAAGTGCTTAACACAGTACTATATAAATACCAGATGTTATTGTTATGAGAGGGAGGAGGAGGATGGAAGTTCCTCCCAGGATAGGACTATCTCACGTTTGTCTTTGTATTTCCAGTGCCTAGACCTGAGTATGACACACAGTAGGTGCTTGGTAAAGAACTGGTTGATTGATCCTTCCAGCTTTGCAATTCAGTGAGTCAAGGAGTCCCAAGCCCAGACTCTGACACCTGTGAAAGAGGTACCAGATGAGGTGACAAATAGATAATGATATATTAAGGGGGGGACAAAGAAGTCAAATCCCACTCCTCAATCAAGTGGCATCTCACTTGGTTGAGTGTGAGCCTGGAATGACTCCAAAGATACATGAGCCAGATCCAGCTTGAGTTTGCTCTTGAGGAAGGGAAATGTCCTTATTCAATGTCCATAAATGGTTCTGACTTGATCTTAAGGATCAGAATAGGTCAGGCAGCTGTTGGCACAGTAAATAGAGCACTAGGCCTAGAGTTGGGAAGACCTGAGTTCAAATCTAGCTTCACACACTCACTAGCTGTATGACCCTGGGCAAGTCACTTAACCTCTGTCTGCTTTAGTTTCTCCTTCTGTAAATGGGGATCATAATAGCACTCACTTCCCTGAGTTGTTGTGAAGATCAACTGAGGTAATATTTGTAAAATGCTCATCACATAATGGGCACGTTATAAATGCTACCTTGCTACCTACCTTCCTTGCGTCTTCCCTCCCTCCCTTCTTCTTTCCTCCCACCCTTCCTTTTTTTTCTTTCCTTCCTCCCTCCCTTCTTTCCTCCCTTATTCCTTTCCTTCTTCCTCCTTTCTTTCTTTCCTTCCTCCCTTCTTCCTTTCCTCCTCTCCTCCTTTCCTTCCTTTCTTCTTTCCTCCCTTCCTTCTGGAGTAAGCTTATAAGATCAAAGCACATAAAAAGTTCTGCAGTCAATAAACCGGCTTAGACTAGAAATGAAGCAGCACCCAGCCTGAAATCTTTATTTATACTTCTAATGACCTCACTTTGGTGTTTTATTTCAAAATTAGTATCTTTTTATTGCCCTCAAAGACAAATCCTAGAAAATCGGCTCTAGTCGCTGTTCATGTCTAAAGACGGGGGGAGAGAAGGGACAGCAAGGGTAAAGGCCAGACTCAGGTATTCAGGGAGGATGGCAGGAGCCAGAGAGGAGGGGAGTTAATTAGGGATCAGGGGTGACGGTGCTCCAAGCCCAGAGACTGAGCAGGCTCAGGGGGCTCCCAGCATGCCCAGAAAATCAGGAGAATTGAAAGCTCTGAAGTCAAAGGTCTCTTGGATCAGCTCCAAGGAGGAGCTAAAACCGGGGGATGTTGACCCAGTTTAATGAGGCTTAAAGTTCTACCTTGGATCCTTCGGATCCTTTCTGGAAGGTTTTCCTCTTTGGTGATGTGCTAAGCCGATGGCCCATTTCTGTCTGTGCTCTCTGCCACCCCTGCCCAGACTCCTGAGGTCCCCAAATCCCCTGTGGC
This sequence comes from Bettongia penicillata ogilbyi, assembly GCA_023548195.1. Classification (NCBI taxonomy): domain Eukaryota; kingdom Metazoa; phylum Chordata; class Mammalia; order Diprotodontia; family Potoroidae; genus Bettongia; species Bettongia penicillata. The sequence continues at coordinate 8,598,450 of JAJHZJ010000128.1, forward strand.
TCTCCTGGCCTGAGTTAGAAATGAATTCCTGTCTTCCTCTAATCCCAGTGGGACAAGATCAGAGAGGGGTAAATGAGAGAATGTCTCTCCACATTTGCAAACGTGACTACCATAAGCTAGTGCCTTATCTTGCTCTGAATTTCCCAGAAAAGTCATCTTTTTTTTTTATTAACTCAGCTGCCTTTCCTTGGGGGAAACAGAGGATTTTTAGTCTTGTTGCTTGAGACAGGAGACTCGGGACCCCGATGCAATCTTATGTGGGAAGAGCTGCCAGGGGCAACATAAGGGGGTTTCCTGGTGTATCACAGACTATCAGAGCAACAAAAGAAAATGGGAGAACCCCCCTCATTTAGCAGATTTGTTTTTGTTTTGTTTTGATTTTTGATTTTTGTGTTATTTATTAAACTGATAATAGGAGTAAATTCATCTCAACAAGTGCCCACTACATGCCAAGCACTAGAGATAGACCCTTTGCCTTCAAGGAGTGCACTCTATAGTTTGGGACTAATATTATTTAGTTCCTTAAAAATATAATCTTTCCGAATGTACATGGTTTTTCTTTCCCTTGTAAATAGACCATAGAAAAGGTACTCTTTTGGTATGGAGGATGCAGAGATAGTAGGGAGGACAGAAAGAGTAATCTAATGCAAGAGGTCTTTGGGATCCCCTTATGGTAGGGTCAACAGCAGAAGGGAGGGTTGGGTAATCAAGGACTGGCTCCAGGAAGGTCTCTGAGCTGCAGGGGCTGAGAGGTCTCAGGGTAAAGAAAGTCAGGAGGAGATCTGAGCAGCCTTAGAAAGTAAGGATGGATCAGATCACTAATAATTAAAGAAATGTAAATTAGATCAATTCTGGTGGACAAAGTTGACAAAAATGACAATTAGTGGAGCAACTACAGGCAAACAGGCATGCTGATGCATTTTTGGTAGAGTCATTTCTGAATTTCCAGGCATTCTGGAATTTATTAATTAATAAAATAACTAATGATAATAATAGCACTTATATAGGGCTTTAAGGGTTGTAAATTGCTTTATAAATATTTTATTTCATTTTGTCCAATTTGGAACTATTCCCCCCCAAAAAAAAACTAAACTAAAAGTACTAAATTATGCATAACCTTTGATCCACGGATACTATTTACTGCTTAGCCTATATTCCAAAGAGATCAAAAAAAGACGAAAAAGACCATGTACAAAAGGATCGTGCTATTAGTTATAGCAGTTCTTTTGGTCATAGTTTTAAAAAAAAATGGAAACTGAGGATGCCCATCTATTGCAGAATAGAGAAATAAATTATGGTATATGGACATAATGGAATGTTACTGGGTATACCATTAGAAATGGTAGAATGGAGAGTTTGTGAGAAAATTAAGAAGACCTCTGTGAACTGATGCAGAGTAAAGTCAGTAGAATCAAGAGGATAATTTGTACAATTAACAACATCATAAAGAAAAAATACCTTTGAAAGGCAAGAGAACTCTGATCAATGCAATGACAAATCCCCATTTCGGAGGACCTTGGTAGAGGCACGTCACCTACCTCCTGTCATTGAGGCAACGGACTCAAAGTCAAAAGTGACCTGGACATTTTTGGACATGGTCATTCCTGGAATCTGCTTTGCTTTACTATGAATAATTATTAGGATAGTTTTCTCTTTTTGTTCAAGGGGAAAAGGAGATGAGAAGAAAAAATCATTTTAAAAAATTTTAACGAAGAAAGGAAAGGTAAAGTCCACGGGTCAAAAACAAAGGTCTATAGGTCATCCGCAGGGAAGCGCTGGAATCCCTGAGGATCTAACCCAGATAAACAAAGTTTCAAATCCATATCAGGATCTCACACTCCTAAGTAATGACTTTTCCAAAACTTTTCCCATGTCATTTTCCTTACCTCTCTCCTCTCACAAGATCCCTGATGGGAAAGTCAGACCAGGATTATTATCCCCATTTTATGGAGGTGTTTAGAGAGGGGAAGGTATCAGCCCAAGATCAAAGAGCTGGTGGCAGGAATGGGTAAGATTTCAGCTTCTAGCCCCATGTGAGAATATCTGCTGCCTCTCTCTATATATGTATGTATATATAGAGATAGGTATGTATAGATATATAGAGATATGTATGTATAGATATAGATATATAGATATATATAGATATCTGCTATGGGGAAAGAGGCAAAAGTGGTGGAACTTGGGAGATATGGGTTCAAGCCCCAGCATAAAGACTGACTGACTGCATGACCTCCAATAAAAACCTTTTGGAGCCACGGTTTTCATCTATAAAATGGGAATAACTGGTTATCTGCATGACTTAACTTGGGCTTGTGGTAAGGAAAGCAAGGAAGAATGTCAATGTTATCTAAATGTTATTATGAGGAAGTACTGCTGGGTGGTCAATCAACACCCCTGGATGGGAGAGGTCATAGCCACAAAGTTCTGCCTATCATTAACTTCAATCAGATAGGTTGTCTCTCCTAGTCCTGGGGATTTTTGTCTATACCTCTATCTATATAATCCAGAAGGGGAGTTCCTAGAAGGTGAGAATGAGGTTCTGTTCCCCCTAGGAAACTCCATAAACAGAACACTGGGCCAGAAAGATCTGAGTTCAAATCCAGTCTCAGATACTTACTAGCTGTGATGGAGGTAAGTCACTTAACCTCTGTTTGCCTCAGTTTTCTCAATCGTAAAATGGCCGTCATAATAGCACTTTCCTCCCAGAGTTGTTAGGATGATCAAAGGAGATAATGTTTGAAAAGAGCCTCGCATAGTGCCTTGCATTATGTAAATATTAGTTATGATACTTATTGTTAAATGAGGTAATATTTATAAAGCATTTAGTGCAGTACCTCGCACACAGTTGGTTAAAAATAAATGTCTCCCTTCCCAGCTCCCGGACACATAGGAGACACTAATCAGAGTTGCTAGTTTCCTTCCCTGGAATTCTTTTAGTATCTTTTTGTCTGTTTGTTTTTGGTTTTTGGAGGCAAAAGGGGTTAAGTGACTTGCCCAGAGCCACACAAGAATCTCACAGAATCTTCCAGGTATTCGAGTACAGTCATGAAGAAGCTTTCGGCCCTGTTCCACTAGCAGGCAGGAAGGCAAATGAAGGAACTCCCAGAAAATTCTGGGATAGGTCGGCAAGCAAAGATAAAGTTACCACATTTAGGGTCAAAAAATCAATTGCACAAGTATAGAATAGGGAAGCTATAGCTTGATCGAAGGACATATGGAAAAGGTTTCTGCTGACCCACCAGCTCAATATGGGCCAACAATGTGATGCAGCTGCTAAAAAACAAACAAAAAAAACCAGAACATGATATGATCTTAGGCTATATTAATAGCAGTCTAATACCCAAGGAAGAAAAGGAGAGAACAGTCCCGTCGTCCTATCATGCCAGTTCTGACATTTACTCGCTATTGGAAAATGGGCAAATCACTTAACCTAAGCCGTTATTCTCATTTAAAAAATGGAAATAATAATCTTTGCACCCCCTATCTCGGAGGATGGGTGTAGGAAAGGTGTTACTCTCTATTTCCTGCACCCTGCTGCTCCAGCCAAACTAAATGACTCACGGTTCCCCAGATTTGGCCCACACTCCCCCATCGCCATGTCTTTGTTCTCACTGTTCCTAGAAGGCTCTCTCTTCTCATTTCAGCCCATCCAAATCCTCTCCGTCCTTCTCCACAAAGCCTTCCCTTATCTTCTCGATTGAAAGTAGCCTGGATGGGGTCTCCCCTCCTTCATGGCAGGCTGGGTCCTGCAGTTCACCCCTCCCTGCCTCAAGGGAAACAAATCACAATTGGTAATACCAGTAAGAAACTTGGGAAGGGAAGGGAGGAGGGAACACAAATTATGAAAGAGGAGGTGGAGGCAGCATTCCCCTGCCCCAGGCACCGGCGTGCTACCTTCTCACAGCTGGCACCAGACGCCAGTTCCCCAGTAACTAAAGGTTGGAAAGCAAGAATTGTGGGAACTGTTACCCTACCAAGTGATGGGTACCCCAGCTGGGATTGCCAGCCTCCTGCTGCCACTCCCAGGTCTCCTTACTCGTGTCAGCTGGACCATCTCTGCCCTTGTAACTGTCCACCTGTCCTAGGGCCCGGCAACTGCCCCATCCAGAACATCCAAGCCTGCACAGGATGCTGCCTCCACCTCCTAACTCCTTCCTGTTCCTTCCTCGCCCCACATCTCCCCCCCCCCACTTAACAGATTGCAGCAGCAAGATGGTGCAAATTTATAGCTCAACTCACCAAAAATAACAAGAGATCTATCAAAGGCAGTTTGCGTGAAATTAACAGGCACCCAGACCCTCTTGTCAAACTCAGGCTCAGCACCGAGGCTGGCCGAGGCGCCAATGCCACTCTGTCACCTGCCCCACTCCCTCTACCAGCTTCCCATCCACTTCCCCCAACTCCTCTGGTTCTCCACTCCCCACCCCCCTTTCCTCCTGCTACGGTTGCTTTCCATACCATTTCTCTTCTCTCTGCCAGGCCTCCTCTCCCTCCCCTCTGACTTTCCCACTCCTCCCTCCTGTCTCTACTGCTCCAAACCTCATCCCTGCCTACCCTGGTCCAGATGGCTCGGCGGCAGCCTCCCCAGGAAGACCCAGAGGGCTTCTAGCCTGGGCATGTCCCTCTTCACCCAGGCTGGGAGATGCCAAAGCTCTGCCAAGAGGGATGATCAGGATGAACAGGGCCTAGCTATCACTCTCCAACTCAGGGACAGCCTCTGGGTCATAGTGCAAAGACCACTAAATTCACAAGACCTCGGCTTCAGGATAGTCCCATAACTTACTAATTGGATGACAGTCAGGAAGTCACTTTTGCCCATAGAGGTTCAGTTTCCTTCTCTGTAAGAGGGAAGAGTGTCATGGTGGCATAGGGCAAGGAGTGAATCCCTAAGGTCCCTCTTCTAGCTCCAATTCCTATAATCCCTGCGACCAAACTCACAGCTGCCCTTACTAGGCATATACTGGCCAGAACATCAGGAGATGGAGCCGTTCCCAGGAAGCTGGCTGCAAGACAGAGTTGGTACCAAGCAAGTCTGGTCCAGCGTGCACGCACACACGCACACACGCACACACGCACACTCAGCTGTCACAATAAAGTGTCTCCCATGTGCCACTGACTCCCACCACCACCATCCTGATCTCCAGAAAATCCTGCTCCTTTTTCTTTCTTCCTTTCATCTCTCTCAGCAGGTAGGGCCTTGTCCATTGCTGCTTCAGATGACAAAAGGTGAACACCAGAAGGCTGGAGTTTAGAGAAAAGGGTCAGGGTCTCTCTCTCCTCCCATTTTCTCCCAGTTCTGGGCCAAGCGTAGGAAATTGGAGTTGGCTCTCTGCTATCCACCCGCCTTCTCTCTCCCATCCCCACATATTCCTGATCGCAATCTGTCCGCTGCAAAATGCCAGCCCGTCTCCCTGCTGCCGATACAGCCATCCAGCTGGCCTAGCACAGAGGGGGTGGAGGAAGGAGTGCAGGAGAGGCCAAATGCTTGGCACAAATGGCAATGCCATGTAGGCACGGTCCTCTCCAGGCCCTGGCGGTGGCACTGGCCCCAGAGACACTCCCTGCCATGGAGAACAAACTTCGCTGAGTGCCTGTTATCCCTGCTAATTGGCACTAATCTGCCCAGTGATGGTCCTAGGAAGCACAGGAGGTAGCAGAAGGGAAGGCTGCCTCTCCCTGCACCCACGGGCCTCAGTGCACTATAGCAACCAGCTTGCCCTCCTGGAGTGCAAGGCTGCCTACAGGCCCTTCTCCTACCAAGAAAGCAAAGCCAGATCCTCCTAGTGCCCATTGGTGATGACAACCACCTGCACTTCTCCCCAGAGGCCCACATTCGTGGGCAGCAACCTCTAAGAAATGCCATGTGGATGAGGAATGATTTGTAGTAGGCACAGGGTAGGATGATGCCAAGAGCAGTGAGGGTTATCTCCACCATACCATGAGATATAGCCTCATGATTTTAACTGTCAAAGATGACTGGCAGGTGAAAGATGCTCTGAGCATCAGGTCTGTGCCCTGGTCTGGGGTCCTAGTCCTGAAGCTGTGTACCCTCTGTGTGTGTATCCCTCAAAGCCACTGCTCCCGTCATCTCTGGCTCTCTGTTGCTGGCCTTCCAGGGTGGTATATTCCCTCAACAGACCACCCCATCCCAGCCCCCAATATTTCCTGGCTCTCAAAGTCACCAGGGCGACGGACCAAATCCTTCTTCCGGCTTCACAACAGCCCGCCATCCCCTGGCAGAGTGCCCTGGATGGCCCAGTGCCTGGATGGTGCCCGCCTGTGTGGGCAGAGCCTCTCTCTCTCTGACCGCTCCACAGCCCAAGGGGAAAGCCAGACAGGAATATCTTCTCCTTCAAGTGGAAGCGAAACTGAGTGGGGGGGTGGTTCTCCCCATCAACCTCCCCACCCAGGTCTGTGCTTTCTTCCCCAAAGCCACATGCACCTTGCTATGTGCCCTGGAGAAGAGCAGAGGGAATACTAAAACCACTGGATATATGGCCCCACTCTCCTTGGTTATGTTCAACAAAGAAACAAAATTCAATTTCCTCCTGAAGGCCTTAAATCTGAGGTCCCAGCTGCCTCCCCCGCCAGGTTTCCTGCTCACAGTAAGCATCTAAAACCTGCCCAGTGTTGCCCCTGCCTCCCTGGCTCAAGTCTTGAAGACCTGGGACTGTTACTTGGCTGGCAGGCTTTATCAGTAGCTATCGAACCAGACTTCACTGGGTTCCTGCCCCATGCGCCTGGGGAATGGGGGGTTGAGTAGCACAGAACCTGAGAATAATGAAGTAGCCCCAAACTTTCTCTATTCTGGAATGGTGACAGGGAGGGGTGAACTGGAAATCTTGGAGCCCCCTTCCAGTCCCTGGCTGAGAAAGGGGATAATCGCAACAATCCCCTTGCCCCAGAGATACCAAATAATATTTTAAAATAGTTTTCACATATATGATCTCAAGCACTGGAGGTGGTATTTTCTCCCAATAGACAGAAGAGGAAAGTGAGACTCTTAGGTCCTGGCTTTGGAAGGGACTACAAAGGCCATTTGTCTGAACCCCCACTCCTTATTTTACAGAGGAAGAAACATGCCCAGAAAGTGCTGGGAGTTGCCAAAGTGAACAGTGAACAGAATTGGGGCTGGAACCAGGTCTCCTGATGCTCAGTTCTCAGGCTCTTTCCACCAGGGTAAGGGGCAGAGAAGAGAAAAGAAGGCAGCACCCAGCCCACCTGGACCTGGGGATCCTGGATGGGAAGGAGGGGAGAATACCAGAACACAGAGACTTGGGTGGAAAACCTGGGGTCTTGGGCTAGGGAGAGACACAGAGAGGAACATGCCCTGCACGCAATCACTGCGCCTCTCATAAAAGGCTTAGTCAAGGCTGCCTCGGGGACTGGGGACAATTCACAGGAGCAGAGAAGCCTAGAGAAAGAAAGGGAAGGGAGAGGAGGAGGGGGGAGTGCCCGCAGCAAAACCCTGACTCAGCATTTCAGAGGCAGCTGCTGCAACAAGCCCTGTGAGCTGGGAGGGCAGGATGCCTGGGTCCCCCTGCAGATGAGGACCTCTGCCTGAGGGGTAGTAGGCCCAGAGCTCTCCTTGGGGTTCTGGAATAGGGGTGGTACTCTGGGGGGTCCTGAGCAGCTCCCATGGGCCCTCAAAATGCCTTGTGGTTTATGTGTGTGGGGGTATGCTTAGCTCGACCCCTCCTCCTTCCTGCCAGATGGCTTCCGATGTCAGCCACAGCTAGGTGCATGAGGTGGGGAAGCTCTGGGCAGACTACCCCAGGCCCTGTCTCCATCCAAGGGGTCTGTTCTCAATCCCAACCGAGGAGTTTGGAAAGCTCGGAACAAAGGAGAGTCAGCATCAACCTCTGGTGACAGGGAGTTGGGGCGCTCCGGGGGGCCAGAGATGTTGGAGCCTGGCTCACTCCAAACTCTGTGTGTGCCCCTCTGATCTCTCTCTCTCTCCCTCTCTCTCTTTTCTCTCTCCCTCCCTCTCTCTCTTTTCTCTCTCCCTCCCTCTCTCTCTTTTCTCTCTCTCCCTCTCTCCCTCCTTCTCTCTCCCTCCCTCTCTCTCTTTTCTCTCTCCCTCCTTCTCTCTCCCTCCCTCTCTCTCTTTTCTCTCTCCTTCCCTCTCTCTCTTTTCTCTCTCCCTCCCTCTCTCTCTTTTCTCTCTCCCTCTCTCTCTTTTCTCTCCCTCCCTCTCTCTCTTTTCTCTCTCCCTCTCTCTCTCTCTTTTCTCTCTCCCTCCCTCTCTCCTTTCTCTCTCCCTCCCTTTCTCTCTTTTCTCTCTTCCTCCCTCTCTCTCTTTTCTCTCTCCCTCTCTCTCTCTTTTCTCTCTCCCTCTCTCTCTCTTTTCTCTCTTCCTCCCTCTCTCTCTTTTCTCTCTCCCTCTCTCTCTCTTTTCTCTCTCCCTCTCTCTCTCTTTTCTCTCTCCCTCCCTCTCTCTCTTTTCTCTCTCCCTCCCTCTCTCTCTTTTCTCTCTCCCTCTCTCTCTTTTCTCTCCCTCCCTCTCTCTCTTTTCTCTCTCCCTCTCTCTCTCTCTTTTCTCTCTCCCTCTCTCTCTCCTTTCTCTCTCCCTCCCTCTCTCTCTTTTCTCTCTTCCTCCCTCTCTCTCTTTTCTCTCTCCCTCTCTCTCTCTTTTCTCTCTCCCTCTCTCTCTCTCTTTTCTCTCTCCCTCCCTCTCTCTCTTTTCTCTCTCCCTCTCTCTCTCTTTTCTCTCTCCCTCTCTCTCTCTTTTCTCTCTCCCTCCCTCTCTCTCTTTTCTCTCTCCCTCTCTCTCTTTTCTCTCTCCCTCTCTCTCTTTTCTCTCTCCCTCTCTCTCTCTTTTCTCTCCCTCCCTCTCTCTCTTTTCTCTCCTCCCTCTCTCTCTCTTTTCTCTCTCCCCCCCTCTCTCTTTTCTCTCTCCCTCTCTCTCTCTCTTTTCTCTCTCCCTCCCTCTCTCTCTTTTCTCTCTCCCTCTCTCTCTTTTCTCTCTCCCTCCCTCTCTCTCTTTTCTCTCTCCCTCCCTCTCTCTCTTTCCTTCTTTTCTTCTCTCCTTTCTTTCTCTCTCTCCTTCTCCTCTCCATCTCTCTCTCTTCCCCTACCCCCCACCCCAACTTCCTTCATTTCTCTTCAGCCCTTTCCCATCTGTGTTCCTTATCCTCTCCTCATTCCCTAACCAAGCTTCAGGCTTCCCAGCTTTCTCTTTTCCATGTCTCCATCCAATGGCAATCCCTAACCTCCCTCTGCTCCAGGCTCCCTTTTCTCTGGCCAGATCTACTCTTGATCTCTCTAGTCTCATCTCCCTCTCCTTTTCCTTATGTCCCAGTAGCTTCGTGCTCCTCTCTCTCTGCCTCGGTCTCCCCCACAATGCTCCAGTCTACCCCATCCTTCTTTCCATGTACCCTAGTCTCCATTTTACCTGTCTTAGTTTCCCCCAGTTCTCGTCTCTGAGCCCCAATCTCTCCCCCCACCACTTTTCTCTCTGTGCCTCAATCTTTCCTGATCCATGATTTCCCAGGCAGGAGTTAACAGGCTTACCAACCAATCCAAAAAGGCCCTGGGGAGGTCTTCTGACCCCAGGAGCCTGTATGCCCAGAGGTTTGCACACATACCAGCCCCACTCCCTCGGCCAGACCCTGGCGCTCCCATCTCTAGGGGTTGGAAGCAAACTCACCATATCTTATCTCGGGTGGGAAGAGGTCATTGCTGCTGCCTGCATGTAGGTCAGCCTCGCCCGGAGGGCTCCCTGGCACCAGGGCATTGGAGAAGGTCTGGCTGTGGGGCGGGGCAGAAGCAGTGGCCGGAGGGCCTGGGGGCGCAGCCTCTTCCCCCTGGCAGCTGCAGCCCGGCTGAGAAATGCCACAGGCCCGGCCTGCAGCCCGCCCGCACTCCTGGCCCCAGCGGCACAGCACCCCACAGGTGAACTGGCTCGAATTGTTATTATTGATAAGCAGCACCTCCACAAAGCGGAACTCCAGGGCCGAGGGCGCCAGCAATCGGGGAGCCTCCCAGGGCTCTGCTGTTAGGCAGAGCTGCACAAAATTCTTGTCAAAATGAAGAAAGGTATAGGGGTTGGAGCCTTGACACAACTCCAGGCCACCCCCCACCTCTTCCTCCTCCTGCCGCAGTCCTGCCTGGGCCGCCGCCGCGCTGCCACCTGCTCAGGCTCCTGCTCGGGCTCTGGCGCCTGCTTGGGTGCCTGCTCTGGCTCCTGCTCCAGCTCTTGCTCTGGTGCCTGCCGAAGGCAGGTGAAGTTGGCCAGGTAGTGATCCAAGGGCAGCAGCCTGGGCGAGAAGTGGGCACACACCTGATCCTGGCGGTTGAAACGCAAGTAGAGAGAGTACTTGGTGGGGTCTGGATTCTCCAGGGTCCAGGAGCAGCCTGAGGCAATGGTGGGAAAGAGGTCCTGAAGGGAGAAGGCTCCGTAGAGGACCCCCGAGGCCAAGGCCGAGCAGGCGCTGGGGGCAGGATCAAAGGCCACGGTGAGGCGCAGGGACAGAATCGCAGACAGTAAGAGGGGACAGGCCGGGGTCATCCTATGTCACTTGCCCTGAAAGAGATCGGAGGTCAGTGGGTCAGCAGCATGTCCAACACCGGACGTCTCCTCTCCCACCCCGCTCACACACATGCCCTGTCCCCATCTAGTGCAGTCCCTTTATTACATCTATCTCCTTCACCTCTAACCATCCAGCCTTTTCACCAGAGCCTTGAGACGCCTCAGCCCAAAGTCTGCTCTCTACATTGGCAAGTCCTAGCCCAAGGCACCATGTCAGGAGTGACCTCAGACACAGCCACTTGATTCCCGGCTCAGGTCTCCCTCTGGATTCCTCCCCCTTCCCCCCCATTCCAGTTCCTCTTTATATGCTTCATTGCATGACCCCCCATAAAAATAGAAACTATCCTGCTGGTCCTATTTGAATCCCAGCCTTAGCACAGTGCCCAGCACACAGTAAGCACTCCATAAATGTTTCATATGTCTAGCTGCTGAAATAATCTTTCTCAAGCACTGAAGTGGTCACTGTCGCTCTTCCGCTCAAAAATCCTCAATGGCTCCTTATTACCTCCTTATAAAGTTCAAATTCCCATGTCTGATATCCATTGTACTACTTCTTGTCATGTGCCATACATTCCAGGGGTGGGGAACCTGTGGCCTTGAGGCCACGTGGCCCTCTAGGTCCTCAAGTGTGACCAAACCTTTAGGTCCTCAAGCACAGCCCTTTGAATCAAACTTCTAGGTCCTCAAGTGTGGCCCTTTGATTAAATCAAACCTCTAGGTCCACATGTGGCCTCGAGGCTGCAGGTTCCCCACCCCTATTCTAGACAAACCAGATTCTTCACTGGTTTTTTGCTCCTAGTTCCCCAGAGTATTTGGAAGGGATTTACTTCAATAAGCATTTATTAATCACCTTGCTTTAGCATTTTAGAATTGAATGACTATAGGTCAATTACTTTCCCTCTTAAGTCTCACTTTCTCACTTTCTATATCCTTCAGTAATGATAGCAATGCTTGCACTGCTTACCTCACAGGCTTGTTGGGAAGAAAGCAGTTTATGAAAATCTCCAGTGACATAAAAAGGGTCACAGGATCTGAGTTGGAATCCTCTCTCTGCTCCTTTGCTCCCTGGAGTGTTAAGTGAAGACAAATCCCTTAAACCTCTGCCTTCATCTTTTCCTCATCTCTAAAATGTGGGGGTTGGAGGGTGAACGGATCTTCGGTCCTCAGTTTCTTCATCTATAGAATAAAAGGGTTGGACCACATGGCTTCCAAGCCCCTTCCAGCCTCA